>OY728145.1:130896894-132146894 GCA_963277665.1 Viscum album
AACATCATCAATCCATTCACAAATGATTCCTAAACCATCTATTTTGGAAAGGTTAATGGATGTTCAAAAGGTTGATGTGGGAATTCAAAAGAATGTGCAAACTACTAGAAAAGTGAAATCCTTGCAGTTCAATGTTAATTAATAATGAATTCTGAGAATTGGTCAATACTATGTGTTACATCAAATCCAGAGTTAAAGAATGATCTTTTGGACGATGTAAATAGTTCAAATTTTTCTATTCACCTAGGACACAAAAAGATGTGTCGAGATATCTGAGAGAATTATTGGTGGGATAACATGAAGAAGGAGATCACTAATTATACACCATGGTGCCTGGTATATCAACAAATGAAGGATGAGAGGCAGATTTCTAAGGGGCGGATACCACCATTACCCATAACAGAATGGAAATTGGAGAACCCCACAATGGACTTTGTCACTAGACTTTCGAAGACATCCCAAGGAAACAATGCTTTCTAGGTTATTGTGTATCATATCAAAAAGACTAAACACTTCATTTCAATTTAATAGGATTACTCATTGGATCAACTGGAACATATATATATCAAAAAATTGGTATGATTATATGATGTATCACTATCTATTGTATCTAATAGAGATCTAAGATACACCACAATGTTCTAGAAGAGTCTTCAACTTTCTTTGAATACTGAGCTGAACATCAGTACTATTTACCATCTTTAAACTAACGTCCAATATGAGTGGACTATCCAAACACTTGAGTACATTTTAAGAGCATGCTCAATGGACTTCAAAGGAAGATGGTATTAACATCTTCCTCTGTTTGTGTTCTCTTACAATTATAGTTTCCACCCATGAATCCAAATGGATCCTTATGAATCCCTATTTGGGAAGAGGTGTAGAACACTGTATTGTTGGGATGAAGTTGGGGAGAGAAATATTCTAGGTCTAGAAATGGTCAAATAAGTTGTGGATAAGGTTAAGACCATCCTGCAACACATTTAAGATGATCAAAGACAAAAAAAGAGATATGTTGATAATCGTTGATGAGATATAGAATTTGATGTTAGAGACATGCTATTCCTCCGCATATCACCATCGAAGAGAGATATGAGATTTGGTGAAACCACATGTTTGATAATGTACATACCAGAACCATCGCATTTACTCAATCCAGAATCGGTACCATTAGAGAATGACCTCTCATATGAGGATAAGTCAGTGAAGATCTTAGATTATAGGAAAAAAGTTATAAGAAATAAGATAATTCCCCTCGTCAATGTGTTGTGGTGAAACCACATGTTTGATGAGGAAAAATGGGAATCAGAGGAAGTGATGAAGCAGAGTTACCCGCACCTGTTTTAGTATGGGAAAAGGAAATTTTTCGATTGAAATTTCTTAAGTGGATATGATTGTAATGACCCAAAAATTTATTAATGAAAATTCCTATTGTTCTAATTAAATGTATTATTATGAAAAATTGTTATATGACATATGGAGTTATTTTGTTTGGTGATTTTGGATTTAAAAATACCATTACGAATTGTTACCAAGGCTAATGTAAACATTGAATAGTGATCACATGATTAGTATAAATATAGGAATTTAACATATACAATTTACCTTAAAGAAGGAAGCGATGGCCTCATCTAGTAGAATTCATCCATATAAAGCCCATATGTTGTAGCTTGGAAAGGAGGTGGCATCACTAGGCTTCACTCCTGTCCAAGACCAAGCTGAGATTCAACCTGTTAAGAATGAACGGAACCACCTATGAGAAAATTGGATGTTGATAGGGATTAAAACCTGAGTGATGTTATTTGATCCACCCCAATATTTTACCAACATCGTACACCTTACCCTTCGGTCTTATGTTGATGTTATAAGGGGTTATGTAACAAGACCATAGCACTATGATTATGTACATTATTTTTGTCTATAATAATGAATATATATTCATTTTATTATTGTAACATTTTAAATAGTTCATAAAGCACAAATAGTATTTTTTTTGTTAATATTTTATTAAGAAAACTATTTTGATGAATTAATGGATTTTTAATTAAAAAATGTTTTCACGATATATTATTACTAAGTTACATTTTATTAAAAATAAATTATCATATAATTTTTATGAATACAATTTTATTTCTTATTAATCTCTGAAAGATGTTTTTGATAAAACCTTTGAATTTGCGATAAATGTTAGTTCTAATTTTAAAAGTATAAATTCACAAATTTATAAAATTAGTTAGATAAGATTAATATTATTTTTGGAATTTGGATGTCGAAATTATCCCATAGTTATTTTTTCATAATTTCCTGAGATAATTGAATTTATGGTAAAAATTAGATAGATATTAAATATATAATGTGTTTTATAAAATCATTATGACCCAATAGTGATGTACAAAATACTATAAATTAGTTTTTTCGGAAAATATATGTTTTATCATTAAAATAATGCAATTTTATATTTTTTTGATTAATTTTATGGTGGCTTAGTGGACCCTCCATGACATATAAACCAATTTAACTTTTAAAATTGATTTCCTTGAGAGTGTGACTCACCTCCACATAAGAAAGCCAAATATTTCAAAAAGTTCATAAATTGGCCTTAAATATAATTTTTTCCAATCCCCTTATCCAAAAACCATGGTCAAAAACCGTGGGAGGGTTTTCTGTTTTGATTAGTTTGATGTGTAGTGTCCAAAACCTAAATAATAAAGAACTCCTTCTCTTTTCCTATATAAACCCACTAAATCTCCCACTTCCTCTTCACTCAAAGATGTTGGAGCTCGACCATCCTAGACATCCTTTTTCTAAAATCCATCCAAGGTGACACAAGCTCTCATTAAGAATCTCCCAAGCCTCTCTCAATCTCTGGGATCACACTTCCAAGTAAGGGACTTCTTCCTCTCCCATTTTGTCCAAGTTTCTTTATCTTCCTATACCCTTTTCCATTCAATTTAAAATATTGGGGTAAAATTTAGAACCTACCCGATACTTACCTCCTTATTTTTGACTGATTTGATACCACTTTCTCTCTCATTAATGCCTCACATGTACACTTGATACCATATCGAAATTCCGCAAGAGGTTTCTCTCTCCTCATTTACATTCAAGAAATTATTTTGTATTTTGAATAAAAAATCGATTAAATATGTTGTGAAATGTATTTATTTGATCAATTTACCTTCCATTTCATTAAAATATGATGAGACACCACTGTCTCTCTCATAAACCATTTTTATGAATTCTTTTATCACATCATTATGCTGCCGAAATTGCACCGTCATTTTCCAGAACAATGTCATTGTGTTGTGAATACATTTCTCATTTCCCTATTATGTTTTATATATTTTATGAACATTTATATATTGATTATAGAGTTTAATTTATGAATTCCACATTCATTTATAATGGAATAAATGATGTTGTTTAATTAATACATGTTATATGATCCATGTGGAACACTAATGCATGAAATTAAATGATTAAGATGGGTGAACCATGATTGCGCTCTAATGCATTGGGTAAAGATTTGTATTATGATACATCAAGTTCAATGAGGCTTTACTCATGCTAATTATTGTGAAATGAGGGTTTACTTATATTCTATGTGAAATGAGCCTTGGGATATGCTAACATAATGATAAATGTTTTTTCAACATTTTCATGTTATGATAAACATTCTATATCATGCATTTATGTTCAATGTTATCTTATTATCCATTTATTTTCCTGTTTCCTAACATGTTCTATATTCTTTATTTTATTCCTTGTTAACACCATTACAGGGATTTATAACTCATTTTTTTCTTGTGCATGCCCTCTGGTTATCCCATGCAATGATAAGTATGAAGGAATGTGTGAGGTCATATAAATAATGTTTTCAATAAATATGTGTATTTCATATTTTAAGTTTTTATGTAATGTTCCTATGACCCAAATACACTAGACCTCTTTATATTATATGTTATATCAAGTGAATATTTTATGTAATAAATTATGTTTAAGTGTGAAATAAAGAGATGAGTTATTATATTCAATGTTTTTAATAATAATGAAACTAAAATTATTATATGATATTTGTTATATTTATGATTTATTTATTATGTTATTTATATTATATTACACATACCTTCATTCATTAAATTTTGTTGAAATACTATAACTTTGTTTGTGGATGTGTAGACTAGTGTCTTCTCAAAGCGATTTGATTCATTCACACATTACATTGAATGTATTAATGATGGGTTTTGTGAAATAATAGGTATTATATGGAAAAATAACGATACTATAGTGATAAAATATAAAACTATATTTCATTTAATTCATTTCTTTCATTATGAAAAGAACATAGAATCAATGTTTATGGGTACGTATGGCCAAATGTCTCCAGAAATGCTGAATTCAATTTCATAATTTTATATTTTAAAAATTATTTTAAATACATAAATAATTAGTTTAGATGATATTTATATCATTTTATACATTATATAAATAACTAAATCATGATCTATTTAATAGGATCACGAAGAACATGTCAAAACAGATACGAAAAAAAATTGAGTATTACCCAAAACGTAACATCAACACGAAATTTTTAATAAAATCATTATATAAAGTAATAACCAAATAATATATGGTATAATATATAATAATGTGGTTCTTTTTTAGATTTATCATAAACACATATTTTTTATACATGATTTCTTTGTAAATGATGTAATTCAAGACATAATGTAAGGGTTTTCTCGTCTCACTCTTATTTATGTGAGATATATAAATTATTCACCACTTATTCTTATTGGGATAGATATATACTTATAAATGAAATTTTATATAATGAATTTAATTTATTTATTGATAAAAAAATTTCATTTTATTTTATTCTTTCACGAGGCTCAGGAATCAAAAGTCAGTGAAGTACTAAGGGGATTTATAGTCTCACGTTTATTTCTATGAGATGTATGATGTATTCACCACTAGTTTATTATTTATGGTGTATATAATTTTCATGAATGTATTATATTATTATTATCATTATATGATTTTTTTATTTAAATAATTATTTTATGAAAACTCTTTCATGGGGATCATGGTTCAACAGTTTCCAAATCAGCTAGGTAATTTTGTCTTGATTCACCATCGTTAAGATTATTGATTTGTTATGAACATAAATTATTTTATGTGGTGAATATAAATCTATTTGAAATATTTTATGATGAATATAATTCATATCCTGATATATTATGATTCATTCAATGTTATTATGTAATGGGGATTATGATTCCAATTTTACAATGTGGAAAGAGTTTATTACCACATTCTCATTGTTTATCATATTATTTATGATTATGATTCCATTTATGAAATATTATAATCCATCTCTAAATAAACCTCATGAATTTTCTTATTCCTAGTTCATTTTTTGTCATATTATTTATGAGAATGATTTCATTGATGAAATATTATAAACAATCTCTAAAGAACCTTCATGACTTTTCTTATCCCCTGGTTATTCATGATATATTCATGTATTGTTTCATTTACGCCCCACTTTTGTACCTAGTGATTTTAATAATTTTTTTTAAGATAATATAAATATTACTCCCTTTGGTCAAAAATCAATTTTATTCAAAAACTGTGTTTTCTAAAAATGTTTTCAAAAAATGTGTTTAAATTATATTTTAATATCATTTTTAAGGAAAAGTAATTTAATTTTCTTTTATGTTTTAAAAATTATATTATATTATTTTCAAATATTTTGTTATATGTTTTCGAGGTTTCTTAGAAGGTAAAATTTTTTCAACATGTTTTAGTTTTCAAAAATAATGTTTCAAAAGAGAAAAGTAAATTTTCATCATGAAATTTTGTAAATTATAATTTAATTTTTATTTTTCATCTTATACGACATCATTTGATATATATATATATATATAATTTTTTACTTGGTATATTTTCTATGGACACCATTTTTATTATTTATTTTAATGATTTGTGTTTAAAATGATAAGTTATTTATAGAACCTAGTTCTTTTCCATGGGTTACTCATGTTTATAAGTGAATAATTGAATCCCAATTCTTTTTATGGTCAAATCAAGTTATAAAGGGGACAAAAATAATTTACGATGATATTAAAGAACTTTTTTAATTTTTTATGTTGTGGATCATGGAAAATATTAATACGATGGGGTGTCCCAGATAGCATCGAGTATTCCTGTTGCAACTTATACGATGGGGTGGACCAAATAGAACTGTGTAATCCCATGACAGATTATATCATTGTGTGTCCCAGATTGCCTCTGTTAAACCTTTTATAACATATATGTTAAGTTGTCACATTTATCACCAGTTAATCCCATTGCATGAATTTTTTGTGGTGGCCTAGATATCCTTAGGTAATCCCAGTACATCATATACAATAGGGTGGCCCATATATCACATTGGAAGATTATTAAATCTAATACAACGGGGTATCCCATATTGTACTTGGTAATACCATTTCAACTTATAGGATAGGGTGTCCTTGATTGTGCAGGGTGAGCCCATTATAAATTTATGAAGGGTTGAACATATATCACCCTCCAATTTATTGGGTAAAGAATTATATCTCATAAGATTATATTTGGAACAAGTTGTGATGATTGATCCACTATGGGATGAACTTATTACAAGATCCACTCTATGGAAAGGAATTTAATTAGGTATGGTGGTGTGTCCTGCCCAACAATTATACTCACCGTGAAGTGCACTAATATGTTTTGGTAATGAGCCTGGACTTATAGGGAAATATTTTACATTCTTATGTGAATTACATAAATTAATTGTCTTATTATTATATTATTATTTCATGTATTACTCTCAGGATTACATTATTAGTATTGTCTAAACAACTACCAACATTTATTCCATGAATCTTTATTATGATCTTTGAAATGTACGGTTTTATATTCTTATAATATTATCTTGTTATCATACACTTATTCTCATTTTATGCTTATATGTATCCATTTTTTATCCTTAACGATCATATAAACGCACCCTTTATATTGTTTTATTTCCACAAGTCATGATGAATAGTGTATGTAGATGTAATAAATGGGAATATCTTTATGTAAAACATTGGGAACCATTCACGAAGTGATAATATTGTGTTTCGTGTTTCCGAATACACTAACCTAATTTGTTTCGTAGGCATGTACTTTTTTAATGTTGTGAATATTCATAAAAAAATATGTAATATCCATTTATATGAATCCAATTTTGTTATAGGTTCCTATGAGTAATATACCTGAAAGGGTTTCATTAGGTTTGGCCCGATCATCACCTGGTGTATGACAACAATCCTTACTACACACCTGGTTTGTCACCCCCTAGAGAAATTCTTAGGATTCTGCTAATTTTATTTAAAAACAATTATGAAGGATTTGGAATAGTTATAACCCCAAATAATCCATATTCATGATTATGATATTAGATATGTTGAATTTTTTCAATTTATGTTTCACTTGTTTTATGATAATTCATTATGATTCATAATGATATGGTGTAATATAGTGTACTCCATTTTTTAGAAGTGGGATACTGTAGAAGGTTTGGGAACCATATTATTTTATGTAATATACATATTATGAAGGATCATTTCATTGATGGGACTAATATAATATTTCAAAGGGAACTGATCCCATAAACATTCTCATGGCATTATGATATAATATCATTTGATAAAAAGATAGATAAAAATTTTAAAATTATTATGTCTTCAAAGTGAATAAATTGAAGAATATTAAAGATGGGAAAAAGATGGATAAATTGAGTATGTGAAAGAAGGGTTTTCTAACATGTTACAATTTAGGAAATAAACAACTTGGTGATTTATTAAAATGAATGGGGGTGTTCTACAATTCCATTATTCATGTGATTTCAAGGGTTAGAAATATTTTTTGAATGTATAATGCTTTAAAAGTATGGATATGTAGCACTAAAAAATAAAATTCTCAAGTGTAAATGGAATATACCTCTAATGTAGGTAATGGATTATGGTTAAGATTATGATGTTACCATAGAAAAAGCGGAATTATGAATGTTCTTGTCTTTTTATTCAAAAATTATATCATTTCATTATTTTAAATATGATATCCTAGTTATAGGAATTTTAAAATGTATACGGATTATACTATAGTGATTTTCATTAAGGATTTAAATTATGTGTTCAATAGTACAGGTGACAAATAAAAATGATTCAGTTACAAGTAGAACATTTCATAAATCTCATGATTAATGGGAACATAACCCTTAATATATTACTGATGTTAGGATAATGAATTGTGGACAAAGATATGATTTATATCGATAAATTTCATTTTATTTTACTAAATACCTCCGAATATATTAATGATTTATTGACAAAGTGGTTTATTCTTGATAGAGTTTAAAACATTTTTTCATTTTAATAATCTATAAAATAAAATTTGTTTTTTATAAGGGTTAAGGAAGAATGTATGGTTTCAATAATTTTTTATTATAATTTAGCTTATTACCATGATTAAAAATAATACAAGATAAATGTATCCACATGTTTTTTTGTGGAATTTAAGAGACAAATAATGTTATTTGAGGATTAATGATAATTACATTTTGAATGTTTAGGGGGATTATTTCTCAACTTGTGGTTATTAGTATTTTAGAAAGGACGTAATTTTAACCATTTATGAGATGGTTTAAGATGAACATTGGAAGATGTTTAAAATATCTGTATATTTCATTACCATACTATGATTTGTGAATTTGGGATGACTTATTATAACCATATTGATGAATGAAAATAGTTCAGGATTAGGGGAGGGGATTTTCACCCTTTTATGGATTTTATGATCCTTAAAACTGATCTTTAGTTCAACAGGAATAAAAAAATTCATTTTAGGATATTCATTTCATGGAGTAAGGGATGATTGGAGAACTGAATGAAGCATAACCAAAGGATTAAATTTTATTTTCCCTTCTTTTCATACACTTTAAAATAATTCTACAACATTAGGGAAATAACCTTGAAATTAAATGTTATCATATTTAATTTATATTCAATTAATGATTTTTTGTTTTAAATAATCACATATTTATGGTTTTGGGCCCCTAACATTATATTGATCAATAACATTCTTATGAAAAATTTCCTTAATCAGTCTCTATAATTATTTATTAATTCATTCCAATGAATGGAGATGCAATTTAGTTAAGGTGCGGTGAATGTAAAATAACAAAAATATAAAATAATAGCATTTTATTTTATATTGTATATTCCAAAAATCAATGATTTTTACATACGTTACATTCAAAAACATGTTTTCCCAATATCTTTTGATCTATACATGATTTATTTTAATATAAAAATTTAGTAGTTTTAATATTATCATTTAATGTGCTAGTGATAACCTAGACCTAATAATAGAAGACATGAAAAATATTAACTATTATATGAAAATATAAATTTTACACATTTTCATTAGTAATCTAGTTATTAATAATTAAATAAGGATCATTTTAAAAAAATATATATTTTTTTGAAAAGGTGATTGTTTTAAAAAAAATATGACCTAGTCATGCTATGTGGAAATTATTTACAATAAATTCTAAAAAATTTAATAAAATTTATTTTGGAAAAAAACATCATTTTATAAATAATATAATAAAAATTTCTTCTCGCGAGTTCTTGGGAATTTTCTGAAAGGATTCAATTGTTTATTAATAGAGAAAAATAATATGTTTTAATTGAAAAAAATCACTTTTGTATAAATTGTTTAGAAGGTACAAATAAATTAAAAATTGGTTTTGAAATAAAATTAGTTAATTGGTAGATGATTTAATCAAATTTATTTCATTGGACTCATTTTAATATGGAATTATGTTAAATAAATCTTTATAAACATTCGATCATTATCTTATTAAAAATAGTCTTTCCCACCACGCTTATGAGACTAAATTTATATTAAAATTTTCCCCGTATATAAATTTTATTTGGAATCATGGAATCCATAATTCGAATAATAATAATTTAAAATTTAGAATATGTTAAAATTATGTTTTGAACCAATAGAGAATAGAATATTGAAAACATTAATTATTTTGGTTAAGTTAATAATTGATTTAATAGTGGGTTGAACTATAATGATAAGTGTTATAAATAACCTAAAAACATTTAAAATCCACCTTTCTGACCAAATGTCGACCTCATATCATATAGGTTTGATATTGTACAATTTGGAAGGATTTTTTAATGGTAAAAATATTGTTATGATTAAATCTTTTCAAATCATTACAAGTATTCCACTCACCTTACATATAATGTAACACCCACTCTCGTATTTTCTCCACATCCTCAAACCAATTTTCTTAAGAAAATAACTACCCTTATCCTTTACCAAAATAAATCCACTAATACATTAAACCTTTTATTTTGTATCAAATCCCATCTAGGATATATGTGTTGCAAACCTATGGAAGATACATGAAAAAGATGTGACATTCATGAATGAGCATTTTTATTTTTTTTATTTGTCCACCTCTATCAATTCATATTAAAAAATGGAGATATTTTAAGATCAATATCTTAAATATATTGATATTCTCTTATAATAAGGGTATTACCTACAAATATTGCCACATTAATCCATTTTGTTATCAATCATCGTTCGTGTGAATGGTTAACAACCACCTCGTGAACCGATGTCATTCGTTTTTTCATTACCACATCTCACATTTGGGTATGATTATGGATATGAACTCTATATATATATATATATGATATTTATAATATAATTATACCTCAAGATTAATTATATCACATATATATTCATTTTTAATTTCATTTATTATGTTATATAATAACTTCACTCGTGTGTACGGTGGAATACCGCCTCCTGAAGAAATGTGATTACTCATTCACTAAAACGTTACATGGAATGTAATAAGGATAAATCTATTAAATATATGTGATATACATGAAATATTTATTATATTTTTTCCAAATTTATCGTTATTAAAATATAATGTATACCATATTCCTTCTTACCTTCCCACTCAATGAATGATGATAATGTCATTCATGTGTGTGTGGACAAGTGCCTTCCCGAAACGATGTGAATCTATTTTCTTCACCAAAAAAAGGGATGATATATATAATTTTATTTAATTTAAATATATTTTATTTATTATATTATGATCATTATGTTAAGAAAAATATCACTTACATTTTTTATATATTATCATTGAAAATTTGAAATGTTACACAAATGCACATACGATTTACCATTTCCATGTTAATAACATACATCATTTCTCAAACCCATATTTGATTATTGGTCATCATATTATATTTTATGTATGAATATTATAATTAATTCATCATTATTATTCTATATAGGATGAAACTATTTCATATATGGAATAATCAGATCTGTAATCACAAAACATGCCTAAGAGAACAAGATAATTAACACCCAAACATATGAAAAAATGGATGATTATTATTGAATTGATGATTAGATGTTATAAAAAGATCATATAATATATTATATATAAATTAATTTTTTTATTCAATAATTGTTTTTAAAAACCCTACACATGAGTTTAAGGAATTTTGAATCAAAAGGATGCATGAGGTAAGGGGTTTCTTAACCCAATTTCTGTTCTATGGGTTACGCTTCTACGTTATTGATTACATCATTCTAAAATTAGTTGGGTAAATTATTTTCATTATATTATTTTGTATCTACAGTTGTTTTATTTTTATTTATAGTTGAAACAAAATCAGTGAATCATTTATTAATTATCACTTCAAAGATATGATCACTGTAAGGGTTTATTTCACATTATCATTCTAATCAAGATTTATTATCATATTTTAGATAAAGAATTTGATTTGAACATTTAAAACTAAAATAATTTTCCTTTTTTCAAACATAGTTATTATATACATTTTCATGAAATTATACAATTCTTCCACACTTTTGAACATAAATTAATTGAGATATTATTTTTTAAAAGTTTGAACTTCATTTCTCTCTTGGGACGGAAATTTATTTTATTATGAAACCATGTTTTCTATATAATTTTTCAAATGTTATTTTTAAAATTTCTATAAATATTTTTTTTTATAATTATTTCCCATTTTTACTTTTTAAAAAATATTTTCAAAGGAATTTTTTTGTTGATTAAAAACAAATGATTTTTTTTACCAAAATATGCGAATAACATATGTGTTTTAATGTGTTCAGCATGTATGAAATTTTAAATCATCATAAACTCATAATAATTTAAAATTTATTTTATGAATTCGTATATTTATTGCTAATAAAAATTATTTTGATGATTTTATATTTTTTTTAATGTTATTTTCAAAAGGAAAGTTATATTTTCCTCAAGAACGTTTTGAAATATCTTTTTATGTTGTTTATATTTATCAAGGATAAAAGCCTATTATTCATACTCTTATGGTTATATTTTCTATCATCACCAATATTATTATTCAAATGGATAGTTTTAAACAATTTTTTCTAAGGAAATTATTGATATTAAAATCCATGATTAATTTTTGTAGTCATTATATTCCCCTTTAATTATTCAATTTCTTATGTATATTAAATTTCTTATAAATGTAAATATTATCTATCTTGTATATTTTTATTTCATAAACTATATTTAATTTATAAATATGGATTACCATTTTATTTGTTATTTTAACTAGGGAAATATTGAAAAAACAATATCATTTTCAAAATATGGATATTTATGAAGATCTGGTTTAATGTTAATGAATTAAATAGATCACATGATATGTAAATAATGCTTTGGATATGTAGTGACAAACGGTATAACAACACTGCTCTTTATTTCACACATAAATATAACTTATTACATAAAATATTCACTTCCTTCAACATAGAAAATAGAGTGGTCAAGTGTATTTGGGTCTTAAGAACATTACATAACAACTTATAACATGAAATACACATCTTTATTGATGAATTATTTTACATGACCACAAGCATTCCTTCGTACTTCTCATTTCATGGGATAAACTGAGGACATGCATATGAAATGGGTGATCTATAAATATCATTAAGGTAGTAAACGAGGAATAATAGGATGAATATAGTACATATTAGGGAATAGTCATATTAATGGAGCATAAGATGAACATGAACATAATGGCAGGGAGTAGCATGATTATCATAACATTGAAATACAAAAACAACATTTAACATGATATTAGCCTGAGCCAAGGCTCATTGTACATGGATCATGAGTAAACCATCCCTATAATTAGATTATCGTGATTAAACACTCATTGAGCTTGAATTATCATGATACTAATATTTAACCAATGCATTTGAGTGCTATCAAGGCGCACCCTTATTAATCATTTCATTTCAGGAATAAGTGTGCCAAATAGATTATACAAAATGGATTTATTAATCATAATAATTCATTCCACTAACAATAGATGTTGAATACCTAAATTTATGTCCTCAATTAACATGTAAATGTGCATAATGGTGAATACCCTTGATATAGAAATGTGTATAGTATTCACTTACATTATGATTTTGGCATGGGAGTTTTGGTGTAACTTCAGCAGTATAACGACATCAAATAGAAATCGTAAAATGGGTTGATGGGAGAGAAAGGGGTATCCCATAATTTATGCTTGAAATTTATAGTAAGGGGGTAATTTAACATAAAATCCAAATATATTTAATGGAATTTAGATTCATTATATAAAATAATTACTTGAATATAAATGAGAAGAGATAATTTTTTTACGGAATTTCGGCATGGTAACAGATGTACAAGGGAAGAAATAATGGGTGAAAAATGTCTCTCATAGTTCAAAAATAATTTTGGTATTATTGGGAAGGTGATAAATAATACCCTAATATTTTTAATTAAAAATAAAAAAGGTATGACAACATAAATAAATTTGGAAAAAATGAGAATGGAAGAAATATCTTTCATAGAAGTGTGATTCCAAAGGATTAGGATAGGCCTGAGAGAGGATTCTGGAGAGATGGGGAAACTTGGGTGTATTTTATAGAGATAAGGGAAGTGTTTGGTCGAGATACAAAGGTTTTTAGTGAAGAGTAAGTGGGATTGTAAGTGGGTTTATATAGGAAAACAAATGGAATTATTTATTGTTTAGGTTTTGGACACAACATAATAAACTAATCAAAACCATAGGCCATACAATGGGTTTTGCCCTTGGATTTTTCAAACAGTGAGTGAAAAAAAAAATTTATATGGAAAATTTCCTTACTTATGAAATATTATTCTTTTTAATGGGGAGGTGAGTCAAACTTTCAAGGAAATCAATTTAAAAAGATAAAATGTTATATAAGTGTTGGAGGGTCCACTAAGGTACCATAAAATTAATCAAATAAATCTAATATCACAATATTTTAAAGATAAAGAATATATATTTCTAAAATCTCATTTATAGTATTTAATTAAATCACTATTGGGTTATTATGATGTTATTAAACACAATATATATTTAAATGGTATTTAATTTTTACCCAAAAATTTGACTATCTCAAAAAATTATGAAAAACTCACCATTGGATAATTTAGACATCCTAATTCCAAAAATAATATTCAATTTATCTAAATCATTATATATATATTTTATGTTTTTATTTCAAAATAAAAACCGACATTTATAAAAAAATAATGGGTTTTGATAGAATTGTCTTTCGAACCTTAATATAAATTAAATTTTTTTTCATAATAATTATAAGATTTGTTATATTTAATAAAAGTTAATTTATTAATAATATTTTAATAAAATGTTATTTAATTAAAAAATACATTAATTCATCAAAATAGATTTCCTAATTTAATATTAACTAAAAATACTATTTTTTCTTAAAAACCATTTACAAAGTAACATTAATAAAAGGAATTTATATACTTTTTCATATAAAAATATAATGCACATAACCATAGTTCTAATGTCTTGTATCATAACCCCTTATAACACCCGCAGAATACCTAAGGGTAAGGTGTGTGTTGGTGACAGAATCGTGGGTTGGCTTAGATAACATCACTCGAGTGGTAATCTCTATCAACTTCCACTTCTCTCGTAAGCGGTTCTGTTCAATCTTAATGTGTGGAATCTTGTCTTGGTCTTGATCAATAGAAATTCCCAGTGATTCTACCTCCTTTCTGAGCTCCGAAAGATAGGCTTTGTACGGAGCAATTCTACTAGATGAGATCATTGCTTCCTTTGTCTGAGTAAATTTGATTTGTTAAAGTCCTATATTTATACTAATCATGTGATCACTATTCAATAGCTATATTAAAAATTGTAACAGTTGTTAACTGTAATTAGAAATCCTAATCATAAAACCAAATAAGAGGATATGTTATATAACCATTTTACCTAATATTACATTTAATTAGATCAAGAGTAATTTTCATTGATCAATGTTTGGGTCGTTAAAATCTTACTCCTTATGAAATTACACCCTATAAATTTCCATTTCCCACACTAAAAAAGATGAGGGTAACTATGTTTCATCACAACCTCTAATTCACACATTAATTCTTCAAACTTGTGGTTTTTCCACAACACTTTTACGAGGGGCATTGTCTGATTTTGTATAAATTTTTCCATATGATCTAATATCTTCAATGACTTCTCATCATACGAGAGAACATTAGTCAATGGTACCACTTATTGACTGAGTACATGTGATTTATCATGTATGTACTTCCTCAAGATTGATACATGGAATACATCATGTACTTGATATAGGTTTAGTGGGAGTTCTGGTCGACCGACCACTAATCTAATGTGATAAAGGATCTCAAAAGGGCCAATGTACCTTTGAATAATATTTTCATTATTACCAAATCTCATAACTCTCTTCCATAGTGATATGTATAGGAATACCATGTATCCATCATCAGACTATAGGTTTCATCGATGATTATCAACATAGCTCTTTTATCAACTCTAACCAGCATTAATGTGTTATTGTATGGTCTTAACATTCTCCACCATTTAGTCGGACATTTCTAGACCTAGGAGTTTCCACCCACATTCGTCATCCAATCATCTCGGTGGTATGCACCTCTTTCCAAAAGTGCTTAATAAGGGGCCATATGGATTCTTGGGTGGAAAATGTTATTGTAAGAGAAATCAACCAGAGTAAGATGTTGATCTCATCCTCATTTTAAGTCCATTGAGAATGCTCTCAACTTTTCCTCTAGTGTTTGGATAGACCACTCATATTGGTCATCAGATTGTTGATGATAAGACATACTTATTTTTAGCTCAGTATTCTTAGTATATTGATGTAACACCCCGAGCATCCACGATACGCTTCTCTTTCAATAATGCAATAGCTTGCATTGTACGCAAGTTCGAGATTCTAACACATCGCGACTAATCAAAATAGCCATTATAAATATTAATACCCACTTTTAGAAATTATATATATATTATATTTCAAAATGGACTTCATTTTTGGATTTGGAATATCTAAATTAGCCTATGCTGAATTTTTGGTATTTTTCTGAGAACTTCCAATTTTTTTTGAATAGTGAAAAATACTTAAAAACAACTTTTTTAATCAAAATAATTTATAGTTGTAAATTATACTATTTAGTGATTTTAAAGTATAATTAGAATATATTTTTTCCATTTTATACAATGTTGTTCATTATAATTAATTTCACTTTGAAATTTGACATAGACAATTGTCAATCTTTTGATCTATATTGTTTCTTAAAAACACACTATTTGTTGTGACAACGGGAATTAATTATAAAATTAATTAATGCAACTTATATGTTTTGAATTTTTTAAAATATACATCATTTTTGAATTCAGAATATGAATTATATCTTATGGTGAAATTTTGGCATTGTTCTGAAAAACATCAATTTTTGATGAATAGTGAAACCACTAAGTGGTAGTTAAAAAACTAATTTTTTCATTTAAATGAAACATTACCACTTATGTGATTTGATTTTCAAGAATCTTACATACATGGTTGTCATTAGGAAGTAAAATGCGGTTCAATGGGATTAAAATAATTTTTTGGTGAAGAGTATCTTTTAAGTTTAATTAATCATAATTAAAGGTAATTAGTGAAATTTAAGGTAAAGATAATGTTATAATAATATGAAATGACCTTGACACATGTCCTAAACATATTAGATGAGTCATGGCCGACCAATAAAATTAATGGGTCAACTTGGGGACCCCATGGAGCCACTTTGGTAGGAAAATTACATTAAAAACTTCTTATTTAATGTTAAAATAAAAATGTCACAAACATGAGTTGTTTTACTAAAACAATTTTCAAATGGGATTATAGAAGTCATATTTTTTACTATAAATATTCATTAGAAAGATAAAACTATTTCCTACATCATGATAGTTTTTTTATAATTTTTGGACATTAAATAATTAAATTATATATGACACCATGATGATGTAGCAATTAGCTCATTAATTAACGATTTAAATAAAATGAAACGAAAATGTATAATCTACGGCTTAAAGTTGTCAAAAATCTATTGGATGAGCATATTTCGAACCCTTATCACCTTATCCTCGACATATATCATTGTGGGACCTTTAGAATCCAAAAAACATTTCATAATAATGTAACATTTCAATCCTTCCAAGAATGCCCATCCTGTCCTATTATAAAAGGCCCCCACTACTACCACCTTATTCACACCATGAAGCCATCTGGATTGGCCAACCTCTTCCCAAATACTCTCCCAACTTCCATCTATTACTCTTAGAAGCCTCACTGTGGGAATAATTCTTCCCAAGGAAGCCTTTGGCTCAAATGAAAAAAGAGTTACCCGATTTTAAGGTAATGTCTTCTCTTATGTTGTTTTGTTTTATTTTGCTACTTCAACCCCTTAAACTCTTTTTATTACTTTCTTTTGTAAAAAAAACAGTATCGTAAATATACTAGGATGTTATTTTGAGAAGTATTGTATTTACACTTACACACACCTTCGTCTAATGGTTAAAGAACATACTGTTTCTGTGGTTGGAGAATTTCTGCCTCATGAAATGATGATTGTTCAATCTTCTTTTAACACCTCCCATGGTGGCCATTATGATGAAACTATTTTTATATATGATATATATTATGTTTTTGTTTTCCTTATGATTCTTTATTTTTCATTTATGGCATAACTTTATGATTTCCAGTATGGTTAAACGCGATATCTTCATTTTAGGAAGTGCGGACTACAACCCCCTCAAAGTGATTTGAATCGTTAATGCTGTATGTGGGATGTATAAAGGATGGCGTAAATTGTATTATACATTATATTATACTGGAATTATATTATAACTTTATATAATTATATCTTTATTCCATTAAATACGAAATAGAAATGAATGTAGCGTTCATGCGTACGTACGGCTTACAGTCTCCATGAACGGTGCATTTCATTTCTTACCTCTAAATGTGATGTAATATTATAAATGAATGTATATAATGGATATATATGATGTATTTGATATCTTAATCATGAATATAATTAATGATATAATGGATATTTTACCACATGAACAACTTGTAATTTTAAGAAGCTTATTTTTGACTCATGTACCAAAGATCGAAAAAACGACCATTATTAACATAAATAATTACATAATGTTCAAAACATGGTAATAAGTGATATAAAAGGAATAATAAACTTAAAAAAGGTTCTTAAGAAATTATAAATTAACTCTAGTTTATTATTCAGGAGGTTAAAGAATGGTCGAGTCAAGTCGGACCTGAGGTAGGGGAACTTCTTAACCCAATTTCCATTCTTTGGTTAATCTACTACTTTCAAATTATGTCAAGATATTATGATTTTCTATCTTGTATTTATAGTTTCTTTGTGTGTACATATGGTGAATACACATAATATATATTTTTCATTTAAAAAATGATCTTTGTAAGGGATTTCGTCTCAATCTCCATTCATTGAGGCATATTTTGTTTTATACACAAATTTCTTTTATACGGTGTATAAACCCCTTTGACTTTTAAGTTTATTCAAAAGGAATCTTTTTATATGAAGAATTCTAATAAATGACAAAAAGGAATGTTTTTTTGTTGTACATATGCGGCGACAATGACTTCTTTTCCGCCGTGAACATTATTTGAGTTTCGGCTTCCTCTTCAAGCCATAAATTTTTTAAATGAAAAATAAATACCAAGATTTAATTTTCATTTATTTTGGTATTGAAAATGGTTTTGAAAGTGTTTTTATTATATCAATGTGTTGTATTGATATATTGTGATTGAAATGTGGAAATTTTATGTTTCATTTATGCATGTTTTAAGTGATATGATTATGTTATAGTTTACAATATGTTTAAACCTGTTCATATGAGAAATGAATTGGACTTAATAAGTGACAGGTGGAGCCTGCTATAGCTCCTTGATGCATCGACAGGTCTCATTAGACAAACTAGTGTCTTGGCACGAGGCCTTGACAAAATCTTATTTGTAGTCTTGGCATGAGGCCTTGGCTACATGGTTATGATAGTCTAGCATTATGCATTCCATCATTATGAAAGTGGTTATTGATATTGCATGTGATTATTCGACCAGTAGAATATCCATGTGAATAAGTAATTAATATTATTTCACATTAATTTTGCCATATTATTTTGAAGTTCATGTTTAAAAGGCTTCTATTTTAGTTATAAATTGCCTTAAATGTTTTTGTTTATTTATGAAAGCTTCTACTATATTGTTATCCTTACTGAGCTTCTGAGCGCCCCCTTTCAATGTTTTAATATTTTCTAGGATGTGACGAAGTATTTTGTGAATGACCTGTAGGGATAGTCAGAAGTGAATATGATTTTGGACTATGGAGACCATGTTATTATAGTTTTTCACTTTATGATGTAATGTAACTTATATGAATGTATCAAGTGTTTCCAAGGATACTAAACTAATCGGTCTTTCGAGAATTTATCTTTTGTGATCTTTCCAATGTTATGAAGTAATGCACCGACTCTGGATAACTAGGGTCGGGGTGTTACAGTTGGTATCAGAGGCAGTTTAGTACTAACCTTGGAAGCTAGATTTAGATAGACTCTGATTAGAACACATAGCCCTAAGATAGACATTGAGGATTAGTATAGAAAAACTTCCTAGAATTTTGGTATTATAGAGATTTTGTGATTTTTCCAAGAAATACATCCCTGTCTGGATACTAGTAGGTAGAGGTGGCTCTGGCACATATGTACCTAGGGGTAAAACCTGAAAACACTGCTTTGAGCTAGACTCGAACGAGAACTGGTGCACAACAGCAGGCCTTGCTGCACTCTTGGTTAAGACACTCCCGGGGGATATGCTTAGGATAATTCTCATTTTCTTTACAAACCATTATAATGGATTTATGAGTATATACTTCCTCAAAGAAAAAATTTATTTTTATGATTATGGATTACATCCATAAATATTTCAATTTATGTTAAGTGTTTTACAAGTATGGAATTATGTATTTTGATTCATAAACTGATCTAGTTTATGCCGTTGTTTAGAAATGGCGCCTAGTGGAAGGAATGGAAACTGTATCAATGCACACACTCCATGTAGGGATTTCCATCCTACTCATGATAATTATAGTGGAGCTGTATATACAACTGCTTCTGATCAACTTATCACCATAGTAGGAAAACTCACTATGTTTATGAATAATAACATTACTCGTATGGAACACCCTGATCTGAAACGTGGAGGATCAATGTTAGACCACTTAATGAGGAAACAACTGACAACATTCAATGGAGTACTAATCCCTTAGTAGCTGAGAAACTGATAAATTCCATAGAGAAAATATTCCATGCCTTGCGGATTAGTTATAGGGAAAAGGTTATCATGGCAGTTTACCGCCTCATTGGAGATGCTGATCAATGGTGGTCATTGATTCAAAATACAAATGAAATATGATGAAGTATCGAATATGGAATGGAGGGATTTCAAAGAGATTTTCTTAGAAAAATACTTCCCTCATGACCATAGAGAAGATATGGAAAGGTAATTTCTGAGTCTGAGGCAGAAGGAGGATGAGAATGTCTCAAAGTATGAGTCTAACTTTACACGGTTAGCAAGGCATTCTGCAGATTATATACGTAACCCAGGAAGTAAGATCGATCGGTTCTTTGATGAGTTAAAATCATTTCTTCGTCGTGCATTAGTCTCACGAACCTTCTCATCGTATGAAGATATTGTCTCATGTGCTATCAAGAGAGAAAAGGAATTCTCTAAATCATATGACAATAAAGTAAAGAAAGAGAAGCAGAGAAGGGTGGAACAAGAGATAGATAAATGGAAAAGGGAAATAAGGATTTTCCATTATGCGATTATTGTGGGAAGAATCACCCTGGTACTTGCCTAAATGGAATGGGAGTTTGTTATAAATGTGGAGAAAAAGGTCACCAGTGTCATGATTGCAAGGGAAAGAATGAGGATATCAATGTTGAATGCTATAATTGTAGGTAAATGGGGCATTATGCTAATTAATGTCCAAAGCGTCAGGGAAACTTATCTCAGAAATGGCCAAGGTATCAAGGATAATCTTATGTTGTTACTATAGTTGAAGTGGAATAATTAATGTATTGGTGTTTTTTGACTCAGTAACTATATTATGGTTATAAGAATAATGTGATATATATAAGGATTGTACTGAAATACTTGTTTTTTTCATTATGGTTTTAATATGATGAACGTAATCATATTTTTAGTATGTGACAATAAGAAAAACATTACTTTATTTGGGGAATTTTATGTTACAATTGATTTTGGAATTTAGAGACCTTTTAGAGAAATTCTGGACAAAGGTATTTTGGATAACTATAAAGGTTGGAATGAATTAAGTTGAACTCTGGATAGTATTGTTTAAGGTGAAAACATTTTTGAAGATTATTTTTGGAATATTATAATACTATACTTTTAGGAAAAGGACAACCTGCAGGTCGGGGGATAACCCGTCGCATCGGACAAAGCTTTAGGAATCGAACCCACAACCATAGTGCGATAGGCCTTTATTATCTACCACTAGCCTACAGGAAGTCCCTAGTTTTTACAAAATAGTTTTCCTAATATAAATGGTATGTGGTAATATTTGGAACCTTATAAAATTAGGATAAATAGAATAATTTTGAGTTCTGTTACCATTTGGATTGAAATATGGGCTTGTGGTAGAAAAATTTATTAAAGAATGAATGTCTACGTGACAAGTAAGTATATTTCCTTATGTTCTTAGTAAATCTCTTAAATAAATTTCACAAATTTATAAAAGGTCACTTAAAACAAAAACGTTGCCAGTTAACTTTTCCAAATGGGGATTCAATGACCGTTTAACCAATCACAAGTTTGTGATTTTCTTATGGTCAACTTTCTCCTAATCATGTTTTCTACCACTCTCCATCAGACCATGATGGTTTGTTTTTCTTCCATATCCATATTTTCTTATAATTCTAATATGGGCTGTCTCGGGTGACCTTTGTACTTATCTTTCTTTCTTTTAAAGTTATATTTTTATTAACATTATTTCCGATGTGGGTTTTCCACAAAGTTATTTTCTATTTTCAACCTTTTATTTTCAAAGAAAATTTCAAATTGCGAGGACGCAATTTATTGAAGGAGGGGAGAATGTAACACCTCGAGCTTCCACGATACGCTTCTCTTTCAATAATGCAATAGCTTGCATTGTACACAAGTTCGAGATTCTAACACACCGCGACTAATCAAAATAGCCATTATGAATAGTAATACACACTTTTTGAAATTATATATATATTATATTTTAAAATGGACTTCATTTTTGGATTCAGAATATGTAAATTAGCCTATGTTGAATATTTGGTATTTTTCTGAGAACTTCAAATTTTTTATGAACAGTGAAAAATACATAAAAATAACTTTTCTAATCAAAATAATTTATAGTGATAAATTATACTATTTATTGGATTTAAAGTATAATTAGAATCTATTTTTACCATTTTATACAATGGTGTTCATTAGAATTAATTTCACTTTGAAATTGGACATCAACAATTCTCAATCTTTTGATCTATACTGTTTCTTAAAAACATGCAATTTGTTATGACAGCGGGAATTAATTATAAAATTAATTAATGCAACTTATATGTTTGGAATTTTGTAAAATAGACATCATTTTTGAATTTGGAATATCAATTATAGATTAGTGTGAAATTTTGGCAATGTTCTGAAAAACTTAAATTTTTTATGAATAGTGAAACCAATAAGTGGTAGTTAAAAAACTAATTTTTTCATTTAAATGAAAAATTACCACTTCTGTGATTTGATTTTCAAAAATTCGACATAAATGGTTGTCATTAGGAAGTAAAATGTGGTTCAATAGGATTAAAATAATTTTTTGGTGAATAGTAGCTTTTAAGTTTAATTAATTGCGATTAAAGGTAATTATTGAAATTTAAGGTAAAGATAATGTTATAATAGTAAGAAATGACAATGCCACATGTCCTACCCCTATTGGATGAGTCATGGCCGACCGAGACAATCCATGGGTCAACGTGGGGACCCAATGGAGCCACTTTGGTCATAAAAGGACATTAAAAACTTTTTATTTAATGTTAAAATAAAAATGACACAAACAAGCTTTTTTTACTAAAAAAATTTAAAAATGGGGTTATACAAGTAATATGTATTACTATAAATATTCATTACAAATCTAAAACGATTTCCTACATCATGATATTTTTTTTATAATTTTTATACATTTAATATATTAAGTTATGTATGACACCATGATGATGTAGCAATTACCTCATTAATTAAAGATTTAATCAAAATGAAAAATATGTGAAATCTAAGGCTTACACTTGTCAAAAATCTATTGGATGAGAATATTTCAAACCCTTATCACCTTATCCTAGAAATATATCATTGTGGGACCTTTAGAATCCGAAAATCATTTCATAATAATGTAACATTTGAATCCTTCCAATAGTGCCCCTCCTCTACTCTTATAAAAGGCCCCCACCACTACCACATTATTCAGACCATCAAGACATTTGTCTCAGCCAAACTCTGCACAAGTACTCTCCAAACTTACCTATCTTACTCCTAGAAGCCTCACTTTGGGCATATGTCTTCCCAAGGAATCTTTTGGCTCAAATCAAAAAAGAGTTACATGATTTTAAGGTAATGCCTTCTCTTATGTTATTTTTTTTTATTTTGCTACTCCAACCCCTTAAACTCTATTTATTCCTTTCATTTGTAACAAAACCAGTATCTTCAATATACTACGATGTTTTTATGAGAATTATTTTATTTACACTTACACACACCTTCGTCTAATTGTTAAAGAACATACTGTTTCTGCGGTTGGTGAATTTCTGCCTCACGAAATGATGATTGTTCAATCTTCTTTTAACACCTCTCATGGTGGCCATTATGATGACAATATTTTTATATATGATATATATTATTATTTTTTCCTTAGGATTCTTTATTTTTTATTTATGTCATACCTTTATGATTTCCAGTATGGTTAAACGCGATATCTTCATTTTAGGAAGTGCGGACTACTGCCCCCTCAAAGTGATTTGAATCGTTAATGTCGTATGTGGGATGTATAAAGGATGGAGTAAATGGTATTATAAATTATATTATAGTGGAATTATATTATACCTTTATATAATTATAACATCATTCCATTAAATACTAAATAGAAATGAAAGTAGGGTTCATGCGTACGTACGACTTACCATCTCCATGAATGGTGCATTTCATTTCTTACCACTAAATGTTATGTAATATTATAAATGAATGTATAAACTATATATATATGATGTATATGATATCTAAATCATGGATATAATTATATATATAATGTTTATTTTACCACATGAACAACTTTTAATTTTAAGAAGTTTATTTTTGACTCAAGTACCAAAGATCGACAAAACGACTGTTATTAACATAAATAATTAAATAATATTCATAACATGGTAATAAGTGATATAAAAGGAATAAAAACTTGTAAAATGTTCTTAAGAAATTATAAATTAACTCTAGTTTATTATTCAAGAGGTTAAAGAACGGTCGAGTCAAGTCGGACACGAGGTAAGGGAACTTTTTAACCCAATTTCCATTCTTTGGGTTAATCTACTACTTTCAAATTATGTCATGATATTATGATATCCTATCTTGTATTTATAGTTTCTTTATGTCTACATATGGTTAATATAGATAATATATCTTTTTCTTTTAAAAAACTATCTTTGTATGGGACTTCGTCTCAATCTCCATTCATTAAGGCATATTTTGTTTTATACACAAATTTCTTTTATACAGTGTATAAACCCTTTTGACTTTTACGTTTTTTCAAAAGGAATATTTTTATATGAAGCTTTTTAATAAACGAAAAAAAGGAATGTTTTTCTTGTTGTACGTATGCGGCGACAATGACTTCTTTACCTTCGTGACCATTATTTGAGTTTCGGCTTCTTCTACAAGCCATACCATTTTTTAAATGAAAAATAAATACCAAGATTTAATTTTCCTTTATTTTGGTATTGAAAATGGTTTTGAAAGTGTTTTTATTATATCAATGTGTTGAATTGAGATCTTTTGATTGAAATGTGGAAATGTTATGTTTCCTTTATGCATGTTTTAAGTGATACTATTATGTTATGGTTTACGATATGTTTAAACCTGTTCATATGAGGAATGCATTGGACTTAATAAGTGACAGGTGGAGCCCGATATAACTCCTCGATGCATCGGCAGGCCTCATGAGACAAACTAGTGTCTTGGCATGAGGCCTTGACAAAATATTATTTTTAGTCTTGGCACGAGGCCTTGGGTACGTGGTTATGATAGTCTGTCATTATGAATTCCATCATTATGAAATTGGTTATTGATATTTCATGTGATTATTCGACCAGTAGAATATCCATGTGAATATGTAAATGATCTTATTTCATATTAATTTTTCCATATTATGTGGAATTTCATGTTTAAAAGGCTTTTGTTTTATTTATACATTGCCTTAAATGTTTTTGTTTATTTATGAAAGCTTCCGCTATATTGTTATCCTTACTGAGCTTCTGAGCGCCCCCCTTTCAATGTTTTAAAATTTTCCAGTATGTGAAGAAGTATTTTATGAATGACCTGCAGGGATAGTCAGAAGGGGATATGAGTGTGGAATATGGAGACCATGTTATTATAGTTTTTCACTTTATGATGTAATGTAACTTTTATGAATGTATATAGTGTTTCCAAGGCTACTAAAATAATTGGTCTTTCGAGACTTGATCTTTTTTGATAACGCCAATGTTATGAAGTAATGCACCGACTCTGGGTAACTGGGGTTGGGGATTTATAGTTGGTATCAGAGGCAGTTTAGTACTAACCTTGGATGCTATATTTAGATAAACTCTGATTAGAACACATAGCCCTAAGATAGACATTGAGGATTAGTATAGACGAACTTCCTAGACTTTTGGTATTATAAAGATTTTGTTATTTTTCCGAGCAATACATCCATGACTGGATATGAGCAGGTAGAGGCAGCTTTGGCACAGATGTACCTAGGGGTAAAACCCAAAAATACTGCTTTGAGCTAGACTCGAACGGGAACTATTGCATGACAATGGGTCTTGCTGCACTCTTGGTTACGACACTCCCGGGGGATATGCTTAGGATAATTCTCATTTTCTTTACAAACCATTATGAAGGTTTTATGAGTATATACTTCCTCAAAGAAAACATTTCTTTTTATGATTATGGATTACATCCATAAATATTTCAATTTATGTTAAGTGTTTTACAAGTACGGAATTATGTATTTTGATTCATAAACTTATCTAGTTTATGCCATTGTTTAGAAATGGCGCCTAGTGGAAGGAATGGAAATCGTATCAATGGACGCACTCCATGTAGGGATTGCCATCCTGCTCAAGATAATTATAGTGGAGCTGGATATACAACTGGTGATGATCAACTTATCACCATACTGGGACAACTCACTCAAGTTATGAATAATAACCTTACTCCTATGGAGAACCCTGATCCGTAACGTGGAGGATCAATGTTAGATCACTTCATGAGGCAACAATCAACAACATTCAATGGGATTACTAATCCCTTAGAAGTTGAGAAATGGATAAATTCCATAGAGAAAATATTCCAGGCCTTGGGGAGTAGTGAAAGGGAAATGGTTATCATGGTAGTTTACCGCCTCATTGGAGATTCTGATCAATGGTGGTCATTGATTCAAAATAAAAAGGAAGATGATGAAGTATCGAATATGGAATGGAGGGAGTTAAAAGAGATTTTCTTAGAAAAATACTTCCCTTGTGACCATAGAGAAGATATGGAAAGGAAATTTCTGAGTCTGAGGCAGAAGGAGGATGAAAATGTCACAATGTATGAGTCTAACTTTACACGGTTAGCGAGGCATGCTGAAGATTATATACGTAACCCAAGAAGTAAGATCGATCATTTCTTTGATGGGTTAAAACCATTTCTCCGTCGAGCATTAGTATCACAAACCTTCTCATCGTATGAAGATATTGTCTCATGTGCTATCAAGACAGAAAAGGAATTCTATCAATCTTATTACAATAAATAAATTAAGAGAAGAAGAGAACGGTGGAACGAGAGACAGATAAAGGGAAAAATGGAAAGAAGGATTTTCCATTATGCGATAATTGTGGGAAGAATCACCCTGGTACTTTCCTAAAAGGAATGGGAGTTTTCTATAAATGTGGAGAAAAAGGTCACCAGGCTCGTGATTGCACGGGAAAGAAAGAGGCTATCAATGTTGAATGCTACAATTGTAGGGAAATGGGGCATTATGCAAATTAATGTCCTAAGTGTCAGGGAAACTTACCTCAAAAAAGGCCAAGGGATCAAGGACAATCTTATGTTGTAACTACATTTGAAGTGGAATAATTAATGTATTGGTGTTTTTGGACTCAAGAAATATATTATAGTTATAAGAATAATGTGATATATATAAGGATTGTACTGCAATACATGTTTTTTTCATTAAGGTTTTAATATGATGAAGGTAATCATATTTTTAGTATGTGACAATAAGAGAAACATTACTTTATTCAGGGAATTTGATGTTACAATTGATTATGGAATTTAGAGACCTTTTAGAGAAATTCTGGAAATAGGTATTTTGGATAACTATAAAGGTTAGAATGAATTAAGTTGAACATTGGATAATATTATTTAATGTTAGAAAATTTCTGAAGATTATTTTTGGAATATTATAATACTATACTTTTAGGAAAAGGACAACCTGCAGGTCTGGGGATAACCCGTCGCGTCGGACAAAGCTGTAGGAATCGAACCCACAACCATAGTGCGACAGGACTTTATTACCTACCACTAGCCTACAGGAAGTCCCTGGTTTTTACAAAATAGTTTTCCTAATATAAATGGTATGTGGTAATATTTGTAACCTTATACAATTAGGATAAATAGAATATTTTTGAGTTCTGTTACCATTTAGAGTGGAAGATGGGTTTGTGGTAAAACAATTTATTATAGAATGCAAGTCTTTGTGACAAGTAAGTATATTTCCTTACATTCATAGTAAATCTCTTAAATAAATTTCTCAAATTTATAAAAGGTAACTTAAAACAAAAACATTTCCAGTTAACTTTTCCAACTGGAGATTCAATGACCGTTTAACCAATCACAAGTTTGTGATTTTCTTGTGGTTAACTTTCTCCTAATCCCATTTTCTACAACTCTTCATCAGACCTTGATGGTTTTTTTCTTCCATATCCATACTTTCATAGAATCCTTGTATGGGATATCTCGGGTGACCTTTGTACTTATCTTTCTTTCTTTTAAAGTTATATTTTTATTAACCTTATTTCTGATGTGGGTTTTCCACAAAAGTATTTTCTATTTTCAACCTTTAATTTTCGAAGAAAAATTTCAAATTGCAAGGACACAATTTATTAAAGGAGGGGAGAATGTAACACCCCAAGCTTCCACGATACGCTTCTCTTTTAAAAATGCAATAGCTTGCATTGTACGCAAGTTCGAGATTCTAACACACCGCGACTAATCAATATAGCCATTACGAATAGTAATACCCACTTTTTGAAATTATATATATTATATTTCAAAATGGACTTCATTTTTTGGATTCGGAATATCTAAATTAGCCAATGTTGAATTTTTGGTATTTTTCTGAGAACTTCCAATTTTTTTTGAATAGTGAAAAATACTTAAAAACAAATTTTTTAATAAAAATAATTTATAGTGATAAATTATACTATTGAGTGGTTTTAAAGTATAATTAGAGTATATTTTTACCATTTTATACAATGGTGTTCATTATAATTAATTTTAGTTTGAAATTGGACATAAACAATTGTTAATCTTTTGATCTATATTGTTTCTTAAAAACACACTATTTGCTATGACCACGGGAATTTATTATAAAATTAATTAATGAAACATATATGTTTGGAATTTTTTAAAATAGACATCTTTTTGGAATTCGGAATATCAATTATAGCTTAGGGTGAAATTTTGGCATTGTTCTGAAAAACTTCAATTTTTGATGAATAGTGAAACCACTAAGTGGTAGTTAAAAAATAGATTTTTTCGTTTAAATGAAACATTAACACTTCTGTGATTTTATTTTCAAAAATCCAACATACATGGTTTTCATTAGGAAGTAAAATGTGGTTCAATGGGATTAAAATAATTTTTTGGTGTATAGTAACTTTTAAGTTTAATTAATCGCGATTAAAGGTAATTAGTGAAATTTAAGGTAAAGATAATGTTATAATAATATGAAATGATCTTGACACATGTCCTACCCCTATCGGATGAATCATGGCCAACCAAGACAATCAATGGGTCAACTTGGGAACCCCATGGATCCACTTCATTAGGAAAATTACATTAAAAACTTTTTATTTAATGTTAAAATAAAAATGTCACAAACATGAGTTGTTTTACTAAAACAATTTTCACATGGGGTTATACAAGTAATATTTTTCACTATAAACATTAATTAGAAAGAGAAAAAGATTTCCTACATCCTGATATTTTTTTTTATAATTTGTAGACATTAAATAAATTAAATTATGTATGACACCATGATGATGTAGCGATTACCTCATTAATTAACGATTTAAATAAAATGAAAAGAAAATGTAAAATCAAAGGCATAAACTTGTCAAAAATCTATTGGATTGGCATATTTCCTACCCTTATCACCTTGTTCTCTAAATATATCATTGTGGGACCTTTAGAATCCAAAAATCATTTCCCAATAGTGCAACATTTTAATCTTTCCAAGAGTGCCCCTCCTCTCCTCTTATAAAAGGCCCCCACCACTACCACCTTATTTACACCTTAAAGCCATTTGTATCGGCCAATCTCTACCCTAATACTCTGCCAACATCCCTCTCTTACTCCTAGAAGCCTCACTTTGGTCAGAATTCTTCCCAAGGAAGCCTTTGGCTCAAATCAAAAAAGAGTTACCTGGTTTTAAGGTAATGTCTTCTCTTATGTTATTTTGTTTTATTTTGCTACTCCAACCCCTTAAACTCTTTTTTTCCTTTATTTTCTAACAAAACCAGTATATTAAATATACTAGGATGTTGTTATGTGATGTATTTTATTTACACTTACACACACCTTCATCTAATGGTTAAAGAACATATTGTTTCTGTGGTTGGCGAATTTTTGCCTCACGAAATGATGATTGTTCAATCTTCTTTTAACACCTCTCATGGTGGCCATTATGATGAAACTATTTTTATGTATTATATATATTATGTTTTTGTTTTCCTTATGATTCTTTATTTTTCATTTATGTCATACCTTTATGATTTCCATTATGGTTAAACACGATATCTTCATTTTAGGAAGTGCGTACCGCCCCCTCAAAGTGATTTGAATCGTTAATGTCATATGTGGGATGTATAAAGGATGGAGTAAATGGTATTATACATTATATTATAATTGAATTATATTATACCTTTATATAATTATAACTTAATTCCACTTAATACGAAATAGAAATGAAAGTAGTGTTCAAGCGTACGTACGGCTTACCGTCTCGATGAACGATGCATTTCATTTCTTACCTCTAAATGTTATGTAATATTATAAATGAATGTATATACTGGATATATATGATTTATATGTTATCTACATCATGAATATAATTATAGATATAATGGATATTTTACCAAATGAACAACTTGTAATTTTAAGAAGTTTATTTTTGACTCAAGTACCAAAGATCGACAAAACGATCGTTATTAACATAAATAATTACATAATGTTCATAACATGGTAATAAGTGATATAAAAGGAATAATAAACTTGAAAAATTTTCTTAAGTAATTATAAATTAACTCTAGTTTATTATTCAGGAGGTTAAAGAATGGTCGAGTCAAGTCGGACATTAGGTAAGGGAACTTCTTAACCCAATTTCCATTCTTTGGGTTAATCTACTACTTTAAAATTATGTCATGATATTATGATGTCCTATCTTGTATTTATAGTTTCTTTATGTGTACATATAGTGAATACACATAATATATCTGTTTCATTTAAAAAAGTATGTTTGTAAGGGACTTCGTCTCAATCTCCATTCATTGAGGCATATTTTGTTTTATACACAAATTTCTTTTATACGGTGTATAAACCCCTTCGACTTTTACTTTTATTCAAAATGAATCTTTTTATATGAAGAGTTTTAATAAACGATAAAAAGGAATGTTTTTCTTGTTGTACATATGCGGTGAAAACAACTTCTTCACCACTGTGACCATTATTTGAGTTTCGGCATCCTCTACAAGCCATAACTTTTTTAAATGAAAAATAAATTCCAAGATTTAATTTTCCTTTATTTTGGTATTGAAAATGGTTTTGAAAGTCTTTTTATTATGTCAATGTGTTGTATTGATATCATGTGATTGAAATGTGGAAATTTTATGTTTCATTTATGCATGTTTTAGGTGATACGATTATGTTATGGTTTACGATATGTTTAAACATGTTCATATGAGGAATGCATTGGGCTTAATAAGTGACGGGTGGAGCCCACTATAGCTCCTCAATGAATCAGCATGTCTCATGAGACATACTAGTGTCTTGGCATGAGGCCTTGAAAAAATCTTATTTGTAGTCTTGGCACAAGGCCTTGGATAAGTGGTTATGATAGTCTAGCATTATGCATTCCATCATTATGAAAGTGGTTATTGATATTGCATGTGATTATTCGACTAGTAGAATATCCATGTGAATAAGTAAATGACATTATTTCATATTAATTTTTCCATATTATGTTGAAGTTCATGTTTAAAAGGCTTTTGTTTTAGTTATACATTTCCTTAAATGTTTTTGTTTATTTATGAAATCTCCCACTATATTGTTATCCTTACTGAGAATCTGAGCTCACACCTTTCAATGTTTTAATATTTTCCAGGATCTGAAGAAGTATTTTATGAATGACGTGTAGGGATAGTCAGAAGGGGATATGAGTGTGGACTATGGAGACCATGTTATTATAGTTTTTCACTTTATGATGTAATGTTACATTTATGAATGTATCTAGTGTTTCCAAGGCTACTAAACTAATCGGTATTTCGAGACTTGACCTTTTGTGATCACGCCAATGTTACGAAGTAATGCACCGACTCTAGGTAACTGGGGTCGGAGCGTTACAATTGAAGATTCTTCCAGAACATATAGGTGAATCTTGGATCTCGATAAAAAACAATAGATAGTGGAACACCATTCAACCTTACCACTTCTATGTGGTATATACATTCCAGTTTATCCAATGAGAAATCCTATAGAATTTAAATGAAGTGTGAATTCTTTCTAAGGTGATCCCCAAAACCGAGATAACATTTTTTCCTTTGGATGTCTTTGGAAGTCCGGGTAAAAATCCCCTGGTGATGTTCTCCCATTTCTCTACTGTTATAGGTAATGGTTCTATCATCCCTATAGGCTTATTCCTCTCCTCCTTCACTTGCTGACATACCAGACACTTTTATGTATACCCATCAATATCATTATTCATGTTATCCCACCCATAAGGCACTCGTATATCTTGATATATATTTGTGTTTCCTGGATGAATGGACAAATTAGAACTATGTGCATCATCCCAAAGATCATTCTTTATCTCTAGATTTTATGGAAGTCATAGTCTTGACCCACATCTCACAATTCCTTCTTCATTAATGTTGAACTCTGAGGATTTCCATTTTTGGATAGATTACAATTTCTTTTGAATTATCATGTCATCCTTTTGATCATATTTTATCCTTTCTAAAAGAGACTGTTGAGAAATTATTTTATGAAAGGAATGATTATGTACCCGATTTTATGATTCCCATGTCCATCTTCATCAAATCTATGATTATTTGATCCTTTTCAATTTTCATCAATGATATAATCGTTGGGTCCTTTTTTCTTAGAGCATCCTCCACCTTTTTCTCTTTCCTATGGTGGTAATGGATTGAACAGTCATAGTCATTGATCATATCTATCCATCATAGTTGGCACATGTTCAACTCTTTCTGTGTGAATATATACTTCATGATTTTTTGATCCATGTATATATCGCACTTATCCCCCAAGAGGTAATGTCTTCTAAATTTTCAAAGAAAATATTACTTCATCCAACTCTATATCAAGTTTCAGATTGTGTTTCTCGTGAACATTCAATTTCCATGAAGCATAAAAAATTACATTCTCATTTTGAATCAACACACACCTAAGTCCCTTCTTCGAAGCATCACTAAATACCAAACATTATTCTCCACTTGTGGTTAATATGAGCAATGGTGCAGTGATCAGCCTCCTTTTAAACTCCTTAAGGCTCTCTTCAAATTCACCACACCAAGAAAACATTACTCCATTCAGAGTTAGCTTGGTACGAGGGTTGTACAATCGTGAGAAATTTATCACAAATCAGCGACAATATCTAGATGCCCCTAGGAATATACGGATAAATGTTACTGATGTTGGCCTCATCCATCTCTCAATTTTAGTATCATTGGAGGGATCAAAAAATATCCCATTCCTTGTGATGATATGACCCCAGAAAGAGACCTCCTTCGACCAGAACTCACAGTTGTTGTACATTCCATAGATATTCTCTTTTTGAGAGGTCTCTAATATAGTGATAATATTCTCCTAAATCTCCCCCTTGGTTTTGGAGTATATTAGAATACAATCTATAATGACTACCACAAATTTTTTGAGGTAATATATAAAGATTGTATTCATCAAGTATATGAAGATTGTTGGAGAATTAGTGTGTCTAAAAGGCATTACTTTGAATTCATAAATCCTGTATCTTGTATGAAAAGCAATCTTGGTGATATCCCCCGTCTTCATCATTACTTGGTAACAACCCGACCGAAATCCACCTTGGATAAGTATTATGATGAACATAGTGGATCGAAAAAGTCTCCAATTCATGGTAGATAATACTTTTTCTTTATTGTGATTTTTTTGAGCTCATGATAATCAATGAAATGGCGCATTTACCCATCCTAATTCTTGATAACACCCCAAGTATAAGATCAATTGATAATCCAACATTTCTTCTAGGATGAAGACCAGAAAATTTCTCAAGAAACACTTCTGTGAATTCCCTCAAAATATGAATGTCTTAAATGAAGGTTTCTACCTTAGACAAAATCATCTAAGAACGATACCCATGCTTATAGGCTATTAATATCCCTGCTTGAGATGATGGTGCTAAAGAAGATTCAACCTTCTTCTTGCACTCGTGTAGAATCAGGGGATGATTCCCCATATGCATAGTGACTTTCCTCTCACAGAAATTTATGTTGGCTCTGTATAATTAAATTCAATCCATTCCATGAATTACATAAAATTCCACCAAATGGAGTATAACAAGGTTCTACGGGAAGTTCAGACCAGAAATTGTGACTAGGGTGGAGTTATTTTCATGTAATGCAATGATTTCCCCATTTTCCATTCTTACTGAAATCTTTACATCCATGATTTTAGGTGGTGATGTAATTCTTCAACTAAAATTTCCGGATATAATAACGTGTAGAACTAGAATAAAAAAGTATGTTTGAAATTCATGGATGAATAACTAGAATACATGTCACCACTTCATTGTCAGGGTTCCCTTTGGTGGTAGTGATGGAAAAAGATCAATGTTTTTTCCTTGGAGGTTGTTGGTTGCCTCAAAAAACCCTTGGCTTAGGGCACTAGTTTTCAAAGTGCCCAGGTTCCTTGCATTTGAAGTAATGAACAAAGCATTGAGGGTTGAACATAGTGTTCCTCTCCGTTTACACAGTCGCGTGTTTTACATGTTGGTATTTAATGGCCCGATGTCCTTCTCTACCACACCTAATCCATTTCCTCATCCCCGTCAAGAAATTTACGGGGTTATTCTTTGTGCTCCTTTGGCACGATCGGTGATATATTTTATTGTCACTATTGTATTTATCCATCAGACCACTATAATTAAATTCCACCTTATGTTTCTTAACCCCATGATACCACTAAGATTCTCTAATCTCCATTTCGACTTTGAGGGCACATTGACAATTTCATCATAACTCTTATAGTCACGAGTTGCTAGGGATTTCCATAGGCTAGGTTTTAGCCCACCAAAGAAGCGGTAAACCTTGTATTCTGAGGTAACAACAAAGCCAGAGGCATATTGTGCATGCCTTGTGTAGTTTTCCTCATATGATCTGATGGAATAATAGTCTTTTTCTTGGGTTTAAGGAAGTCCCTTTACATCTTATATTGGATGGTGCGTGGAAAATATTTATCAAAAAACATTTTTTGGATGTTCTTCCATTCCAACTCAATAATATCCTCCTCTGGATTCATATTTTTGTTCAGTTTTCACCATTTATCATCTTCGCCCTCCATACAATAAGAATCCAAAGGTACCTTCTATTGTTCAAAACATTGATGGATAGGGATTATCTTCTCATTGGAGTTGATCCATTGTTTGGTGATTTTGGGATTAGATGATCCATTAAAAGTTTGGGGCCTTTGTCTCATGAATCTCTCAGTTGAGACTTGTTCTTTCTTCAAGGGGGGTGGGGTTGAATGTTCCTCTTGAACCGTGTTCCTATCGAAAATATGAGTTAACTGAGAGAGTATCGTGACAATGTTCGTGACTCATGCTCCCATCGAATTGGGAATCTCATTATAGTAGTCTTCACATTGATCATCACATCAGTTGTTAGCCAGAGTCCTCCTATTATTGGCCATTGGCTAGAATAAAAGGAAATATTGTGGTAACATATAATGGGTAATCCAAATACAAAAATATACGACTTATAAATAATTATATTTTGGTAACTTATGAATTTATAGGCTTCAATATGTGTTATCCATGATCTGCTTCCCAACATACATTTTCATCGGAATTTTTTATTACCCTAATAATGATTTTTACAATGCTTATGAATTTACCAAAGCATATCCCCCAGGGGTGTCATAACCAATATTGTATCAAGGCTCGTTTTCGTGCACCATTTCCCGTTTGAGTCCAAATCGTGGTGGTGTTTTTGGGGTTTACCCCTAGATACTTCTACGCCAGAGCCACCTCTACCTACTAGTATCTAGATATGGATTTCCTTAATGATAAACCACTAACTCAATACTCACAAAAATTTAGGGCTGTTTTTCTTATACATAGTCTTATCACTAAGCCTTTCACTAGGGTTTTCTAATCCTAATCCCAAAAATTACTAAACCTTTCATCTGACCCAACTATAACAACCCTGCTCTTTATTTCCCACTTAAACATAAATTATCAAATAAAATATTCACTAGTTATAATATAGATGATCGAGAGGATTAGTGTCTTTGGGGAATAAGAAAATTACATAAAAACATATAACATGGAACACACAAAATTATTGAAAACATCCATTACTAGACCACAAATATTCCTTCGTACATAGAATTGCATGGGATAACCTGAGGACATTAATAAGAATAGAGTCAGATATAAATCCTAGTAAGGTAGAAAAAAGTAATTAAATAACGAATATAGAACATTTTAGGCAATAGTCATATGAATGGAGCATTAAATAAACATGAACATAAAGGCGTGATGTAGAACGATTATCATAACATGGAAATGTGGAAATAAGATTTTACATGATATTAGCATGATCCATGGATCATTGCCTAATGATCATGAGTAAAAACTCATTGAAATTGAATTAGCATGAGTAAACATTAATTTCACTTTATGTATCATGATACTAATCTTTACCCAATTAATTGGAGATCTATAAGGGCACACCATTCTCAATCATTTCATTTCATGCATAAGTGTGCCACATAGATCATACAACATGGATTCATTAATCATCATAATTTATTCCACAAAGAAGAGATGTGGAAAAAATAAATATACGTAGTCAATAAACAAGTACATGTTCATAAAGTTGAATACCAATGATAGAGAAATGGGTTTGGTATTCACTTACACGATGATTTTGGAATGGAAATTTGGGTGTAACTTTGGCTGAATAATGATGTCATATAAAAATTATAAAATCATTACATGGGGGGGGGGGAATGGGACTCTCATAATTTATACATAAAATGGAATGTAAGGGGTTCATGGAACAAAATATCCCAATATATGTAATGTAATTTAGATGCATAATATAAAACCATTTCTCGAATGTAAATGAGAAGAGACAAATTTCATACGGAATTTCGGCATGGTAAGGGGTGTACCTGTGATGAATTAATGAGAGAGAAAGAGGTCTATAATAATTCAAAAATAGAGAGTGTATTACGAGGGAGGTGATAAACCATACCCCATAATTTGTAATTCAATATAAAAGGGTATAAAAACATAATGAAATTTGAACTAAAATGAGAATGGAAAAAATCCCTTACTTGGAAATGGTATCCCAAAGGCTTGGGAGAGGCTTGAGAGAGGCTTTTTGGGAGCCTGGGGTTCCTTGGGAGGATTTTAGAGAAAGGATAGCAGTCGTTTGTGGAGGTCCAAAAGTTTTAAGTGAAGAGGATGTGGGATCATGGGTGGGTTTATTTAAAAAATAAGGGAATTCATTATTATTTTTTGTTTTGGACACCACGCATTAAACTAATCAAATCCACAAACCATACCATAGTTTTTCAAATGGTTTTTTCAAAGGGGAGTGGAAAATATTATTTTACAATGCTAATGTCTGAACTTATTAAAACATTAGGCTTCCTTTTCTAGAGGTGACTCACACTCTTACGGAAATCAATTGAGAAAGATAAAATAATTTATAAGTTTTTAATGGTTCACAATGGAAACATAAAATTAATCAAACAAATTTAAAATCAGATTATTTTAAATATAAAGCATATATTGGCCGAAAATCACATTTATAGTGTTTTATTACGTCCCTATTGAGTCATTATGAGGTCATAAATCACATAATATATTTAAACGGTATTTAATGTTTACCAAAAAATTCAACTGTCTTAGAAACTTATTAAAAAATCACCAGTGGATAATTTCAACGTCTTGATTCCAAAAAAAATATTTATTTTTTATAATTAATTTCCTAAATATTCTAATTTTTTACTTCTAAAATAAAATATGGCATTTATCGAAAATTCTTTGGTTTTGATAAAAACAGCTTTCAAACCTTAGTAAAAATTACAATTGAATTTATAAAAATTATAAGAACATTAATATTTAATAAAAAATAATTTATTAATAATATATTATTTAAATGTTAATTAATCAAAAAATCCATTAATTCTTTAAAATAGATTTCATAATTGAATATTAACTAAAAATATAATTTGTTCTTTAAAGAAAATTCAAATTAAGAATAATAAAATGAATGTATATTCATTTTTATATACAAAAATAACACAAATAATCGTATTGATATGGTCTTGTTACTTAACCCCTTAAAACACTCACATAATACCTATGGCTAAGGTGTGCAATGTTGATAGACTCTTGAGGATTCTCGGATAATGTCGCTTGATTAGAAATTTCTATCAACTTCCCCTTCTCACATTGGCAGTTCTGTTCAAACATAACTTATTGAAGATCAACTTGGGCATGGTCAAGAGTGAAGCCTAGTGATGTTACCTCCTTTCCAAGCTCCGAAAAATGGGTTGCGTAGAGAGAAATTATTCTAGATGAGGACATTGCCTCCTTTTTTTGAGTAAATTGGATTTGTTAAAGCTCTATATTTATACTAATCTTGTGATCACTTTTCAACGGATATATTAGCAATGGTATCAATTAATAATGGTATTTTGAAATCCAAAATCAAAAAAACAAAGAAGTTCATATGTTATATAACGATTTTAAATGAAAAGACATTTAGTATGATAAAGAGGAAATTTCAATGATCAATATCTGGGTTGTTATAAGAGGGGCCAGAAATTTATATAGACCTGTGATGTATCGAAAAATATCTAGAGACTTTTTATATAGATAGATTAAGCATGATTATTCCTATAGTATTGAACTATTTCTAGGAATGATCTTGATAGTAGAGGATTTAATTTCCCTCAAACAAAACATAATATTATTAACAATTTCCTTCTTTAGAAATTCAAATATTATTATCAATGATATTATCTCATGATTTATTTCATTCATATTTTATTGATTAAATGACATCATTTTCAGTCATTTACCTATCTATGTTGATTATCCCTTATATATTCATGTAGTTCATTTATTTAAATGCAATGCTTGTTCAATTATTCACCTTTCTATATTGTTTATTATTTATTGATTGATGACTTATTCCTATGTACTAAAACCTTACTAAAAATTTGAGCTCAACATTATTTTCATTCATTTATCAGGAACCTGTGAAGTGTATAATGTTTGATATGAAAGAATATTCTACGGAGAATAATGTTTTACTGAATTTTTTTTCATAATTTTTGTTTTCATATGTAATGAATTTCATATTAGGATGTGATTCCTTATAAATTATGAAAATTTAATAATGGATAAACAGACCAAATACTATTGTGGTTAGGTTCACTACATCATTGCTACATTAAGAAACATGTATATACCTGTTAATTTTTGGGAGGAAAGGACACGTGAAATAACATATGTCCCAGACGTAACACCCCACGATTTTGAAGGAACACTACAATTGATAACATATTCAACTAGCATCACTGAGTTTAAACAAACCATGTTAGAATATTAAGATATTAAAATTTAACATGTTCGATATAACATAGATATGAAATTAGAAGGTTTGAGTAGTATTAATAGAATTATACAATACATATAAAGTTATTAAAAAATCTAAATTTTTTAAAAATTCTTAATAAATAGGTATTCAATGTTAATAAAGATATATTATTCTATAAAAAATTTATTTCATTCAGAAAATTTGTTTTGTTAAAATATTATATTTAACAAATTATATCAGTTCAATTATTATTATAATTTTAATATTATTTAAAGTTAAAAATAATTATTATTAATTGATATTTTATATTCTATCCAATTAATTATATTTTAATTATATTTATACTTGATGTTATATATAATTTTATTTTTATTCTTTGAAAACATTTTTTAAAATCATTTTTAAAGTGAAAAATATTGTCCCATTTCATATATTTAAAATAACCCATAATGAATAAGTATTTAAATTAAATTTATTTTTTATAAACTGGTAAATATTAATTGATGTTTATATAATTATTATTACCTGTCATATAGTTATTATAAGATCATGTTATACTTGAAAAAAAATCTTTTGAATAAATATTCTTCGGAAAGTCTATTTGTTTAATTTCAAATTACATTTTTCCTATTATATGAATTTAATTTCATAAAAGTTATTTCATATTTTTAATCATAATAAATAATATTATTTAATAAGGTCAACTTAATATTTGGTCATTATGAATAGTGAAACCGGTAAAAATATGTTATTGGGGTAAATTTTAAAACTGGATTACGGGGGGTTAAACAAATGAGGCTAATGAAATGACATGCTTTAAAACATTTATTTTAAATTTTATTTGTATTTATAAGTCATATATCACCTCTAATTCTTTATTTTTCAATTTTTAATGTACGTTACTTTTGGGTGGCATCAAATTATTTAATTGTTTTGGGTATTTTCATGAATGGAACTCATCCTCAATTATAAAAGGGTGCACATATCCTATTCATTACAAACTAAAAAAGATCATTGGTTCCTAAAATACATACCAAATAATATTTCATACCTCCTTACCCACATCCATGAGGCTTTTTTTACCATAAATCAAATTTAAGGAGGCTTTATGGAATGATTGTAAATAGGAGGTCTGAAGTACATGTTTCATTATTTACCGAGTAACATTGATATATTTTTTATTCCACCACCTTAAAATCATATTAAACTATTATGATATAATAAAACCAATATCTTCTAAAAATTATTCTATATTATGTTAATTTAATAAACTAAATCCATAAACTCTTCCATCAAATGTGAAATGAAGCTATCGATCGTGTGTAAGGTGGATGCCCACCTTGCGAATCGATGTAATTATTTTTCCATCATTTCCAATAAATTATATTTATCATTATGGAATTAATAATTATAAATTATATTAAATAAATATTAATCATTCTGAAATTTTAATATATCATATTTTTTTATTACAATATGATTCTTTGAAAAATGATAATTTCATTCATCAGTATGGTGGACCACTCCCTCACGAAGTGACCTGATTCGATTTTATTCCCACATCACATGGATGGAATTTTTATGTTTATTTAAAGAAATAATTTTATATTTATGATATAATTATAATCACGGAAATTTAAAAACATGTAAAGTTATTTCCATTATGATGGTTGAAATATATAAACGTTACTCATGGGTACGTATGAACTATCATCTCTATGATTGTAACATAATTAATTTTTCAAAAACAAATTATGGATGGTTTTGAAATAATAATTGATTCATTATTTATATTCTTGAGATGATGGAATAGTGTCTCATTTTACTATATTCCACACATTGACATTATTTTGAAATTATGAACCAAGAGTCAACAAAAACTCAATGTGGACATAACTAATTATTTAATGAAATATGTCATTGAAATAAATGAATTAAATTGCATAATTAAATGTTATTAACCATGTAAAAAATTTAGGAAAATATAAATTGATATAATTTTATTATACATAAGGTAAAATAAATAAAAAACAATACTTGCACTTGAGGTAAGTGTTTCGTCTCATAACATCCCTCTTCAGGGAACATATTTAACCACCAAATATTTTTTTTTATGTTTTTTTAAATACAAATGAATAAGAAAACAAAAACATAGGAAACATTTTCGTTTATAAACCTAGATCCTTGTAAATGTTATATATAATAACAGTTTATATATTATATCAAATATCCATTTTAAAAAATTATATATTATGTTTAAAATTTATCCACTTCACTCTTGGAATGTTATGGTTCAAAATATAACTCAAAGGTGAGTGTTTACGATTCAATTACTAATTAATTGGGATTGTTTATGATTTAATTAAATTGTAGTAAATTATATGATCATTTTATAAATAAAACATTCATTTTATAATACTATTGAAATTCATGAAATTTTCATGTACTGGTACTATTTTCCTCTCTCTAGTACTTAAAATTATCAAAAAAAGATTATTAAGAAAATATGATTTCATTTCTCCCATGAACCAAAAATATTCATTCTTACATATCTATGTTCTCTTAAAATATTTTCATGAATGTTTTTCTTATTCCCAAAAATATTTTTTAATGTCATTTTACCCATGTTTTAATTTAAAAAAATGATTTGAAAGGAATACTCGAATTGCATTCTGAATGAGGAATTTTTAACCTTTTCAAAATAGTGAGAAAATAATTTTCCATTATATTATACGAATTTAATAAAATTACCCATCCCAATGGACAATCAACACATTAACAATTCCCTTATTGTTCTCCATGGTACTTTTTAAATAATTTTTTTCCATAATATTTTGGAAACATTAAGATTTTTAATAATAGATTTCAAAGTGAAAGGGATATTTTTCTCATGAGGTATTCTATGTAATTATTAAAATAAATTTTCCTCAATGAAAAAAAACATTTGATGTTATTTATTTCTTCAAAATTATGTATATTTTTCTCCAGATTATATATAATGATTATTATCCCTTAACTTAATAAGGTAATACATGCCTTATGTTCATCTCACAAATGAATTAATTATGAAATTTCATTTTGTTTTGATATGAGAAAAGATTATAGAACCCATTTTATTTCCATGTGTAATTATTTTTATGACTTTTGATAGATTTATTCACATGTAAATCGTGAACTTTCTTTAATAGGTGTTCTCAGCTATCACTGGGTGATCCCTATATAGCTTATACAATATATAAGTACCTAAAATTAAAAAATACATAATCTAGATATTTCAACTAGATTTAACTTATTTTCATTCCAAAATATATTTTGGGTATAGAGTTTTAAAACATTATTATATAACATTTACATATCAACCCACAAGCATACAATGTGGGTACCATTATATCAACATCCATTTCTTAAAAAACATAATATTTTTCACACAAAACAACAACATTATTTCTTTGATGAATATTTACTTCTTTGTTCTTATGCACATCCTTATAAACTGTCAATAACATTTAAAAACATGGGATCAGGATAAAACACTAAGTAAGAGATATAAAAAGAATTAAATAAACCATTAGTCAATGAATAGTAAAAAAATAAGAAATCATTTTCACAAATACATACTTCTCCCCCATTTATAATTACTTCTGTGAAACATGATATTTATTTAAAACATTAAATAATAATTATAAAACTATTTTGGTATCTTGACGAGTTAATTACATATATTGTAACCCTTCAGACAAGCTTATGAATTATAACCCTCACGACTACCTTAAAATGTATCCTTCACTACTAACTTACACATACCTAATAAATTTAAGAGAGATATAGGTCCCAATCTTCATCATAAAAAATTACTAAGAACTAGAACATAATCATAAATCGTGAATAATTATAAAAATACATTACTTTTGATTTTTGTAAAATAGAATTTTAAAAGAGGATTTTTAATGAAAAGTACCTTAAAATATCCTATAATTGAAGTGAGAATTAATAAAATGAAATGATTATTTTTATAAACTATAAATACACATAATAAATCATAATAAATACTAAATTAATTACTCATATAATATCAGAATATCATTATTAATAATGTATCAGGTTAATACGAATAATGGAAATTAGTTTAAGAATTCACTTACCCTTCGTTCGTCTTACAACAATATTGTTTAGACCTATTGTATAATGTTTAAAAGAGAGTTATTATTATATTACAAAAATATTTTCTAGTTTATAACACATTATACAATCATTTTATAACATCATTCAATCGAATCTTTAATAATATTTTGTTATTTATAATGTTTCAGGTGCGCTCTTTAAATAGTTTTAATGGTTGGTCCATAACATATTTTCTTGTTGAAAAGAAGAAAAACCCCAAAATTGGAATGAAATTTTCTTAATATGTTTCCATAATATGAAATAATTCCATAAATAAAATTTGTTATATTTTAAGAGGATGTATCATTAGATAAATCATTAGTGATATTCGTTTAGATCATTTTGGCGGTTCTTCAATAATATCAAACTTGTTTCATCATATACCTTTAATATTATGTATATAAGTTAATTTCAAAACATAAGAGAGGAAATATCATACACATTAATATATTTTTCATCCATTAAAATGATTTTATAACCAGTTTAAAAGTTATTAATGAAAATTGAAGATACATCTTCCATAATGTCAGTAAATCCACACATCAGAGAAGGTGTTTTAAATATGATAATAAGAGGAAGAGGAGGAGAAGAATGTTGATGAAGTTTTACATAAATATGATAAAAATAATAATATATACAATACTATACCTTTCATTCCTCTTGGATAAGGGAAGGGTTATATAATATGAATAGTTAAAAGAATTGAAAAGAAAACACAAGAAAATGAAAGGATCTTTCCCACTTGATCTCTTCTCTAATAGATACTCCTTAAGGCCTTTGGTTTTTGCCTTTTCATGATACCAGTAGGTCTTGGACATGGAGAAGATACTTTGTATGATGATTGGGTAGAATTTAAACAATTCTAAAATTTTTAGAGGTGTGATAGAAAGAGGGAGTGAGTGTTGTATTTATAGTGAAAGTGGGAGAGTTTTTAATACATTTTAATAGACACCTAATTATTATTGTTTTCAAAACCATGGGTTATCCCATGGTTTATGAACATGGTATTGGCCACTACAGACACCTCATATCATAATTTATTCTTAAAGAGTCTACCATAATTATTACATCATTATTATATAATTATGATGTCATTAAACACCCAAAAACATAAATCTATATATTTTAATATTCACCAAAAATTCAACAATCTGAGAAAAATACCAAAAAACCCCCTAACAGTTTTTTAATGTGTAAAATTAAAAAAAATATCCATTTTTTTTAAAATAATTTTCTTAATCTTATTAATTTATGTTTTAAATAATATCATTATTTATTTGAAAAATAATAATTTTAAAACTACAACTCATTTTATATCACCTTGAAACACTAATCAAGATCTCAGTATCTTATAACCTTAAGAAAATAAAATAATTAAATGACTTAATATTCATAAGTGTCATATTACAAATCATTTTATATTTCATAAGGGTATGTTTCTATTCACCAAAAAAGTTGTTTCTATCAGACTCCAAACATCATTTTGATCACAACCGTCGATGAATGTTTTTGAAAATTCAAAACATAGAAGTTGAAAAATTATGTTTAATGGCTAGTTTATAAATATCAACATAAAATAGAGTTTCATTATGTAGAGACTCAGTGTTTTATTAATTTGAATATATTTTTAAAACATTGCCATGTTACATTCTCCCATATTCTGGAAATTGTGTCCTCATAATTATATTTCCTTATTTAACAAGTGGTGGTACCTTTCTCTCATGGAATTTTCAGATTCTCATGATGCTTATTAAACCATTTGGTTTCTCCAAAAAATAGGTACCAATTGGATTACCTTATTCCACTATAACTTTTCTCTATGTTCATGATTCTGAACATGCTTCTCTTCATAAGAATGATTCTATTCAACCTGAACTACTTTTGGGATCAAAACATGAGACGAATCTGGCACATACATTCTCAAAATCAAAACATTAAAAACATTGTGTACCTCTGATAAACTCAGAGGAAAAGCTAACTGGTTGGAAACCGGTCCAACTTTCTATAGGATTTCATAAGGTCCAATGAACAGTGGAACTAGCTTTCCTTTTTTACCAAAATGCATAACATTTTCCATAGTGTGGTTCTATGAAAAACATGATCAACTACCTCAAAATAATATGTTTCTCCTATAATATGTTTAACATTTCTACCTACTATCATCTTTCCTCATGTATTGCTGGATCAACTTCACTTTCTTGGCCACTTCCTTTAGTAATTTAGGACCCATCATGTTACTTTCCTTGACTTCAACCCAAAAATGTAGAGTTTGACACTACTTCCCAGACAATGCATCCAATTTTTCCATATGTATATTTAATTGAAAACATTTTTTTAATGAAAATGAAACTAAATAAATATGATGATCTCAACTCCCCCTATACAACATTGAACAAGCTCAAACAATATACTCCAAATTCACAAAAATCCATTATAAATTCCCATCAGATTGGGGATGAAAAGAAGTTATAAAATTTAATTTTGGTCCTAATGACTTTTGAAGGCCTTTCCAAAAGATAGAAGAAATCCTAATATCACGGTCTAATAAAATTAGAGGAGGAACTCCATGTAACCTAAAAATATCTTCGAGGTACAATCGAGAAAGATAATCAAATGACATTGTATATCGAATAGGAAAGAAATGTGAAAATTTAGTTAGTCAATCAATAATGACGCAGATTACAATGTTACCTTGAGAAGTCTTTGGTAGTCTCACAATGAAGAACATGGATATATTTTCCCATTTCCACTATGGGACTTGTAATGGATGAAGCATCCTCTTCTGTAACTGCCACACTACTTTAACCTATTGAAATCTTAAATGTTTAATGGTAAAATGTGTAATATCTATTTTCATTCCATCTCACAAATAATACTCCCAAAGGTCTCTGCATATATTTGTGAAACCAATATGAACTGAAAACTGAAAACTATGATCTTCACTAAAAAATTATTTCTTCAGTTGAGAATCACAATGCACACACAATTTCTTTCCAATTCTTATAAAAAAATCTTTATCCAGATAATATTCTGGTAACTAACTCATTTAATCATTTCTACATTTTTATGTTTCCACCGAATTCCTTCCACACTTTCTTAATTATTTCATTCAAATATTACTGTACTGAAACCTGAAATGAAATAGAGAAATTACATGTACCAACAACTTCTAATCCAAAATTCACTAAATCATTAGTCAAGGGTTAATGTTCCTAATGTAACATGGTTAATGATGAATGATGTTTTCGTCTCAAGTAATCTATCACTTTTTTCTATCTTCATGGATGGTAATTGTTCAGGAAATCACAATATTTTATCAATTCAAGCCATCATCGCTGCCTCATGTTTAATTACTTCTAAGGGAATATATACTTCAAATATTTTTTGCTAGAATATAATTCCCATTTAGCTCCATAAAAATGTTTCCACCAATATTTTATAGTGAAAACCACATATAATAATTAAAATTAATGTGGGGGATAATTTAACTAATGAGTTTTTAGTTTTCTTGAAGCATAAGAAATTACATAGTCATTCTTCATCAAGAACAAAACCAAGTCTCATTAGTGAATCATAACATTAAATGACAGAGTATTAATTTCGAGAAGTGTGTTTCATAAATAGATCATTTATCAATATTCTTTTCAATTATTATAAACAATCGTCACATTCTTTTATCAAGATGAGATTAACTCCTTTTCAAGTTAACTAACTCCGTGGACTAGATAACCAGAAAATTGTTTCAAAAAAACCTATGGAAATTGCCTACCAAACCTTGAAAACTATGAATATACATTATATTTCTGGGTCTCAGGAATTCTTCAACAAATTTCATTTTAGAAGGATCAATAGTTATGTAATCCTTATAAACAATTTGTCCAAGGAAATAACTTTGTTGCAACCAAAATTCACACTTGCTGAGTTTTCCATATAGTTTATTTTCTTTTTTAGTTTTCAAAACAACCCTTAGATGTTTTCAACATCTTATTTACTTCTAGTAATACCATAATTTCTTCAACAATAACAACAATAACCATATCCAATAACACGTGAAATATTCTATTTATAAGATCCATGAATAAAAAAGGTTCATTAGTTATCCCAAATAGCATAACAAAAAATTCATATTGACCATATCTATTTAGAAAATATATTTTTTGAATGTCATCCTCCTTCACCTTTAGGTTATGGTTCCTAGAACTCATGTATACCTTGGAGAAAACATAAGCTCACATGATCTGATCAAACAAGTCATCAATGTGAATAAATGGGTACTTATTATTAATATTAATTTTATTCAAAGATCTATAATCAATTCAAAGTCTCATGGGACCATGTTTCTTTTTCATGATCAAAATAGGATCTTCTTATTCTGAATAGCTAGGATAAATGATGCCTTTATCAAGAAACCCTTTCAACTACTTTTTTAAATCAAGATGATCCATTTGATCCATTTGATAAGGGGGGTTTGAAATTATAATTACACGAGGAACTAAGTCAATTATTAATTCAACATCCCAATAAGGCATAACACTGAGTAACTCATCAGGAAACACTTCAACATATTCATTTACCCCTGGAATATCATTATTATGAATAGTTCCTTTATTTTTAGTAATATGAGCAAGATAAATTTCATTTACATATTTAAATAGTTTCTCGACTTCCTGATATGTTATCAATTATATTGGTTCTTTCTTGTATAAAAATTAAAACTCGTTCTAAAAAATTACTTCATTAGCTCTAAAATAAATATTAGCATGATAAATAGAAATCCAATCCATACCTAGAATGACATCATACTCTACTGAGGAAAAAAAGGTTTTCATGTAATTTATTTCCACAGATAAAAATAGGTAGATTCATAAAAATCCTTTTTACTATAACATTTCCCCTAGTGTTTTAAAGACAAGTTATAGTCTCATTTTTTGAGCTGACATTTCTAATTTAAAATAAAAGTTCTCAGAAATATAAGAATCTATAGTCCCTATATAAAACAAGTCTTTAGAAAAATCTTAGTATACAAACAGAGTACCTGATACCACTTCATTGGATAAGCCAATATCTACTGACGTAATCTCAAAGGATCTCACTACACCTTTCTTCGTATAGTCTAGCTTCTTTCCATCACTCATATCTTTCTTGGAGTAGACATTTTTGTAATAACCCAACTCACCACATTTGAAACACTTTATAGTTTTCTTATTATAATAGATCTTTAGATCATTTTCATTACAATCTTATACTATATCTCTATAATTACCACATCAAAAACACATCATAGTTTTAGTAAGGCATTCCCTAGGGTTCTTTTTACCACGCTTATCTCAAAATTGAAACAAATCGTTCTTTTCATTATATTTATTTGATTGATTCTTACCCATCACTTTTCATATGGACCTATTCTTATTTTTGTCTTCAAAGTACATGTGATCATCAAAAAACTCCATTTATACCCCCTCTTCAGGTTGGAAAATTTTATCATAACTTTTGAATTTATAGGAGTCCAATTCCCTTCGATATCGAGGTATCTATCCAGAGTAAAAACAGTTTATTTTTCTATCAAGATCAAGAAAAATATATGGAGAATACCTTTCTAGTCGGGTAATGTTTTCTTCAGAGACAGCCACTGAATCTTCTTCATTAGGTCTCAATTTATGTATTTTATTATCCAACCTTTCTCAAACTATCTTATTGAAATATTTTTCAATGAAAAGACTTTTAAATTCATCACACTCTAAGGCTTTAATCTCCTCTCTATTCTTGATATTCTTGACCATTGCCCACCAATGATCATCATAACTATGAAAATGATAAATGAAAATCCTCTCCATTTGATTATCTAAACATCAAATAACATCGAATATCTTTTCAAGGGATTTAATTGATTTGTCATATGTTATTGTGTCAGAAGATCCACTGAAAGCAGGCAGGTGTTGCCTTGTGAAATGTTTCACTATCATCATGTTACATTATAATAGCTCTAGTTGTTATCATTCATGGATAAAACCACCATTTATTTTCACCATTATCTGATCAATTACTTTCACAAACTTCTCAATTCTAATTCTCACCAATCCTAGTTGTGGATTCGAAAAGGAATCAGCCTCTCTGTTGCTTTCACCTTTAGATACCCAATTTCTTCCATGGAAACCCAATCTGAAACAATATATATTAAATGAAGAAACTTTGTAATAGTTAAATTATATACCATTTCATAATACAAATATGTTAATAATAAATTACGGTTGTCTATTAGCATCATAATAACTCCTAATGGTATCTAAACCACGCTCTGATACCAACTATAAGAAACTAACCATAAACATTACAAATTATATCTATTTCAACTAGATTTCACTTATTTTAATTCCCAAATATCATTTTATTTAAGTGTTTTATAATGATAGAACATAACTTATACACAACAACCCACAATCATGCAAAGTGGGTAACATTAAATTAGTATACATTTATTCTAAAACATAAACTTTTTAACACAAACCAACAACCTAATTTCTGCAAGAACCCTGTTTTTTGCTAAACAGGACTTTGGAATATTCTTGTTGATATTCCAGAACATCGCCTTCAGACGGCGTGCGATTCCGAGCCCCAGAGTGGCGGAAATTAAATTTTCAGTGCGTTCACACTAGAAATTCCAAATAAATTTTATAACTCCTAAACGGTGATTCGGATCAAATATCTGAGTGGACGGATGGGTCCAGAATGGGGTATTTACCCTAGGAACGACATAAAACTTGTCGGTGCGGGATGTTTGGACCCCACGCCCACTTCTGGAACGTTAAACGGATTAAATAAATTAATTAATTCATTTAATGTTGAAACACATGTATCTCTTAATCGGTGGATTGGATTGAAAAACTGCGGACACCATTGAGTTTGGAAGGTGTAGTTTACCCAAGGAGGGGTATAGGTTTTGTGGGCACGAGCCGTCTGTGAAAAATGCCTCCTGGGGCGTTTTCATAATTTGGCGGCTTTGGACGTTCAGTTTAATAACTTTTGAACGGGGTCTCGGATTAAACTTTCGAGACCGCCGTTGTGCTCGGGAGGTGGTTTTTATCCTAGGGGAGTCTTAACCTCGACCCTGCTGAGGGTTCGGGTTCAGGCCGACAGATGGGTGGTTAAGCGTTTTCTATTTAAATGCTTAACTCACCCCTCCCTCTTCTTCTTCTCCAACTGGACAGCAGCAGGAGGCAGCCCTCCCTCTCCTCCTCCACTCCGGAGATGAAGCTCCGGCAAGGCGACGACGCGGCGGCAGATCGCCCGTGAAGCTCCGGGCAATGCCCATGAGGTAGGAGGTCTTGGTTTGCGTTTTAATTTTCGAACCTCCTTTCAAGCTCAATTATATGTGTCATGTTGTGGTTTGATATTTGGAAAAAAATACTGTAATTGTGTAGTATAAATTATGAGCTTCCCATTTCACTTTTCGGTTTTGAAATCGGAGTTCGGAGTCCACCGTCATCATCCACCGAAGTTTGCGGGTATTGAAGGTGTTTCCGGCTGGTTTGGGAGCTCCAGCGGTCTGAGGTGCGGCGGCGTGGGCGAAGGGCGGTGGCGGTGCCCTTGGTGGCGGCGGCTTCTCCTCGGCAGGAGGCGGGATCCTCGGAGTCGGTCAGGGCTCACAGATGGCTAGCGGCACCCGGCGGTGGCGCCAGGCGGAGGTGCTGCATGGTGGAGCGAAGACTGGGGTCGCGTGCAACCCCGCGGCTGGACAGAGACCCGCGTGACGCGGGTCTCCGCGTGGAAGGCCGACCGGCCATGTCGGCCTGTCGGTGGAGGAAGTTCCTGCGCGGTGCGTGGGTGAGCACCTCTTGGGAGGCGGCTGGGCCGCCATCCCAGTAGGCCAGCCAGAGCGGGGCGGGCTGGCCAGACCGGGCCGGTCCAGCCTAGGGGTAAATCCCCTTGGAAATTATGGATGCCCGTAACTTTTGCTACGGGCGTCCGTTTTGCGTGCTGTCTACGGTGGCGCAGACCTGACATCGAGGCGAACGTTATGAGGTGGTTTCGTGAGTTTTAACTTCTGATATGAGAGGCTCGGGGGCACAACACGTGCGTAGAGCAGCTTAGCGGGCTTCCTGAGAATACTTGTTTTGGATGGCGCAGACGCGTTCGACGTCCGAATTAAGCTCCGTCAGTGGAGTTGGGACCCTGGCATCGAGGAGGAGCTTCCCAGCGTGGTTTCAGGCATTGTGGACGAAGTTGAGGCGCATGCCCGAAGGCCCGTCTTCTGAGCTGCGAGCAGCATTTAGCGACTTTTTCATCGGACGTCTGTTCGGGGCGTGCGAGCAGTCGATGTTTGGTGTTTTTCCGGGGGACCGCATTGGCGCAGTCTGCCCGATGTAATTCCGCACGATGGAGCAGGGCCCACGAGGGTCGTTTGGGTGTCGATGGTGATTTTCCATCTTTATCTCCAGGTGACCGTTTTGGACAAGTGAATAGTCCATCTTGTCTGCTTTTACGAGAGGATCGCAACGTTGCGATCCGCTGGCGGTGCTTCGGGACCAAGGTGTGTGTCCCGCGTGGTCCCGCTCATGCGCGGGGAGCCGGAACATATCTTTTTCTCCGGATATCCATTGTACTCAAGTTAGTAGTGCTTTTGACGTGTTTTCCAAAGGGGATCAAAATGGTGTGATGCACCTGACTGTTTTCGGGGTCGAGGCTCAGGATCAGGGGACGCCGTTGGGAGAGTGAGGCGGTGTTGGAAACTTTTCCATCGGATATCCCTTTGAGGTGAGTAAGTACTCTAACTCGCATGTTTTTTCCATGAGGATTTCAATGGTGTAATCCGTTCTGGCAGGCAGAGCCTCTTTAACGATCTTATTAAATGTGGAAATATGAAAGGTGCCCCGGTGGCGGTCCTTCTACCGTGTTTGTAGCGGACCCTTGGCATGTTATTGCGTGAACTCCTGGGAGAGTGAGTTTGGTGTTTAAAGAGATGTGGTTCTTTGTACCTCAGTTGTTGAGGTGGAAAGTTGTAGATGTTATGTCACACCTTCGCGTTGACGTAGGGTGCCATGTGCACGGTAGCCCTTGGTCTGAAAGTGAGGTATAATCTGGGAGTATATGGGAGTGCTTGGAGGTACATGTGGTTTGTACCTGAGACGTTAATGTGCTTGGTTGGGGTTGACTTGGGGCCACACGTCGTGTGGGCCCCATGTGCGTGTCATGTTTTTCTTTCTATACTTTGACCTCTCGCGACGTAGAGGGTCCCTCTGTGATCGTTTGTTTGACCAGCAGGGTTGAGTGGTCTCCCCCTGGTTTCGTTCTCTATGGATTGACTGGTAACGGTGCTAGTGACACCTAGTAACGGAATAGGCACTGCACCCCTTTGGGTGAGTTGTGCTGGAGTTGGGTGGTTGCCTGATACCCACTATGTGTTCTGTTGGCCAGTGGTGTACCCTCCAGTAGAGATGGCTAGAGCAGTTCTGAGTTTTACCCTCCAGTGAGGTTGGGTAGTGGGTTACTCATCGACTTTTTTGGGTTTACCCTCCAGTGGGGCTGGGCAGTGGGTTGCTCACTGACTTCTAGGGTTTACCCTCCAGTAGAGACTGGGCAGTGGGTCACCCGACACTCTTAGGGTCTACCCTCCAGCCGAGACTGGGCAGTGGGTCACCCGACGCACTTAGGGTCTAACATCTAGCATAGATTGGGCAGTGGGTCACCCGATGACTTCTTAGGCTCTACCCTCCAGTAGGGCTGGGCAGTAGGTCAGCCGTTGTCCAGTTACAGGTCTACCCTCCAGCAAGCCTGGGCAGTGGGTTGCCTGTCGATTTATTCCAGGTCTACCCTCTAGCGGGGATGGGCAGTGGGTCGCCTGATGATGTATTAAGGTCTACCCTCCAGCGGGGCTGGGCAGTGGGTCTCCTCATAATGTATTAAGGTCTACCCTCCAGCGGGTGCTGGGCAGTGGGTCACAAGATGATGTATTATTGTTTACCCTTCAGCAGGGCTGGGCAGTGGGCCACCCGATATTTGGTTATGAATTACCCTCCAGCCTGGCTAGGCAGTGGGACACCTGTTGGAATTTGAGGCTTAGTCCTTTCTACTAGGCTAGCATGTGGCTTTCCTCCATGATTACCGGAGCGGAACCCTTGGTTATTCGGGTCAGTGTTGTGATGGCTTTGACTTTGAGAATACCTCTCAACTGCAGGCCAGTGACGAGGTGTGGTTTGACTTTCCCTATAACACTCAAGTACGAGGGGCACTTTCCCCACTGAGATGCGTTCTTGTGACACGATCTAAAACCATGTGGGCGAGTCAGTGCTGCACAAAGCGGATAGTGTCGAAGTGCGGTGATTGAGCCACATGGTTTGTGGTTCGGGGAAGACGTGTGGAATGCTCGGCATCAATAGTGTTTACTACTTGGACTGTTGGCAACTCACTTTCGTTGGCCTGAGCTACGGGACGGAGATCCCCTTACGGTCTTGTTCGGGCTTCTTGACAGAGAATATGAATATGTGTATACCTTGTTTCAGTACCCACTTCTTAGGCTTGGTTACTCTCCCTCTAAGAGAGGAGAAGACGCACGGGGTATGCCACATGCTTTCTGTGTCTAGAATCTCGTGGTGGGACGAGTCTACTCTCCTGCTATATATTTCGAAGAATCGACGAGAAGTTCATCTTCTCACCATTTCCAGCTCCTTGTGTCTGGACGAGTCTACCTTCTTTCTTTTGTTGGGTTGAGTTGGAATCTATACTAGTATTCTACGCCACTTTCGATTGTACTCCCTTACTTTTTCCCTTTTCGCTCTACTGCTCACCCTTTGGTACATATTTTTTTGCTCCCTCGAGCCTTTGGGGTATCCTACTGAGTATTTTTATACTCACCCCTGCTTGGGATTTTCCCGCACTTGGTGTGCCCTTGCAGAATACGGACAGGTTGGTCATAACATTAGAGGATCTTAGGAGCTTGGCAACATGGACCGTGTGTGGTGGTCGGATTCTGGTACCAGGCGGGAACCCTTCCAGCTGTTTACTTTTTTTCACCGGTTGCCGGGTTGTGGCACTTTTCTAGCTGGGCGCGTGTTTGCCCCTTTTTCTTTTCAGTTTACTTTCTGTACTTTCCTTGTAATGTTTAGAGGTCTATGCACTCTTGTGGTTATATATAGCAGTTGTTCTTTTTACTCTGCTTGTTCTTTCTTTATGCACTTTTTCATTGAGTGTGTTGTGTGTGTTTGTACAGGTACTTAGTCAAAGGCCTCCCCGAGTTATTATGCCTTCAGCCCTAGTCACTAGCCCTGGCCTATGGAGGCGGGCCTGGGGTAGTTGCGACTCGAGCCCGGGTAGGGTCGGGTCCTGAAAAAGTGGTATCAGAGGTGGTTCGTTCCTTGGGATGTCGTTCGGACATCTCTAAAATAAAAGGAATTGTTTGGTATTTAGTAAAATAGTGTTAATGTGTCTCGAGAGTGGCTCTCAGGCCAGGGAATCTAGTGATGGTGCGGCGGATGACGTATCCATTCACCAGGACCCTGATAACCCTCTTGTTGACTCGGCATGCTGAGACACTAGTTGCAGGGAAAATTTGGTTTGTTCATCACATAGGATTGAGTCTTTGACTGTCCTTCTTGAGTCATCTCCCCGTCTTTGTTATTTTTATATACATATATGCTCAATTGACCACGGCACTCCTTTATAATATTCAGGATGTCTCCGCGAAGGCAGCCAGCTCGGATACCATCATGCAAGACCCTTTCTCTGGGTGGGCCGGTAGCAGCCCCCCCACCTGTTGAGTAGTAGACATCTTCAGTAGAGCAGGCTGAGTTTGAGCGCAGGTTGAGCGCGTTCTGTGAGTTCCATCAGCAGAGACCACTGAGGTTCAGTGGTGATCCAGACCCTCAGGTAGTAGAGGTTTGTATAGAGACAGTGGTTAGCCTTTTCAAGCATGTGCAGACGACAACATATCATGGAGTGGCTTTGGCATCCAACCTTTTTGTGGATCAGCTTTGTGTTGGTGGAGTCTGGTGACTCAGTTTCTTGACGAGTCATCACTTTCGTGGTGAAACTTTCAGTTGTTATTCCGTGAGGAGTTTTTCCCCTCTTTCTTGTGCTCTGTTCGGATGCAGGAGCTCCTGCAGTTTCAGTAGGGAGGGATGACGGTGGCAGAGTACACTGCTAGTTTCGCAGACCGTGCAAGATTTAACCCGGAATTGGTCCATGATGATAACATCCGAGCACAGAAGTTAGAGCAGGGTCCCTGTAGAGAGATTTGTGCTGTCGTAGTACCCTTGGGAATTTCCACATATGATGGGGGATAGAGCAGTTGTTGGTGACATAGAGCTTCCTGTCACGTTTTGCTGTTGGTAGTGGCAGTGGGCATGATGGAGCCGAGATGTCTGTCATAGCTAGCAGGTTCCGGATCACAGAACCTCGATGCAGGTGGCCTTCCCACTGCCGATTTCGGAGACGTGGTCATATACCACTGTGGCAGAAAAGTGCAGGGCCTCAGCCGAGGGTGCCCTTCTGTGAGTGGGCTCCGGGCCATGGTCGTACACCACAATGGCGCTGGAGGGCACCAGGACTACCCAGAGAGAGTCGATGCTATGCTTGTGACGGGCGATGTCACATGGCACGGGACTGCCCGACTAGGCAAGTGGAGAGATTCGGGCCGGCCGCGGGTGCACCACCACGACGGAGGTAGCACCGTGATCAGATTAGCAGCCAGAGAGATGGTGCTATCAGAGGAGCGGGAGGATCTAGTAGTTGGGGACGACTTTACGAGGTCTTCCCATCACCACTAGGTGGTCCACGACAAGCTCCTGGAGCAGACAGTTGGGACCGCGGACAGCCGCGAGCTTTGGATGTCCACGATCCTACAGAGCATGAGGTGATAAGAGGTACGCTCTATGACTCTTCTACCTTTTGCAGTATAATTTTTAGGCTCTGTGTGTGAAATTCTTTTCTCTTTGCTCCTTGCTTGGGTTGTTACCAGGGTGGCGTCGGGCGTTAGTGTAACCCTGTGTTGGTAGAGTAAAAGGCATGGGACCCTTTTCTTTAGCCGATGGTGTCGAATCCATCGCTTTCTGGGCATGTAAGAGAGTCTTGGCTGCGAGACATCGACGGTGAAATCTTACGTGACCAGATATCCTTGGGTGTTCCACCATATGGATATTCTGAAAGAGGGAATCATCGGGCCTTGTTCTAGGTGCGGGCAGTGATTCCAGTCGCGACGTGCGACGTAAGGGTTCTGTCGGGGAGGTGATCTACCCCCGAGAGCCTTCGGGTGATTTGAGACTGTGAAAAAGGGATGGTGAGGTTCCCTACCACCTTGCCTTAACCCCAGAGGCTGGTTTGAGTGCATGACGTCTCCCACGCGACTTACCCAAGGATATGTGTACTTTCCCCTATGCACGTCATCGGCAAGGACAGACCTCATGTGGAACAGATCAATCCTCTGGTCTGTGTGTGGTGGCGCAGAGCTGTGCATGAGTTCTTCTAGGTACTGGAGAGCCGGGTGTGGGCTTAGATCCCCGAGTTTGTTCCTTGGTTTTTCTTTTCAAGGATGAAAATCTCGAAGGGGGGAATGATGTAAGAACCCAGTTTTTTGCTACAATGGAATTTGGAATATTCTTGTTGATATTCCAGAGCAGCGCCTTCAGACGGCGTGCGATTCTGAGCCCCGGAGTGGCTGGAATTAAATTTGCAGTGCGTTCACACTGGAAACGCCAAATAAATGTGATAACTCCTAAACGGTTATCTAGATCAGAGATCCGAGTGGACTTATGGGTCCGAAATGGGGTTTTTACCCTAGGAACGACATAAAAATTGTCGGTGTGGGAAGTTTGGACCCCTCGCCCGCTTCTGGAACGTTAATCGGATTAAATAATTAAATAAATAAATTTAATGTTTAAATGGTGGTATCTCATAAACGATGGCTCAGATTGAAAAATTGAGGACACTGTTGAGTTCGGAATGTGCCGTTTACCCTATGAGGGGTTTAGTTTTTGCGGGCACGGGCTGTTTGTGAAAAATACCGCCAGGGGCGTTTTCGTAATTTGGAGGCTTTGGACGTTCAGTTTTATAACTTTTTAACGAGCTCTCGGATTAAACTTTTGAGACTGCCGTTGTACTCAGTATGTGGTGTTTACCCTAGGGGATTCTTAACCTCGACCCTGTTGAGGGTTCGGGTTCGGGCCGACCGAGGGGTGGTTATGCGTTTTATATTTAAATGCTTAACTCACCCCCTCCCTCTTCCTCATCCCCACCTGGACAGCAAGAGGAGGCAGCCCTCCCTCTCCTCCTCCACTCCGGCAAGGCAGCTCCGGAAAGGCGACGATGCGGCGGCGGATCGCCTGTGAAGCTCTGGGCAACGCCCAAGAGGTAGGAGGTCTTGGTTTGGGTTTTAATTTCCGATCCTCCTTTGAAGCTCAATTATATGTGTCAAGTTGTTGTTTGATCTTCAAAAAAATCCCATAATTGTGTAGTATAAATTATGAGCTTCCAATCTTACTTTTTGTTTTCTAAATCGGAGTTTGTAGTTGACCACCGTCGTCCACCGAAGTGTGCGGGTTTTGAAGGTGTTTCCTGCCGGTTTGGGTGCTCCGGCGGTCCGAGGTGCGACAGTGCAAGCGAAGGGCGGCGGCGGTTCCCTTGGCGGCGGTGACTTCTCCTCGAAAGGCGGCGGGTTCCTTGGTGTCTTTCCGGGGCTTGAGGATGGAGAGCGGTGCCTGGCGGTAGCGCCAGGCAGAGGTGCTCCATGGAGGAACAAAGACAGGGGTCGCGTGCGACCCCGCGGCTGGACAGAGACCCGCGTGACGCGGGTCTATGCGTGGAAGGCCGACCGGCCATGTCGGCTGGTCGAGGGAGGAATAACCCACACTTCGCATGGGTGAGCGCCTCGTGGGAGGCGGTTGGGCCGCGGTCCCAGTCGGCCAGCCGGAGCGGGCCGGCCGGAGTGGGACGGACCCTCCGGACCGGGTCGGTCCGGCCCATGGGTAAATCCCCTACGAAAATTTGGACACCTGTAACTTTTGCTACGGGCGTCCGTTTTGCGCACTGTCTGCAGCGACACAGACCTGATGTCGAGACGAACGTTATGAGGTGGTTTCATGAGTTTTAACTTCCGAGATGAGAGGGTAGGGGGCATGGCATGTGCGTAGATCAGCTTAGTGGGCTTCCCAGGAATAATTGTTTGGGACGGTGCGGACGCGTCCAGCGTCCGAATTAAGCGTTGTCAGTGGCATTGGGACCCTGGCACCGAGGCGGAGCTTCCCATGGTGGTTTCAAGTGTTGATTCCAAAGTCGATGTGTGGGACCCACAACCCGTCTTCCGAGCTGCGAGCAGCGTTTAGCGACTTTTTCATCGGACGTCCATTCCGGGCGTGCGAGTAGTCGATGTTTGGTGTTTTTCCGAGGGCATCGTGTTGGCGCAGTCTACCCGATGTAATTCTGCACGATGGTGTGGGACCCACATGGGCTATTTGGGCGTTGATGGTGATTTTCCATCTTTATCACCGGGTGACCGTTTTGGACAAGTGAATAGTCCATCTTGTGTGCTTTTACAAGAGTATCGCAACAGTGCGATCCGTTGGCAGCGCTTCAGGACCAAGGTTTGGGTCCCACGTGGTACTGCTCGTATGCGGGGAGCCGAAACATATCTTTTTCTCCGGATATTCATTTCACTCAAGTGAGTAGTGCTTTTGACGTGTTTTCCCAAGGGGATCACAATGGTGCGATGCGCCTGACAATTTTCGGGGCCGAGGCTCAGGATCACGGGATGTCATTGGGAGAGTGAGGCGGTGTTGGTGACTTTTTTGTCGGAAATCCTTTTGAGGTGAGTAAGTAGTCTAACTCGCGTGTTTTTTCCCCGTGGATTACAACGGTGTAATCTGTTCTGGCAGGCAGAGCCTCTTGAGTGATCTTATTAAATGTATAAATATGAAAGGTGCCCCGGTGGCGGTCCTTCTACCATGTTTGTAGCGGACCCTTGGCGTGTTACCATGTGAACTCCTGGGAGAGTGAGGTTGGTGTTTAAAGAGATGTGGTTGGCTGTACCTCAGTTGTTGAGGTGGAAAGTTGGAGATATTATGTCACGCCTTCGCGTTGACGTAGGGTGTTGTGTGCACGATAGCCCTTGGTCTGAAAGTGAGGTATAGTCTTAGAGTATACAGGAGCACATGGAGGTACGTGTGGTTTGTACATGAGACATTCGTGCACTTGGTTGGGGTTGAATTGGGGCCACACGTCGTGTGGGCCCCATGTGCGTGCCATGTTTTTCTTTGCGTACTTTAGCCTCTCGCGACGTAGAGGGTCCCTCTATGCTCGTTTGTTTGACCAGCAGGGTTGAGTGGTCTCCCCCTGGTTTCATTCTCGATGGATTGGCCAGTGGAGGTGCTAGTGAAACCTAGTGATGGAACATGTGTTGAACCCCTTTGGGTGAGTTGTGCTGGAGTAGGGTGGTTGCGCGATACCCACTACATGTTCAGTTGGCCAGTGGTGTACCCTCCAGTATAGATGGCCAGAGCAGTTCTGTGTTTTACTCTCCAGCGAGGCTAGGCAGTGGGTTATTCATCGACTTCTTCAGGTTTACCCTCCAGCGGGGCTCGGTAGTGGGTTGCTCACTGACTTCTAGGTTTTACCCTCCAGTAGAGAATTGGCAGTGTGTCACCCGATGCTCTTATGGTCTACCCTCCAGTAGAGACTCGGCAGTGGATCACCCGACACACTTAGGGTCTACCATCTAGTAGTGACTGTGCAGTGGGTCACCTGACAACCTCTTAGTGTCTACCCTCCAGCAGGGCTGGGCAGTGGGTCTCCAGTCATCTAGTTCCAGGTCTACCCTCCAGCAAGGCTGGGCAGTGGGTCACCTATTGACTTATTCTAGGTCTACCCTCCAGAGGGGCTGGGTAGTGGGTCGCTTGATGATTTATTAAGGCCTACCCTCCAGTGGGGCAGGGAAGTGGGTCGCCTGATCGTGTATTAAGGTCTACCCTCCTGTGGGGGCTGGGCAGTGGGTCACCGGATGATGTATTATGGTTTAACCTCCTACAGGGATGGGCAGTGGGTCACCCGATATCTGGTTATGAATTACCCTCCAGCCAGGCTGGGCAGTGGGACACCTGTTGGCATTCTAGGCTTAGCACTTTCTACTAGGCTATCCTGTGGCTTTCCTCCATGATTACCGGAGCGAGACCATTGGTAATTCGGGTCAGTGTGGTGACAGCTTTGACTTTGAGAACACCTCTCGACTGTAGGCCAGTGATGAGGTGTGGTTTGACTTTACCTAGAACACTCAAGTACGAGGGGAACTTTCCCCACTGATAAGAATTCTTGTGACGTGATCTAAAACCATGTGGGAAAGTTAGTGCCGCCCGAAGCGGATAGTGTCGATGTGCGGTGATTGAGCCCCTTGGCTTGCGGTTCGGGGCAGATGTGCGGGATGCTAGGCAACGATGGTGTTTACTACTGGGACTGTTGGTGACTCACTTTCCTTGGGCTGAGCTACGGGATGGAGATCCCCTTACGGTCTTTTTTGGGCTTCTTGACAGAGTATATGAATATGTATATACCTTGTTTCAGTACCCACTTCTTGGACTTGGTTACTCTCCCTCTAGGAGAGGCGAAGACGTGTGGGGTATGCCACGTGCTTTCCTTGTCTAGCTTCTTGTGGTGGGACGAGTCTACTCTCCTAATATAGGTAGTGAAGACTCGACGAGAAGTTCATCTTCTCATCGTTTCCATCTTTTTGTGTCTGGACAATTCTACCTTTTTTCTTTTGTTGGGTTGAGCTGGACTCTCTATTAGTATTCTACTACACTTTCAATTGTACTCTCTTACTTTTTCCTTGTTCGCTCTACTGCTCACCCTTCGGTACCTCCTTTGTTGCACCCTCAAGCCTTCGGGGTATCCTACTGAGTATTTTTATACTCACCCCTACTAGGGCTTTTCCTGCACCTATTATGCCCTTGCATATGACGGACAGGTTGGTCGTGACGTCATAGGATCTTAGGAGCTTGGGAGCTTGGACCGCGTGCGGTGGTCGGGGTTGGGTACCAGGCGGCAACCCTTCAATCTATTTACTTTTGCTCACCTGTTTCAGGGTTCTGTCACTTTTCTGGATAGACGTGTGTTTTCGCCTTTTTCCTTTTAGTTTACTTTCTATACTTTCCTTGTACTTTTTAGAGGTCGATGCACTCTTGTGGTTATATATATAAGTTGTTCTTTTTAATCCACTTGTTCTTTCTTTTTGCACTTTTTCATTGACTGTGTTGTGTGTGTGTACTGGTACTTAGGCAAAGGCCTCCCCGAGTTATTGTGCCTTCGGCACTGGTCGCCAGCCGCTGGCCTATGGAGGTGGGCATGGGGTAGTTGCAGCTCGAGCCTGGGTAGGGTCGGGTCGTGACAATTTCATTGAAAAATATTGGCTTCATTATTTCTATTAAACATTTTTATAACATATAAATTACAATTATAAACATTGGATGAGAATTAATAGCTTTGTAATGGTAATACAAGAATGAAAGAAACCCTTAGTCCACGAACACATAAAAACATAAGAAATCATTTTCACATTGACACAATTCTCACCCTTATTTACATAAATTAGTGAAAATTATATTCACATAAAACATTAAAGAACATATATAAAACCATAAATTCATCTTGTGGAATTACATACTTATATTTTATCCCTCGCGACAATGTAATGATTTGTAACCCTCATAGATTCTTTATAATGTAACCCTCATAGGTATCTTATAATGTAACCCTCGCAGTTACACATGGAGTAACCATACGGCCGACCTCCAAATTACACATACCAAGTGAATTTGAGGGAGATATAGGTCCCAAAATTCATCATAAATAATTCCCATGAACCAAAACATAACCATAAAACATGAATAATTGCCTAAAAATATTTATATTTAATTTTGTAAAATATAATTTTAAAAGAGGATTTTTAATGAGAAGTCCCATAAAATATCATATAATTGAAGTGAAAATTAATATAATGAAAGTATTTTTTATATACACTATAAATATACATAACAAGTCTCAATATAAATGAAATTAATTAATCAAATAATCTTAGTAATAGAAAATTAATCAAGTAGAAGTTTAGCCCAATGAATAGAAATTGGGTTACGAATTCCTTTACATCGGGTTCGTCTTACATAAAACATATTTAAACCACCAATATAATGGTTAAAAGAGTGTTTTTAGTATTTCATATAAACATATTCAGGTTTATAAATCCATATATGATGATTTTATAACATCATTAGATTTATTTATTAATAATATTTTTATTTACAATGTTTCGAGAGCGTTCTCTACATGGTTTCCATGGTTGGTTCATTATGGATTTTGTTGTAGGAAGGAATATTAACTCCAGAAGTCGAATGAAATGATATTAATATGTTTCTAAAAAAATTAAATTATTCCATATGTAATTTTTTGTTATATTGTATGTGGAAAAATCATTAGTGATATTCGTTTAGATCATTTTGGCAGTTCGTTGATAATCATGAATTTATTTCATCATATACCATTAATATTATGCAAATAAGATAATTAGAGAACATAATAGATATCATATAATAAAATTTATAATATATTTGCTACAATGAGATTTTTTCCCATCCATATTTTAAGGAATTAAATTAAATGAGGACACATCTCCCATGATGTCGGTAAATCGGCACATCACATATGGTGTTTTTATTTTTAGAATAAGTATAAGTGGAGAGGAATAATGATGATTCATTTTTTCATAAATGTTATAATATTAGATAATATATATAACATTGGGTTTTTCATTACCATTTGACAATTTAAGGAAACGAGTATATAAGTTAAGAAAATAATTGTGAAGAAAACACAATAAAATGAAAGAGGATCTTTAACAATTGATCTATTCTCCTTGAGATCCCCCTTAAGGCCTTTGGTTTTGGCTCTTTTGTGAGACCAGTGGGTCATGGACCTGGGGAAGATCCATGAAAAATGGATTGGGTAGAATTTAGTCAATTCTCAAATATTAAGAGGTGTGAGAGTAACTGACTGTTAGGGTGGAATTTATAGTGAAAGTGGGAGAGTTTTTAATCAATTTCAAAGGACACATCATTCATGGTACTTGAAAAAACATGGGTTATACATGGTTTTTTACAACTTAATTAGCCACATGGGACACATCATATCAAATTTTAATCCTCAAGAGTCAACTAGAATGATTGCATCATTATGATGTCACTAAACACAAGTAAACATAAATCTGTATTTTTCTAACTATTCGCCGAAAATTTAACTATCTCAAAAAATCTCAAAAAAACATCATAACCATTTTTTGATGTGTAGAATTAAAAAAGGATCAATAATGCCCCGACCCCATAAGCCAACAGTTAGTTCATTATTATGTATCATTTTCATGATCCCAAAATATCAAGTCTCGAAATACTGATTAGTTTTGTAGACATGGAAATACATGATACATTCATAAGGTTTACATGACATCATAAAATGGAAAACTTCAACAACATTGTTTCCCTACGGAACCCTAATATGCGATACACTATCCCTATAGGTCAGTCATAATATAATTCTTTGCATCCTGGAAAAAATAAAACAAATAAATGGGTGAGATCAGATACTCAGTAAGGATAACAATAAAGAGGAAACTTTCATAAATAATCATAAATATTCAAGGCAATGTATAAGACTAAACTAAAGCCTTTTAAACTCTATATTTTTCATAATATTTCAAAGAAAAAAAATCAAATAATTACATTTAATTATTCACATGGATATTCTACTAGTCGTATAATCACATGCAATATTAATAGCCACTATCATAATGATGGAACACATAATACCAGACTCCATAACCACATAGTCAAGGCCTTGTTCCAAGACTACAAATAAGATTTTTTCAAGGCCTTGTGCCAAGAAACTAGTTTGTCTCATGAGACCTACCGATTCATCAAGGAGCTATAGCAGGCTCCACCCATCACTTACTAAGTCCAACGCATTCCTCATATGAAAAGTTTGAAACATATCATAAACATTCATATTAAAACTAGCATACCAAATGTCAATACTTTATCCACAAACCATGAATGGTATAAAAATAGCACATCCACAGTTAAACAAAACTCATTCAATACAATATAGAAGATTATATTGTAACAAATTAACCTCAATCGAGAAAAATGAAGGATATTGACATAGATGAAAATAATCATCAAAACTGTTTGAGAAATATCCCCATTTTTCTTGAAAACCTTTAAAAGTCAAACTATTTGTTAAGAAACCTTTTAAAAATAGATTTTTGAATCAAAGTGTCCCAAAAAACATTGAAACTTTTAAAATGAATTTTAATTTTAAAACATTAATGTATATATAACTAAAACCATAAAACCAATTTTGAAACATGGATATTAATGAGAAATATTTAGAATAATAAATTTTTAAAACATTTAAAATGGAATTTTAGTTAGGGATACTATCCAAATTAGAGACACATGAATAAAAATAATTGAGGTAATCAAAACTTTATAATACCATGTGAATAATGTATTTCATTAAATACTATGTCAAACGACAGTATATACACAATATAAAAGTGTATTGGTGCATAACAACATAAAAGTATCAAAGGATTGTAAATTGAGATGAAATACATTATAAATATAGTATACTTAGGTGAATTACAAATCGATGGAAAATTATGTGTAAAAAATATAAATACACTCAATATGATTTGATATTCAGTGTAAATAAATCAAAGGACATTCACACATATTCTTGTAAAAACAACACCAATGACATGGATGTCTAACTCAATGAATTGAAATTGAGATAAGATCATGTTTATATCAATAACTTGTGAAATTATCAATGGAGTGATTATGTGTATCAAAATTATATCCACAAAAAGGGGAGTAAAAATCAATACAAAAATAATAAATAGATATTCCATAGATAATCTTGGAGTAAAATAATCTATAAAGTATGCGTAAAGCCCACTAAGTGGAAATTGAAATTCGAAATTCCCTTACCGATTTGGTAACTAATGAAAAATAAAACCCATGAAAGAAGGATCATACAATGAAGATTTAAATACTCATAAATTAATTTATATTACAACAATAATACAATAATGGACAATACATACACCACTCAAAAGAAAATAGTGGCCAATATATCATGAATCTCATGGGAATAAAAAGTGAGATGAAAAACCCTTACTTCGCTGTATTCAATTGAGTCATATGACCAAAAGATAATAACCACCAAATGTATCACATAATACCAAAAATATAAATATAATCATGAAAATATATATCAAACGGAAGTACACAATACACAACATGCAATAAATACATAGCGAACAATAGAAATCTCACGGAATTAAATATGAAATAAGAAACCCCTTACCTTGTAATTTTCCATGGTTGAGGGTATGTTAACCTCCTTTATAAAATTTAAATCATTTTTATACAAATATTAAATAACTATATATATAAATATGATATCATATATGATCTTCTAATATTTCTTTGTTAATAATAATTTAGTAGTATCATCGTTTCGGATGTTAACTGATTCGTTTTCCTTTAAATTCTTTGTTATGTGAGTCATATATTTTATAGAAGGGGTGTATCTTATTCAGATTCAGAATGATATAAAGTCTTTAAACATTATCTTTAATCATCAAATTAAAATTATTCTTGAATGGATATGATGGGGAATGAATATCATCGCGCTCGCGGAGACGGTATTCCATACGTATGCACGAGCGACAATATCATTCTTTTGATATTAAAATCGTATATAATTGTATGTAATATCATATATGAATAATCATTATCATGTTATATTTATTATTTTCAACATTTATACTAATTATCATTCCCATCCAAATGATGAAGTTCTTGAATAACAAACTACACCACGACGTGAAGACGGTAAGTCGTATGTACACACGTATGGTGACATGTCGTTCATAGGATGGGTAAAATAATGAACAAGGTTGTACCATATTTATAATAACATCACATTATATAGAATATACATTAGTTATTATTTTATAATAGAAACAAAAAAGAAAGAGGATGTGGAAGAAGAAATTAACTTGAAAGAGGTGATGAAATATTTACCTCTTCTTCAGGTTCTTCATTTTGATTTGATCAAAAGGGATCCATAGGTTTTCTCTATGACTAAATTATGGCCTCTATGATGAATTGAGGAGAGTTGGGAGGATATTTTGTCAGGGTTTGGCCGAGCATAATGGCTTTGACGGTGTGAATTTGAGGTAAGGGGGAGTGCCCTTTTATAAGAGGAGTGAGGGGCACCTTAGGAAAAGATTGAAATATTATTATATAATAAAATAATTTTCTTCTTATAATGGTTCCAAAATGAATTATTTAAAAGATAAAGTAGGAATGGGTCTAAACTCACTCAACTAGTAGGTTTTAGAATGTTTTGGGTCACTATATTAATAGTATCCTTTAGATTTAACTCTTAGTTAAAAAGTATGACATTTACCATGTCTCTTTGTATTTTTATATTATATGGTTAATAAACATAATATAAAATTCCAAAAGAACCCCAAGTGGTTCATTAATGATAAACCAATCATTATATATGTGTTTTGACTGAACCTTAGATTTTTAGGAATATAATATCAATTAATAATATAATATTTTCTTTAAACCCTCTTTTATGTCAATTTTGACACTATTTAGTATTTTGTTTTTTCTAAATTCATAACCACATTGTTAATTATAAATCAATTGATATAACCAACCCTAACATGTCATAGTAACCTATAAAATTAGTGAAATTTATAAAATGTCTCAAATTACATTTATTTGTATATTTATAATATCAATTATTTTAATATCTAATTAATTAGATAATTACTCCATCTTCATTGTGTCATAAATAAATTAAATTATTTAATATCTAAAATAAATAAATAAAATACCATTATGTATTAAATCATTTTAAATTTATAATGACTATTTATAGTCGAATTATTATTATGTGTAACCCTATATTAAAAATGATTTAATTATTAAACATTGAATTTAACACTTTAACTCTTCTTGGAATTAAATAATAATAAATGTCCTAATCTAATCCATTTAGACCTAAAGATTCATATTTTATTCTGAAGGTTTATTTTGGTCTAACTACACTTATCCAATCGAATTAGGACATGTGTTAGGGTGATAATAATATCATTTTTACACGTAATTACCATATTTACTTTTTACCGTGGTAAATAAAAGTAAAATGTTACAGTTCATCAAAAATTATTTTTATCTTATTGAACAACATTTTACTTATTGATATCAACTATGTTTCTCGGATTTTTGAAATTCAACTCACAGAAGTGGTAAAATTAAGTTTTATGTAAATTTACTAATGCTCCTTGGAGGCGGGTAAAAGACGGTAAAAAGTTCAATAAAATTTTATACATCTAATTTTATTATAAAATGAATCAAATTAATTATATTGAACATATATATGTATTATATATCTATTTTTAAATAAAATAAATATAAATAAAATAATTAATTATTTAAATAAAAAGGTGGTTTTAAACTATAACGTAGTGTTTTTCACTATTCATCAAAAATTGAATTTCTTCAGAAAAATACCAAAATTTCACCATATGATAATTTTGATATTATGAATTACAAAATTAACTCTATTTTACCATATTCAAAAGATAGAAGTTTCATTTATTAATTTAAAATTAATTTCCATTGTCAAAACCAAAAAAATGTGTTTTTAAGAAATAATAACTAGCAAAAGATTGATACTTGTTTGGGTTCAATTTGAAATTGAAATTATTTCAAATTAATAACACTAGATTAAATGGTAAAAAGATAATATATTTATACTTCCATACAATTAAAATGTATAATTTAACACTACAAATTATTTTGATTAAAAAATTTGTTTTCAGTTAAATTATAATATTTTCCACTATTCACCATAATATGAAATTTATCATACAATCGCCAAATATTTATTGAAACTAAATTCATATAACCAGATTCTAAATAAGAAGTTTATTTTGTCAAATTGAATATATAAATGTTTCAAATATTGTATTTAAAAAGGGTTCACCATTAAAAGGCGGTAAAAATGCATTGTTAAAAAATACTTCTTTTATCTAAAAAAATGAATTTGTTTTTTTATTATGAATAATAAACTTAAAATATGGATTCTAAAATTATAAGTATTATATTATGTTCAAAATTTAGTTAATACTATTCATATCCGCTTTTTAACGGATAGTTCGGTAAGGCGTGGTGCACTCAAACATGGTGTTGTGTGTAGCGAAATCTGTTGATTTAAAAAAACTTACTATGAAATATTGGGGTGTTATAGGATTTTTCTTTTTTAAAAATAATTTTCTAACTATTATTAATTTATTTTTTTAATAAAATCCTAATTTATTCAAAATATCAATATTCTAGACCTATAACTCATTTTATATCACCGTGAAAAATTAGTAAAGATGTCATTATCTTATAAAATTAAGCAAATAAAATAATATTATTATTTAATATTCATATGGTCATATTACTATTCTATTTACTATTCATAAGAGTATGTTACTATTCACCATAAAGAATGTTGGTTCTATCATACCCCATACGTCTTACTAATCACTATCATTGATGTCTATTTTTTAAATTTCAAATAATAGAAGTAGAAATATTATGTTTAATAGATAGTTTATATCTACATACATGAAAAAAGTTTCATTATTTAGAGACTAAGTGATTCATGAATTTTAATTTATTTTTAAAACCTTAGGGTGTTACGCGATTGGTGTTCTCATATAGTGCTCTAATGCATTCGGTAATTTTGTTTAGTCTCTTGATATATCATTTATGGGATTTTTGAGTAATCCTAATATATTATGGGAGATTTTCCACCATGTGATATTGCCTAGGAAATTAGCCTTGCCTCATGCTTACTTCATGTAATACGATTTTTTGAAATTTCCTATGATTCTCTATTCATATGATATGATGGTTGTTATATTATTATCCCATGTGACTAGTCACATTACTTCTCTTTTATGGTATCATTTAATACCTTTATCTATGATATTATGTTTCCATAACATGTTTATTAATATACTTTTATTTTTAATCCACCCCTTTTGTCTTTGTATTCCCCAGAATATTTCATCAATATTAGGGGAATGGAGGGATTTTGGATAATGGATCTCATTATGGAGAATATAAAAAAGTTTCATTTTCTCAATAATTTTATGTATTATTAACCTAGGATTTCAAATACACTATAATTCATGATATTTGGTTTTTAATTTATGGCTATATATGTTAAATATCATTTAACAATTTGTTTAAAAGTCATAGCGTTGTATAGTTGTTATTAGGGAAAATGATTATTTAATGATTGGATACTGTAAATTTAGAAACCTAGTGAGAATAATAGGTATAAGTTTAAGTACAATTCAATGTATAGAAAAATATACTAGAATATTGTTGAAGAATATAGAGTGGTTTGCAAGAAATTATATCCCTTTATGGATACTAAAAGTGGATGTGGATCTATCTTAGTTGTACCTAGGGGTAATAACAGTAAACAGGATGCATTGACATAGACTTGTGCATCACCTAATTCGTGTCATTGGCCCTTAATGCACACATTATTTGATACTTCTTGAAGATATTCTTCAGAAATTCAAAAAACCATTTAAGAACCATTCTGAAGGACTGTAACAAATATTCAAGTTAGAAAACCAAATAGGAAACATTACCCTAGATAACATAGATGGAAATCTAGAGACTCATAATTCAGGATATACATATCATTTATATTTATGTTAAAAATATTTTGATCATGGAAAATGAGCTATATCAAATTATGGCTAACAACAAGAACGTTGTAGAATATCCGAACACATCAAAGAAGAGAAGGTTGTTGTCTTATTGGAGTTCAAGTGTTAAAAATTATAAATAAAAAAGGATTCAATTTTATACATGTCAAAATTGTGGTAATATGCACCATAGAATATGAATTAAATTAATTATAAGATAAATTATGTGTTATAAAGGATATAATAAAGTATCTAGTTGCTAACAGAGAAATTAATTTCTGTTTAATATGATTCTGGGAAATAAAGTTCGACCTAAGTCACCACTCACTATTAATTTTCATATATGTGGGTTTCATAGTCATTATCTGATTTAATTACCAAATCCAAGGATTAATTCATAAGTCCATATGGTATGAAAGTCATTAAAGTCGAATTATTTAATTTTTAGGTTTTTGAATAATAGAATCTTTTTTATGATGTGTTTTTTTAATGAAGTCAATAAACATCAAATTACCATTTTATAGTAGTTTTTTAAGGTTTTGAAGACTATGTTAAATGTTACTAATGAAATGGATGGTGGATTTAATTGATAGCTGATATTTTATAAAAAACATAGTTGAGGAAAATGTAATATTACATATGTACAATATGTTGTGGTAATAATTTTATATTAAAATTATTTGATTTTGTTAGAAAATAATATATATAGAAGACTTTATTTGTTAAAAATTATTTTATGATTAATTATATTTTAGATATGTTCATAATATTTTTGGGAACGTTATAGTAATTATATGAATATGGTTTTAGAAAAAGAAAATCTAGTATAATGGGTGCAAACCCATTGCATCTAGTGTGGCCAAATGGCTTACACCCATAACCAAAGGTAGATAAAGGTATAGTTTCTACAACTTTCCTATGTGTTGATGGTTTAGTATGAAATTGATTTGAAATAAATAACTAGATCGATAATTATTAAATAATTTTTGAGGAAAATATTTTTGGACTAAATATTTTCTGAGTATTTAGTATTTTTCGGTGAGTATTGATATTCTGGGAAACTTTTCATTGTGTTGAGGTATATGTAACAATTATGTATAAAATTTTAGTTAATGTGAATGATTAATTTTTAATTATTCTACTAAATCATTGAATTTTTATGAAATTTGTGATGTAGTTTTATTTATTTATTGAGTGATTTAAGTAGAAAATTTTATTTGGAGATTACTATAAAGGATTCATCATTTGGAGAAATTATCATACCTTATACAAACAAATTCTAGTTTTGGATAATTTAAATGAACATTAGAAATATCTTGATATAATATTTTGGAATCATACGATCTGTTATAAGTTAATTTAAGTGTGTCATTTAAAATATTTAATGTTGAGTACTCAATGGTGCCATCTCTCTTTAAACAATAGTTATAACATTATAACATAAATAGTTATTCTTTTCAAAACCACATGTTCACTTCCCTATAATGTTCTCCTATGTGAAAAATATATTTATGTGATGACTATCTTGTTTCTCTTTTAGATTTTTAAGAAGATTTTTTATTTACACTTTCTATGATGTGTGTTTTCAAAAAATAAATTGTCAAATGTAAAACACTCTATTACTAAGATCAAGTTAAAATTGTAGGGCTATTTCAAATTTAAAACACTCATATAATAAATCTATTAAATTTATGGGTATGAATAGTATAAAATGAATGTTCAAAAATATATAAATTCTCTCTTAAATATAAAATTATATACAAATTATTTATAAATAAGAACTCTACTTCAATAAAAATATTTTATTCTAAAAAAAATTCCTTAAAAATGATTTCATTTATTTTTGTGATAAAATAATAAAATTACATTATGGAACTCTTAGAATATCATTTTATAAATAGAAATAATTTTATAAATAATAATCTTTATTTTAACTTTGGTTTTAGATTTTTTATTTCTCAAATAATATTAATATTTATTGAATTGTGGAATATATCAATTTAAAAAAACTATTTATTTATAAAAAATTAAATAATTCAAAAGACCCATTAAACATTAAATTTTATTTAAATGATACATAAGTACTATTGAGTCATAATTCATCCCATTAATTAAATTATGATCATATTTATATAGAATTTTGAAGTATATTTTATTCTTAGTCTTTAAAACGTATATTTCTGAATATAGTTTTAAATTTCATAATATTTCACCATTTTATCTAAATATAATAACTATTAAATTATAATTTTTTAAATTAAATATATATATGATATATTTATAAATACAAATTTATATTCATTTAATTGTGATTACGTCTCAGATAATTATTATAAGATAATGTTAATTTTCAAAAATGAATTTCATCAAACGCTGCTTTCTGACACATTTATAGTTTTAATTTTAAATTAAATTATTCCCCATAAATGAATAGAATTTTATAAAATAAAATAAATGTTTTTAATGAAGAAAATTAATATAATATAAAAATAGTCACATAATATTTTCTTATAATGAATATTGAACACAGTAAAAATGAGTTACTTTGTTTAATGTTAAAACTAGTTAACAAAGGGTTAAACTAAATAGGTAAATAGAATTACATGTTTAAAAAATAATTTTAATAAATTTTAGAGGGATTTATTTACCTTATATCTCATCCACTAATTATTTTCCAATTATTAGGCACTTTTATTCATGGTGACATCATATTTTTGAATAGTTTTGGGTATTTATAAGAATGCAACATACCCCCTCATTAAAGGGAATATGATATCCTCACCTATAAATGAAAACCCCCTTAATTCTGAAAATACCATCCAAAATACATTTCTTATTTCCCTCCCCACATATGAGATTCCATTATTTTTTCATAATTAAAATCAATTGTGGCTTTAGGTGTAATCCTAATTAGGTGGTCTAAAGAAGTGGTATCATTCTTAGCCAGGTATCATTGTTTTATTTCTTCTTCCATATACGTAAAACATTATTCAACTATGATGATATAATGACAACATTATATCACATATATTGATATGTTTTTATAATAATTTCTCAACTTACATCTGTATCCTCTCCCAAATAATGGGAACCAAAACCATCGATCGTTTGTATGACAGACTACCTACTCGCAAACCAATATAATTAATTAACCATCATCACCACTCACATATATTTATGATTATAGATTAAATTTTTTTATATTAAATTAATCAAATATTAATAATTTTGGAGTGGTAAAATTTCATATATATTTTTACCTTACTATCCTTTGAAAAATTGTAAATTCATTCATGTCTACGGCAGACTATCACTTCACAAAGTGATGTGATTCATTTTTATTATCATATCACACGGATTGTATATGTAAGTGTATTTAATGATATAATATTGTTTTAAGATATATTGATCAATATTGAAATAAAATATAACACATAGATAATTTCAATCATGATCTTTAAAAAATGGACTTGTTACTCATGTGAGGATATAGGAAACAATCTCCATGATTCTAACGTAGTTCATTTTTAATAACCATTTTTCATGTTTCGTATTAAAATTATAAATGATTTTTTTAAAATAATAGTTAATTGGTTAATATTATTCAGGATATTATTTAATAGTTACCAATTTTCCCATGGTTAACGCAGTGATTCCATTTTCAAATTTTTAACTAAACATCCTCAAACAACCTTATTTGGACATAACATAATATATAAATAAATATTTCATTAAAATAAATGAATTAAATTTTTTATGTTTAAATATAATTATCCTTGAAAAATATATTTTTAAAAATGATATTTCAAATAATTTAGTTATATAATTGATAAAATAAAATCATTAATATTTTTGGATTCGAGGTAATGGTTTCATCTCAATGTTTTCTTCAATAAGACACATATTATTTTATGGAGTTAAATTTTTCTAAATATATTATTAAAAATGATTTCATGAATATTTTTATCATTCCAAAAAATATTTATTTAATAATTCCTTTTTTCATTTTTTCACATTTTTTGAATGAATGTAATATTTTTATTGTTCTCTTTATGAGGAGTTTTTTATAATTTTTACAACAGTTTGAATGGAATTTTCATTTATCTTATACGAAATTTAAATGATTACCTACTATCGTAACCACTTAATGATTTTAAGATTAATTTATAATTTTACATGGAATTTTTAAAATAAATTGTTTTTTATAATATTTTTGGAAATTTTTATATTTTTAAGAGGTCATTTAAAATTTCAATGAGGTTTTTTATAATGAAGTATTCCACGTACTATTATAATGAAATTTTCATCAACCATGTATACATTTGATGTTATGTATTTTTTCTAAATTTTTAATATATTTATTTTACATGTTTACATATGTTATTCACCCTTACATCAATGGGGTAATACATTTCTTATTTTCATCTCCCAAATACATTCCTTATAGACATTGTTTTTAATTTGACATGGGAAATGATTATGTAACCCACATTCTTACCATTGGTAATTAGTATATTATTCCTTATTGTTGATATCATTTTTTGTGACATATCAATAATGAGCTAGTCATGATGTTGTTTCCCATATATCATAGGATTATATGGATATTGATTATTTGAAGGGTTCTCTTAGATAGTGATCCAGTTCATTTGGTAATTTTTTAGTCATATAATATGTCCTTTATGGGATTATAGAGTAACCCAAATCCATTATAGGGAATTTTCCACCTTGTGGTATTGTCTGGGACAATATAATTGATTGTTTTTTATGTCATGTAATATGTTTCTTCAAAATTTCCAATGATTACAAATTCATATGTTACATGGATCATTATGTTATACTCCTCCGAGATTACTCATGTGTCTTAAATATTATAATATCCTGTTATACCTTTGAATATGATTTTATACTTCATTACCATTTTTATAACATTACTAGTATTCATAGCTCACCCATTATGACTATGTACTCCATAGAAAAACCCATGATGTTTAGGATATATAAAGGATTCAATAGCTCATTACGAAGAAATGAATAAAAAATTATTTTAGTCTCACATTGAGGTATTATTAACATAGTCCTGTAAAGATACCATGTATCGTAATAATTGGTTTTTAATTAATGGATGTGAATTTTGGAAATCATGTCAAAATATTAGTAAAATAATTGTGTCACTACAGTTGGTATCATAGAAATTGTCTAAATAACTATTGGATTATAATATGAAAACCTTTAGTGATAATCCTATGGATAAATCTAATGATAATTCTATGTAAAAAAACATTAAATATTAGTTAAAGACAAAGAAGTGGTTTATATGAAATTACATCCTCATATAGATACTACATGTGGATGTGGCTCTGGAACTTTTTTTTTCAGAACCATTGCAACAATTCTATTTGATGTAATCAGCAAAAAAACAGTTGAGCAGCGACAGAATAATCTACACAAACCCAACACACCTTTCTGGGAAAAAAACTCCAAAATGACATGATTTCTCACTCTTGTTCAGAAAATATAAGGATCCAAGATATCACCTTCAAAAAATTCCTTTTTTACCATTAATAGCTTCTAACTAGCAAAGAAACCCGATAAAAACGCTTCTAGGAACTGGGCAAAGTTCAGTTACAAGGGACATCTGAAGCACTTTTTGGACTGGAACTGTTGTAATTGTGGGTAAATAATCTTAATAAGAATCATTTATATGGAATTTATCATCAACTAGTGAATGAAAATTGGCTTTGTTTAGCACCTTTTTTGACACTCCAATAGAAAATATATCATAACTCAGAAACTATTTATGAAACATTAATATGGATTCGAAAATAATATCAAGTTAGAAAACTAAATAAGAAGCTCTATCATGTATAACCTATATTGAAACCCAGAGACTCTTAGTTCACGATATACTTATCATTTATCAGTTATTAATCACATTTTTTATGTTTCCCTTTTTTATGTTTATAAGGAAAATTATTCTCATTCCATTTTTCTAATTTTAGTTAATATTTGGAAATAGGATTACACATGATGTCCCCCAATGTGTTGGGCAGTGTAATGATTCTCCTAAACAGATTCCTATCCTAGTGGGAAGGATGTTAGAAATATTGTGATCATAACAAATGAGAATTCTCAAATTATTATTAACAACTGGAATATAGTTGTATTTCCAAACACATGAACGAAGAAAATGTTGTCCTTTTATGGAAGATAAATTTTTAAAGATGATAATGATAAGAATATTCATTTTCGTACATGTCAAAATTGCAGGAAGAGGAACCATGGAAAACTACTTCAAAGAGATGGAAGATAGTTTATGTGTGTGAAAGGAGATAAAAGGTATAAAATTACCAAATGAAAATGATGACTTTGGTTACTAATATGTAAGTAAATAATGTTAAATCTAGGGAAATACTAATAGTTAAAAGTTTTATATATGTGGAACATGATCATTATTAAATTAAATTCCCTAATCCAAGTATTAATTTTGAAGGGCCTATGTTATGATAATCATCGAAGTAGAAGGATTTAATTTTTTAGATTTGGAATTTGAATATTGTTTTATTAAAGCGTATTAATAATGTTATAATAAAACTTTTAAGGATAATTATATATTAGTTTTTAATTAATTATTTTCAAGAACATCATAAATGGTAATAATGAATTAAATGATTCTTTTATAGTAATTGGATGCTTTATGGAAGAACGCGTAGCTTAGGAAAAGATGATATTGTATATGGAAATGATGTAGGGGTAATTATATTATATTAAAAGTATTTCCTTTTTTTGGAAAACAATATGTTATATAGAATGCTTTAGTGGTAAAAAATAGTTTTTATGATTAATTTTATTTTGAAGAGGTTTATTATATTTTTGGAAACATTATAATAATTTCATAAATATGATTTTATGAAATGGGAAACTAGAATGTGAGATGAAAACCCATCTTAGATAGAGAGGTTGGGGGGATTGAACACACAACTAAAGGGTGATAAGGTTTATATTCCTACAATTGTCCTATTTTATTGACTGTTTTATATTTTTATTAACATAATTATTTTCTATATGAATATGTAGGTAATTTTGGGAAACATATTATCAGGTTCAATCTACTTTTAGTTTATTATATTTTTTAGTGATTAATGATATTTTAGGAATTGTTTCATTATATTGAAAAATATTTAACCATTTTTTCTAGCATGAGATTTAACATGATAGTTATTTTGGGAATAAAAATATTAAATCCTTAAATTTTGATGCTTTTTCAGAGGAAGGGTTATTTAGATTTAGAAATATTTATGTTCAACAATAGACATAGAGATTTATAAGAAGGCTTATTTATTTTCATAAATTGTATTACATAATTCTAACTACTTATAAATAAGGATAATATCTAAAAAGAATATGAGTATCCTAATATAATTATTGTGGAATCATATGATCCATTAGAATTTAATTTTACCGCCTATAGACTGAAAATATTTTCTCTTGAATACTAATTATGTAGGGAACCATATAATATTGGGGAAAAATATTTAACTATTAAATTATATTTTTCCTGTAAGTTTATTTACATATTTACTTAGTCTCTATGGTAAATGGATCCCTCAAATTTAGTGAAAGGATATTGAAAAAAAATTGTTCATTTTTAAGAAGTTAATGGACACTTATTTCTTTATAAATTTGTATAATATTATATCCAAATTGTATCTTCTTTTCAAATACTTGTTTTAAATTCCCAGGAATATTACCCTATGTATAATCTTATTTTTTATTATCTTCATTTTTCCCATTCCATATTTATAAGAGGATGTTCTAATTACTCTTTTTAAAATGTTGGATTTTCACAATTTAATTTTAAAATATAAAACACTTGATTACAGATCACAATATCAAATGGTAATAGAACATATTAATTATGGGAAGTAGAACCTAAAACACCAATATTTTAAATGAATGTTATTTTTGATAACATATTCAACATGAAACAGTTATTTCAAACGTACTGCATCGTAATAGTAAAAACATTATCATTTATAATGACTAATATTAACAAGATATTAAATTAGAGGGTATTAATAATATAATATGATATATGAAACATTTAAAAAGGTCTTATTAGATTTACATTTATTTACAAATACTTAATAAACATGAACTCAAATTTAATAACGATACTTCATTATATAAAAAATATGTTTCCTTTAAATTTATTTTTTAATTTTTTTTTATGAAAAAATATAATTAATTTTGACAACATTAAGAAATGTAATTTTATAAAATAATTTTTTTTAATAATCATATCAATATTAATTTTCTATGAAATTTTGTTAGTTTTTTAGAAAAACTGGATTTTTTACTAAATAGTAAAATATATAGATTTTGGGTAAAAATGTCATTTTATTTTAAAATATTGATAAATATAAAGGTCCCATTATTATTTTATTTTTATTTAAAACTAAAAAAAATATTTTTTATTTATATTTTTTCCAATTAATTTCATTGAAATCATATTCATACTAGATTTTAATCTCTGTTCATTTTTTGTCTTCAAAACAAATGTTTCCTCAAAACAGTTATAATGTTCATAATGTTTCTACATTTTAACTAATTAAAAAACCAGAAATGGGTAATTTTTCAAATTAATTATAAATATTATTTTTCTATAAGTATTAATATGAATTCTATTATTTTTTTATACTTCTTCGTATAGTTATTATTACATCGTCTATTGCTTGAAAAATGCATGTATTGAAAAGTCATTTCTCGACATGTTTAGTGGATTAGTTTTAAATACATTTATACCAGTTATATTTATTTAATTTGATAATATATATTACACATTATTAATCATCATAATTAATATTATATAATATTTTCCCATATGTTTTGGCGAAAATGAATAGTAAAAATATTAAAACCTTCCTATCATGGTTAATATTAAAACTAGTTTACTAAGGTGTATAATAAAGATGTAAATATAATAAAATGTTTTAAACGTGTTAAGTTTAAAACTAATAAATTTTTATCATCCTAATATCTCTTAAACTAATATATTTTTATATTTTTGATGCACTACATGGGTTTAAATCTTCCTAATATTGAATAGTTAAAGGTATTTACAAGAATGCCTCGTATCCTCCCTTATAGAGGGGGACCCACTCTCATCTTTTTTCCATGTGTCCAACACCCATTGGTTTGACAAATAACTACCCAAATACATTCCATACTTCCCTAACAATGTTCTATAGGCCTGTAAGTTATCAGAAATCCAATATTGAAAGGATTTCGGTTTGATAATAAAGATGTGGTCTGATGAAGAGGTATCATTCTTAACTAAGTATCATGGTTTTATTTATTATTATACCTCTTTAAATATTATTAAACCATTAAAACAATTTAATTCCTCTATATAAATTACTCTTAGAATTTATCATCTTAGTCCCCTTACTTACTTCCATATACTCTTCCAACAAATGGGAAACAAAACCATTGAGATTTTATATAACAGATCTCTTCTATACGAATCGATGTAATTCATGTTCCATAATAATATATCAAAAAACATTTATGAATATGAAATTAAATATTATAAATTTTATTTATCACATATTAATATTTATTGAAAATAAATAATTCATATGCCTTATTAACTTACCATTAATTGAAAAATGATAACGGTGTTGGTGTGTACGGTAGATGACCACCTTATGAAGAGATGTATTAATTTTTACTATTGGGCCTAAGGGATGGTATATGTAAGTGTGTTGAAATAAATTAAATAATTTTTATGATATAATTATCATTTTTAAAATATAAAATAATGATAACCTTCTTTCCATCACGATCATTGAAAAATAGAAATGTTACTTATGCATATGTAGGACCTACAATCTCAATGATTGTAACATAGTTAATTTTTAATAAAAAAATTTTATGGATTGTTTTTAATAAAAATTTGATGTATAAAAATTAAAATTATTCATGATCATTATTCTTTAGATGATGGAATAGCGACCACTTTAACCATGGTCAACACAATGATGTCGTTTCGAAGCTTTGAACTAAGTTTCATCAAAACACTCGATGTGGGCATAACTAAATAAGTAGCTTAATATTTCATTAAAATAAATTAATTATATAGTTTCTATATAAAGGGATTAAAACATGAAATAGTTATTTTGAAAATAATAAATTTTTATAAGTTTATATTGTAATTGATAAAATACATAGATGAAAAATTCTTGACTTGAGAGAAGGGTTCACTGTAAAAAAGCCATATTTGAGACACATTTCCTTTTATGATCATATTATCATTTAAGTTGTGTATCTACTAAACATTAACATATTATATAATTAGTCATTTATACATTAGGAAATTATAATTGTCAACACGTCTACTTCATTCATGGTTAGTCATCATTCAAATGTTAAAAAGAATAAGGGTATATGATTCAATCTCATTTTAATTCGGATTGTTTATACCTGAATTTATATTTTAAAAAAAATTATCATTTTCTAATAAAAACCCAACATTTTATGCTCTTATTATTATTTGTAAAATAAAAATTTTATAGTTACATTTTTCTCTCATTAGTACTTATATTTTTTTAGAAAATATATTTATTAAAATACTACGTAATTTTTCCCTTTAGTAAAAAATATTTCATCTTCCATGTCAATTTGTTTCTCAAAAAAAATTCATAAATATCTCTATAATCACCTAAAATATATAGTGAAGAATTTCTAACCATGTTGTGCTTTGTAAAAAACTTAAAGGATTATTCTTGTCATTTTCTAAAAAAGTATATTTTTAACATTTTGAAAACATTGTAGAAGTAGTATTTATTTAAATTTTACAAAATGTACAAAATAACCCCACATCATGTACAATCAACCCTTTTAAGGATCCTTTATATGTTTCCATGGATATTTTTGAAGCCAATTTTTTCAATAATATTCTATAATTTTTTTTGAAGATTTTATTTTAATGTGAAAAGTGTATTTTTCTAAATAATTCTTCAATATTATATATTAATGAAATTTACATAAAAAATATCATGCTTTTAGGTTATGGATTGTATTAAAATAATATATATATGTCTCCCACATATAGACATTTCTAATTCAACCTTACTTTGATGGGTAATACATTCCTTATGTTCATTTCTAAAATTCATTCAATCTAAAATATTCATGTAATACTTATGGATGGATATTTTAACCACCACATCACTTTTTTTAGAAATTTTTCAAAGGAATATCCATCCATCATTTTTTGAGAAATCTCGAAGAACATTGGGATCCATTATTTTTATACTTATAAAATTTATATGTTATTCTACTAAAAAACGTTTTTTCTCAATCATTATAATGAAATTGGTCATGTGGGAAAGTGTGTGGTATGGATATATTGAATCTAAAAATGTTATTATAAATCACAATTTAAAAAACATCAATAATATAATTTTGTTTAAAATTAAATTTTTACACTGTTTGTACTCATATCCAGTTAGGCATTTATGAATTAAAACTACACGTAATGGTCATCATAATGTACAATAATTTCACATTTTATGTAGTGTAAATGATTCTTCACATAATTAAGTTGAGTGTATTTACAATAAATGACATATAGACATGTTTTAATTTAGGTTTCGTGTACCAATCTTAATCCACATGAAGTATAAGGTGTGTAATAATGAAAATACAGGGTGTACAGTTTCATATTCTGCACATAAATAAATTAATAATTTAATATTATTTAAACATATCAAAAAATTTGTACTATCAATTTATGACACACATAAATTTTTTGATTAGGTATAATTTAACAATTTGATTTTTTTTCATGTAAATTAATAATGCAATGTACAATTGAGCATGGTGTGTACTTCATGATAATGGGAATGAATTAACCATTCTGTATAATATATACATGAATTTTAATCCACTCTAGATAATCCCACAATACACACCTAGTGAATATATATATATATATATTATACATGAGATGAAATTTTTTAAGTGGAATGTACCACAATTAAACATTGTGTAATTATGTCTTGCATATGTTAAAAAAATTTAAAACCTCAACACATGTTGTATTTGACATACTATTTTTATTTAAGTATATTTTTTATAAGGATCTCTTTCTAAAACCACATAACATTAAACATTTATTAGGAAAAATAAATTTTGTGTACCTCATCAATAAATGTTCCATCTAGTTTAAGTAAACACGTGTTGATAAGTGATGCGATATTCATTCTTTATATGACCAAAAATGAATAGATTGACTTGTTCTGGTGTAGTGAATCTTATTGTACAATGTTTATATTTTTGTTACACGTTTTATATTCTTATTTTTTACCATATAAAAATTGGACGCATGTGGATGGGTTTTTTAGTTTTTATTCAAGTTTTCTTATCTTTTTATCGGTTATAAGGAAGTAAAAAATTGTTTTTGTAACCTTAAAATTCATATATTTAATAAATTAGAAATGAAAGAAATTAAAAAATTGATATAAAGGAAAAAAATTTATAAAAATTATATATTTTATCTTGGAAACTAGGATATCAGTTGAAGGGTTCAGGAAAATAAAAGATGATCAAGTAGATGTCGAAAGATAAATTTTTATTAAATTTAATGAAATAACAATATTAACTTGATCATGAATAACATATATCATTATTATACATTATTAATCATAATTAAATATTCTAGGATCCATAGAGTTTATATTTCAAATTAAATTTATAACAAATTTAAAAATTATAATTACATTAGTCTTGAGATTAATTCTTGAATAAAGTTATTGGTCATTAAATACTTAGTTTGGTTTTATATGAATTGCGCTCAGAGGATCCAAAGTAGAAAACTAATTTTAGTTATCAATACATTCACCATAATTTCAATGTATCATAACTAGAACATTGATCCCTAACAATGAATTACTGATCATCTTTCATCACTCCCTACTGAACACAAAACAATCCTAGAGGTTTTGGGATTTTCTTTCTTATTATCTCAATGTTGAGAGATTGGATGGAGTTGTAGAAGTTATCTAATTATTAATATGAATCTTAGATATATTATTCATTGAGATAATTATCTAGGTAGAGGATGCACTATGCAGACATTTAAAGTTTTCAAAAAATCACTAAAATGATATAAATGGGTATATGTAGAGTTAAAGTCTAATGTGTATAATTTATAAAATTACCTTGATCAAATAATAATTGGGAAATATACCCCATGTAAATAATAATAATATAAATATTAATAAAAATAAAAGCATAATAATAATAGTAATATTATTATTATTTCATCGAATTCACTATCTTTTCCTTACTATATTTTATTTTATTAAATAATTAGTATCTAATTAATTTAAATAAAATTAATAATTACATAATTTTATTTACCATTATTTTTACTCAACCCTTCCCCTTCCTCAACATTTTCTGAATATTGAATAATAAATAATTTTTATTCCTCTATGAAATAAATAAATAAATTATAATTATATGTTTGTGAATATATATTTATTTTTACTATTCAATAGAAAAAACTTTTTTTAATAATGATACTATTTATAAACCTGTATGTAAATAAAGAGATATAAAAATATACTCTTTTATGGTCTTATTAGTAAATATATATTTAATATTAAACTAACATAAATATAGTGATATAATATTTATGAAAAATATTATATCTATTAAATTCAATTATAATTGAACCAAGATTAATTGACAGAGTATGTGTCTTATATTGAAATAGTCTTCTCATACATGAATATAATACCATTTTTTATGATTATTCATTTCATTACACAAACATATTCCTAAAGAGATTAATATTTTAGTTCCATAGGAAAATTAGAAATGTAATATTCTAACATTGTGAAAGATCTTAAACATCTCCCTTAAAGATATTTCCCCTTTGAACTCTTCACAAATAACCATATCAAACATATCTCCTCCTAAACTAGGGAAGGGAAACGTAAGATATGGTGACCTCAAAATCTTGGTAACATGAACATGATGGATTGAGGCAATGAGATTAAAATTTGAAAACCATACCCTTCATATCTATGATCATAATTCTAATTAATGGAAAAAATATTCACAGTTCTTAAGAAATAAATCACAAGGTAATCAAGAACATGATCCTTTATAGCATAATTTAGGCATAAAACGTAGAAATGTGGAATACATATTTGAATAGAAAATCTTATGACAATGCTAGCCAGCATTAAATTCATAAAATATTTTTCTTGGGATAACCACCCATGTACATACTTCGGGCTTGGGATGACCACCTTTTTAACCTCCTTTTGATGCCTGGGCTAACCACCTACATACCCTCTATGTTCATAGACAATTAATATTTACCCAATGAATTTATTGGAGATATAGGTTTCATCCAAAACATAATGAAAATTATACATATGAGTACCATAAGTTCATAATATCATAACCCGTGAGATGAAATGGGTATCATAAACATTACATCATATCATAACGAATGTAAAATAGGAAAGTTTCACAATCATTTATTTATAAAATAACTCATTTAAAGACATGGATTTCATAAGTTTTTCCTCATGATATAAATCATGGAAGGGAAATGGGATTTATAAAAATCATGTCATCTTAAAATTAAACAATTATGAGAAATAATATGAATGGTATACATGGAAATTATCCCCTCGATGGAAAAAATAACATCAAATTATTTCATCATATTAGTAAAATAATTTTGATCATTCATTTGAAAAATTTCTTATAAAAACGAAAATTTAATTGAAAAATTAATTTTCTTTAAAAAAATTCAAATTCCTTTCCGTTGAAAATAAACTCGAAAAATAATGAATTTTTATTTATAATTAAATTAAAATATTTCTTGGAGAAAATATCATACCCCTTTGAACATTAAAAAACAATTTCAAAATAATTTCCATTGGAATACATTTTTTAAAAATCATAAAATTTCCCAAAATAGGGAAAATATTTTCATCAAAAATATCTATTAAAACCTATAAGGGAAGATTGAAATCATTTAGTGGTCAGGACTGTAGGAAATTCAGTTCATTTTGTGCATATTAAATTAATAATCCTTTAACTTTTTTGGTAAAATCCAACTGAGAATTATATAAAAAATGACATGATTAATCCTTTAGGAAAATAATTGTAAAAGTAAAAATATTTATAAATGTATTTTAAAGATATTTTGGATAATAATAAAAAAAATTTAAAACATTTCAATAAAACAATATTTTAGTAGATAATGGATTTTTGACTGAATAGGGAAATGAACTATGGTTTTTTAAAAATAAATTTCTCAATTATGATATGTACCAAAGGGTGATAATTGGTACTATTAATTGAAACTATAATGAATACCCAAAGGATAATAAATTATTGGTTCCCTTGAAAAATTAAACATGCAATTTTATCAAAGGAAGCATAATTAAAAACAATCCTGGTAAATGATGAGATTGTAACATAATCTTTACACTTTATTAACCATTATTTGTAATCACCATGAAAGAATAAAATTAAATGAAACATAAAATGTAATTATTATAAGTAAAGTAATGATATTACATGTAAAAGTTGACATATATAAACTTTGTTAAAGAATATATGTTTATAATATAACATACGTGTCCAACCAAATTCAGAAAAAAAATACCTCGCTGCATTAGTAACTTTTGATTCAAAATACCCTTAATAGAATAGAATAAATAGAAATTAAATTTATCATTAAATGAGTAATGTTCATGATATATAATGTCATAGAAAATTATATAACCAATAAAATATAAATTACTGGTGAATATGACATAAGTCCATCAGAACTCAAATTGAGACTAAAAATACCCTTACCGTTTGGGTAACATTTTCAGCATAAACCTTCTGAATGAGGTATCATAAAATGGATATATATAAAAAAATTATATATAATCAAAACATAATATATTAATGGGAATTTTATACTTTATATCAAATAAATACATGATTAATATGGGTTTTGTCTCATAGATAATAAACTTGAGACGAAAATCCCTTACCATAAGGCTTGACTTCCATTAAACTTATTCAAACTTCTTGTATAATAAATATATGTTTATTATTAATATATTAATGAATCATACATACATACATACATATATATTTATATATCATACTAAATATTATTTCATTATGAACTTTGTTTACCTATTTATTAACAATTCCATATTAATGTAACGTTTTGGGTAATGAAATCTTTATTTTATGTATATACATTGACATATTATTTTTGGTTATCTTAGTTTGATAATGATTTAATCATATAAAAAATGTAAAAATGGTAAAATTTTCATATATTTTAAACATTTTCTTATTTAATGTAATACATAAAATTTAGTGATATGAAATGGAATATATCATTCAAGCAGTCAGAAGGCCATATGTATGCCTGAACAATGTTTCCATTTTCTTGTCGGGTTGAAAGAAATTAAATTAAATTATTTATTATCATTAAAGAATAATTTTGTTTTCAAATATATCAAATATTATTATTAAAAACAAACTTAATATCCATCATGTAAATCTCTAAATAATCACATCGCTTCGCGATGGCGTAGTCTCTTGTATACACTAGCCACATTTTCATATTCCCACAAAAATAGAAAGCATGTAAGTATGTGTTATATAAAAATTAAAAAGAATAATATTGTATAAAAATATAAAAAAAATATCATATTTATACATTAAGCACGTCATTAGTTTCTACCTTGATCGAGGGTGATGGAAAAACGAACTATATCGTTTTGTGAGGCGGTAGTCTATCGAACACATGAATGAATATTTTATAACCATTTTGATGGATGGGTGTGCAGTTTTTGGTTTTAAAATTAATATAAAAAATATAATTATATGGTTTATATTTGTATTATTATATACTAATAGTATAATATGAATTTTAGGATGTGAAGGAAGAAATAAAATAAAGATGCTCATTGGAGACCATTTACTCTGCTGTGGGTACACTATTTTGGTTTCCACTAAAACCATAGAAGGATTGTTATATGCCCAAACCAAGTCTTCTGAAATGAGAGGAGTTACTTTGGGAATTTATTCATAAAGACCATATATTGAGAAACATTTCTTGAGATGTGTGAGTAAGTGAGGGCAGTGTCTGTCTTTTTAAAGATGAGGAGGTGTGGCATTCTTGTGAATGATGAAAAGTATTCAATATTGAAAAAATAATATTAGCTGAAGTGGACCCAAAACTAATAATTATTGGTTTTATTTTTATTAATTATTAATAAAATCCTCCAACACACATTTATACACATTTTCTAAACATTTCATTCTTTAACATCTAAGATTCCATATTTTCACCATTTTGGATTTTCACTACGGTAACTAGTTTTCTAGAAATTGTAATTTACAATTTAATACTGAATTAAATATATTATTATTATATAATATCAACTAAATGAATATAAATATTATAACTAATTTATAATTTATCAATACAAAGTGTTTTGTAAATAATATTTATCACAAGTGTGGGTAATGTGCAATACCACCACTTTAACTATAACTATGTTAACTGAGTTTTTTATTTTTGAAGGTCAATGTAGTCCTTATAATTGAAAATATAGTACATTAATGGACAATATATTATATTTATTAATATTTAAAAAATAAATTTTATTATTATAGGTTTTTTAGTTTATGTAAATCAATTAGTAAAATATAATTTATTCTAAAAGGACATTAATGTTAATTTAGACATTATTCATTTTATTTGAATAATATAATATCATGAAATTAATTTAATTATAGTATTTTAGGTTAAAACCTATGTAACAAGATATTTTAATGTAAAAAATAAATTAAAATGTTAATTCATTCAATTTAATTAACTTTTATAATATTTAATATCAGTTATTTTTTTCTTTAATTAACAATGTAATTACTAAATTGGTATTTACTAAGAATTTTATATAACTATTTCATCTCAAAAAATTTAATATAATTTATTTCTATTAAAATAACTAATTAATATATAAAAATATTATCTTTAGTTGAAACATTATTTTTTTCTTTATCCCATTGCATTATATATATTAAAATTTTTAAAAGTGACTTTTTTTATCATTTTCATTGTTTAACATATTATATGTGTCATTTTCCAAGGAATGTTTTAAGGAATTACTAAATTATAGATAATTTGATGCAAAATATCAATATAAATCCATTAAATAAATTGAAGATTATATTTTAATTCATTTTTACACTAATAATTCTAGTTTAACCTCTCGAAAAATCAATTTTCACCTTAAACATGGTTAATAATTTTTACTTCATTCACAATTCATTTCAGTCGGAAAATAATTTAAACTTTTTAAAAATTAGAAATTATTCTTATTAAAAATATCTATTCAATATTTTCATATTCAATTAATGTAGGTGAGAAAAAATTAATTTAAAATTAATCTTATGTATGTGATGGGAGGGTGGGTTTTAAAGAAGAAACCGCTCAAAGGATTATAAAGTTTTTATATTGAATGTCAACATGAAATTGATTTTATTTAGATAAATTAAATTATTATATATAAAATATAAAAAATATTACACTAAATCCAATTAAAAATATAATCTAACATTATAAATTATTTAAATGAAAAATCAGTTTTCAATTAAAATTTATTATTTTTCAACATTTGTTAAAAACTGGAACTTTTCAGAAAAAACAAAAAATTCCTCCAAATATAATTTTTAAATTATTATTTCAAAAATTAATATTATATTTCCAAATAAATTCTGTAAAAATGTTAACCTATAATTTTAAATTAAGTGTGAAAAGTGTGACTAAACATTGGTTTGTTTAAACCTGATATCTTGTGAAATGCAAGCTAACCTGATGTTGTCTGTATAAAAAGATTGAGATTTTGTTGGATGAAATGAAATATAATGTCAAAATAACATTTAATAAAAAAATGTAGAAATATTAAATTTTATTGGCAAAAATATTTCACCAAATTCTTGTGTTGTTGTATTCTACACCAGTTCAAATGAATTTCCCCTTGAAATTTATTACATTGGTACAAAGAACTGAGGATAATTATAATGATCCAATGATTTTCAATTGAAATTTAATTCATATGATTATGACTAATAATAACATGAAATCACAATACAATGAACTAATATGTACTATGTGACCTTTAAACATAATTTGGACACTTTTATGTTTTGAATTTCGATAATCTAACATTGACTATTGCTATCAGTAAGATGATTGGAGTCTATTATGAAAAACATATTTTTGGTGAATAGTTATTGACCCTTATGAATGTAAATGTTACCCTTATTAATAGTGATCTACCCTAATGAATAGTAACCTTACCAATGATAGTATATAAATAATATTTAAGTGAAAGTATGATGTACCTGTATTTTGGAATAAGTAAGTAGAGGTTTTAAAACTGTGTTTTAGAATAAATTATGATTTTCATCAAATATTAAATTAATCCTATTTATAAAATTACTCTGGAAAATTTTATTTCATTTTTGGATTTTACGCGTCGAGAAAATTTTATGATTAATTTTTGGAATTTTTCTAAAATTCTTGATTTTTTATGAATAGTAAAATATGATAATATACGATAAGTGATAAATAATTGATTTACTGAGTCATTAATGATGTTTTTATGATGTAATACCATCTGTTTTGAACTCACATGTACATATTACTATTTTTTTCTTGAAATCATCACTATTTATTTTCTTGAGAGAAATTAATAAACTGATAAATTTAATATTATGAAAACTCTCCTCCCCTCCACTAAAAATACAACATCTTCCAACCTCTTCTATGAAATCCACTCAGGACTAGTTCCATCCCACAATTCTTACAAAATCACTCTCCAATCTCCCTCCCCATGTCCAATAGCCCTTGGTCTCCCAAAAAGGCCAAATCCTTTCCCCTTAAGAGGCTCTCAAGGGAGGTTGATTCAAGATGCAAAATTCCTGTTTTCTTTTCATTCATTATGAAGTTCTATTGTTCTCTTTTATTTCCAATACTATAATCATCCAAATATAATGAAAACAACATTATCATACATGAACTGTTATTTTTTTATGCTAATGTGATAGATCATTATCATCTCTCCTTTCCCCACCTTTTATTTTAATGAAATTAAAACAACATCTGAGATTTGTTAATTTAGAAAATTCAAGGAAGAAGGGTTATCAATTTCAATTACAATATTTAATTATGGTCATGAAACCATTTTTATGGTTGAACTGGACTATTGAATATGTATTTTATCTTATGTGATGCTCTTGAATCCTTTTTCTCACATGAAGCAAAATAATAATACAAAACAGGTTAATTTGGAGAAAACACTACTAGAAACATAGCCTTTACCAACGTCAATCCAAACTATTGGCTATGGAGTTGTGGGGATAGAAATATCCCAATAGTTCTATGAGAACTCTTGGTATATAGGTGTAGAATGGATTATATACCAATGGTTTCTTGGAACTGATAGTGTTGATCTTTACCAATTGATTAAAACCGTTAAAAATATCAACATTCGTTTATATACCATTGGTTTCTAAACTGTTGGTATAGACTTTTACCAATGGTTCCTCACAAACTGTTGGGAAAAACTCTTGTAATGGTTCTTTTCTAATGGTTTGTAAAGTGTTGGTATATAATTTTACCAATGGTTTACATGAAAGTATTGGTATATTTTTTCTTTTCACACATTTTCCAAGAGTTTGTAACTGTTGGCATAGGATTTATGCACATGAAACACAAACCTGCCTCCCCCCTTTGCACCTGCAGCTTCCCCCCTTAGCACCTGCCGCAATGCACTTCCAACAGCAATCCTACCTCCCCCCTATGCACCTTCATCAAACCACGCATATAGAATTCATACATAATTCTACATGTTAAACTGTACCAAACCGAACAAACATACAGAATTCATAAAAAAATTCTGAATACCAGAATTTTGTATGAATTCATTCAAAATTCATAAACATACATTCATTTCCGATATGTATTCCCCCCTGACACATAGAGTCACTCTTCATTGTGCACATAAATAGTTCTTTTACCAGGGGATGGATATACATTATAGGTTCAGACTCCCCCATTTTTCATGTAGGAGTCAAACAAAGAGGGTTGACATGAAGGGGGGCAGACCAGGGGGTTCAGGGTGCTATCCAATGATGTAGGGGGTGTTTATGGGGTGGGGGTTTCCAGGGGTGGGGTTGTCCATGGGGGTGGGGTGGTCCGGGGGGGTGGGGTGTTGTCCATGTGGTGGGGAGGTGTTCAGGGGGGTGGGGGATATCCAGGGGGTTGGGGGATGTCCAAGGTGGTAGGGGTGTCCAGGGGGTGAGGGTGTCCATGTGGTGGGGGCTGTCCAGGGGGTTGGATGGACTGTCCAAGGGGGTAGGGTTGTCCAGGGAGGATATCCAAGGTGGTAGGGGGTGTCTAAGGGGTGGAGGTGTCCGAGGGGATGGGGGATGGGGGTGTCTAGGAGGGGTGGGTGGGGAGGGGTGTCTAGGGTGTGGGGGCTGTCCATGGGGGTGGGGGTGTCTAGGGGGTGGGGTGTCAAGGAGGTGAGGTGGTGTCAACTAGGGTGGGGGTTGTTGAGGGGGTTGGGGGGATATCCAAGGGGGTAGGGTGTATCTAGGGTGTGGGGTGTCCAGGAGGTGGGGTGGTGTCTAAGGGGTAGGGGTTGTCCAGTGGGTTGGGGGTATTGTCCAAGTGGATAGGGGGTGTTCAGGTTGGTGTGGTGTCTAGGGGTGGGGGATGTCAATTGGGTTGGGGGTGTCCTGGGGTGGTGTGGGGTCCAGGGGGTGGGGGATGTCCAGGTGGTTGGGGGGTTTGTCCAAGTGGGTAGGGGTGTCCAGTAGTGGGGGTGTCCAAGGGGTGGGGGATGTCCAGTGGGAGTGGTGTTTGTCCAAGGGGATGGGGTTGTCCAGGGGTGGGGGTGTCCAGGGGGTGGGGTGTCTAGTGTATGGGTTAATTAGTCCTAGAAAATCATCATGTAATGTTTTAATATTTATAGACAAATAAATAAAGATAATGTGACATATCTAATCACATATATATTCAAGAACAAAAAATCATCAAACATCAACTGTTAGTACTATTAGTAAAAAATGTAACATATCAATATACACCTCATCACCATCACTATCACCACCCTCGTCATCAACCACAACCACATCTTCATCATCATCCCTATCATCATCCCTACCATCCTCAACATCATCCTCCTCTCCATCTTACTCTGCCTTATCCTCCTCCTTCCCCTCCTCCTCTACCTCGGTCTCCTCCTCACCCTCCTCCTCCCCCTCGACCTCCTCCTCACCTTCATCCTCCTCCACATCTACCTCCTCCACACCATCATCTCGACCACCATTATAACGGAAACCTAGTGCACCATATATTGAACTCATTGAAGACATATATTCATCACAAGATGTTCTAGCCTTTGGTGGAATTGTTGGACGTAAATCTTCCACCAGTTTCATAAATGCAGTGTCTGCCCTATTAGATTATTCTTCACTCTCAGAGGCTCTTTTTCAACCTTTTCTGGATGTTCCTTAACCATCTGGAACTCGATGGCACTATAACTCAAACCTAAGGAGGGCCAATATCTCTTTGGGACTATACTCTTCCCAGGTTGATAGTGTACTCTGCTAGGGTGCTCATCTCCCAACACCTCATGTAAGTGATCATTTAACAAAACATTTCAAGGTTATTGGGCATTAAGGGAATCTAAAGTAGCCTATAAAAAATATAAATAGAATATTAAATTACAAAATAGAAATTAAAATTTTTAAATCAACAAAGTAAAACATATAATCTGATACAGATTCAGTTCATTAACTACACTTCCCTTTTCTTTCTTTGACTCGAGAAAAACAATTTTTCTCGAGCACATGTCATTCAATATTAAATTTTTTCCTCTAAAATTACATTGAATTTAGAAAACCATAATTAAAAATTGGATACCAATAATAAAATTTCATAAAAAAAATTATATAACAACTTTTTCAATAGAATAAATTAGGTATGAAACAATAGAAAGTTCAAGTCGTAAAGAAAAATTACAAACAACTATAATGCCAGCTTCCTCTCATGATCTCGCATCGTAGTGCGTCCCAATGTGTGGAGGTATTATTTATAATCTATGTTTTTGTATTTCATTCAGATTATTCCCAAATAAAATTCAATAATAAAAGAGATAGTATTAATGAAAATCATGAAATTTTTCATTTTAATATCTCAAATGTTATTAATACCTTAAATTGGACAGTCATCCAATGAGTAATCATCTGTTGATATAGTTACATTGAACAATATTCACTAATGGATACCACATATAACTCTGTTCCAACTCTAGCACTCCAAAAAATATAAAACTCATTCTTATAGGCTATCCAATGCTCACCTGAATCCTTTAGATGTGTTGGTCGTGCACCCTCACTGTCGGGGAAATTAAACTGAATTTGACACCAAAATATTAATTCATATAAATACAAAAAATAATATATTTCATTAAAAAAAGAATATTTTTTTACACATATCTCTTCTCAAAGATTATACTTGACTTCATTTTGAGATGGTCTTCATGAGAGTAGGCAGATAGGAATGATGTTGGAGAATTTGGCGAGCGTCACAAAAAAACTCCAACATTGCTGCCCTATTTTTTCAATCATGTGACTGTCTTCATTTTAGACCACCATCAACTATGTGTGGTGATTCCACACCGCACAAATGCATGTATGAACCACTCCACATTCTATCAGTAGATGTATCTATTATGAATAAAAAACAAATATGATATCAATACATGTTATATTGAAAATAAATAATGGTATAAACATTTCATAGGATTCTATAAATATACATGTGGGTGTATAATCAATGGGAGTTATTGGATCCATAGAAACTAAAGGAAAACCATATGCTGGTGGAGTGGGTCACAATGTATGCTCTGTGGGGACAGAATCTAGTGGGGAAGGAGTCCAAGAAGATATAATATAGAAGCTCGAAAAGGTGTAAGTAGAAGTAAAAGAACATGACATGGATGGCTTGCCGAATGGTGGATGGGGAGTGGGAATCATCATCAGATATGGTAAACACAAGTGAGAAGACTCAAATGTAAATTGTGGTGAAAACATGGGAGGACTAAATATACAATGTGTTTCTAATGACACACTAGGATAATATTGTAGGATATATGGTGTGTCAATTGGAGGAGCAGGGTCTAGTCGGGTATGCCAACTAGATCACCTAGATCTCGCACCGCCCCCCTCGTATGAACACCCTGTGTACTGAGACCCCTACTAGGCTTCTCATCAAATAATATATTTATAAGAGGTGGATCCTATAAAAATGTTTAAAACAAAATTAATCAAATTACATTATATATTATTTAAATAAATATATTTGAAATAAAATACGCACTACAGGAACTAGTGGTGGAACGGACATCTCAATCATGCGATGATTTTTTTCCATCATATTTCCTCATCACCTCTCTTCAATTGGTTTCATTTCCTACATTTTAAAACAAATATGTATGTAATAAGAAAATGATAACTAATGTGTAACCCAAAAAACAAAATAAATGAGAGGTAATAGGGGGGATTAATGGATAGTTTAACGATCCATTGTTTTATGTGAGCTTGAATAGATATATAATCAATTCAGTAAACTGTAAAAGATATAATAATGAAATTTAATTACTTAGTAAGATGGTTCATTAGACTAGGTAGATGATATAGGTTTCTATAATTGATTTGCAGAAGAAGGAAAACCATCATGATCATTATTTGGTGAAATTATAAAGGGAGATCGTAGAGTTATACTAATTTTTTTCATGGTCAATAAAGCACTGAAATGTTCACCTTGTTAGAAATGCTGGTTTTGTAGGTTTGAATGTATTTCAAGCCTGATTTGGTTTTGTGGTAGCTGACTTTTTCACTGCTCATCCAAGGTCTTCCAACACAAATGTCACATGGGCAGTGTCTGTTACCACTATCTGAAGTATTGTGAAATGAAAAATACAAAAAGCTTTCCCAGTTTTTTTGAAAAGTTATTTTGATCCTATCAGTTTCAAACATACAACATCTATCCATTATATAAAAATAAATTGTTGCAATTCATTTCATAATAATCAGTTCAATAAGAGTGAAGTTTCATCAAAGCTATTTTTATGTTAATGAGAATTGTTCACTTGATATGAAACTATAACTGAAACACTACTATATATGATAATCATAATATAAAATAAAACACAATACAATATTTATAACAAAATATATTTGAATGAATATACATTATTGTACAATATTACGTACACTTGTGGAGGAGATTTATTATGGAGTTGAGTAAATTTTAGATCGAAGAAATTATATATTTTAGTATATTATTTCAGTGATCACATACACTGTCCAAGGGGAGGGGTGTCCAGAGGGGTGGGCTATCCCGGGTGTGGGGGGATCTCCTGGGTGGTGGGGGTATCCAAGGGGTGGGGTGGTTTATAGGGGGTGTCCAAGGAGGTGGGGTGTGCAGGGGGTGAGGGATGTCCAGGGGTGGGGCATTTCTAGGGATGGGGCTGTCCAGGGGGTGGGGAAATCCTGGGGGTGGGGTGTCTAGGAGGTGGGGTAGTGTCCAGGGGGCTATCTAGGGGGTGGGGGACTATCCAACAAGGGTGGGGGTGTCCAGGAGGGGGTGGGTGTCCAGGGTTTGGGGTGTTGTCTAGGGGGTGGGTGTCTAGGGGGTTGGGGATGTCAAGGGGGTGGAGGCTGTCCTTGTGGGTGGGGGTGTTCAGGGGGTGGGGGTCTCTATGAGGTGGGTTGGGGTGGGGGCTATTCAAGGGGGTGGGGGTGTCCACCCACAAACTGGGGTCGTAGAATCCAATCTCTATCTAATTTTATCATGTCATCAAGAATATTATAGATGTCCCAGAATATTTTTGGTGTAAACCATGAATATAATTCATATTAGTCACAACACAGCCAATTGTAAACACACCACCAAATATCATTCATTGATCATATTTTATCTTCCACTTTAAATATCATACATTAATTCTAAAAAATCTAATTTTAAACATATCTCTAAATTTTTAGAAAGGTATGTGGCATGTTGATTCCCTGAGAGTCTAGTTGAGAGCTAATTTCATGTTGTGATACAAGGTGTAAATATTGAATTTTCTATGTTAACAAAAATATTTGTGTCGGTCAAATTTGATCCTATGTATGTTGTTGAGTCATATGATCCATGTTTCGATGGAACAATACTCATGGGAGTATGATCCTTGTTATATAATCAGGTGATATGATGTTTTAAGAATGTTCAATTTGCATGAGTTCAATATGGATAGTGGATGAGAACCTGAGTGAGATTTATTTGTTAAGATCATTTTTTCATGAAATGGTAAGAGTGAGTGTTGGTATGGAACATTAAAATAATTCTTAAAGTGTGAAAGAAACTATACACTAGTTATATGTGATTCATTATTTTTTTAGAGTATCGAAGTGGAAATCCCACCCCCCACACCCTTGTATCCCCATGGACAGTCCACCACATAGACGCCCCCACCCCTATATGTAACCCCCACCCCCACCCGAACCTTGATAGCCTACCACACCACGTCCCCCCACATGGAACCCCCCCCCCCCCCCCACCACCACCACATAAATATCCCACACCCCTCCCTAGATTTCCCAAACCCCCACCCCCACCTGGACAGCCCACCCCACCCCCTGGATAGTCCACACCCCTCCCCCATCTTGACAGCCCACCCTGACCCCCCCTAAACAGTCCACACCACTCCTTAGACAGCCCGCACCCCCTCCCCAACACCCCTGAAGGCCCCTAACCCCTTATAATTCCACCCTTGGACAATCCCCCCCCCAGCTGGACATCCCCCTATAGTCCCTCTTAGAGTAATTTTATTTAAAACCATTTTATTAATTAAGAAAGGAAAACCATCATGAATTAACAATTTCATTCAATAAAACCCATTCAATATATCAAAACAAGAAAAATTCTATTTATAAGGATATATGGGTCACATAGGAAATTCCATTTGGGAAATTAGAAATCACATACAAGGTTAATTCTAATTTAAAAATTATGCCGATCTCTTAGGAGGTGGGGTGGTATCCGAGGGGGTGGGGGTTGTCCAAGGGGTGGGGGGAGGCTATTTAAGCTGGTTGGCTATCTAGGTGTTGGGGTGGGGGTGTCCAGGTGGTGGTGGGTTGACCAAGGTGGTGGGGGTGTGAAGTGGTTGGGGGTTGTCCATGGAAGGGGTGGGGTGTCCATGTGGGTGGGGTGTCCAGGGGGTGGGAGCTACCCAAGGGGGGTGGGTGGGTGTGTAGGGTGTGGGGGGATGTCCAATGGAGGGTCCATGGGGGTGGGGGTGGGGGTTTCCACGGGATGCAATACCCATATAGTACCTTGAAATTTACAAATACCCAATCAAACCAATATCACAATTTCAATCCATCATCCAACAAAAGCCAATTTATCGTCAATTTCACTACCCTTCCCATTATTCCATAAACAAAAACTATAAATACAAAATCAAAATCCAATATTCAACTAAACTAAATTCCATCGAAACTACCATAAAATCCCTCTAAAAATGGAAAATCATATAAACCACTACCCAAATCATTCCAAATCCCTTCACATGGACCATCCTTACTTCAATTACCCACCTAAATACAATATGACTAAACAAGCCCTTTACCATCTTTGAGTGGGTAAACATCTCACCATCACCCATTAGTTCATATGGTTCATGAACTCTTCACATGGAAGGAGTGTCTATGATGATTTAAAATAAATTTGATTCACACAATCATGAAACTTTATGTGTAGAACAAAAACAAGAAAACAAATCAAAGTGTTCTACATAACATGCCACAGACCGTATGATGCTCTAGTTTAGGACAAATCAAAACCGAAAATAAAAGAAATATGTAAAACATTAAAACCAAGGTACCGCTTACTAATTTGAACTATAGAAATAAAAAACTACTTCATCGAAGATGGATCTACAAGGTGGAAGGAGGTCTGCAGCCTAGATTAAAGAGAGAGCTTCGGGAGAGCTTCAGATTAAAGCTACAATCACTTATTTGGGGGAGCATTATCCAATGTGTTTTTTGGGGGAACAATTTCCCAAAAGTTTTTAAAAAACATTGAGAAATCTATTATTTACCAACAATTTGTTAAACCATTGTTATACATTATAGAAATCAAGTATTTCCCAATAGTTTGTGTAAACCATTGGGGAATCTTCATTATAAAATAAAAATACAAATGGTTTCAAAAACCCGTGGGTAAAGGTTGCTCTAAAATAAGTATACTATTTGTTTTTTCAAACTTATGGCATGAAACTATTGGGAAAACCTCCATTTACACTAGTGAAATTTTATAAAATTTAAGTATATCATTTATCATTAATGTTTTGTGTAATAATTCACCTTCAGTTCAAAAAACCAATGTGTTTTATAACCCTATAATCTCTTGGATATTCACTAATGTTATATAAATTAAATTCTAGAAAACCACATTGATCATACATGTTTATTCATTCATAAAAATAAGTAAACTGACCATAAAAACCAAAAAAACAAATTGACCCAAAAAATGAAATTGAACCACTTAAATTCCAAAAAAAGGTCATGAATGAACTTAAAATGGTTATAGTAAATATTTTACATATAGAATAGGTTCTGTAATTATTAATTTATGATCATAATTTGATTATCCGGGTCATTAAAATCATGTGGCGAACACCATCAGACCTAACGAAAGGGTTCCTCTCTATTCTACTTGTATTGATGATTGTCCTCAATATAATTCCCTCATGTGTGTAATTACTAGTGACCAGGTATGAACACATAACATCCCCATACTGTCCTCATTATTTTTCAATGATTATAAACCGCTTTTTCTCTTGTTAATTCCTCTTATGTACACATGATACCATGTTGATATTACATAATGGATTCGACCCTAACCTCATTTATTCCTTCGAGTTTCTTTATCTTTCTTTTTACCAAAATGAGGTTTTATATTCTTCTTATTTTAATCTTATAAACTATATGTTAATTTTCTAAAATCCTATAGAAATTCCATTCATCAATCGTTTTTGGGGATATACATGTTTTTATGTGATTCCCTCATTAATACTTCAGGATAACCAAACCTTCTTTTAAGGAGTTTCCTAAATTCTTACACGATTTCATGATTACTCTATCTTCTATTTTAAGAAACAATTTTCTTTATAAAATAAGTATTTTTATTTTTAAAATCGTCTTATTTGACTTTTGGTTTTATATAAAGGATTATTCCCTTTTCTATTTTAAAATCTCTATAGTATTTTTCATAAAACCGCAAAAAGGTTTTTCATCTAAAATTTCATGAATAATTTTCATACATGTTTTCACTTATACTTGGAGTGACTCACCATGATACAAATATATATTTCCCTTATGAATTCCCAGATATATTTTATATCCCTTCTTTTATTCAAAATTTTGTGTTACACCCATATTTTATGTTTTGTGACATACTTATAGTGCACAATTCTTTCCATGTGTAATCCTTATGTTTATGTAATATTTATTATGTATGAATCATTATGTGGAACAAATATTCATGAAATTTAAATATGGGTGTGCCTAGATAGCTCTCAAATTAATTGGGTGATATTATGTTTCATGAGATGTTATGTTCGACGGTCCCTGTAGTTAGTCTTGGCTTGTTTTACTATGTGAATTAATCTCAGCGGTTACCACTGACTTGTACTACAATCGTGTTTTAAGTTTCTTACAAATTTCTAAGACTCCGTGTTTTTTTGATTCCATTTTTATATGTTAAGTTTCCATATGTTAAATTCCTTTTTATATCATCATTTCATTCCTTCTATTCCTTATTCTAAGTCTTTCTTCTTATGGTTATTCCATTATTAGGATATTTATCTCATCACTTTGTTCAAGAGTACCCTAGTGATCCCTATGATGATGTTTGATCACAATGGAAGTTGGGAGCTCAATTTGAAGATTAAATAAAGAAGTGTTTTTTTAGTTCTATGTTTTTAGTTTAATGTACCTAGTCTTCAAAGACACTAGACATCAAAAATCGTGGCTTGAACTCTTATGTATAATTATTCTTAGAACCATGTAATGTAATGTGAAAAGGATAGGGTAGTTATAATAATTATACTAAATTATATCTTCATGTTCCCATGTAGCTTCCATAAGTAGGTTTATTTACTGAAACATTTTACTAGGTGAGTGGTCGCATTTCATAGAATATTTTCTATTCAATTATTAATTTCAACTAGTTATTTATCATAAGAAATATCATGTTCCCATATTATGACATTCAAGTTTATTACATATGATGGATTATGAATATAATTATTTAGGAGTGATACATTAAACACACTGTGATCCTAAGAGTGTTTTTTTTGACATTTAAAAGATAAACTACTTTCCTGATACAATCAACTATTTTAATGGGATTCATATACCTCTGGATTAGTTTTCCCTTCCTTCATCCATGAATAAATTCATAGAATGTTTTTCTAACCAGTATCAAATTCTGTTTCAGGTTGAGGAACATTAGTATAATAATTCTATTAGATTTTTGATTCCCTTCCATATTTCAAAATTTATTGTTAACCTTTTCTAAAATCGTGTCAGATTTCATATTTTATAATAGCTTTATTTCTACAACTTCACTCAAATATATTCAAGTTATACACTTCTTCCCATAAAGGTATTCATAAGTGGAAATCAAAATTATCATGTGAAGATTATTGATTCATGAAACTAACCTTCATGAAGGTTTGGATCCTAATCAACTATGAAATCCATAAGTCATCATCATAGAGTATCCTTTAATTATATGTTCCCAAAGTGTAAATCAGTCGTCCATAAATATATTTTCCACTAAAAATATACAAAACCAATGGTGTGTATTACCATAAATTTCTCATGAAATACCCTTAATCTTGATAAAAACACTTCATATAAAACCTAAATAGGTGTGTCTAATTAATTGAAATTATTATCAACCTTAAACCTATACACCCATAATGGAATCCAGAATTTTAATATTAATATTACATGGTGACATATACACATCGAAATGTTAATTCTCCATTTATTCATTATATAATGTATCATTTTATACAAACCCATTTTCATTGGAGTCCTTATATTATCATTATATAGATTAAATATGTGAGTTCATTGTTCCATAATACTTTTAGATACTCACATTAAATTTCACTAAAGGATGAACAATAATATTTTCATATGACTCATCCATATAAAATCATACATGAAATTTCAAACTTAGGATGGGAGGATAATTTTACATAAATTTTCATGGTTTAATTCATCCATTATGATAGTATAGTATTTCCCTTTTTCATTATCTTCAATGGTTGGTGTGGATTATCATCCACAATAGTCCTCAGATTTAGGCACTAGTTTTCATAATTACCTAATTCATTATAATTGAAACAGTGAGTTATAGGAGTTCCTTTATATAGTGATTTCTCATTATTCACATAAATATATAATTCATTCCATCACATCATCATTAATATACTTGATGGCATTCCATTACACCCATATAACATTTACTAGTATAATTAAGATGGTTTCTTCAATATTTCTATCAATATATTGAGCAGATAGGAAATCTTGTATTCTTCTCCCCATGGTTCTTATATTTTCTATTCAAATTCACCATCCTTTTATTGTAAACAGTATAACATTGATGCATAACAACAACCTGAATTTCCACCTTGATAAAAAAATACACAATATCATTATAGATATAGAATAATCTTAGGGATAATTCCCTTTTTAGACTTGGTTTTAATCCATTGATGAATCAAAAAACATTACTTTCTATTTGGATGATAATATTAAAAGAATAACTCAATATCCTTGTAATGGTTTCCTCGTGGGTACCAACATATTTATCATCCTTTTAATTTATCATAATTAAATCATCCTCCTTCTTAATATTAAGAATAAGATAAAATATAATATTGAAATAAAATTTCTTGAACTCATCCAGATCTATGGAGTCAATTTCATAAAACCTCATCTGATTCTCGATAATATTCCACCATTAGTCTACATCCCCATCCAAATTGTATACAAATAAAATGAATTTTTCCACTTTAGAACACTAGTGAATACAAAATATATTTTTAGTGGTACTGATACATTGATCAACAATAAGTGGATAAGTGAATTTATTGAAGGAAGGAGGATGTTGTCTCCAAAATGGCTCAATAGAATGTAGTTTCCTTATTTTCATATTTGGAAGTCCATCTTGATTCATATCTTGAGAAATATTTGTGACCATAGAAATGAAGTCTTTCATTACTGCTCCCATAACATTTGGATTCTTAAGAGGGGGAAATCATTTCATTATCAGTCACACTCCTAACTAAAATGGTTCTTTTGGGTTTTGTCCATTGAGTAAAAGAAAAATCATAGTTTCAGATACAATAGTCATAAGTATGAACCACATAATCAGGAAATGACACTTATAAGATATTTATTTCATGAAAACTTTTTAATATATGAAAAATAAGTTTTATCTTGGTTCATTCTAAGTCATTATCATTTCAAATACGTTACGATGGTTGATAACAAGTTTGTAAATTTGTAAAGCTTTTCGCCTATGAGTGTAAAACTAGGTTTGTAGAAAGGCCCATTATTTTTCACCAGATCTCGATTGATTCTAGCTCAATACGGTGATTTCAGGATTGTAAACCGTATGTATATCTATCAAAGATCCATAACCCTTGTTGTATCCATAAAGGGGGATAATTTATTGGTAACCACACCCTCAATCCTTTACCAAATTCTATGACATATTCCTAAACATTAAATCATCCTTATAATTTTCCTTAGAAACATCCCAATACAATCCTTTTGAAATATACCTTGGGATATTATTAATTTTTATCATCCTTTATTCCAAAATACAACAAAACCTTTCCTTTGATACCAACTCTAGAAACCTTGGCATCCCATACATGAGTATTACATCATTTTTTAATATTAGTTATATTACACAAACAAATGCTTGAGGGACTTATAGCGCCTTTGAAAACATGGAAACATAATCATTAAACTTGGTGAAATATCATCAACATATACTATAAATATATCACACTTTGGAACTCTTTATGATCATACCCTTATTAAAGTATTTCTTCATAACCCAAGGAAAAGAAAAATAATAAATCGTAAGCTCAAATGCCTAGTAAGGGTAAACAAGAGATATATATGAGCACAACATGATCGTAAGGGTATAAGGACATGAACATAACATTTGAAAACAATACCTTTCATACTAAAGATCATAATTATATGTCATGAAATAAATATTGGTAGGTTATAATATATGAATCATAAGGTAATCATAAAAAAGATCCATAAGATCACAATGTTGGCATAAACCATAGATTTATGTCATACACATAAGCATAGAAAATATTATGTCATGTATAACCACAAAGACATTAAAAACATTAAATTACATGGAAAACACTTAGGTACCTGCTTTGGTCTTAGCCTAACCACCTATATACCATCTTTTTTGGGATTGGAATGACCACTGGTTTACCATATGAGCTTATAGAGAATTTATCTTTACCAAATGGATTGAAGGGAGATTTAGGTCCCACCCTTCACATAATGAGCATCATATATATGTGTGCAAAAATTTCATAAACACTTATTATATCATAACCAATGAAATTAAATGGGAATAATAAGCATTTTAGCATATGATAACAAGTGGAAAAGTGATAGGATTCATAATCATTTCCCAATATATTAACCTGTGAAATGAAATGTGTTAGATAATAATTTCCCCAAGATATGAAACCTAAAAGAGAAACAGGTTTAATAAACGACATTCCATCATCATCATAAACTATTACAAGAAATAATACGAATGGTATCCTTGTATATTATCCTAAATAAGGCATGGGTAGCCTCACATGATGTTATCTTTTATTAGAAATAATTTATATTGGTCATTTGGAAAATTTATTTTGAATATAAACGTTTCTTTTAAAAACAATTAATTTAAAAAAAATTGAAATCCTTTTTAATTTGAAATGAAAATGAAAACTTATAAAGGAAGAATTAAAATATGATTTAGAATATTTTATGAGTAAAATATTCATTCCACTTTGAAAATCAAAAAACAATTCAAAATCATTTCTTTTAGATGTGATCTCTTTAAAATCAAAAAATACCAAAATAGTATTGAAAACATTTTCTTTGAAAATATATTCAAAATTATTTATGGGAATATATAAATCATTGAGCACCCATAACATCAGGAAATACTATTCATAATGGTCATGTTATAAAAAAATATTATTTTCACATTTTTATAAAAAAGAATACATGCATTGATTTGGAAAATAACATAAAGAATTCATTCAAAACTTCCCTGTAATATTAAAATATTTATATAAATGTATTTTAAAAATATTTGTAAAATAATTAAAAACTTTTGAAAATGTTTCTAGAAGGAATTTTTTTAGAAGAAAATGGATTTCTGAAAGAATATATAAATAAATTCGAAATATCTTAAAAATAATTTGAAAATTATTATAAGTACCAAAGAGTGGAAACAAGGTACTATTACATGAAAATATCACTAATAACAAAAGTGAAAGAAATTTCATTTGTTTCTTTGGAGAAATGTATCATAAAATTTTATCATCAGAAACATAATCATTATAAATCATGATTAATGATGAGACTGTAACTTAAAATAATACCAATTTGGTAACCTATATTTTTAATCCCCATAAAGGAATAACATAAAATAAAACATAAAAAATATTTAAGATAAATAAATTAATCATATTAAATATCAAATGGGATTTATATACACCTCATTGAATAATATATGGTGTATAACATAATATGCATCTCAAATAATTCAAATTGAGACAAAAACCTTTATTGCTTGAGTAACTATTGAATAGTAAACCCCTTAAAAGAATAACAAAAATATAAATATTAATTATCCTGAAATGAGGTATATAAGATTATATCATTTCAAAGGATAGTATATTCCCCACAAAAAATAAATGAGTGTTGAATATGACATAAGTCCATCGAAAATAAATGTGATACTAGATACTCCCTTACTATTTGGGAAACATTTTAAGTGTAATTAAATAGATATCATAAAATGGATATGAAGATACCAAAACAAATCAAGATATTCATCATAAAATAAATTCATGGTCATTATATACACCATATCATACAAATATGTGGTGAATATGGCTTGTTTCTTGTAGAAAATAAAGGGGAGACTGAAATCCCTTACCTTAAGTCTTTATTTCCAGCATACTTATTCAACCATCATGTATAATAAATATAATTTTATTATAAATATATTACAAAATCATACATATATATATATAATACCATATATTTTTTCCTTTTTATAGTTTTTACCCGTTTATTAACAATTCCTTGTAATAGATGCATTTCGGGAAATAACCATATTGCTTTTCGTATATGATTAGACATTTTATTTTTGGTCCTCTAACATTTAAAAATGAATTAACATACTAAAAAAATTTAAAAAAATTAAATATAATATATATTCATTATATATTAATTTATAGTAATCAATAAAATTTAGTTATTGAAATTAAATACAACGTTAATGTTGATGGTAGGTTGTACATATTCATGAATGATGTTTCCTTGTTTTAATTGGATTCAAAGTAAGAAAATAAAATTATATATTATCATTAAAGAATAATTTTTTTTCTAAAATATATTACATATTTACATTAAACTCATCATTAATAACTTTTACATACAACATGAAGTAATCACTCCCATTCATGGGGATATAGTCCACCGTACACACGAGCGACATTATCATCTTCCCAAAAAAGGAAATCATGAAGTTATGTGTGATATTAATATTAAATGATAATAATAATATGATAAATATAATAAATATTATATGTAAACATCATGTCCATAATTATTCTCAATTTTGAGATGTGGTGATTGAAAAACGAATTTTATCGGTCTGTGAGGCGGTAGTTCTCCATAAACAAGAATGATTGTTTTCTAACCAATTTGACATAACTATGTGTTGTTGTATGTTTTCCCCTTAATATAAAAAAATATCTTTATAATTAATATTTTTAGTTAATTATATATTCATGGTATAATGAAAATTGATACAGGTGGAGAAATAAATTAAATATAGTCGCTCGTTGAAGAACATGACCTCTTCTTATGGTACCCTCCTTAGGTTTTCAGTGAAGACGTAAAAGGATTTATTTAATACAAAGTAAGGATTATAAGATGATTTTAGTAAATAAATGAAGTGATTAGTTTAGATATTATTCCTAATAGGTGGGAATAAGTGTGGGGAGCGAGTTTATTTTTATAGTTGAGGACTGGAATTCTTCTAAATAATCTAAAATATTCTCTATTGAAAGGTCAATATTACATAAAGTATTCCAACAATTAAAATTAATGGTGTGGACGAATGATGCGGAAGATCCAAACCTCCACCACACATTTATTTATATATTTTAAACATTTCATTCCTTAAATACTATGTTTCCAAATTTTTACCAATTTTGGTTTTCACTGTGGTAACTACTTTCTAACATTACTAATTAATACTTTAATACTAAATTAATGTTAACTTTATTATATAAGTTGAACTGAAGAAATTATATATAAGATATATTATTTATAAATTATAAATCTTATATGTGTTGGAAATTAATTTAAACACAATCCCATGTATCGTTCGAAAACATCGCTCTAACCATAATAACGCTAACCATGTTTTTTAATTTTCAACAGTCAATATAGTCATTAAAATAGGAAATTGGTCCATGAATGGACCATAATTGATATTTATTAATGTTTATGAATATATTGAAATAATATAGAATTTTAATTAATTTTAAATCAGTTTATAAATAGAAATTATTATAAAATTAAAAGATATTCTATTTAGATGGTTATCATTTTATTTGAATTAAAAAAATATCTAAAGAATAATTTAATTGTATTATATTATTTTCACACATGTGTAACATGATATATTTATCTAAAAAAATTAACATAATAATTCATTCAACTGACATTACTTTTATTATTTTTAATATATGTTGTTTTATTTTTTTTTTTGAAAAATAATTATTTTGTTGATATTTCATAAGCATTTTATAAAAATAATTATTATCTAACATCTTATGATAAATTTTTTTGATAAAAATAAATCATTTATCTTTTAAAATAATATATAGAGATGATCCAATTCTATTTTTTCCTTCCCAATGTATTATGGATATTAAAAGTAAGAAAAATATCTTTTTCATATTTTTCACTACATAACTTATAATATGGGTCATAATCAAATGAAATTGGAATGGAATTCCCATATTTTAGAATATTTGATAGAAAATATAGAAATAAATCAAAAAAAAATTAATAACATATTTTTTCTCATTTTGACTCTTATCATTCTAGTTTAACCCCCAATATAACCATATTTACCTTAATTGTGATAATTAATTTTTACTGCATTCAATCTTAATTTTGTTAAAACATTAATTTAACCACATGATACATTATTAATTTTGTTGCTTCTAAATATGGAAAATAAAAATTAAACATTCAATTCAGAGAAGGGGAATATTTTAATTTAAAATTTTCCCTACATATATGATGAGAAAGAGTGTTTTTAAGGAGAAAGTGTACATTAGATTATAGTGTTTTTATATTTAATATGGACTTGAAATTGATTCCAATGAAATAAATTAAATTAATGTTTTGAATATTTATCTAATATAACTTTTAAAAATAAAATAAAAATATATTCTAAAATTAAAATTATTTACCCAAAAATGTATTTTTCATTGAAAATTTGGTATTATCACTATTTGTAAAAATGAAACATTTCTTAAAAATCCCATAAATTCACCCTATGATAATTTTGATTTTTTTTATTTCCAAAATTAATTTTATATTTTCTATAAAAATTATAGAGGAGTTCAAATTAAAATTAAATTTGCTGTTAAAAGTGATTCTAAACTATATTTTTTAGAACCTTGTATTATGTGTAACAAAATCTAATCTAGTGTTTCATGTTGTAGATGATTAATATGTTGTTCCATGTAACACAATATAAAATCAATATGAATTTTGATGGAAAATATATAAATATTACATTTAATTGAAAAAATACTTCACTAAATTTTCAAGGTGTTACATATCGAGGCTCTATGCGTCTTCTTCATTGGAGTTAGGTAGATTTTCATACCTTCGAATTTCCACATATAGAAACTTATAAGGAATCCATAATGTAAAATAATAATTTTTTCAAGATATGTCATCAATAAGGTTTCATACTAATGTCTCCATCATATATATTTCTTTATTTAACATTTATTAATGAACACATCAATACCCATTAAAATAAATTTTTGTTTTTAAGTTCCATTTCAATCATATAGATGTGATAATTTATAACATTATACTCAAAATAATATGTTTTCCAATATATGCTGACACCTAACTATAGGACATATATTGTCTATAATATTTTCATAGCACTTTGAGGTTCTCATCATTGCAAGGTATTTATATGACCCTTAACTGTAAAAAATATTATAAGGAAAATATACCATATTTGTTACATATAAGAATAATAAATATGTTATTATAATGTAATTAATATTCATGTCTTTGAATATGTACATAATTTAATGTAAATTTTTGTTTTTTTTAGGGAACCAACTCTTATAATGAATAGACCACGATATTACTCTTAGGATACTTCCAAAAAAGGAATTTTCTGATCGAGCCTTAAGAAATGATTGTTTCATGGTCTTTGTATCATATAATTAATTTTTAGGTATATAAACTAGGTAATTTGTTTTATAAATAAGCATTTATCCTTGCACTATGACTGTATGTAGGAGCCTCTCGGAGGAACAGACATGTATTCTTCATATCCCATCTGAGAACAATTTTCCCCCAACCATATGGTATTAACAGAGTTGCACTCTTGATCTCCATCAAGAGTGTCCTCTAAAAATATATGATTCATATAACATCCTCTTAATATGGGTGTAATTAATTACATGGGGATATACATTGTATTTGGCACAATTATAGGTCCCAGGATATCCTTTTGTGGATAGATCCAATTACTTTATGCCTCAAGGGACAGTGATATTGTAGATGATACAAGGGAATATGATATGACAAGGGGGGAGTGGGATGGGTTTTATATTCCTTAATAATCTTTTGGGCTGTAATGATTAACATATGGGATAAAAAATCGTGGAAATATTCAGCTACTCTATTAGAGATCAACTATCATTCCACATTATCCTGAAAATCATCATGATTTGGATAGGTACATATGACATGCATAGGAATATCATCCAGTTCCGCTACACCATGAACTACCACATCCTAGAGATAGTTTGTAAAGATTATTAAACCTCATTAATGGTGTGTATATTGAAACTGTGGTAGGGAAAATAGTTAGGAGAGTTATTCAACCAAACATCCAATATCCCATTGATCCATGAAATCCTTAGTTTGTTATTTTCCAAGTAATGGATAAAAAATCCTAGTAAATTTTGATCTTATAATAAATAGACACTATTTTTCTATTCATGTAAGGTTAATACTACTCATCCTTAATGGGACCTTAGGTAGTATTCTCAGTCGATGTCGATGCCAGATAGCGGTGGTTTGGGGGGATCTTGGATCTCGGTTTGAAGAGGAGTTAGGGTTTCTATGAGTGAATCCATTTAGTCTCCAAAAATATTTTATGATAGTTTATTAAATTACTGTGTATACCTTTTATTGAACCACTTCTTGGAAACCTCTAAGAACGAAGCTTGTTTAGTGGATTCCCATAATTTAGTTTGATATTCCTCGGAGACAATAGTCAAGAAAAGGTAATCAAATACCTTCTATAAATACATTTAAAAAATATATTCCTAGGTAAATAGGATTTTGTTAGTGTTTTTAAATCTATTCCATCATGAAATTATGTCAAAAAAAATTTCTTTGTCTCGATGCTTTGACTTAGAGAGGATAGTGAAACTCAACATGTGTAAAGTAGAGTTGATCTGGTAGACAACCCATGAGTAGATATCCTCTACAATGGTGATAGTCACTAGTTCTATATGAATATAATATAATAAATAAGAGTCTCATATAATCTAGATAATGAATATACGTTTTTCACTCCCTTGATTCTATGTGGTGTCAAATGTTGATCCACACTGAGATGGGAAACATTTGAATTATTTTTCAAGTTTATCTATAATATTTATATAGGTAAAATATAGGGTATTAAAAAACATTTATTTGGGGGAAATGGTCCAAACACTCTAGATGTTCCTTTTTATAGGATTTAATTAGGATCATTGAATACATATGGATTTTTGGAGTGCAATTAGAGCACTTCTTAGGTCATCATATGGGGTGTCGACATACACCGTCCTCTTGAAAAGTTTGGTGAATCATAAAGTGGATATTCCATGATTAAGTGGTGAGAAATAATATTAATCCATTATAGACATATTAATATAGAATAATATAATATGTCTTATGTTCAATAAGATTCCATCTTTAGTATTGGTTGGATTGGTGGATCCACAGGCATTGCCACTGGTTTGTTCATCAAGGACTATCCATTTTCAACATTCTATGGGAAGAGTGATAAGGTTAACTTGAATATCCATAATTTAATTATGGTATCCTTTGAGTAACTAATCATCATGATTCTTAGTGTTCTCTTACTTCAGGAGAAATGTGGAGGTCCATGAATTTAATTTAGAAAACCTATAATCTCTAGGAGAACTAGATGATTCAACACACCATTAAACTATGATGGTGTTTAAGTTAATGGTATTTTGGAGTGGTACCATAGTAGAACATTAAAGGCCCGTGGGCATTCCTTGTAGATGAATGTGGATTCTTGAATCACTATTCACCTATCATTGTTGGTCCACTCATGGAACTTCCTTCTTATGTGACTCATCATATGTATAGAAATCCTCAGTTTCGGAGGAAGTTGTTCTGATTATGTTCGTTGTAGCAGACATTAGTGGAAATAAATTTATGGCCTCATCAGAAATAGGGTCTTAAAGATGAAATATTTTTCATAACAGAGTTCTAAACAACATTTTAGAATACTATCCCCCATCCTCCGATATGCATGTGGAGAGACACCACATCAACAAACCTGTATGATACATTAGTCATTTAAAACACAAATCCCAAAATATCAATAAATATCCACTATATTTGGAATATTGATTTACTTGAAGTTATATGAGATAAACCGTTTCCTACTTCTATTCACATTATTGTACGTTCTCATATATTCTTAGATGAACCATCTAACAACTTAATGGTGGTGGAATTTATCCCCCTGGTTAGGTTAGAGGTGAATTGTGGGATTTATAGAGACAAATTCAAGATTAGAGAAATGAATATTGTTGAGTAGTCATAACTCAATCAACGTCTAGTTTGTGTATATGTCCTCCCAAAGGGACTCACCTCCCTATTCACCTCACTCATTTGGGAATTCATACTGTAATTATTTTGAATTGTTTGGAAGACATTGGTGGTATTTATAAAGACCTATTTTTCTATGGATCCCCATGTGAAAGTGTGATCTAATGTGATTATCTCACTATATATAAGGTCATATTTTACTAAGGTGGAATGGGATTCAACTAAATTCTCATGTATTAGGGGACTCGACATTTTCTCATTGGCAGATCTCCTCAAATTCTAATGGCTTGACCAAATGTTTCTCCCCATTTTCCAATGCAAGACAATATCTTAAAATCTATCCTACTTTCAATATAGAATTATAGAAAAGTGACACTAAAAGTGGTAGCTAGTTATTGGTTTATTTATTTGGGAGAAGAAGTGTTATCCTTTATGTATAATAAATTTCTGATTGACTATAAACCATACTACACTTTTGCCTTCAGATATTTTCATCCTTAACTTATATAATCCTATAACAATTTTTGGAGGAGGTGGAAGAAACATCACTCCGAAATCATCATAATTCTTTGATCATGAAAGATAAGGGGTAATATGTCCTTTGTGTCACTTTCTTTTTCATCTATTCGATTTTTATATTCCCCAAGTGTGATATTATAAGATTCAAAATGAGTGTTTCAACAATAAGTGGTCTTTTTGAATGAGGAGGGACTCAATGACAACACGTACTCCATTTTACATATGGAGAATGTTGAGGGAGGTAGTGTTATTTTAAAGGGGATTAACATCATGGGGGTTATGATATCTTAGGTAAAACCTCTTAGATATCGATTTTAATCATGGGGAGGAACTCAGTAATGGATTGTACTAGATAGAGTGCCCAAGATTTAAAACTAAGCAATCTTGGTGAGTGGTTGGGGGCAAGATCCAAATCCATAGAGAAGATACCCAATTCATCAATTAGGTGAAGTAAAGTATGCATTAATTATGGTTTTGGGGAATAAATTCCATTGGAATTGAATTTTAAATAGATGTTTAGGTAATCTAGTATTGATGTGGTTTCTGTATGGTTTGGACTATTTCATATGATGCACGAGTAAGATCAACCCATTATTTTTCTAGTTGGGTAACACTATACTATCACTAATAGCAGAATTTGGGATTTCTTTTTTATGAATCATATTTTGAATTTGGGACTGGTATGCATTGAAAAACCCCTACATCATCGATGTAGGGGAATGATTCATTCGTTGGTTCCATGGAAAAGCTGATCCATGAAAGAACTTACACTAATAAAGAAAACACAATGGAAAATCCCCCCACCCCTTTATAACATCTAGTAATTATGATCCATTTCTTCTTGTTTCTCTCAATCCATTTATCTTGTTGTAATGACTCATTCACTCTGATTGTGGAATATTGGAGCATTATTGAACCTCCAATATGTTATCTGATGGGGAAATAAGGTGATTTATCCTATTATTTGAGGAAGATGTGGCATTATTCAATCATGTTTGAGAATATATGGTTTCTACAAGGGTGGTTCTTACATACATATGCCAGCTTCTAGGGGTTAGTGAACTTCACTCAGAATGACTATTTGATGTAATTATATAGGAAACATTTAAATCTGAACAAAAGTAAATATATTATTATGGTGGTTCCCAACATTTCAACCTTTATTGATGCATGATCAAATTCAAGTCCAACATTCTTCGTCATTTTTTCTATCAAAGGATAACGTATTGATATTTAGTTCACTCATTTGATTTCTATAGCTTTCCATCAGGACCTCTGTATCATAATATTCCTTTGAGTAATGATCTGGCTCCCACCTCGGTTATTTCCAAAGGTGGGTTTTCAATAATTACTGGGGTTTATGATTTCATCACATTGAGAAGAATGGGATAAATAGATTCCAACCCTTCTATTTATGTATTCTTTTATAGATTTTGTTTCATATTCTAGTTATCCCATACATATGTAAGATATCTTCTTGAATCTCATTCCCCAATCCATATTCATTTGGAACCCAATTAATTACTTCATTGATTTCCTTAATAGGTTCAACACATTTATTTGGATAGGATTATTCTATAATAAATTATTACACACATATTTAATTTGAAATATCCTCCTCATTTTATAACAAGATGGTGTCCAATGTTCTTCATTCAGGGAATCATTGTATTGTCACTATGATATCTTTTTATCATCACACAAGACAACATATTATTATCAAAAAATTTAAATTAGTATCATCAAGTATGGAATATAAAGATCTTCACATGAGACATGATATTCGCAACATAAATGTAGATGTATTCTAATCACTAAAATAATCTTTATCTCATAACTATAGGTAACCTATGATCATAACAGAATGAATCATATGCACATCACATAGGGAATGGTAGAATCTTAATCTCTTCACATAGATAAATAATGGAGAGTTCCCATTCCTTTCTTATAGGATTTAAATTCCCACCACCAAATGCATGTCATTCTTATCATATAACGAATCCTATGCTCATCACATAGGGAAGGAATCGGAGGATTAGCACCTAAGGGTGGGGTGGGGAGATTTAATTCTTTTCACATAATATACTTATGATCATCACATAAGAAATGTTAAGCTCTTACCCATAGTCAACCTAGGAAAATAAAATAATTCCAGGTTTACATTTATTTACTTAAGGGTTTTAATATGATCATCTCATAAAAACATGCATGATTATCGAATGAGTATGAAATAAACATAGGCACACCTATTAAGGGAATAAACATGTTATAATATACTTGGGATAGATCTATATATACTCAACATTTTTGGAATTAATATAAATTTACATCTAGTGTGAATTCATTGTGGTTTAAATATTTCAGGTGACTTTAGTATTTTTCATTGAGTGGTTTGGTATAATCCCAAATAATGATCTGGATTTGGGGAAATATTATACAAAGATGGAGATTTAATGGTGGTGGTTTTTATATTGATCCATAATGATGTGTCATTTGTATCATACTAGGAAACATTAATGAAACCTAGATAGTTCAAGGTTCAAAGTCTAAATTCATGGGACATGATTATATAAAAAATATTAACATCATGTTGTAAGTATTCTTTCATCGTAAATGAGGCTACATTTTTTGGTGGAGTTGGGATTCAAAACTAATGCTTTTTAGTAGGAAACAAGGGTAGTTGAGTGGATAGAGGGTTGGGCCATCAATAGAAACATTGATATGGATTATAAATTATAGGCAGTTTGGGTGCTTCTTGAGAGAAGTATGGATATGTGGTGGGGATTATTCATATACATTAATGTATGGCCTATGATTGGGTGTAACAAACATGGATACTTCCCAACCTATTCTTGTTGAGAGTTGTATGTGGGCAAGGGAAGATGACACTAATAGTTAATATGTATTTTTATGGGAAACTATATTTAAAATGTATGGATTATTTATGTTTTAAAAAAATTTGAATGTTGGATGCATGATAGTAGGGCCATGAATTCTTGTCCACCTTTTAATTTTTCATAAGAATGGTGTTCCATTACAAAAATACTTGTAAGAAAGATAATAATTTTTCTGATGTGTGTTTATCATTGTAGGGAGTTTCATTGAAAATATAAAGAACACAATAATACATATAAGGACACTCCCAGGTCACTTAACATTATATTCTCATATGCTGGAGTCCACGAGGCATTGGTGTTGCACGTATAAATGAATATTCGAGGTAATGAAGATGATAGATAGGGAATTGGAATGTGAACTTTGAGATCCCTAAACTAGTGAGATAAGGGTGTATATATATTCCATTAGATCATTGTAGGTGTGATTATTTATAGTTTTGTGCATTAATGTAATTCGAGATTCATGAAATGATCTGGTTTTCATTTCATTAATATTATTATGTGCAGGAGGAAAGGGGACTTTCGTTGTGGATTTTGTTAAATACTTTCACAACTCTAAGTTAAAAAAATTATTTTTATCGAAAACAAATTTAGGGATTTATTATATGATTCCACATCTAACGTATTCACTAAAAAATAAGTTTTGTGGAGATATGTTCTTTACTTCGTAGAGGTGAAGCTTAAGACAACCGGTACATTTGATCCGTCATACAGTTTCAGCACCACAAGTAGTGAAATTAATGCATGAAAAATTTAATATTCCCTAGTAGTTTGGTCATCCCATATTTTGTTCGTGTCCCAAAAGTTCATATAAGACCCTCAAAATATGTTTTTTGGTTTCTAAAAGCTTTATTCATTTCAAGATCAAATACCTATCCTAGTCCTAGTGGGAGGTTGTGACCATTATGCCTATATAATAAGAGATGTTTTTAAGGGACTCTACCAATTGGTGTGTGAGAAGTATTGTTGAATATGGATATCACATTTACTACAACAGTGGCCAATATTCAAACTTGATCCACTTTTTGAGGCATTTTTCAGTGTCAATAATGAGTTTTTTGTTTTTAGATCCCATTTTTTCTATTCCTTAAAATGAATTTTAACTACGTAACTTGAAAAATATGTATCCACAATTTTTTCAAAACATTAACAACTAAATCATCCGATTTGTGTATACATTTTCACATACTTTATTGAAAATAAGAACTATTTTTCATTAATTAACTACTAATTAGGGAACAAATACTTTGAATGTGGTGATATTTTTCATTTTTAGGAGTTTTATGGCCCAATACACAAAACGCAGGAGACTAAGAAAAATTTACAGACTACACGGTGTGTACTTATTTACACGCCGTGTATATCTAGACTCAGACATGGATTGGCTAGGTAAATTTCATGCCCCAGTATTCAGAATCTGGTACACATTATGTTCACACTTTGAATGTTGTGTACACCATTATAGAAGCAGTTGGCGAATGAGAAGAAGTCTACATGCCCATGTGGCCAATTGAAGGGGAAACACCGTGCTCTACTGATACACGATGTGTATACATTTCTAGAAGAGGTTGGTGGCTGAGAAATGGGACTACCCGCCATGTGTGGCGGAACTACGTGTTATCTCTAGCTACCTACCAGGTAGTGCCGTGATCCATGTCAAAGACGGCATGTTAGGCCGCCTACCGGCGGAGAAAACCATGAAAAAACCGTGTTGACAAAAGTACACGCCGTGTACTTTTTCCATACGCCATGTATTTATATTTTCTATAAAATGGGGCCTTGGACTCTTTTTTGAGGATGGTGTGTGGAGAGAACGTGTGGAGAAAAGGTGGAATATCCGAAGGAGTGAAGGTTTGTCGCCATACTACCTTCATCCTACATTCTACCTAAGAATGACTCCCTTATGAAAGTTTCAAGCATGATCACAATAGGTATCAAGAATTTTGTTCTTATTCTTACCTCTATGTGTAACTAAACACCATGTGTGTTGGCATTGTGGGAGATGATGGGTTGTAATTTAAATTAACTATTATGAATGTGTTTGTTCTCTTAACCTATTCTTATTCTTATTAAATCCCTTCATATTATATTTGGAAATTCTGAACCGGACCTAGGAAAAAAATACAGGTATTCAAACAAAAAATAACAATGAATATTTTCATGATCATTGTAAGTATTCATTAACTCAAAGAAATAGACTAAGCTAGATAAAGAAATGTGAAACACTAACTACCATACCAAGGAGTTAATTTCTTCAGAGCTAAATATAAATTTTACCCAAGAAAGGAAACTTTATTACAAATTGAACCCATAGTGTTGGGTTATTATGAACAACACAACCTCATAAGCAGTTGATTTAATAATAAACTTCTCATGAATCCAGAATTCCAACACATTTCTCTCTTAATTTACATCAAAACCAGTTTTCTCGTATTTTACTTTTATTCCATTAACTAATTTGTTAGAATAAACTTAAAACCAATTATTCTTTTTGTATCCAAAAAAACCAAATCAACTCTAAATTCAGAAAAACATCACTAAAACAAAAATACAAACTAAATTAAGTAAGATAAAATAATGTCTTATTCTATGTAGATATACCCCTTACTAGTGCTATACTTGTTAGGGTAAAAATAATTTGGGACACTGATAACATACCTCCAGTAAAACGACTTGTAAAATTTTGGCATTGTTTTCGGCGAACAAAGAAAATTTAATTTTATTCTTGTTTTCATTTAAGTTGTATAAAATTTTACTGAAAATAAAAATAAAAAATTCACAAAAATCTCTTTCCTAATATCATTTCTTTTTATCGTTCCTTTTCCTTGTTTACACTTGGTGTGTTTCATATCATGAAGGACTATATGTGAACGAGTGGCAACCTCACATGTTCCAATAACGTTGAGTCATCAGGGTTTTTTCCGATTGACCCAGAGATTGAACGAAAACTCTTGAGGTGTCAACAACAACATATGTTTGAGCATAACCAATACACTCCACTGGCATAGAATGAGGAAGTAAATCCAGATATTTTCCAAGGAGCTGGACAATAGTTAGGTCCAGATGACAACCAGTCCCAGCAAGCTCCACTTGCTCCAAGATATGGCCCGCAATAGTTCCAACAATTCCAACTAGAGTGGATGACATTTCTAAACCTAGGTTAGCGGCTATACTTCCACCCTCAAGAAAAAACATACATGCCTTCTCCACATGCTCAGAAACAACTTCCACACCACACTCACATAGAGTACGGCATGCCATCTATCCATGGAGCTGACATGGGAATCATTCGTCCACCAGTGCAGGCCCAACACTTTAAGATCAAACCTACTATCATGAATCTGATCCAGAACACCATTTAGTTCAGTGGATTTCCCAGTGAGGATACCAATTCCTATCTCTCTAATTTTATGGAGTTCTACGACACATTCTAGTACCACATAGTGTCCACATAAGCAGTTTGTCTTTACCTATTCCCCGTATCTCTAAGGCATAAGGCGAAAGACTGGATTAATGGTTTTCCACAATGATATATCCTTAAATTGGAGGAGATATCTCATGAATTCATATCTAATTACTTCGCACCCTCGAAAACGTTGTCTCTATGGAACGACATTCATAACTTCTAGTAGCATGACTCTGAGTCATTGTATGAATCATGGGAGCGCTTCAAGGAGATGTTGCGCAAATACCCACACCACAAACATCCACTTTGGATATAGGTCCAAACCTTCTATGGAGAACAGATGTCAAATACAAAGTATGTGGTAGATGCTGATGTTCGAGGTATAGTAATGACAAAATCCGCCGAAGAAATTTTCGAACTACTGGAAGACATGTCTGCCAACATCTTCTTGTGGCATTCCTAGTGTGGCACCCAGAAATGAGGTATGAATAAAATTGATGCAACTACTATTCTTGCTACCCAGTTGGACGTTGTGTCCAAAAATATCGATGCACTCAATATGGAGGGAATGTCTCATGTATATGCGTAAAACCATCTGGCATGTAGTGAATGTGGTGATAACAACATCATGGGAGATTTCCTAGGTTCTGCTGGAGGTCCTTCAACGAGTGAGGTATGTTATGTTGCCCAAAAAAGAGGGTCAAACCTATACCAGCAATACCCGAACCTAATAGGGAATTTTAAAAAGAACACATGCTAGGGCCAACAGCAGCAGAATCATACACCCTAGTGACCACTCAGCTACAAGATGCCTCTTAATAAGAATTAATACCAGATGTAGCAACAGCCCTAATATGGCTCTTATCAACAGCAAGAGTATTAAAACCCTCACCCAATGCAGCTGTGGAAACCACCACATCCACCAGATCAAAAACCACCTCAACAGGAGAACACCTAAAGGTTATAGGATCTCATGACCAAATTTATATCTACTACAGAGACCGAGATGGAAAATCAAGAGGCTTCTATTTGAGGTATGTAGAATTAGATTGGCCAGTTGGCCGACTAACTCTTGGGAGGAAACCCGGTACACTATCGAGTAAAACTGAGAAGAACCCGAGGGAGGAGGTTCGTGCCGTTATGCTATGGAGTGGAAAGGAGCTCAAATAGCACTAACCCGCATAGATAGGTGCACGTACACCCCCTATTGATGAAGAAGGTACAAATGCAAACCCCTCCTCATCCGAAGGCCCAATGAAGGAGGTTTAGTAGAATAAAGGGAATGAGGATGTAAAACCCTTTGAGCCTGGCTTACCCTTCCTAGAGATATTGAATCAAAGAAAGCTGGACTACCAGTTCAGAAAATTCATGGAAATGTTTAAGAAGTTGCACATAAATATTCCATTTGCAGAGTAATTGATGAAGAATTCCACTTATTCCAAATCCATGATGGAAATACTCTCCAATAGAATAAATATGGAGGATCTGGGAACCATTGCCCTCACCAAGGAGTGTTCTGAAGTCATCCAGCATTTGATTCCTCCCAAATTCTAGGATCTAGGTAGCTTTACCATTCCATTTACTATTAGACCATGTGAGTTTGGGATGGCCCAATGTGAGTTAGAGGATATTGTGAACCTCATGTCCCTTGGAATTTTCAAAAAGCTAGGGCTCAACGATTTGATGCCTACCTGAGTATCCCTTTAACTTGCTGACTCATCTATCAAATATCAAAATGGTCTACTAGAGGACGTGTCATTCAAGGTGGGTAGGCTGATCCTTCTCGCATATTTCATCATCCTTGACATGGAGGATGACGAGGAGGATCCTCTAATACTAGGAAGACCTTTCCTGGCCATTGGGAAGGTACTAGTCCTCATGCACCATGGGGGTATAATTTCTAAGGTAGGAGATGAGAGAGTCTCCTACAATGTTCTAAAGTCCTTCAAGCTTGCATCATTGTCAGAGCAAGAGTACTGTTATGCAATAACCACCGTGGATGATCATTTGGGAAAAAAAGAGGATAACCTGGTATGTTCTTTTACATCAGATTACTTTATGATTCCAGAAATTCCTTTTGAAGAGGATCTAGAAGACATGAAATTCCTAGAAGGATAGGGCTACCACTATTGGAAATGTGTAGCTATTCCTGATATTCTTGAACTGGACAAGGTGAAACCACTTGTGCCTTTGATTTTAAAGGCGCATAAACTAGAACTGATGCCTCTTCCATCGTCTCCAATGTACATGTATTTGAGAGACCATCCAACAGTGCCTATTAGACATAACGTAGAACTGTATCAAGAGAAGGAAGATACACTTCGGTAGGTTCTAAAATAGTGGAAGCACATTATTGGGTGGGAAATCACTGATTTTAATGTTATTAGCACTACTATTGGCACCCCCAAAGTGCTACTTGAAGAAGGTGGGAAGAAATCTAGGCAAGCACAACAGCCCTTGAATTCCCCCATGAAATAAGTTTTAAAGAAAGAGGCGATCAAATTATTGGATGGAGGCATCATATATCCCATATCGGATAGTCCGTGGGTGATTCCCTTACAAGTGGTACCCAAAAAAGGGGTATCACTGTGATTTCAAATGATAAAAACGAGCTCATCCCCACTCGCACTGTCATGGGCTGTGAGTCTATGTCAATTACCAGAAGCTGAATTATTTCACAAAGAAAGATAATTTCACTATTGTATTCATTGATCAAATTCTAGAGAAGCTAGGAGGGCACAACTTCTATTACTTCCTTGACAACTATTCCAGCTATAACCATATTTCTATTTCTCTGGATGATCAAGAGAAGAGCACATTCAAATTCCCCATATAGTACATTTGCTTACCAAGGGATGTCTTTTGGCATGTTCAATACCCTCGCTCCCTTCCCGCACTATTTTCTAGCTATCATCCATGGCATGGAGGAACATATCCTATAGGTATTCATTGATGATTTTTCTGTTTACATAAAATCATTCATCACTTGTTTGCGATACGTTGAGATAGTTTTTGAATGGTGTGAGAACACTAACCTACTTTTGAACTTGGAAAAGTGTTATTTAATGGTGAAAAGTGGCATCGTCCTTGGCCATAGACTCTTTGTAAAGTGATTTAGGTGGACCCATCAATGATTGATGTTATTTCATGAATACCTATTCCGGCTTCTATCTGAGCCATCTACAGCTTCCTGGGGCATGCAGGTTTTTACAGGAATTTTTTCTGCTACTTCTCAAAAATATCTAATCTCCTCACCAATCATCTAACCAACGATGCCATATTTTAGTTCGATGAGACATTATTCAATGCTTTTGGACACCGGAATCAATGCCTGGTGGATGCTCTAGTGATGATTTTTTCCAACTAGTCGGAACAATCTAGGTGATGTGCGATACCAGTTACTACGCAGTGGGAGAAGTCTTGGTCCAATGGATTGAATGGATTTTACAACCTATATATTCTTCCAGAAGGATGCTCAACGAGGCACATATCAACTAGCCCACCATAGATAAAGAGAAGCTTGTAGAGGATTTCCTATTTGAGAGGTTTAATTCTTACTTAGTGTTGTCTAATGTAATTTTTTATACAGACCATGAAACACTAATGTACCTAATGATCAAGGATGATGTGAAGACCGGATTGATCCATTGGGTACACCTCTTATAATAATTTTATCTGGAGATTCAAGATATGAAATGGTGTGAGGACGCTATTGCTGATCATCTATCCTGCCTAAAGCTGACACATTTAGAGGAGGAATATTGGGAGATCAGGGAGAATTTCCCTGATTAGAAACTCTTTTAGATCAAAGAAACACCTAGACCATGGTATGCTGATATTGTTATTTTTTGGTTATATGTTTCATTCACCCCAACCTTTCATTACAGCTGAGGAGGATATTTTTCTCCAATCTAAAGATGTACTTCTAGGAAGATCCTCTGCTATTTCGATCTTGTTGCGATGGGGTAATCCGCTGTTGCATCCCGGAGAATGAAGTTCATGGCTTCCGGGAGTTCTTTCATGTCTCACCAGTTGGGTGATGTAACACCCCGAGATTTTATGAAAAATATTCTTTTTAATTTCATTAATGTCTTGTGTTATACGCTACACCAAAAGGAGCTTTCACAACACACATCTCTGACCTGGCTTGAATTACACGCAATCGCGACCTTCCACGATAGCGTGTGTTGTACGCAACACCAAGTTTCGCTAAACAACGATATGCTATTAAAATATTATCAAAACTATCCGTTATGAATAGTAATAACCACTTTTTGAAATTTTGTAAATTTTATTTTTCAAAATGGAATTCATTTTTGGATTCGTAATATCGAAATTAGCTTAGGGTGAAATTTTGGTGATTTTCGGATAACTTTCATATTTTGATGAATAGTGAAAATTACTAAATTTTAATTAAAAACAACTTTTTCAATCGAAATAATTAATAGTGATAAATTATTAATTTGAGTGGTTTTAAAGTATATTTAGAATATATTTTTACAATTTAATACAATTTTGGTCATTGGATGTAATTTCACATTTAAACCAGTTATAAACTAGTGTCAATCTTTTGATAGTTATTATCTCTTAAAAACACGCTATTTGTTTTGACAACAAGAATTAATTTTTAAATTAGTTAATGCAACTGATATGTTTTGAATTTGGTAAAATAGACATCATTTTTGAGTTCATAATATCAAATATAGCTTAGGCCTAATTTTTGGTATTTTTCTGAAAACTTTCAATTTTCGATGAATAGTGAAACCACTAAGTGGTAGTTAAAAAAACTGAATTGTTCATAAAACTTAATTTTACCGCTTCTGTGAGTGGAATTTCGAAAATCCGAGAGACACGGTTAATATCAAGGACTAAAATGTGGTTCAATGAGATGAAAATAATTTTTGGTGAATAGTAACTTTTTACTTTTTTTTACCACGGTTAAAAGTAAATAGGGTAATTAAGGGTAAAGATGATATTATTATTACCCTAACACATGTTCTAATTCTATTAGATAAGTGTAATTCGACCAAAAACAAACTTAGGAATAAAATATGACCATTTAGGCCCACTTGGATTAGATTAGGACATTTATTATTAATTTATTTAAAGAAGGGTTAAAAGAGTTAAAATCAAAGTTTATTTACTAAAACATTTTTAATATGGGGTTATACATAAGATAAATTAGACTATAAATATTTATTATAAAGATAAAACGATTTCCTACATAATGATAGTTTATTTGTAATTTTTAGACATTAAATAATTTAATTTATTTATGACACAATGATGATGCAGTAATTATCTTATTAATGAAATATTGACATAATTGATGTTATAAACACCAAAATAAATGTAATTTGAGACTTTTTATGAATTCCACTACTTTTCTAGGTTACTATGATATATTAGTGTTGATGTAATCAACTTGGTTCGAACATATAATTCTGTTATGACTTTCACAAAAATCATATATCAAATAGTGTCAAAATTGACACAAAATAGTTTTTAAATCACATATTATATTATTAATTGTTATTTTATTCCTAAAAATCTAAGATTTGGAAAAATGACTTAGATAAGGATATATATATTAATAATAAACAATTTGGGGTTCTTTTGGCATGTTATAGTAAGTGTATTAACCATATAGTGTAAGAAAACAAAAAGACACGGTAAAAGTTAAATTATTTAACTTAGAGTTAAATCTAATTGATAAGGTTAAAATAATAACCTAAACTTGTCTAAATCCCATTGGTTGATAGGCTTTCGACCCATCCCCACATTAGCTTCGAAATAAGACCCTTTGGAACCATTATAAACTGATTTTGACTTTAATATAAAATAATATTTTGAGATATTCCTAAGGTGCCCCTCTCCTCCCTTATAAAAGGGCACCCTCTCCCCCTCCTCCTCACACCAATTTGAGAACTCATGCTCGGCCAACCCCTGCCAAAATCCCTTCTACACTTACCTAGAATAATCCTAGAGGTCGTGGTCTTCTTGAAAGACCAATCTTAGTTCCCTAAGTGGAGGATTCAAAGAGGCGTTTCAAAGAAGAGGTAATATCCATTACCGATCTTTTCAATTTCTTTCTTATTCAACTTCTTCTTCTTTAGTTGTTTCGTGATAAAGCAATAACATCAGTATTACTTACATACTGATATGTTATTATAAATATGAAACAACCCTAATTCACCTTCTATCCATCCTATGGAAAAATAAAATCATTGCGCGTGCGTACGTACGGAATACCGTCTCCACGCCGTGGTGTAATCTATTTTCCATCATAACCTTAAAAGGATGGGTATAATGGTGTAATGAGTAACTATATATGATTATTATAAAGTGATATTGATACTGAAATAGTCTACATACACTTCAACACAATTCCACGACCATGGGAACGATATCATCACTCGTGCGTACGTACGGACTACCGTCTCCATGACGCGATGAGATTCATTCTCAATGATTAACCATTAATGAATGATTATAAAGTATATATAATAAGTACAAATGAAATATATGACATAATAATGATACTGGATTTATGTAAATTTATATGTATGTCATCTACTTAATTCCATTCACTTCAATAAGGAAACGAAAACAGCGTCACGCGTACGTACGGACTACCGTCCCCATGAACGGTGTATTTCATTCCATTTATTGATATTATATATATATATATTCTGAATATATATTATATATAAATCATATTTTACATTCTGGATATAAGTAATCATGATCCAAGTAATCATATTAATAATTACAAGTTAAAAACACGAACGACAAATGAGACGATTTTACCCAAAACGCTACTTTAACATGAATTTACAAAAGAACAGGTAATATAAATTCATAAGTGGACCATATATGATATAATAAAAATGAATATGATTCTGGAATAAGTCAATAACATGATTTAAATCATTATACAGGAGGTTCGGACACTTACAAAGCAAGCCGGACCTAAGGTAAGGGAAATATCACAATCTCATTTTTATCCGAGATTGTTTATTCGTAAGTATTTACTGGGGTTTATTTTATCATCACATCCGTATTACCTCAATATGTAATATTATTTCCATCCTTTTACAATAGTTTATATCCAATTTTACCCTTCGTTGTGTTTTTAGTAAATGATATGAAAGGAATCTTTTGTCATTTTTCGTATGAGGTACTTTTTGACTTTTCCGACAAAAGTACAAAGAATGTTTTTTTTAACTTATACGGCATGAATGGATTTTTAAAACATTATTTATAAGAATATTCCTTTATAAGTTTTCAAGTTTATTTTTAATCAACTTCTTTTAGTTTATAATTGTATCACATGTCAAGAAAAGAAAAGTGTTTTTGAAGTAGAAAGGATATTTTCCTCAAGAATGGAGTTCAAATGTTTTATCAAAATTATTTTCCATCTAAGATAATATAGGGTTCTGTTTTTATCCCTATTATTACATTGATTTGATTATGTTTTGAGGGAATTATTTTTATGAAGTCATTTACCTTATATGATTTGTTTTATGATGTCATGATGTTTCAAGAATTCCATTTTTGTTACATGTGTTATGCGATGATTTATGATTATGTGGCACACATAAGAAAGGATTCATTATAAGATGGGTGGGACCTATATCTCCCTCCAATGCATTGGGTAAAGATTTTATATCTCATGAGATAGACATGGATGGAATGGTAGGTTATACCGGTTCAGTGAAACAGGACTGAAACGTGGGTTACTCGATTCAGAAAGGGACTTTGTCCACTAAGATAGTCTTGGAAATGAGTCTTGACTAATAAGAAATGATTCTCTATGATTATATGTGAATGCCACAAAGTTTCATTTTTTACGTTATGATTATTGTGATTACATTTCACTGCCATGATTTATCCCATGTTATGAAATTATGCTCTCTTTTGCAGGTTAAGATTTCCAAAATATTATGTTCTTATGAATATGATGTGATTGATATTTCTTTTGTTTACCCTTACTGAGAATTTGAGCTCACCCTTCTTTAATGTTTTATTTTCCCCAGGATATAAAGAATGGTTTTAGGTAAAAAATAAGAAGATCTTTATGGGAGATGTTGAAGATCTTTCACCACGATTAGAAGATTATATTCTGAGTTTCCAAAGACACTAAACTATTACGGTCCTTGTGTGTGTGTTTTAGTAATGTACTAAGTATTCCGCAATATTAATGTAATGTACATGTACGTCAGGATACGGGTCTCTACAGTTGGTATCAGAGGAAAGGTTTAGTCAACCTTTGGAAACTAGGATGCGAGAACTTTTGTGAGATCCCTAGAGATATTTATAAGGTATGTCTAGGGATGTCACTAAGGATAAGTATACGTATAGGATACAGTCCTAGAACTACGGTAACGATCATAGAATTTAACATAAGATGTTAGATATTGAGGGTACTCCCCCTTTAATATGTTCTTTTCCCTAGCATGATTTTTTCCTCTCACACTATTCTTTTTTGGGTTTTAGAAAATGGCTGGAAACAAGATGATTCACGATAATGGAGGATATGATGGACAATGGAATGATATTCTTTATAATGAAATGGGATTTGGAAGTCCAAACATCATTATTATGCCGAATCAGCAATCTCATAATATGATCAATAAAGTAAAATTTGGTAAGTTTCCTGACTCGGCTAATAAGAGAAAGATGGAGTTTCATGATGATCATAGAGGAAAGAAAGTTCAATTTCCCCTATGTAAATCATGTGGGAAGAGGCATCAAAGAGAATGTTTCAAAGGAACTGGAAGATGCTTTGGGTGTGGAAAAGAAAGACACAAAGCAAGTAAATGCAAAGGAAAAGGTTCAGTTAACAACATGGATGAGGATAATGGTATTTCTACGACATCAACAATGGTTAAATGTTTTAAATGTGGAATGTGCGGGCATTATGCAAACCAATGACCTAAGGGAAAGTCTCATGAAGATAATCAGTATGGTCGTATGGGAAGTATTTATGTGGATGATGATGAAGAGACTACAAATGATATGTGAGATGAAAGAATTGTTGAAGCTCGGTCAATGGTTTAAGAATGTAGTGGAATGATTACATGTTTATCATGTGTAATGTTGTATAAGTAATCTCATGGTACTATGGAATAAAGAGACATGTAAGGATTGTTACACTGTTGTCTGATTAATGTTACCAGTATCCATGAAAGGTTATTCAGATATTTTTGGAATGTAGATGATATGCGCATAATGAAGGGATAAGGAGAAAATTAAATGTTTGATAGTATTCATGAGCTCATGACTGATATAAGGAGAAGGTTATATCATGGTTTGAGTATATAGAATTTTTGGATTTTGGTATGTGGAAAGAGTTAACTTTTAACTGCATTCATGTTTTCACTAAGGTTCAATGGGTATTCATTCTTCAAGAGAATACATGATTAAGGTATTCACATGTTTGTAATTTGACCAACAAGATATATCTTATGATATATGGGGGATAAATGATGGCATTCACTTGATTGTTCTGTGACATTTCAAGTAATCATTTTCTTTATACTATGAGCTTGGACCAAAGTATTTTAGATAAGCCTAAAGTTTAGAATGGATTATGTTGTACATAAGTTAGGATAAAACATTTTTCGATATTATTGATGGGATGTTATAATATTATAGCTTTAGAAAAAGGACAACCTGCAGGACGGGCGACAGCCCATCGCGTCGGACAAGGTTATGGGAATCGAACCCACAACCGAAATGCGACTGGCCTTTATCGCCTACCACTGGCCTACAGGAAGTCCCTGTTTAGTAGATACTAGTTTTATTTTATTAAGCGGTATGATATATGAAGTATAAGTTCATTTTTGGAACCATATACGATTAATCTAACCATAAGATGAACTTATAACTTTTCAAACCTTTTGTTTGAGACAGATGAAATGACCCATCATTCTATTACATGATCTGCTAACACATCACGAATGACAAATTCAACTTCATTTCTTTAAGAGATGAAGTGGAAATTGTCTAAAGAACGACCAATGGCGAGACTATACCGAAATCATGAAAGTATTTCTTCTAATTCCAATTTCATCAACTTTAGGGAAATGATCTTGAAATCCAAAAATTTCATCCTAGTGCTCTTATATCTGATTAATCAGATGGTACCTTAGATCGTCACAAATTTATGGATTTTTGATTGTTGGCTTTTCCATAGCCATGTTCTCTACCACTCTCCATCGGAACATGATGGTTAGATTTTTTTTTCCATATCCATATTTTCACCTATGTGGAAACCCAGTGATTAGTTTATTTGGGTAATCGTTACATTTAATACTTTAGTTTTTAAAGCCATGTTTTGGTATTCCTTTTTACGATGTGGGTTTCTATCAAAGAAAATTTCGAATAGTAAACCATTTATAACCACGACGAATTTCGAGGGCGAAATTCATTTTAAGGGGGGTAGAATGTAACACCCTGAGATTTTATGAAAAATATTATTTTTAATTTCATTAATGTCTTGTGTTATACGCTACACCAAAAGGAGCTTTCACAACACACATCTCTGACCTGGCTTGAATTACACGCAATCGCGACCTTCCACGATAGCGTGTGTTGTACGCAACACCAAGTTTCGCTAAACAACGATATGCTATTAAAATATTATCAAAACTAGGCGTTATGAATAGTAATAACCACTTTTTGAAATTTTGTAAATTTTATTTTTCAAAATGGAATTCATTTTTGGATTCGTAATATCGAAATTAGCTTAGGGTGAAATTTTGGTGATTTTCGGATAACTTTCATATTTTTATGAATAGTGAAAATTACTAAATTTTAATTAAAAACAACTTTTTCAATCGAAATAATTAATAGTGATAAATTATTAATTTGAGTGGTTTTAATGTATATTTAGAATATATTTTTACAATTTAATACAATGTTGTTCATTGGATGTAATTTCACATTTAAACCAGTTATAAACTAGTGTCAATCTTTTGATAGTTATTATCTCTTAAAAACGCGCTATTTGTTTTGACAACAGGAATTAATTTTTAAATTAGTTAATGCAACTGATATGTTTTGAATTTGGTAAAATAGACATCATTTTTGAGTTCATAATATCAAATATAGCTTAGGCCTAATTTTTGGTATTTTTCTGAAAACTTTCAATTTTCGATGAATAGTGAAATCACTAAGTGGTAGTTAAAAAAACTGAATTGTTCATAAAACTTAATTTTACCGCTTCTGTGAGTGGAATTTCGAAAATCCAAGAGACACGGTTAATATCAAGGACTAAAATGTGGTTCAATGAGATGAAAATAATTTTTGGTGAATAGTAACTTTTTACTTTTTTTTACCACGGTTAAAAGTAAATAGGGTAATTAAGGGTAAAGATGATATTATTATTACCCTAACACATGTCCTAATTCTATTGGATAAGTGTAATTAGACCAAAAACAAACTTAGGAATAAAATATGACCATTTAGGCCCACTTGGATTAGATTAGGACATTTATTATTAATTTATTTAAAGAAGGGTTAAAATAATTAAAATCAATGTTTATTTACTAAAACATTTTTAATATGGGGTTATACATAAGATAAATTCGAATATAAATATTCATTAGAAAGATAAAAAGATTTCCTACATAATGATATTTTATTTGTAATTTCTAGACATTAAATACTTTATTTTATTTATTACACAATGATGATGCAGTAATTATCTTATTAATGAAATATTGACATAATTGATGTTTTAAACACCAAAATAAATGTAATTTGAGACTTTTTATGAATTCCACTAATTTTCTAGGTTACTATGATATATTAGTGTTGATTTAATCAACTTTGTTCGAACATATAATTCGGTTATGACTTTCAAAAAAATCATATATCAAATAGTGTCAAAATTGACACAAAATAGTTTTTAAATCAAATATTATATTATTAATTGTTATTTTATTCCTAAAAATCTAAGGTTCGTCCAAATGACTTAGATAAGGATATATATATTAATAATAAACAATTTGGGGTTCGTTTGGCATGTTATAGTAAGTGTATAAACCATATAGTGTAAGAAAACAAAAAGACACGGTAAAAGTTAAATTATTTAACTTAGAGTTAAATCTAATTGATAAGGTTAAAATAATAACCTAAACTTATCTAAATCCTATTTGTTGATAGGATTTAGACCCATCCCCACATTAGATTCGAAATAAGACCCTTTGGAACCATTATAAACCGATTTTGACTTTAATATAAAATAATATTTTGAGATATTCCTAAGGTGCCCCTCTCCTCCCTTATAAAAGGGCACCTCCTCCCCCTCCTCCTGACACCAATTTGAGCACTCAAGCTCGGCCAACCCCTGCCAAAATCCCTTCTCCACTTCCCTAGAATAATCCTAGAGGTCTTGGTCTTCTTCGAAGACCAATCTTAGTTCCCTAAGTTGAGGATTCAAAGAGGCGTTTCAAAGAAGAGGTAATATCCATTACCGATCTTTTCAATTTCTTTCTTATTCAACTTCTTCTTCTTTAGTTGTTTCATGATAAAGTAATAACCTCAGTATTACTTACATACTGATATGTTATTATAAATATGAAACAACCCTAATTCACCTTATATCCATCCTACGGAAAAATGAAATCACCGCGCGTGCGTACGTACGGAATACCGTCTCCACGCCGTGGTGTAATCTATTTTCCATCATAACCTTACAAGGATGGGTATAATGGTGTAATGAGTAACTATATATGATTATTATAAAGTGATATTGATACTGAAATTGTCTACATACACTTCAACACAATTCCACGACCATGGGAACGATATCATCGCTCGTGCGTACGTACGGACTACCGTCTCCACGACGCGATGAGATTCATTCTCAATGATTAACCATTAATGAATGATTATAAAGTATATATAATAAGTACTAATGAAATATATGACATAATAATGATACTGGATTTATGTAAATTTATATGTATGTCATCTACTTAATTCCATTCACTTCAATAAGGAAACGAAAACAGCGTTCATGCGTACGTACGGACTACCGTCTCCATGAACGGTGTATTTCATTCCATTTATCGATATTATATATATATATATATATTATGAATATATATTATATATAAATCATATTTTACATTCTGGATATAAGTAATCGTGATCCAAGTAATCATATTAATAATTACAAGTTAAAAACACGAACAACAAATGAGACGATTTTACCCAAAACGCTACTTTAACATGAATTTACAAAAGAACAGGTAATATAAAGTCATAAGTGGACCATATATGATATAATAAAAATGAATATGATTCTGGAATAAGTCAATAATATGATTTAAATCATTATACAGGAGGTTCGGACACTTACAAAGCAAGTCGGACCTAAGGTAAGGGAAATATCACAATCTCATTTTTATCCGAGATTGTTTATTCGTAAGTATTTACTGGGGTGTATTTTATCATCCACATTCATCTTCCCTCAATATGTAATATTATTTCCATCCTTTTACAATATTTTATATCCAATTTTACCCTTCGGTGTGTTTTTAGTAAAAGATATGAAAGGAATCTTTTGTCGTTTTTCGTACGAGGTACTTTTTGACTTTTCCGACAAAAGTACGAAGAATGTTTTTTTAACTTATACGGCATGAATGGATTTTTAAAACATTATTTATAAGAAGATTCCTTTATAAGTTTTCAAGTTTATTTTTAATCAACTTCTTTTAGTTTATAATTGTATGACATGTCAGGAAAAGAAAAGTGTTTTTGAAGTAGAAAGGATATTTTTCTCAAGAATGGAGTTCAAATGTTTTATCAAAATTATTTTCCATCTAAGATAATATAGGGTTCTGTTTTTATCCCTATTATTACATTGATTTGATTTTGTTTTGAGGGAATTATTTTTATGAAGTCATTTACCTTATATGATTTGTTTTATGATGTCATGATGTTTCAAGAATCCCATTTTTGTTACATGTGTTATGCGATGATGTATGATTTATGATTATGTGGCACACATAAGAAAGGATTCATTATAAGATGGGTGAGACCTATATCTCCCTCCAATGCATTGGGTAAAGATTTTATATCTCATGAGATAGACATGGCTGGAATGGTAGGTTATACCGGTTCAGTGAAACAGGACTGAAACGAGGGTTACTCAATTCAGAAAGGGACTTTGTCCACTAAGATAGTCTTGGCAATGAGTCTTGACTAACAAGAAATGATTCTCTATGATTATGTGTGAATTCCACAAAGTTTCATGTTTTACGTTATGATTATTGTGATTACATTTCACTTCCATGATTTATCCCATGTTATGAAATTATGCTCTCTTTTGCAGGTTAAGATTTCCAAAATGTTATGTTCTTATGAATATGATGTGATTGATATTTCTTTTGTTAACCCTTACTGAGCATTTGAGCTCACCCTTCTTTTATGTTTTCTTTTCCCCAGGATATAAAGAAAGGTTTTAGGTAAAAAAGAAGATCTTTATGGGAGATGTTGGAGATCTTTCACCACGATTAGAAGATTATATTCCAAGTTTACAAAGACACTAAACTATTACGGTCCTTGTGTGTGTGTTTTTGTAATGTACTAAGTATTCCGCAAAATTAATGTAATGTACATGTACGTCAGGATACGAGTCTCTACAGGTGACATCATGGCCCTGAATGTATGATATCCAAGATCCTATAATCTGGGTTTTTCTTGCCCACCATGCATAAAGATGCATGGGCCTTTGTATCTTGTTGTGATTGATGCCAGAGAACTGGTAAAATGGGATGTAGAGAAAGGATTCCCCAGCACCACATCCTGGAGGTCGAGATCTACGACGTCTGGGAGATAGACTTCATGGGTTCCTTTACCCCATCTTTTGGGAACACTTACATCCTGGTCTACATTGACTACATCTGCATGTGGGTGGAATCCACTTCTTCAGCACATGAAACGACCTACGTAGGTATGAACTTTTTAAAGAAACATATTTTTAGTAGGTTTAGAGTTCCCTGAGTATTGATCAGCAATAGAGGGACCCACTTCGACAAAATAATGATGATAGGAATACTATCCAAGTATGGAGTAAAGCATCAGATGGGAAAACTATATCATCCCCAGTCTAGTGGAAAAGTGGAGCTCTCCAACAGTAATCTCAAGAAGATCCTGGGGAACACAGTTTACACTTCATAAAAAGACTGGTCCATGAAGATTGATGATGATATGTTGGAATATAAGATTTCTTTCAAAACACCACTGGGATTGTCCCCATTCCGCCTCATCTATGTCAATCTGTTCCATCTGCCAGTGGGGATGGAACACAAAGCCTACTGGGCTGTCAAGGCCCTGAATTTTGATCTGAAGGCTGGTGAAGAGAAGCGAAAGTTCCACCTGTCAGAACATGATGAAATCTGATTAGATGCATATGATAATGCTATGTTGTACAAGGAGAGTACAAGAGAAATTCACAACCTGATGATTTCATGTAACTCTTTCCCTTCCGGTTATCAGGTACATCAATTTAACACTCATCTTCAATTATTCCCTGGAAATTTAAAGTCATGATGGTCAGGACCATTCCAATTTATACGCGTATTCCATCATGGAGCGGTGGAAATATTTGGAGTGGATGGTCAACCATTCAAGGTGAACGGACTACGGTTGAAGGATTTCCATCACATAGATGACACGGTGGGAGCATTTTCCACCATACATCTTAGGAAATATGAGGTAAGTAGGTCGAGCAAACAACCTAAAACAAAGGAACTCCCTGGGAGGAAAGCCCACTGATACATGTCGTGTACCACCTATATACACAACATGTAAATTTTCCTTTCCATTTATTTTCTAACTATTATAAATATATAGTTTAACTATTTAATAAACATGGTTGATGTCGGTGCCGATGGTAAGGTCACTAGAGTTATCCGAGCTGTCATGGGTTTGAATCTCTCCCGACCTACCTTTAGCACGGGGTTCGTCCTTTTTCTCTATATATTTTCTTTCACGGAGTTTGTTGTATTTTTTCATATGTATATATTTGATTATAAGAAAACCCATGGTGGGGATGGATTTGTTGGCCAAGATCATAACCTGCTTCCAAAAGACCAGGATTTTAATCCTGACAACATCCCCATTTTCGTCATTTGTCCTTTTTAATAAAACCACAAGGCACGTCTTTTGATATACACTGTGTGTGAAATGTTTTCCTTCTAAAACCTGAAAATATTTTTCACATAAAGTAATTCATGTGTGTGATGTTGGCATATTGGCAGTGTCTCGGCCCTGGATCCAAATGACTCGGGTTCGAACTCTCTAATTTCTATGCTTCATCCCTTTTTTTTCAATTAATAACTACACACCATGTGGTTCCTTCATCACATATTGTATAGGCCGTATATATTAAATATATATAAATAATAAATAGGACAAGTAGTACAACCTTTTCTCTAGTGGTTGATGGTTTCCATTCGGAACGACCGATGGTCTATTCGAACCTCGCCCCAAGCACCGGACCCAAGGTTCTACTTCTCTTTTACAATTTTAAAACACCCGACGCGTATTTCCCGATACATTACGTGTATAATTTTATTTGGGAATTATGTATATATATAAACTTTTACTATTCTAATTATTAATATTAATTATTTAATAATTTACTATAATCATTATATGTCTATATATTTATATTCATTACTTAAGAAAACTAGATACACGATGCGTAGTCTATTGTACACGCTGTGTACCATAGCTATAAAAGCTGTGGACCACCTGGCTTCAGGCCATGTCGCACGACCCCCACTCTCTCCATGTTTCTTCCCCCGTACGCCACCCAACCTCCCCACTACCAAATACTTTGATTTTAGGCGTTTCTGGTTCTGATTTATACTACATTTTTATCCTTGGTCTACGTACGCCATTCTATACCATCTATTTCTAATTATTATAAGCATTTAGAGTGATTTTTGGATCCTTTGACCATTCAGCTTGCACAATACATTCACACGATATGAAGAACACATGTCGTGTACTTTTTTACATGGCCACACACTGGATGCTTCACGATTTGAAAATACACAGAGTGTATGTTCGGTACGCACCGTGTAGCATCCCCCATCATGCCCGGGTATCATTTACACATGACCATACACACCATTTTAGTGACCATGATCTGTCTATTCATTACACCCCATGTAGAGATTTTATGTTGTCCATTCCGTGTGCCGTACTTCACACAGCTGTTTACCCTTTGTTCTTGTACACATCATGTGGTACATTCACATGACGTGTCCTGTGTTGTTATAACTGCTGAAAGAGTGGCCATGTCTTTGTCACTACACAACCAATACCGCTTTACATGATCACAGTGTGTATGTTCGGTACACACTATGTATCCTTCCCTGGTCTATCCTTTTCTCCCTCGGCATGTCTATCCAGAGAACATAGGATGGTAACCCGATTTCACTACATGCCGTGTACTTTATAACTACACGCCGTGTACTTTTACTATTTTATCACATTATTTTATTTTATTTTTTCTTTTCTTTTTCTTTTGTTTGGTTTTTCTATTAATTTTTAGGGAATGGAAGACAGAGATCCTTCCCATGGGAAGCGGCCTGCCTCCTCCACAGAGGGTTACATGCCCTTTTATCGAAAAATCCGACTCTGGCCAACGACACTACCAGATCCGAACCCTCCGGTCTATCAGCTCCCTCCATTAGTCATCCATGCACCCCACACTCCCTTAGTCGAGCCTGGTTCATGTAGTGCCGCACCTCCAACATCTAGCATGGAGCCTTCGAGCACCATCATTCCTTCCCCACCAACTTCCACTCCACCTGAGCTCTTCTCATCTGCAGCTGGTCCCTTATCGAACTCCCCCTCCAGTGACCCTCTGCTTATTTCAGTCGATCCACCCACAGAGCCATCTCCCACTATAGAAACACCACCAGGGTCAGGACCTGAAGGTGTTCCCTACCCTTTCATGTTGTTCCTGGTTACCTATTTGGAACCTGACAGAGTTCGTCCCTTCTCTTGCCGCCCAATACCGTTCAGCAACCGCTATCTGGATAGCAGCATCCAACAATAGCTGGGCATCTGGGGAGAGTTGGAGGATCTTCTCGGGAACACTCTCTTACTCTCGATCTTCAACGTCAAAACTCTTATTTGTCAGGATTTATTTTTGGAGTTTGCTGCATCATTCGAGTTCGACGGGGCTGAGTACCGGGAGCACCCGGTGATGCAGTACCAGTGGTCCGATTGCGTCTAGATGGCCTATACTCTTCCCTTACAATGACAGAGTTCGGCTGAGGGTGTGGTTTTTATCCTCATCCTATCACCACACCCCATATCTCGTCCATGACCTAACCCGAGATCCCTAACCACATTTCTATGTGGCGGGATATTGTTGGGCCTGACCACCGCTATAAACCTACCTCCCAGAAGAGTACCCTTATAGTTGACTCTATTCGTCGCTTCACCCACAGGTGCATTCACGCCGTTAGTTTTCCCTACCATGAGGATATGAGAGTCGTGACCGGTCATGACATTGATCACCTTACATGTGTCATCCAAATGGACTACCCTGACCTACCTTACCTTGCCGCCTCATATTTCCATGATATGTTAACCAGCTATCAGGGAAACCTAAACGGTTGGTTTTACACTACCCGTCTTTCCCACCATCTCTATGTTTTTTGAGCCTTCACTTCCTCATGACATGTTAGGTTCCCCCCAACGGATGGACTATCTCATGCTTATTCGCAAGGGATTGGTCCGAAAGTAGGGGTGCCTATGTTCTTTACTAGGCACAACCCCACCCACCTACTGACCCTCCTGTCCCCGCTGATGCACCTACTCCTCCTTACCCACCCCATCCCCTTACTTCTGACTTCCTTCTCCTATTATCCCTACAGTACCACTGCCCCCACACCCTCAGGCGATCTCACATATTCCATCCACCTAGATATGATGCAGCGACACTTGCTCTATCTCGATCAGCATCAAGACCGACTAGAGCGGATGTTGGGGCTACTTCTTCAGCATCATGGTATTCCACTTCCCCTGGTGCCTGCCCCTGCTTCAACTCCTAGCCCTTCTTCAGCAGCTCCACCTCCCTTTACCGCACTGGCCACAGATTCAGTTCTCTTATCCACTATAGGCCTTGCTCCTACTACCACCGCTGCCACCACTACTACCAGTCTAGGAAGTGATGTCGAGTTTCCCTTTCTGAGTCCAGCTCATGTGTCTCTTAATTATATGGTTTCTCTTCCAGGTGCAGGGTCCGATCCTCCAGTTTCGACGACTCCTGATCAATGTCTTCTGGCTGGTTCTGTACTGGATGATGCCTCTTCTGAGGTGACCCCATGACTAGTTTTTGGACACATGTTTTTCATTATATATATATATATATATATTGATATCTTGTGCTAGGGTATGTTTTGTATGCTTGTAGTGTTCTATTTTCCCCATTATCATAGGTACTCTGGCACGTTTTGGGTTGCACTATTACATCACCTCCCATTTTTCTCTGCCTAAACACGAGGGGAGTGTTAATTTTTTCATTGTTTTTTTTCATGGTTTACTTCATTCCATAATTTCCCTCATTCTAGTCATCTATTGTGTCCCAACACTCCATTCATCACTTTTGGTTACTTGGTGGACCAAATGCGATATTAAGTATGGGGGGAGCATCTCTCAACCACCTTATTCTTTACTCTTTTCATCATTCTAGGAGACATCAGTATAAGAAGATATATTTTAAAATTTGAAGACATTTTGGTTAACTATATTTTTAAATAATAAAGCTGAAAGTGGAAAATTTTAAAAGTTGCGTGCTTATTTTGGTTCTTAGGTATTTTAAAATGATTACAGCTATAGATTAAATTACAACTTGTAATCCTTGGATAATTAAATCGATTAGACTAATAAATTGTGTGAAATTCATGACCTGATTATATCTTTATTTGTTTCCCACTCCTGAGAGGTATTCTAAAACCTTTTTCATATTCTTCCTAATACCCTCTTTCTTGAGAGATTCTTAGGATATACATAACCACCATAATTTTCAAGTTTTCTTTTCAAAAAATGAGAAATTTTTGTAATATATTAAAATGATTGAGGCGTTATATTTTTTTTATGCACTTTATCATGAGACCTACCATACATCTTATCTTCATAAAGCCCCTAGAAATCATAAATATCCTTTATAGGAAGCTATATTACAATCCTATTTTCCTTCCTACCCGAATTCTTTTATGATTTTTCGTGCTTATTCATTTGTGCTCTAAATAATGGATTCATAACACATGGAATACTTTCATGAATTGTCAAGAAATTAAGTATTGGGGAGATCCTCTTGATCATTCGGGGAAAAGGGGTTTTAAACCTCTATTTTGGAAATTCTAAAATGTTCCCTTAGTTCATTTAAAAAAATGAAATATACAAAGAGACCATATACTCACTTGATGGGTTGTGAACCCTACCTACCCAACTAAATGTGATAGTGATGATGAGATTACTTGATAAATCTTGTTGAGGATTCCTTTACATTGAGCATAACTTTGAATATCATGCAATATTATTTAAAGAAGTTATCCTCCTTTTTCAAACCTCAGATTTATTTTTCACATCTTTACCTAAAAAACGTTAGCCATAGAAACATCTGATCCTTATTGAAAAGCCCTCAATATTTTTGTAAATCGAATTTCTTGAAGTAGAGAACTAGATTTATTTCAAACCTATGGTTAGAGTGAATATATCTTTGATTCAGAAAAACATTTATTTAAAATTTCTTGAGTGTTGAGTATATTATTGGTGTGGTAGATCATCAATTTGATTGTTTATTTTTTAAATTTTGAAACTTGTCTTAAAAAAGTTGATAGTAGTTAATTAAATTATATGTGAGGAATGATTATAATATCTCCTGAATTGAAACTATTTTGTATCTTTCTGGAATTTTCACATGTAACTTATTATTTAATTTTATGATTAACTAATGTCTTTCCTTTTAAAATATAGACCATGTTAAATAAATGATGAGATTTGCTCGCGGGAAAGGAAATGACTATGTATGGGGGAGTTTGATGCATCATATTTGTGTATACATTTTCCTATAGTTTATTGAAAATAAAAACAAGTTTTCAATAATTAACTACTTATTAGGGAATAAATACTTTTATTTTGGTGATCTTGTTAATTTTAAAGAATTTTATGGCCAAATACACAAAATGATAGAGAATGATCAAAATTTACAGACTAGATGGCCTATAGACATATACATGCCTTGTACATATAGACTCAGACACAGATTGACGATGGCATGTACATGCCCAAGTAATCAGAATCTGGTACACGAAGTGTTCACACTTTACACGCCATGTACACCATTCTAAATGCAGTTGGCAGATGATAAGAAGTCTACATTCCCATGTGGCCGGTTGAAGGGGACATGTAGTTTTCAACTGATACACGCCATGTAGACCTTTCTAGAAGCGGTTGGTGGCTGAGAAATGGGACTACACACCGGGTATTCCGGCGCTACATGCCATGTATAGCTACCTACCGGGCAACATCATGATCCAAGTCAAAGATGGAGTGTTAGGTCACCTACCAGCAGAGAAAACAAAGGAAAAAGCATGTTGATAAGAGTAAATGCCCTGTACATTTTCCACACGCTGTGAATTTATATTTTCAAGAAAAGGAGGCCTTGGCCTCTAGTTTTAGGATGGTGTGTGGATCCAAAGTGTGGAGAAAATGTTGATGGTCTGAATGAGTGATGCTCTACTGCCATACTACCGTCATCCTACTATCTACAAAAGAATCACTCCTTCCTCTAAGTTTCAAGAATAATCGCATTAGGTATCAAGAATTTTGTTCTTATTATTACCTCTATGTGTAATTAACGACCAGTGTGTTGGGGTTGTGGGATATGATGAGTTGTAATTTAAATTAATTACTATGAATGTGTTTTTTCTTTTAAATTCTTCTTATTCTTCTTAAATCACATCATATTATCACTGAAAATTCTGAACCGGACTAAGGAATGAATTTTTAGGGATTCAAAAGAAGAATAACAACTAATATTTTCATGATCATTGTAAGTATTTGTTGACTCAATGAAATGGACTATGCCAAATAAAGAACTATGAAACACTAACTAATGGACCAAGGAGTTAATTTATTCAGCTCTAAATATAATGTTTATCGGACCATGAAACATTATTACAAATTGAACCCATAGTGTTGGGTTATCATGAACAACACAATCTCATAAGCAAGTGATTTAATAATCAACTTCTCTTGAATCCACAACCCCAATGAATTTCTCTCATAAATTGCATCAAAACCAATTTTCCCATATTTTACTTTTATTCCGTTAAGTAATTTGTCAAAAGAAACATAAAAACAATTACTCTATTGTTATACAAACAAACCAAATCGTCTCTAAATTCAGAAAAACATCACTAAAACAAAAATACCAACCAAGTTAAGAAATATAACATAACTTCTTATTCCCTGTAGATCGACACCTTACAGGTGATATACTTGTTAGGGTAAAAATAATTTGGGACACTGATAATATATCTTTAGTGAAACGACTTGTCAACAACTAATTTGTTTTTTATTTTTTCTCTTATTGTAAACCCACTAGAATTATTTTTCTCTTATTTGATTCATCAAAATTAAACATTTTCAACAGGGTGGTTTGTAATGGTCTTTCATCAACATACATTGGTTTTTTAATTATAACAAATCCCAGAAATATATTTTACTTTATTAATTAAAATATATAATCCTGATAAAATTTATTAATTTTTTGATGATTCTCTATTTTTCTCTATATCCTCTACCCTAATATACACACTCAAACATCATAAAATCAGGGGATGATATATTTGTCTTTCTTAACAATTTATATTTTCCTATAAATCTTAATAATTTAAATTTGAGATCCTATGTATTTTTTTCAAAATATTTTATATAACATGTGATGTTGTTTATTATCGTGGATTTGTCTTCAACATTGACCTCAATCTCAGTGGACTTTTCTAAACTTTTTGGTTTATATATTTAGACCATTGAATTTTAATATTCAACAGATATTTTTCTTCATTCTTCTGCTTATGTAGTTTATAATAAACAACTCAATTTACACTCATTATTATAAAGAAAAAAATATAAATTTCTTCAATAGAATATTTTATTTCATCATTATGGTCTATTTTTATTTAAACATTAACAATTTCATCCGGAATATCCTCTTTTTTTAAAAAAATGATAGTGAGAATAAAATCCTCTTTGAGGTCCTAAATTCTTCCAAATTCTTCAAATTAAATTTCTTTTATGATAATTTTTATTATGAATATATATATTTTTTTAGAAAAATTTCTACTCTGACCTCCTCTTTCCAATCACTCACATTTAATATTTCATCATGATTTATTCTTGTTATTTATTATCTCAGAATTTCAATGGACACCTTACAGTAAGATGCCATACTTTTTCCCATCAAAATAAATCAAGTTAAATATTGGCTTCAAATTTTTTGTTTCCCATTTTAATATTTTGATGAAAATAATTATAACATGCATCTAATTCACTATATTCATGACTATACTCCAATATGAGTACCTTCAACCCCTTTAATAAAACAACTTAATAATTATTACTTTTTGTGGACTCATTTTCATTGTTAATAATCTCATATGTAATAAGAGTGTTATACAGACTATCTAAAATCACTATCTCGGGCTATATTATTAAAGCAATGTAACCATTAAAATAAATTGTGGTTGTAATATTATCAGGGTCATGTTAATAAGTTAGATATCATTAATTATTAATATGTGTTTGTGCATTTACTCTATAATTATGTTCACCAAATTAAATAATACCTTTATGGAATCATTCTAGTGCATCCTCAAATCCTCGAAATTTTTCCATAGGACATTTAATTTAGAATTATAATCCATTGAATTGGAATAAATTACATTGATATTTTTTTCACACATTAGTGTGAGTATTTTCACGACATAATCTCTAAGTCAATCTAAATATACAATTATCCTTCTAACACATTTTCATATGGGGGTTTATTTTCAAGCTCCCTTTGGTCAATATCGGATAACTCTATACTCCCAATGCTGACCAAAATTCCATGTAGTTTTGTTTTGTAGACATATTTTCATAAAGATGAAAATAATTGTTCATTTTTATTTTCCCATGATGGGAAATTATTTCTATCAATGATGAGAATTCCCTTTTGATTAAATACCACTACAACGTTTCTAGGAGAGAATGCACTATCAAGAACATTTATCAATGAACCATTTATTAGTCATAATAAAGGTAAATAAACTAATATGGTGAATGGGTGAATCCATATATTTTTATTTATATAAAAACGCTCACCAACTATATTTATCCATTATTATTAGGAAAACCTCTCTATCACTCAATTGATATGTGGTTATAAAAAAAGAGGATCACATGCAATTTTGAATGGATTATGAAAACCATATTTTTCCATGGAACATATAACAATGACATGAATATTTACTAGAATATCTATGTGAAATACATCTGTATTATAAATTATAGTAGTCACACAAAATCTTCATGTTTATAACCATAATAATATAGACTACTTGTTACTCTCAATCACAGAGAATTATAACTTCTCCATTTAGAGAAATTGTCTTTATCTAAATTAATAAAGAAATTGTTTACAAGAATAATGATGTATAGATCATTTAAACCTAAATCAACATGATTAACTCCATAAACTTGTAGTGATATTTCAAACAAGATATATCTTCATTTCTTTTTAGAATATCTAACCAAATTAAATAATACTTCTCATTTCAATTATTTAATACATTGTCCACTTAATTTTGAATAATATATCATTCCATTATTCCAAAAATTCATATGTTTCCATACTTAATTAATCATTAATTCACCATAATTATGGTTAAAACACCCATCCAATGAACTTATTAAAATTTGACACAAAATTCTCACATTTAATATTTAGACATCCTTCTTGAGTGATAGGATATTTGAATATCGAAATCTATTGAATTGGATTATTCAAATCCAAATTACTAAAATCACAACATGAATGTCACTCCATAATGAAAACATGAAATTGGAATTTATCCATCATGGGAACCTTTGTGACATGAAGCTATCCTTTATGAAATTTGATTAGAAAACCGCTAATTTTTATATATTTCACCCTATAAAACATTTCAAGGTGAAATACTCGAGATTCACTATTAACTAGAACAATATGGTACAGCTTTGCATCATGGTGTTGACACCACCAAATTGAAAGAACCAGTAAAAAATAATTATAAATCCTCATATAACTTCCATCATTCCCATAACATCACTTACTCTTATAAATTTATACCACTTACATGGATTAGGAAAGGTTATTATGTATTATATTCCTATAATTACTTACACGTCCTCCTTGTAAATTATTGTAAAAGGAAAATTTATTAAAAGGTATCCAAAAACTCATACATATCAAAAAGATATGGAAAGAAATAATATTTTATGATACGAAAATTTAATTATCTTTAAACAATATAAATCCAAACTCTATGGGGTCCCCATCATGGAATGAAAAATTCCATATGATTCTATCCTCCTTAACAATTTATTCAAAAATATATTTCTCACCAAGTGATTAAGGATGTCATGAAGTGATTTCTTTATTGGACACATAATTATTACTAATTATTATAAATTCCTCAAAAACATAGTCAAACATTATGATGTAATTTGTTGAGGAAATTGTAATATATATTCAAAGCTCAATAAGTATCCTTATCAACAAAAAACCAAAAAATAATACAAGGGTACTTTTTCAAATATTATGATATGGATATCTTAGGGCCTATAGATGAGGATATTAATGGGTAATTTTTTTAAATTGAATATATTTTGGATAATTTTATGGATTAATCACACTAGACACTTTAATTTTCTTTATATTCCCATGAATCATGTTTTAAGTGTGTGAAGATTTCTATCTTTTGAAATACCTTTTTCTGGACCTATTATTCCAAACACGTAATTATAAAAAATAGTGTAATATCATCATAAATTTTAATATATGATCATGACAAGGACTATGATATTGTTAAAAGGTATAACTATTACATGATGTTTTCAGTGAAACTGTTACAAGTTTGAATGACTTTTCACGAATAAATAATATACTATGTATGATAACACATATCTTTAATAAAACATATATAATGATTTATTACACAAATGTAAACATTATTTAATACTAGAATTTTATGAATACTAGTGTATTCGGTAAATTTGGTACATATTGTAACAACTTACAATAGAAATATGTTGAAATTAATGAAAACATCATTAACACGCTCTTAAAATTTAATTATTATTTTAAATATAAATGTGATAACCTAGGGATATACATAATAAATGGGTGATCTATAAAGACCTATATGTTAATAAAAAAATAATGGCATAAGGTAAAGTAATACATGTGAGACAGGAGGTATATAAAGGTAACATAAGATAGTTGAAAATCACAATCTCAAATAATAATGTCTGATATAAACATATAACATAAATGAAAGAATAGAATGTGGTGACAACATAAAAAATTAAACAATATACATAATTCAAGGAAAATTAATAAAACGACATAATATATTTTTCTAATGATAACCTCTCAAACACCACACCCAAAACCTCATGAGATAAAACCTCTTACAAATGCATTGCAACGATGTCTAATTCAATTCCCAACCATCCTATTAATATCATGTACATGCATAAGCATGCCACTATGATCCAACAACATAGGGATGTTTTCAATCAATTTTGACCCCACTAATAAGGAGTGATGGTTAAATAAATTAATATACCTAAGAAACAAGAAGATATTTACCACTATTTTAATAACTTTGAGTGGATATAAGAATAGTTATTTAGAAAAAATGTATTTTAGGGAAAATCAGAAAAATATTTCGCAGCATAACAGGGGTACATAAGGTTTCATTGAAGGTTTAAATGGATTTGAATGGGAACTCTCATCCCATTAATATCATAAGTACAATAAGATAATTGTGTGAAAAAAAATCGCAATATGAATAATTGAAAAAAGAAATAAGTATAATGAAATTTCTTTAGTAATATGTAGAAGGATTTGATCACTTACCTTGAGAGACTGCTTTATAATACTAGGGAGGAGATTATTAAGAGAGTGGGGAAGCATGGGGGTACTCTATAGTAGGAAAGTTAGATTAATGTAATTCCACAAGGGGTTTTTTATTGAATAGGAATGTAAGTTTGTCTAGGTTTATATAGTAAAATAAAGGAGAAATATTAATTTGTATCCAAAAAAGGCTTCGGTCTCTATATGAAAAAGTAATCCAAACCAAAAACATTCCATTGGGGTTTGTCATGTTTTATTCGAAGAGGATTTGTTTTCATAATTTTATAATTATATAATCCAAACACAGTATAATAAATCCAATGGTGAGGTTGAAGTGTGTTATGTTTACAAATAATTCATTTTAACCCCTTAAATTATAATATTGGCATTATAGTACTCATCACGAGTTTATATAAATAATTAAATAGTTTAAAACAAATTATTTTAAATGGAAAACATAATTTTTATCATGGAAATTTTTTATATGATTTATGACACCACCTAGAGGATGTTTTGATGTCATAATACACATTAAATATTTTATCATTTATAGTTAATAAAAATTATTTAAAAATAATATTTTGTGAAAATACCATTTATTTAAAAAATTATTGAATTTTTCAAAAAAATCTTTTGATATAAACTATATATTCCCACAAATAAAATTTATTTTTCATCATATCAAAATAAAATTTTTATCAAACTCAATATTTTTCCATATATAAATTAATATTAAAAGAAGAAATAGAATCATTGATCTATTGAAAATAAAATATGTAAATTAATATTTTTGTGGTCTAGATATATTTCCATTAATTACACTATTAAATTCCCTATGTGTAAGGAGTTTGATGATGATATTTTCATGGGGGGGGGTTAGAAAACATGATTTTGTCTTGATATCGATGATCATGTGATTCTCCCATAAAAAGGTTCTCTCATACATTAGATGTTGGATGTATTCTTGGGATAGGAGCAGGTATAATTCTATTGATGGTATCTCCCTCAAAGACATTGATACATGGGATTCATTGTGTACAATTCTATAAGTGTAGGCAATTATTTATTCTATATGTTTAATTTGTACTTTATCATAATTCATAATATACAAATATAAATGATAATTTTTCAATGTAGATATTATCAACAGTAATGATGCTTAACATTATTTTATAATGGTCCTAAATTAACAAAGTAGTTATTATTATTTCTATGACTCCACTACTTTATAACTCATTTATTCATTCTAAAATGGAATAAATGTTTAGGTCATTCATTTCTTCCACCATTATGAAATTTTACCAACGAAATTTTCTATTTAAACACTAAAATAGGTTAGGGTACTTCTATTTCATCACTTATTCATATCCTTATTCTTCATCCTTATACAATTGGTTATTCAAAAAAATTTGATCACGTGAGTTTTCTAAATCCGTAGAACATTGTCTCTATTATAGAAGTTCAACATCACATGCTTCTCATATGAATGAAGTTTATCTAATTTTACCACCTCTAGATTTAGTACATGTGAGAGGTATGGTATTTACGTCACAAATATAGATACATAGAACAAATAGTGTACTTGAGAGATGTTAGGTGAGAGTTATAGTTGATATTTCACCAATCGTATGTGATCAAGAATATAAAATGGGATAATGTACCTCAGAATAATCTTCCCCTTCTCTCAAACATGATGACTTTATTCTATGGTGATATATGAAAGAATAATTTATCTCAGACCTCAAACATGAGGTCTCATCAAAGATTGTATACATGGATTTTCAATTGACTTTATTCCTAATTTAATATGATTTTAAATATTTAGAACTATCTATTTCATTTCATGTATAATGTCATGTCACATTAGATTCTGCTCTCTATCTTCTTCAGAACAAGTTAGAGCTTGAAACCCTTTCCCATATAAAGCTTGGTAAGGTGAAATTTGAATACCATAATAGAAACCTTTGTTATATGAGTAAAACACTTGGGGAAGTGGATCGTCCCAAATTCAAATCAAGACCATTTAATATGATCTAAGAATATCATCTACAGTTGTAATGTTACTTTTAGACTGACTATCCATCTAAGGGTGAAATAAGTGTTAAATATAAGTTCTATATCCAACACTTGATGAATGATTCTCTGAAGCCTCAGGGTAAACATAATATCTAAATAAAATATAGAAGAGATTATAACACTATATATATATACCACTTCTTGAATGTATATATTAATATATTGTTCAAGAGTTTAATATTTCATTATTATAATAATAGTTTCTCACTTGTTAATGTAATTTTATTGCCACCCATAAGGTGTTTTTCAATCATGGGACCTGGGGAGTCCTATAAACAAATCAGTGGTTGCATTTTTTCATTTCCATACTGGTATGAGAAATGGTTTTCACATACCCTGAGACTTATGTCATTCTAACCTGACTTGTTGGAAGCCCAATCATTGAGATAAAACTCTAAAATACCTCTTGTCAAGTTATCACACCATAATATTCTCTTCAAATATTTATACATGTTATTGATTCCAAGATTAATAGTGAAGGATGATAAATTCACATAATCTAGAGGTAACCACTTCAGTGGTCTAATTTATGGGACACATATTCGGGTCCTAAACCATATAAATATTTTTTTAGTATAGTTTAACTCTGTAATACTCGCTACCTATATCTGTAGAAAATTACTATATTTCATGGCCTCCTTGATCCTCATAAAAATATATTACTAAAAAGTTATTTGATCAAGGTAGGATAATGATCCTTTTGTTATTACCATGTCAATTCTTTTCAAGTATAGGATGATTATCTCTCTTACAATGCTCATCATATATTGAGTTGTGGGATAGTTCCAACTTAGTATATCATTAAATATGGTCACATTCCTCAGATAATAATGGATTGAAAAAAAATAATCCATGGCAAGATCTAACCACTTATATCGGAACATATTAATTTCCTTTTAAGTTAATATGTATGTGTGGAATTTATTTTCTATATTTTAAACCTACTTTTATCTGTTTAGATAAGGTCACCAAATATTCAATGAGAAGATCACTTCTGAAAATTCTAGATTACGCATCGGGTAATCTTTATCAGGGATATTTAATTGGAAGGAGGAATAAAATATCAATTTTTCATTTTTCAAAAATATAAAACCCAAGACATTTTTGGACACATCACTATAGATCACCAATCCTTCCCCACTGGTTGGTAATGTGATCACATGTGTAGTTATTGACCTATAATTTATCTCTTTAATGATTTCTTTATAATAAATAGTCTAAAAAATAATTATCATCTTACACACTATATTGGTTGTTTGTATTTTCAATCATGATATGTTTATCAAAAATCAATGATAATATCAAACTAATCCATGGAGACTGTAGATTAACTTCATAGTTGTTTTCCTGGGCCATCCTTCAATTACCACTATTTTTATGGACCAAATGATATCCCTTTTTTGTGATAAAATTCACAAAAAATTGACATACTCCTTTTATATGAAAAATTAAGATCCTAACCTATAGATTAGGACGATATACAGAGAATTATTTGAGGATCACATTCTCTCACACTATAAACATCATTATGGATGATATTTTACATAGTCTCAATCATTTTATGTAGAAATAAATTATCATAAAGAAATAATATCCATCATTGAGATGTTAATTTCAAAATTGGTTTATCCCCCTCTTTTCAAATGTATAGAATCCAAGGGTTATTCAATTTACTAATAGTTAATTCCTTAGATAACAAATTTATGATGGATATACAAAGGAAAGGTTAATCGAGACCTAGAAAAGCACTAAATTTCATTAATATGAGAATCAAAAGGTATTTATGAACATTCGCACAAACCATTATAGAGATAAAATATTCATAGAATGTTTTTCTAATTATATAAGATTATTTGGGGTGGTGACTTGATGTATATAGAAAAAATAAAACAAATGATAATATGGAATGAATAAAAATATAAAAAGACAAAAAACACGAGTAGAGGTTAGGTCTACTTTAGCCATCATTATCTCTTCAACCAATGAAATTCATTATTTCATTGGAATTATAGACCGTTGGTGTTCAACATGAATTTTTCCTTTATAAAAGAGGATTTCCTTGGATAATGCCCAACATTTCCACATTTTAATAGAAAATAGTTAATGGTTATTTATATTCAAATTTATTTCCATACAATATGTTAATTGAAATCATTATTTTTTCATTGAAAAAAGATATATTATGACCATTTTCCACACAAAAAACATATTTGAGTTCAATTGTGACATTTACATTCAAGCCGCTTTCTGCATATTTAACACATAAGAAATTGAATTTTCATTACATTATCACCTTTATCATTTCGACTTCCTTGAGGTGTCATTATCCTCTACTTTTATATGTTTATAAATTCAACTATGTTCCATTTTTTAGTCATGATTTTATATAAATAGTCTATCATTATTTGGATATGTTTTTTCTATTGTAATATCACAAAACTCATTTGGGAAGTTATCCCATTTCCCCTCACAGTGGATTTTGACTCGGTTCATCATATTTATGGACATTAATTATTAATAGAGAAAATAATGGACCAGTATTTTTAAAATATTAAATATATAAACTAGAAACAATAAAGTTTAAAGTGAAAATCATTAATGAAAAATCCTTTAACCTATGATTTTTTATAGTTTAAGCTATGTTTTTTCATGATCCATGTCATAATATAAAATCAAATTTTATTATTTTTCCATTTATAATGATCCATAATGTTATTTTTAATTTACTAAAAATTATACCTAATGATTTTAAAACCAAGAGTTAATCAAGTCCCACTATCACACACCAGGTGACAATCAAGTCCACCTCAATGCACCCTTTTATGTACTTACCCCTAGTTATAGCTATACTAGATCCATAGCCACTTGTAGTGTGCATGCATGGACAGATTTTCTTGGAAACCAATTATTCTATAATTTGAAAAATTTAGGGATTTTTTCCTATGTTCAGTCTTATCCTTATGCCTTTCATTAGATTTTTCTAATCCAAATCACAAAAAATGCACTTTTGTGGATACCAGCTGTGAAAACCCATATATTTAATAAACCTTAATTAATGATATATTACAAAAAATTACATATTATAAAATCCCAAAGTACTATGAATTATAGTTCCCCTGGTAAATTAGGTACATTGAATAACAGGTTTCAATATTAATACAATGAAATTATTAATAACATCCTTTAAATTAAATTTTTCTTCTAAAAATGAATGGGAAAACATAGGAATGTACATAAGAAAAGGGTGATCTATATATACAAGTAAGGGAATAAAAAAGTATATAATAATGTAAATTAGTACATGTAAACCATGTGGAACAACATGTTATCATAAGAGGGGTAAAAACCATTTCCTCGGACAATTTGGCACCATATAACTTGATAACATAAAGGGGAAATAGGAATGTGGATACAACATAAAACATGACCTCACAAACACAATTCGATGATAACCATTAATACAACATAACATTTTTATAAAAATATAATGTATCTCCCAGCATACATGGAATATTAAGAGATTTAAATATTTACCAGTTCATTAGAGGGATATAAAATTTTTGGTCCACATGTCACTTTCATGCCATGTCCATGCATAAGTGTGGCACATAGATCATACAAAATAATGATTAATTTCAACAATTTTAACCCCAAAATTATTGTTTTTGGGTTACATAAATAGAAATAATGATTCATGGATGGAGAGATTCAACAGGGTGAATACCTACGAGTGGAAATGAGAATAGTTATACACTAAAAAATATTTGGCAAGGAAGGTCACAGGATGATTTTGACAACATAATGGAGGTACATATTGATTTATGGAAGGGTTAGAATTTATCAAATAGTGTATTGCATAACATTTAAATAATAATTAATGTAATAGGAACACATGAATATATATCCCAATATAACAATTGGAAAAACAATTCCTTATTTACTAAAAGATCTTGAATAAAGAGGAGAAGTAGGGGATCTATTACCATGATATGTTGTTTATTAATGGTTGGGAGGAGTTTATTGAGAGATTGGGTCACCATATTAAGAATATATAGATGAAAAATAGATTAATTTCATGATAAAATGGTTTTGAATGATTTGGAAGGTGTGTTTGGGTGGTTTAATATATAAAAACAGATCAAAATTATTTATTAATTTCCTAACATATTTTTTAGGCTCTATATGAGAAGTAATAAAAACCAAAATTATTTCCATTTTTCACATGTTTCTCAAAAAGGTGAAATTTTGAAATATTATATATTTTTTGGAACCAAAAACCATAAAATAACATCCTCATTGGTCTGGAAGTGAGTCATGTTTATAAATAATTGATTTTAAAACCATAAAATAAATTATATATTTTAGGGGATTTAGTAAGGGGTTATAAAATATATAAAATAAACTCAATGATACATTATTTTAAATAGGAAACATAATTTTGGTGATTTATACTCTTTATATAATTTATTACATCAATTTGGTGCCTTTTTGATGTTATAATACACAGAATATGTTTATACCATATTTATTTTTTACCAAACAAACTGATTACCTCTGAAAATTAAGAAAAAAACACTTTCAGGTAATTTTGATGCACTAATTTGAAAATAATATTTTATTTTCACTAATAATAATCTAAGAATGGTAATATAATATTTTAAATAATAAAACTATGTTTAACAAAAAAAATTTGATTTTTTTTACAATAATAGTTTTCAGAAACATGTAAAATCAATGTTGAATTCAAAAAAAAGTTTATGATTTATATTTAATAAATTTTTTTTTTAAATATAATATATTTTATAATTTATTCAATTCATCAAAATGTGTTCCTTTATAGGAATTACATGATTCTCAATAATTAACTTCGTTTTCTTCATATTGAAATTCAATTTTATCAAACTCATAGTTTTGTAATTTAAAATATATTCTAAAAGGGAGAAATTTAATTAATTTTTTATAAAAAATAATATATTAAAATTTATTATATTAAGGTTTATATACATATACATTTATTACACCAATGAATCACATAAATTTGATGTGTGTGATGATGATATTTTCAATTAGTAGTTCTGTGAACATGGTTTGGGCCATGATCTCGATGAACTTGAACTTCTACCATAAATTTTTTCATCATTATTTAATTATTGAATCTCAACTTGGAATTATCCATGGGAAATTTATATTGATTCTTACCCTATAAAAATATATGGTAAATGGGATTGATAGAGTATGATCTAACTGTTTGAGGACATCATTTATTTCGTCTATGGAAATTGGGATTTATCATAACACTCAATACACTAATATTAATTTTCACTATACAAAAAATATATTATCATTGGTTATGGTGCTTAAATTTATTTTATAAGGGTCCAAAATAACTAATTTAGCTCAAATGTTTTCTATAACTAAAAAACTTCAAAATAAATTTCATCATTCAAAATGTAATTAAATTATAGGTTATTATACTGTGGGATCGAAGACCATTGGATAAAAATAAACTAATTTTACATTGATAGAAATATATAGAACATAGTAGTGATTGAGTTCATCCATTTTTTTTGCTTTTTAGAGTAATCTATATGCTTTCCATCTTCATTAGTTTTAATTTCAAGTGATCTATGTATTCCATTTTCAATTGTTTTCTCCCAGTCCTATGTTATTAATGTATTTTCATGGATATGCAATAGTGATTTAGTATTTTTTTATTTTATATATTAAGGATAAAACATGATTTTTACCTTTAACTATTTAAATTTTGGGAAAAATAGAATTATCTTTATATCATTATTTATCATATATGTTCTATGGATTGGTGATATTGATTTATGATATATTATGTTGGGCGTATGGGTTTCATTACCCATAATATTTTTGATCGAATGAGTTCTATATGTTAACATTAGTGACTTGGATCTGGGTATTGATCTAAATATTAGTTTGAATCAAAAGAAAAGTGTTTTGGAAATAATAACTCTTATATACTTTAGTCAATTTTATTTATTAGATTATGAGTCGTGATTCGAAAATCCATCACATCATTTTATATTAATTATTATTCTTTATATTATTTTTTATTTGGTACAATTCTTTTACATTGGAGATTTTTATATTCTAGAACATATTTTTATTCTTCTATAATTACAGTTAATACACTAAATTTTTTGGAACATTGTATCTTCTAAACATTATTGTATATTAAGAGTTAATTTTTGCATGATAGTAAAAAACTCAATTCATCCTCCTATTGAAGCTTCTATACTAGTACAATATGTGGAACAATTTATTATCTCTACCTCTACAAATTAAATCATTCAGCATCATTTTCATGTTTTTTATACATACATATTAATAAATCTAAAATTTTCTAATTTAGCTAAATCTACTTATCAAATCATTATAGATCATGAATCACGGTCGGGCATCCATATTGTATAGAGATTTGTAGGAATATTAAAGATACATAATACATTTGTTTTTTATTAATAATAATTTGGATTAATATTTAGTGATGGTAAAAAACTATATGATTATGAAGATATAAATTTTTTAATTTTTTGAGAGAGGATAAGGATGAGTATCATGTAAATTATAAATATTGGATTAAAATATTTTTATCTTTTTCCAAAAATATTTTGATTCAAATATAATCACGTGAGACAAAATATATAATTTTAAAGAAGTTCTAGATAAAAAATTTACAGACATTAAATTATTAAAAAAAATAATGATCTATTTATCATGAAAGTAATCATGATTTATATTTTTTCTAGGAGGATGAATTTTTTGAAAGAATAAAATTTATATGATTTTAGTTTATATTTCAAAATATATTAGATCAAAACAAATTTTTGATGATGTATTAATTTAGAATATTACAACCATTCATCCAAAATAATTTGAATCAAAGATCATAAATATTGTTGACATGAATCATATTATGTAGTTATATCAAGTCGATCTTATCTAAAACTTGATTACATATTACAATATAATGAAACAATAAGTTTATAAAGAGAAATGGAATTCCATAATTTACTTTTATATCACAACATCCAAAGAATACAATCCATGTACTTGAATTTTTTATTCCATTAAATATTATTCGAATGATATAAATAAGAATTCTAGTGGAGGATAGTTTCCTTAACTAAAATTAAAATAAAAACATGATTAAGAATAATTATTCCTGAAATAATAATTTGAATGTAAAAGAGATATAATTGTTATATATATATATGATTGTATTATTAGAAGGATTGTTTTGATGTTATTTGTAATTAATGTGAGGAGAATAGAACAAATAATTGATATTTTCTCTGGTTGAAAAAGTAAGATAGGGAATCAAAAAGATCAAGGCACAAAATAAGTAATGATATAAGATTTAAAAATAATTGGAGTTTACGTTAATATATATCTTCTGAAAGTGATTCATATATTTATGTTTTCTATATGATTATTGAACTCAACGTTGTACTATATTAAAATGAAACATTCATTATGGTAATTTTTATTAATAAATGTATATTATATATATCGTTATATTATACTTGTCTTTATTATTCTTGAAATGAAGATAAAACTACATTATTTGAGGTAATGGTGGTATATTTTACTAAAATAGAGATTAAATATTTGATTTTTATGAGAAAAATATGATAAGACTATTGAACTCAACGTTGTACTATATTATCTCTTGTTAATTACAAAAAAAATTATTTATTATGAAGCTATAATATGTTACATTACTATTTAAATTTTGGAAGGGAGAATAATGAAAAACATCATGACTAATTGAAACCTTCTAAGATATAATACAAAAAAATTTATTCATCTTTTAGTAAGTCACATTTTCAATCCAATTATTTTTATTTTAGAATGTTCCCACATATTAACTAAATGTCATATGTGAGGTTACATGAATTTTATATTTCCATTATAATGAAAAAATATTTCAAAAAATCATGATTTTATATTTATAATGATAATATAGATATTCAACAAAGAATAGTAGTTAAAATCATTGTTCATATAGTTCTATTTTGGAATGTTTTCATATGAAAAAGTGATTGGTCACCAGTATATTATTTTCATCCATTTTAATAGAATTTTTTGAGTAAAGAACACAAAAATACTCAGCATATGGATAACATATATTCTCTACACATCATTAGAAACAATTATAACTTCTAGAATATAAAAAACTTTTTGTGTGGACATGTCACCTTTTTAAAAAAAACCATGGATGGGGAGATCATCAGAATGGTCAATGTATCTTTTGATAGTTGGCAACTTATTTAGTTTGAACCTTATGTTTTTATAAATAAACACAACCATATAATACTAAGTTAACTACATGATGAGGGTTTCTATATAAACTTTTTCAAAGGAGCATATAGCTTTACAAGTTCAGAAGGTGTTCAGCTACTATCAGCTTATGCTCATGGAAATGTATACAATATTGACCAAATATACGATACATGATGAAACAATTATTTCCTTAGTTCATCATATAATAATTATTCTCTATGTAATATAACAATAGGAAACCAAAATGTTCAAAACAAATTTATTAATTATAAAAAATAATTTTTAATGAAATTCTAGAACTACCATTTTAATTATTTTAATATTTTTAAACCATAAAAATATTTTATGAAATATAAACCTATCATTTGAAATATAATTTAATTCTCAACATTGTTATGTCTATAGTTATTACACATGGAAATTTTCTAGACAAGAAGAATAAATTTATAAAATAAATATAATTAGTATGTACTTTTCGATGATTAGTTATGGGTTTATTAGGATTATTCACTTCAGAATAAATTGGATGACACTCATTTTTAAGTGTTTGGTTTGTCTCAAGAGGTGATTTGGTGGTTTTTCTGTTTCAAGAGAGTTCTATTTTTTAGAATAGGATACTATTAAGTATGTTGGAATATTTTGTAAATAAATAAATAACATCGATATTGTAAATTAGTTAATACAATATGATGTCTTCTTAGTTCTTATAAATCGTGAATAAATTTCATAATGCAAGATGTATAGAGGAGAAGTGGAGATGATATCCTGTGAATAATGTTGTAGACACATCCATTGTTTATGGACCATGACGTAATATAAGTGACCATGAAATAGAATATTCAACCACACCAAAGAGGTGGCGTTCTCCAAGCCATAGAGTATGGACACTACATAAAGGAATCGAGGTCATGTTTTGGTTCCCCAAGTGTTTTTACACATCCAAGTTATAGTTGGTTGTCCACAATATAGATCTCTGGTGATGGTTATTAGTGGTTGTGATTTTTTTGTGCCCTACACATCACAACTGAGAATACCACAACACATAATGAATTTTAATAGAATTCTGTGGTTCTGTAGATTTGGTGACATCCATGGAAGAACATGTGTTCTTTTCCATAGACATTAGGTTTTTTAAAAGATCCCACCACTGTGCGATCAAACCATTCCATAGAAGTGATAGAATATTTCAGTGGTTCTGGAGTTTCAAATCCCTCTACACAAAAACACGTGGACTACATCATTACTATGTGTTTCAATTATTTTAAAATACATAAAAACTAAATGGTTGTTCCATAATACCTATTACCATGCCTTAAAATACATTTCTAGACATATTTAAAAGAAAATTATGAGTTTGATTTTTATAATAACTTTGGATGTTTTTTTAGTCTACAATAACAACCAATTTTGAAATAGATAATGAGGATCTATTTGAGAAAAGATAAAAAAGGGTTAATTTAAAAAAAATAAGAGTTGAAAGGAGTTGTTTTTTTTTAATTTGAATTTAAAAATAAAAATTGAAAATAAATTGTAATTACTTTCTAAAAAATGGTAGTAGAAAATTTGTGTCGAATAATAGTCATAGAAATAAGAGAAAACAAACTAGTGATATAACAACAATAAGTTGCTGCGAATATTTTCATATAGTGAAGAGATAATTAATATATTTCAAAAGGTTAAATAAGAATACAAGAGGCTCTACATTAATATTTGAAGGCATTGGTCAGATTTCATTCTTCATGCTGATATTAAAAATCTGTTTTATTATTTTATTCTATGATACACTATCATAGTCAGGATACTTGAGGGAATATGAGTTCCTGGATAAACCCTTATCATAGTACCGAATTATTGAAAATAGTTCATTCTATGATCTTGGAGGATTTTAGACCATGTAAACGAATATATTTTTTATTTTTAGAGATGAACCATGTAGACCGATTGTAATGTTTCTGTGTCTATGTTGAATAGTGATCAATAATAACATTAACCATTGATGAGGGATTTTTCACCAATAAAATGTAAAAAAAATTAAAAACTTAATCACCACTATCCATGATTCATCACAAATCAATGTGGTTCATCTTCAAGTGGTATTAGAGCCCAAGTTTCCTTTTCTGGTGATTTATATTTTGAATTTTGATAAGAGGTCTCTTTATGTTATAATTATGTGTCACTTATTTATTAGTGTATGTCATATAAAATCAAAAATAAGTGAATATATGAAAGATTCCCACTTTTTATATAAAATACTACATATATACAAGGAAAATATAGTTCTTTATATTTTATATATCAGTTGGTATGTTCTACATGATACAACTAATGGGTTTACATCTTGTCCTAAGAATACTACTTTAATAACAAAAAATATAATGAATACTAGGAATGATGTTCATTCTAGGAATGTCATATTTCCATCTTTATATATACAAGAATTTCTTAAAATTAGATTTATTAGGATAAACAATGGAATTTGGGATAAAAATTTTAATATCATTAAGAATAATAATAAGGTGATGTAGGTGAATCTTTAAATAAGGAGATCAAAATTGGAGGATCTAAAAATGTAAGATAATGAAACTGATGTTGGGTTCTTTAAAAGAGTGAGGGAGACTATGAGTATAATAAAAATTTATGTCAATGAATTTTGAAAATAATATAGTGGTTGAGAAGACACTTCACTTCATTCCAAAAATATTTTACGTTAATGCTTCAACAATTGAGTGCTATGATAAAATACTTCTTATAGATTAATTTCATATCACTCTCATTTCCTATGAGATTGTGAAAATGAATTCTTAAGAAAATCTGAAATTCTTAAAAATAAATCTATTTTAATGCCTCAATTCAACATACGAATTAGAAAAAGTTTGATTAATAATAAATTGATTAGTATGATTCCTCTTATGATTTGAGTTAAAATTTTGATCATGTGATGTGTCAAATTACTAGAAACATGATAATATGAAATAGTAAGATTAAATTTATAAGTTTAATAAAAATATATGTATGTGGTGTAGCTATAAATTTAAATAAAAACAAACCTAAGCTTGTAAAAGATGAATCCCATGATGAATAAGAATAATTAAAAGGGGGTCACTTTTATAAGAGATCAATGAAATTTATAAAACCTAGGATTTGTTCTAAATGTAAGAGGAATATATTCTCAAAATTCTGAAAAGAGAATTTCCTATCTAAATGTGAATGTAATGATATCAGTGATAAAGAATTGTAAATGGATACCTGAAATGATTTTGATAAAAAAAATATTTTCACAATGCTGAATGAAGCGGCATTCACATAAGAAAAATAGTTGTAAATTTTAATATAATAAATACACTAATATGGAATTAATGATATAAAGGGAAATAAAGTAGGTCGTATAATAAATATCATTGTTTGAAAATCATATTAAAATATGAATATGTAAATTCTTTATTCGAGGGGAAATGAATTAATATGTTTTGAAAGGAATTAAAGTTATTGAAAGATGTTGATGAATAGAATAAGATTATTTATGAACTGAATAATTGAAGATACAATATGGATAAAGGAGTGAAAAAATTAATGGGATAGATATTTCATAATAAAAATTATGGATTATGGAAAAGGAGCTTAAAAAGATAACATAAATTTATAGAATAATATTCATGGTGTAAGGAAATCTCAAAAAAAATAAAATCTCAAGGACATCATAAATGACCATCCAAAAATGAAAAAAAAACATTAATATAACTTACAATATATTTGAGAAGAATATTCCAATTAGAAAGAACATTTTTGAAGAAATATCATGTGATTCTCTTGATTCTAGATGTTTTCAGTGGATCTACTTAATAAACAAACTGCAAAAAATTCTAAAGGAAAAAAGGGATAAAAATAAGTTAAATATAATTGATAAATATTTATAATTAAATAATGTTTTGGGATTCTTGAAATCATCCAAAATTAATGGTGGGAAGAAGTTTTAAAACATGTTCACATTTATAATCATCAAGATATTTATAATTGTAAATATTATTTCCTTATTATTATTGGAACTATTGATAATTTTATCTCATTGAAAGGATGAGTTTTTTAATAACCAATATAATGATGAGTTTACAAAGTGTTCATGATAATAATTTAGGTAGATTCATATCTCTTAAAAGATAAAACACTATAGACAACCCTATGAAATTTGAATTGAAAATTAAAAATAGATTTAAACCATTTGTAGATCTTTTTGAATGTTGTGATTGAAACTGTGAGATTGAAATGTGTTTCTTGTAATTCTACTTGAATAAATGTACTCAAAAGATAGTTAGGATAGTTCCCAAAATCATAATGATAATGGAAATAAAAATTCTCATGTTTTTCATCTTTTCCTCTTGGCATCCAAGGGAGAATGCCTATGGATATTGGATAGGTGTTTTTCTACTCATATGATATGATATTTAAATCAATTCAATAATGATAAAATATTTAAAAATTATGATGTTGCAATTGTAAATAATGGTTCACTCGTAATCAAATGTTCTTGATCACAAATTATTAGAAAAAATAAATTGAATTCCAAAATCACATTCAATGCAAAAAGACTGAAAATAAATACTCTTATTGTGTCTCAATTATGTCCTACGATTATCATTTAATTATTTATGTTTTCATAAAAGGAAAAATTAAAAGTACAAAGAAATCAAGGTATATTTAAATTATAGTTCCTGAGGTAATCCCCTCGAACTAAGTCCACTCTTTCCAGGGAATACAAACCCATGTGAGGAAACAAAGTGATAGAAAATTAATGTGATGACTTAGAGGTGAGGAAATATAAAACCTCATTATAGTCAAGATAAGTATGAAGAACATCCATGATATTTTTATTAATCCATATAAATTTATAGCTAAGAAAAGATAAAAACTATGTGGTGGGGTAGAAACTGCATGAAGAATTAAATCTTGTAAGAAGAAAACAAAATTTACCATTGAAGACTTGGATATCACGGAAAAACAACATGTGTAAAAAAATTTATATAGGTAATGTTCAAGATTTTTTTATTTTGAAAAGAAATAATAATTTTATGTTTTCCCCTTTTTAAAAGGAATTTTTTTAATAATTAACTTAAGAAGGTTCTAATATAGACTACTCATCCATTAGATTTGGTTCACACTCACATTTTTTGTCCCATGAGGAAACCATCAAAAAATAAAGAGAAATATTTTATTACCTTTGTTGATTAATTTACTCACATTAAATGTATTATATTTATGAATCATAAACCAGATGCTTTAACAAGGTGTAAATATTTCAACATATGTGGTGAAAATAATTCTTATTACTATAGATCGATGATTAGAACTAATATTAGTGGTGACTATACCATTAGAATATTTAAATCATATATTGAAAACATGGAATTCATCAGGTAATTAGTGAACCATAAACACCAAAAAATGTTGTGTTCTAAAAAATGAATAAAGTATTATACAGATGGCTTGAAAAATATTTCAAGATCTTTATATATCTTATTTTTTCTGGACACAATCCATTATAGTCCCCATTCATAGAAAAAATCATTATCTTTATTGGAAAACCTCTTATATGTATTCTTATTGAAATTATTATAAAAAACCATGTCTGAAGTATCTGATAGTGTTTTGAAACCCCGTCATTATCATAGTTAAATGTGAAAATATAGTAAAATATGGTAGTGGAGTTGTTTATGGAATATTTATTAGCTATCAACAAAATGGAAGAGGATATCCTTGTTAAAATAAGTAGGCAGGGAATATTTTTGACTTTTTCCATGTGAATGTGATAGAATACATAAATAAATTGAACCCCAATGAAAAAATAATTTCTAAAAGGGATAATGATGAATCTAGTTATTTGTAAGATAAATGTGAAGATTCATAATGTAGTTAAGATAATGAGGTTATACCTCGGGAAAAGTTTTAATCAGAAAATTCACGTGATGATGAATAATCTTATTCTCATCATCCCATGTTGAGAATACAAGTCAAGATTCAAAATAACATTATAAATTAATGAAAACATTTTAAAACTCGAATAAATATGAGGAAAACATGATTAAATCAATGTTCTCCCATGTTTAACCAAAATATGTGCACAATGTATTGAAACATGTATAGTGTAATGATGCAATGAATGAAGATCATGATGAAAATGAATATAATATTACTTGATAATCAGTTCAAATTCCTGAAAAAAACAATATTATTTAGAAAAATATGTGTATCAAAATAATATGTGTTAAAAATATTACATGGTGATAAATAATCCATCATTATTGTGTAAAATCAATTCCCGAGATAAAGGAGTCAACTTTGACGAATCATTTTCACTAGTTTCATGACTCAAAACCCTAAGAATTTTTTCATTACATTGCTATGAAATTGAATTTCAACATCAATCACTTGGATGTAAATAAATCCTTCATATATGGTAAATTGAAAGTGTATGTTTATATTGATCTAATGTAACACACTAATAATTTAAAAGAACACTATAATTGATAGTGGATATAACTTGTATCACTAAACTGAAAAGAATTATGATATACAATAAAAAATTTATTATTTTAACACGGATTTTATAATCTATCTCTTAAATATTTGTGTGTTTGATTATTATTAACCATATTATGATATATATATATATATTAATTGATAAATAAATATTTATTGATTAATTCGTTAGAAATAAACACTCAAAATTTAGTAGTTGTTTTATATGTTTTCTTCAAAAATGGATTTTATTAATTTTTATTAGAAAAAATATAATTATTTTTTTCTATTATTATAAATTTTATTTGAAAAAATTAACCTATTATTTGAAATAATTATATAAAATTTTTCTTAGTGTGAGTTTTGTAAATTTTTCTGCAATGATTTATTTTATAGTGACCAGTGAAAATAGAGAAATTTATTGGAAAACATATTTTTGAATTAACCATTTGAATAGATACATTGTTTTCAAAATCATTTAAAAGTAAAATTTGTTATGATACATTATTAATAATCCAATTAATTTCCTTATAATCAAATTTATTGTTGAATATTTTATAAAAACAATTTTATACAGAAAAGACATTTTTTTTCTGAAAAACTGTTCTTCATGGCGTTTTTCGGGTTCAATTTCTGGCACATTGATGTTTTTAATTTTAAAAATGGATTTCATATTTCAATTATGGAGAACAATGTTTAGTAAATAGGTCTATTTTATTTTTTTCAATAAAAATAGTAACATTAATCATTCTTGTTGTCACATTAAAGGGTAAATCGGGTTTTTAAAGTTAAAAATAAAAAAGCTAAAGGCAAAAAAATAACACTATCACATTCCTTAATTTTATTGGAAGATTATATTTCATCCATAATCATTCAATAATTTGAAATATATCATATATTGTCCATTTTTATTAGATTATGACAATTGAAAAATATTATTTCATGAAAAGTCAAAGATGTCCCACTAATATTTTTAATAACAATAATTTTTTTAATTAGGTATTATCCCAAAGATATGTTCAACTATAAATATTATATTGAGAGAATAAATATTTTTATTCATAAATTTAATTATATTTCATTTTTAGTCATTAAATAATGGACTTATATTATTATATTTTGCTGAATGAGTAATTATTTAATCATTGGAATAATCAGATAAATTATATTAAAAATATATATAGTTACATAAATTGTTATATATATGGTGGGGAATGAATTATCTAGATGAACATGAAATTATTATGATATAATAAAATAGGCTTTTAAAATTTCATATGTTCTCTTGATCATTTTAAATGGAATGTATTAAGTAGTATAAAAATTGAAAATTATAATATTTTATGGGATTAATATTTTATATATTTAAATAATAATATGAATAATATTAAATCATAAAAGGATAATTTATGGTAAAACATTTCATTCCATTTAATTTATATGAAAATTTTAAACATTTTTCTCTAGAATAGTCTTATAATATTTTAAAATTTTGGGATGTTCAAAAAGTTTCCCTCACCAAAATTAGAAACGTGTCCCTACTACATCACTTATTTATGGAACATTTAACTTCAAAAATAGACCATAACATTAAAAATTATATTCACAACATACAAACCCATGTTCTTATGGTTATGGCCCATCCAAAATATCAATCCTAGGTCCCTTAAAAAATATCTTATGGGAGTCCACCGAAAAAAGTTAATCATCTTTAATGACTGTTATAAATTTATTTCTTCTTCTACATCATGTTAATGTGTAACAACCATCCTATAATGACAAATATAAAATCTTAAATATATTTATATTTTATTCTGATTATTGGAAACTCATATTCAATCTCTTTTCAATCTGATGAAAAGTGAAAACGTAACTCGTGCGTACGTTTGAATTTATCTATCAACATAGTGGTGTATTTAATTTTTCATCACCACATTATATAGATAGTACTAAATTATCATCAAATTAATATATATGATAAATTTTAAATATAAATTTTCCTTAATTTTTTATTATTATTTACCATTCTTTCATTACAAGCATTGATAAAAGAAAACATTGTTAATCCGTATATACGGTGTACTGTCTCCATAAACAATGTAATTCGTTTTCTATCTTAATATTTAAATATGAATCTAAATATATATATATATACATAATAAACAACATTCTATATGTGATGGAGCTATGATAAAATTATACGGATCAAAATTGCTGAATAAAATCACACATGAAATACGAAGTAGTTACCAAAAAAACAATGATTTTACTAATGAATTGATGATAAAAAGGAGATAAAATATTATAATTAAATAATATATGGTATGATATATGTTAGTATGGATCTGAAATATATGTATAATTAGTCAATTTTTAATATATGGGATGTTTAAACACATAATAATGAAATTAAACCTAAGGAGAAGGTTTCTCGCCTAACATTTACTTGATTGAGTGATATTCAAATTTCCCAGCTTATTTATTTTTTGTGGTGTATATGCAACAATATTGATTTATTATATCAGGAATCTATTTTTCTTAATGGTATTTAAATTTCCATCTAATGTTTTCTGTTTCCTAGGTCATACGATTTAAACAATTCTGAAGTTGTAAGGGTTTAATTCAAAGTTTATTCATTATTTAGGAATTTTTTTTTATGCTTACAATGGGGAATATTTCAATTCTATATCCATGTTTTATAAAATAGTTTCCAACATTTTTCTAAAATTATCCTATAATTGTTTAAATTAATTTTTACTAATGTTTGACTATTTAGAAAATGGTTTTAATGGAATATTTTTTTGTTTTACCAAAAGAGGTAATTTTTTTACTTTTCCAAATAAAATATAGAATAATTTTTTTTCTAAAATTATTGGTAATGAGAGGATATTTTTTCAGGATTATGGTTTAATTATTTTTTTATTTTTTTATATGTTTACAATTTTTTTTTAAAAATTTGTTCCTTCATATTTATGAAGAGTATTTTTAATAGTAAATTTCAAACATAGAGAGATGTTTTCCATAAAACAATTTTAAAAATATATTAATGTTATTTTTATTCATTAATGTTACCAATTTCATTTACTTATTCATCATTGAGTATATGTTTTAATGATAACAAAAATTTAAGTAATCACTAACTTATGATAATTGAATATTTAATTTCTCTTAAATATTTATATTCTTTTATGATGTATATGATTATTCCAAAAACTTATAACTTATTTACATATGGTATTTATATTGAAATTTATTTTATTTATTAGTGGAATATTGATATATCTATATCCATTACCCAATACATATATTTATTGATAATTCATATGTACGAGTTGGTGTCCTAGAACCAACTAGTTGTACAATGATTACATGGATATTTAATGTATTTAAATATTAAACTTATTATTACATATTTTTCATTGTTCTGCATGAATGTGATGTAATAATGTCGTGGAGTATTTGTTGCATTGATAAGGTCATATAAGTTCCCATGTATGATGAGTGCCTCGAAATTCTAAAAAATTATTCTTAAATATAGTTCAACGGTTTGATTACATACATTGATGGGACATATAGCATGAAAAACATCATGTGTGAGTACTCATAAGGAGATGAGATTTCCTTTAATGAAATTCACACTTAGAAATCTCCAAGATAAAAGATTATCAGAACAAACCCTCCAGTATGAATTCTGCATGTTTTTGTGTCATCATATATTGGTTTCTACGAGTGTGTTTAATGATCCTTAGTCATTAAGATTATCATTAATACGTATCACGACTCGCACAATTTTATTTACTAATGAAAATCGTCACGTAGATAGTAAGATGTTTGTTATATTGGGTGTGTTATAAGTGGAATGTTATTATTGGATAAGTCGAGGAAGGATTTGTCTCTTCCATTTATAGAAGTTGATATCTCATCCCATTGGTTAAAATAGAATCATTGTGAGAAATTATATGTCCATGGTGTAACGATTAGTTTATTTTAGGTAGTCAATGAACAATGTATCAAGCACAAAGGACGATGACACCATCATGAGTCCTGCTTGATGAGATATTGAGACACAAGGATTATATTACACAGTGAGCATTCATATGTGGATGTCATTTTTGCGACTTTAATCTCTTTCTCATGGGTGCCTTGACACATTTCAGGATATTACTCTTGGACTTCAGTCAAGCCCGCCTAAAGCCAACGAGAAAGATTTCTAGAGGGTCACACACTAAGTGCTTCTAGTGGTCTCGGTAAAATTCTATTTGAATTTAATTAATAAATAATATTCTCAATCCAACAGAATACTTTTATTGAAATTAAAATTATTTCATAAATTAAATAAATATTTATACACTAGATTGTATGGAAAATATATTTATTTATTTTGTTGAACATTTAATAAATATCTATTTACTAGTTTGTAAATTAAAATATTTATTTCAGAGAATATCTTATTTATTAATTAATTTGGGTGTTCAATAAATGGAAGTGGAGTTCGAGCAGACCAAGGCAGGTCCTATAGTGAAATAATTATTTCCAAGATGAAAAATAATTATTTAACTAGTTGGAATAAATTAAAATAATACTACTATAATATTTTGATGCATAATTTTTTTTATAATTTCTTTTTGCGCAAGTTGGAGAACCAAAACTAATGATGCAGCGTTATTATTAATAGCATGGGTTTTCTCTTAGGTTATGAATTTATTTATGTTTTGTTAAGAAATTAAATATTTTAACTTAATCCACATGTAAATAAATATACATATATATCTATTGTGCCATCTACCGAACTGCACGGCCAATGAATTGAAAATTGTTGAGCTAAAAAAATTCCTCTAAAATCATCTTTTCTTCCCTCTCAAGAGAAAGATATGTTCTTCAATGCCAAAAAACAAGCGATCAAGAACGACCTACATAAGACACTCACTTCACCGCGCTATCACCCGGAGAATGAGTCATGCCGATCAGAGTCTATCAAAGCACATGTGGGTCACCTTGATAGAGATTCTAGTTTGGATCCCCAAAAATCACAATGAGATAATTCATAAGGTTCATTCCAGATGATCAATATCATTAAATAAGAAAATACCTAAGATATATGTATTATTTACTATATAAAATTATTTAAATTAATTATAAACATGACATGGAAGATACTCTCTAAAGGTTTCAAGCCTCTTCCTTCATTATATAAATCTTTGATTCTATTCTGTGGAGACTGGCATTCATCACTGTATATATCTCAGAATAATAATTTTTCATGGTAAACATTAATGTTGGGTGTCGTCCCAACTGCACTTCCACTGCACCTGAAACCTAAAAGTTTTATCAGAGTGGTTACATTATAGTGTATAATTATTTAAATATTTCTATGATTATTTACACATTTAATAACATTGTTTTTTCAGTTCAAGTTAATCATTCTCCAAATCTGAATACTGAGATTTTTTCCTCCTCATTCATTTCTCATTTACATTATAGAAATGAATTTTTCTTTTATTTTTGATTAAAAAAAATAAGGGATCTCATCGAGAGGTTCCAAAGGTTTCTTACTGTACAACACTAGAACCCACAGCCTATATTTGGAAATACACGATGTGTATTCAAGGTTCAATGCACCGGGTCTGGTCTTCAAATCCAAATTGTGTCATTTGAGTCTTTTTTGTGTCTTAATGACTTCATGTGTTGACTAGGAACCGGTGGCATGTGGTTTCTATATAACACAACATGTGGCCCACTAGACACAGTGTGTAGTCCCTTTGAGTTAGGGTTGGATTGTGTACCTCGTACACGGCTTGCGCAGATGGAGACCATGTAACAAGGAACTACAGAGTGTGTATCCCACTAGACATGAAGTATACTTGGAATATTTATGATGTACACTCGCACGTTGTTTCCCTAGGCATGTACTTCAGATGGATGGTGAACAATAGTACATGCCATATAGTTGGAACTACATACCGTGTACTCATAAAAATTATGTAGATTTATTAAAATTTATTATTATATTATACAAACCCTTCATACATGAACCATCCTACGGGTGTAAAGCTAGGGCACAACATGTGATGGGTGTTTTATATATATATGTATAGTTAAACTTCTATGTAATGATCATTTATAATCATTTGGTATTTATAAATAAGAATTCACCGGGTTTCCTCCAAGGTACAAGTTACATACAATGAGAAATTTAAATGAATTTATTTGTTTAAAATTATGATGGGTGAGAATCTCATGGAAATTAAAATAAGGGTTTATGATAAAGGGACTAATTAAATAATGATGATAATTAATTTATTCAAGCATGATTTATCTTAAACAAGAATGATTAAATAATTTAATTGTACTTTTATTAATGAGTAAATATCATTTCATGTATAGATGATCATTAGCTATACCGAGACCTTTTTATGTATATGGTTTCTTTTATTTTATTTATTTAAATTAATTTTCTTGGACCACAAGCCTTCTCATCATTAATTTTTAGGGCCTTCATGCCCAAGGATTCAATTATGTAAAACCCCTTTTTACCCCTCACCTATGTGGGAGTTAAAAAAAGGAACGTGTATTGGATGGAACTCCAAACCTGTTGTAGGAGGATAAAGTTGGAGCCAAGACAAAATGAATCCCTTGAGATATAGAGGTGTACAGGTGAAAGGATGTAAATACGAACCCAAAAGTTTCATCTTGTTTATTCACAAGTTCATGGTTAGTTAACCAACCACAAGATATTCTAACCATTATAAAATATCATGATCACTCCCTTTTCATTATTTTATTTTTGTCAGATTCTTGGTTTATCATTATGGATGTCTTTTCATGATCACACAATTATTGAATTAAACAAGCATGTAATATGGAAATAAAATAAACCAGGCTTATGCATAAATATTACCAAGATATAGTTAATCACTTAACTAAGTTCCACTTAATATTAATAAGCATTTGTTAATGATAATAAGAAATTCATGCTTAATCGATAAAAATACCTCAAATAAAATTATCAGTTAGACCAAGCCTTCAATTACATGATAAATGGAAAAGCTCAAAAAAACTATGTGTTTGACGAACCCTTATCGAGACACATACTTTTATACAGGAAGCCCTTATGAAATGTTTCGGGTTGAATTAATCATATTAAATCAATAGGATTAGCCCTTGTAAGATATGGTGTAATATTCGAGTCTATAGTTAAACAAATCAAATGTTAGGATTTCTTGATTGGGGAGTCCACTCAACAGATCAAGGAGCTAAAAGACTGCAGTTGGCAAAGACCTACCTACCTAAATACATTCAAATAGCTTGACCAACCCTTTTGGGGTTATGTGAATGGGAATATGGATCTTTTCCACTATAATTTCATGGAAATTTGACATTTTGGGTTCAATAGTGAGGTCCATTGGGATTTGATAAAATAGTAGGGGACTTAATTTATTATTTCTCATAAAAATGTAATCATTAAAATAATAATGATATACGATTTTAGTTGTACAGTAAAAATGAAAAGGTCGTCAACCAAATTATCCTTGTGATCAATTCTGGATAAAGACAGCATTATCACTGGTAGTAACTTCTAGTAATGTTTTAGATTCCTATAGGTTATCCTATGCCATTGATGAATGTCTTGCGTTTTTGAGTCAGCATTACTTGATCTGACTTCAAAAGACGAAATTGTTGAAGATTTCTAGGACTATGAGAAACATTTGAACGACGCGGTTGAGGACTAGTGTTTGATGCTATCATCAAGGTCTATTGAGATAATTAAGTATCATGGAAACTTGGATTCTTATAGCATGCTCGAGCACCTCTGGGGTCTTTACCAGGATAGAGAAACATGAAAGCTTTGAGATCTCCAAGGCACTATTTTAGAGTCATCTTGGAGATGGTTCCCCAGCTGGGCCTCATGTAGTCAAGTTCATTGGAAACATTGAAAACTTGGAGGTTCAAGGGTTTAAACTCCCTAAAGAACTGGGCATAGATCGCATTATCACATCACTCCCTCAGATATTCCCCAGCATTGTTGTTAATTTTAACATGAACAACATTGAGAATTATCAATCTATTCTTCTTATATATATTTTCCAAGTGGAAAAAGATATGAAGCATGAAAACCCTTATTTTCATGTTCTGAATAATATTAAAGGGAAGTCTAAGAGCTTTAATCTAAAAGATTATTTATATCCTCCTATGAAAAAGAAGATAAAAGGGGAGGAAAAGGAATATAAGGTTGTTTGTTTCACATCTCTCATGAAAGGTCATTATAAGAAGAACAACACCCATCCTAAGAAGCAAGGGGAAGTGTCATGTGCATTTTTTATTTAATTCAATAAATCTATTTCTACAAATTGGGTATTAGATATTTCTTGAAGTACTAACATATGTATCCAAATACAGGAACCAAGTAGATTTATAATTATTGTCCGAGGGTAGATATATCTGTGAGCAGCCAATGGTGCCAGACTTGCTATTATAGCTGTCGAGGACCACCACGTCATGTTTCCAACTTGGATGATATTGGTGTTAAATGGTTGTTATTATGTTTCTTATGTGACTAAAAATTTATTTCGATATCCAGAATAGATATATATCGATTTTTTTAAAGTTTGGAAATAAATGTAGCTTCTTTCAAAAAGATAGAATTTGTTTTCCTAGGTCACATTTATACAATTTTATTTACGTGTTGGATTACACATACCATGTAATTGAAATTGATCACAAATATAATTCACATGAATCATACCACACCCAAATTTTGCATCACCAGCTAGGTCATGTAAATGGGAAATTCTTGACAAAGTTACATCACGAATGATATTTAGATTCATTCGAACTAAAACTTTTTGGTGTATGGAATGCATGTTTACAAGGAAAATTAACCGACCCCATTTATTGGGAAAGGTTAAAGGGATAAATAACTCCATGAATTGGTTCATACCGATGTGTGTGGACCATTTCTAGTTGATGCAATTGGAGGGTACTCATACTTCACAAATCTTACTAATGATTTAATCTATTTCAATATATCTACTTAATGATGTATAAGTAGGATTCTTTTGATAAGTTCAAATAATACAAGTATGATGTTGAGAAACATATTAGTAAGAAGATTAAGACTCTTCACTCAGAATGAGGTGGATCATATCTTAATCAAGACTTCATTAATTGCTTAGATGGGTTTTTGATCCTATCCTAACTCACTCCTCTTAACACACCAAGTGAAATGGTGTGAGAGAAAGGAAGAACTGCACCTTTTTGGACATGGTGTGGTCAATGATGATTCGTGTGAGTCTTCCATTATCTTTTTGGGGATATGCATTAAAAACATTGGCCCCCCATACTAAAAACACTACAAACTAAATTGATAAATGTTATTCCATATGAGTTCTGGAGTGGAAAGAAAGCTATGTTATCGATTTTACAAGTGTGAGGAAGTGTTGTGTTTTTAAGGCCTCTTCAGGTAACAAACATGCTCCCTGAGGCACAAAGTGTACCTTTATAGGATACCCCTAGGAAAAAAGGGGATATTACACACACAACCCCTCAGAAAAAAGGTTATAGTAGCAAGACACCCCATATTATTTGAGAGAGAGAACATCTCCAAAAGGGATAGTGGGAGTGAGATATACTTCGATGAAGTTGAGGCTCATGTTACATAAGATTTGGTACAAGAGTAGATACCAAAACACCGTGTGGATGAATGAACTATCCTAGAGACACACGAACTATGTAAGACTACAAGGGATGGTAGTGAACTAGAATGGTATGTTTATATAGTTATCGAGGATGGTGATTCATTATTAGTTCATAATAATGATCCTCTAACCTACATGGAAGCAGTAAGTGGAATATATGTTGCCATGTGGCAATAATTTATGAATTATAAAATGGATTATATGTACCAAAAACATGTCCGGATTTTGGTAGATCATCTAGTTCATGTAAAGCCTATTGGTTTCAAATGGGTATTTAAGAATAAACTGGACATGGACGGACAAGTCAGTACCTATAACGCATGACTGGTTGCAAAAGGGTTCAAATAGCATCAAGGCATTGACTACGAAGAAACCCTTTCACCAGTTGCAGCAATGAAATCCATCATAATTATAGTGGCCATTGTCACTAACCATGACTATGAGATTTGTAAAATGGATGTAAAACCTACATTGCTTAATTGGAACATTCAAGAAGTTGTCTATATGACCAAACATAAAGGTTTTATTACCCCAAAGGATTCCAATAAGTTTAGAATGTTGCAAAAATCAATGTATGTATTAAAGAAAGCATCCAGGTTATGGAAGATTCATTCTGATGAAGCCATAATAAAATTTGGTTTTATTAAGAACGAATGTGATCCTTGTGTCTATAGATGGTTTTGTGGGAGTGTAGTTGTTTTCCTTATAGTATATGTTGATGGAATATTACTTATTGGAAATGAGATACCAGTCATATAGTCTGTTAATAAAATGATTAATCAATTCATCTCCATGAAGGACTTGGGTGAGGTATCCTATATTCTTGGGATCAGGATCCATTGTGATATATCCAAGAGATATTTGGCCCTTTTTCAAATTACATACATTGATAAGATACTAAAGAGATTCAATATGGAACAATCTAAGTGGGGATTGTTTACAACATTACATGGCATGAATATTTCCAATAAAATGTGTCCCCAAACACATGAGGAAAGAAAGATGATGGTAAGGACTCCAAACACATCAGCAATTGGTTCATTCATGTATGTCGCGCTATGTACTAGGATGGATTTCACCAATTAATTGAGTGTCGTAGGCAGATATAAACCTGGCCCAGGTTACCGCCATTTAATGTTATTCAAGACTATCCTAAAGTATATAAGGCATTCTAAAGATATGTTCCTAGTTTATGGAGAAGATGAGGAACTAGTCATTAAAGGATATAATGATTATAGTTTCCTGACTAATCAAGATGACATGAAGTCACAGACAGGGTGCATCTTCACTTTTAATAGAGGTGAATTGAGCTGGAAGTGCTCAAAATAGAGTGTGGTAGCAGATTCTATAGTAGAGTCTGAGTATATTGCAGCTTTTGAGGCAGCTAAAAAAGTATTTTGGATGCGAAGAATCATCCAGGAGCTGTATGTGATCCCTAGAAGTAAATATCCCATAACATTGTACTGTGATAATTCTATAGTGGTGGATCTTGAAAAAGAGCTAAGGTCACATAAGTGGACGAAGCCCAAACATTATAAGTATCATCTCTAGAGTGATTTTTCTCGAAGAGGTGAAGTTTCAGTGAGTAGTATTACCACTGAAGACAACATGTCAGATCCCATGCCTAAATCCTTGACTCAACAGAAACATGATTTTATTTCATAGAAGATGGTGGTAGGAATTGGTTTCCCAGTTCATTCCCCCGAAGGAATTTATTAAAAATAAGAGTATCATTACAGACTCGAGATGTAAATGACTTACACCAGTAGAGAATAAAAGAGACAAAAAATAAAAAATTCAAGGCAATCCAATAGCAATATACAGAAAGCCAATATCAAATCCATCCTTCGTCATAAAAAATTCTGGAACTTCTGGGTTTCACCACCACAGTTTGGCGTATCTTGGTTTTAGCCCAATAATAAATGCCTTTAGATTTATCCCCATGGGCCCTAGATGGGCATGACTTATGCCTTCTCTTGCCTTGGTAATATCTCCAGGTGTCCTTCTTGTCTAGTCGGCCACATCATGAGGCTGGAAATGTGGTGGTGGGAAGCGAGTTGATGGCTACCCCTTGACAGGCCAATGCTGTGATAACTAGCAGAAATATGTAGCAAGCAATGATCAAATCCAGCCTTTTTCATCAACAATTCCAGTACTAAATGAGTATGGAGAGAAAAATTTAGAGAGGTAGCAATGCATCCGGCCTCCATCCATGATGTTGAGGATTCCATCCAAATAAACCATCATATCCTGAGTCTGTAGAAAGAGACAACCTGCAGAATCCAGTATATGCAGCAACCCCTCAACCAGAAATAAACAGAGCCTCCAAGCGAATCAAATGCAGGTAAACAGCGTAGAGAAGCAGGCAATCAGAACCAGCAGCCCGCCCAACTAAAACCAAAAGAAGAGAAAAAAATTGACTTGGAGATGGACAGAAGACATAATCAGCACAGTCTGATAAAATTCCAGTGCAGAACCTCCAAACAGATCTCCAAGCCATCCAGAAAAGACAGTGAATGCAAGACTCCATAAAGTAAAGATTCTAGTAGATCAAACAGATGTTCAAGACTGAATAATTGTTTCAGAGTGAGATAATCAGTTCTTCCAACAATATAGAGCAGAAATCCAGTTGAAATTTGAAACTTATTCATAAAAAATTCATGCCAAACTGAGAACACAGGGACCAGCCAAACTAATGAGCAAAAACCAAAGAAACAATGTAGTATCACACATAATTCCTGTACAGGAGCTATGCAGCCATGTTGAGTCTTCCCAAATTCAGAACAGATTCATCAAGCATTCCTGATATCATATAAAGGTGGAGGACCCAAGGCTGAAGATTGCATCTAGCCAAATAAAAGCCTTCTAGTCCAAGACTTCAACAGCAACAAACAAGAGTATATCACTCAAACAGAACCAGTGCATTAATTAAGAGATACCAAGACAGAGATCATCAAGCCCATCAGTCAGTAAAGCACCCACTGTTCCATTAGAAAACTATTTCTGCATGGTGGGAGCAATCACAAACAAACAGAAAAATCCCTAAAACCTACCATCAGAGTTCATAAAACACGTTCTCTGATGGTGTTGTGCAATCAATAAAATTTAATCCTTTAAAACCATAATCAGAAACAAAGGTCATCCATCAAAGAGAGAAACAGGAGCATGTGTCAAAAAAATGAGAAAACACTCAGAAGTAAGAGTGATAACATTCAACACCCACCAGAGTCAACAAGACAAAAGGTCATGCAAAGATTGAACCAGATCCAAAACTTATTTCCATGGGATACTTCTGAAATCAAAGTTTGGATCCTTAATAAATTCCTCAGAAAATTTGAAAAACATCCACTTTCTGATATCCAGGTAAACCTGAGCGGTTATCTCACCATTTTATACTTCTGAAATGTAGATGTTTCATTTTCACCGAACTAGGAGTCAAGCTCCTTTGGAAAATCCAGATCATAATCATACTGATAAGCATCTCTATATGCCAGGTCATTTCCATCAACTTCACTCGGGAAGGTTTCTGAATTAGAGCCATATGAGTTTTGTGGATATTCAGGTAGGGTCTCTATAGGAATTTGCTATAGAGGAACCTCAGGGTCAGTATTTTTGGCCGCAACTGATCTTGTGATGATGGTTCTTTCATAATTGATTTTGTCTCTATGTTTCCTAGTTTTCCTGGGGAGTGGAGTGATAAAACCATCTGACTCTATAATGACTTTTTTGCCTTTTTGATCATTTAGATGAAAAGATTCCCCTACTTTAGGAATCTTCTCAATAACAACTTGGAGAGATTCCTCTGTAAGCCCATCTTTGATAACCACATGACCCTTAGATTTTTCATCCTCCTTCAAGGTTAGGTGGGTGGAATCCCTCTTATCTGCATCAAGATGTTCTTGTTGTTTGGTGACAGTAATAACTTCATTGACAAATTCTAAGAGTGGATCATGAGGTGTTTAAAAATTCAATTTTACATTTAACCCATCATCTCTTTCCTTGGTAACACAATCGGGGGTTTTTTCTTTATCCTTAACCACCAGATCATCTTTTCTAATGAATGAATTAGATGGTCCAGCCATGTTTTCTTGATTATTTTTATACTTTTCTGTCCAAACAGGTTTATGACTTTTAAAACGAGCATTGGATTTGTCACATTTGTTTGAATTGTGTCCTAATCTGAAGCATTTGGAGCAGTAGTCCGGAAATATTTCATAAAAAACTTCTTGGGAGAATGCAAGGTCTCCACTTTGAATCCAAATACTGGAGGGAAAATGTTGGGAAACATCCAACTCAATACAAATCCTAGATATCGAGGGTCTTGAAAGCATTTTTGTTGCAAAATCTAACTTCAAAGGATTCCCAATAAGAGTAGAAATGGGGAAGAGGGCTGCCTACTTGAAGAGGTGAAGAGGTAACTCTGGGAAGCTAACCCAGATAGGAACAATAGGGGACTCAGAATATGCATCAAACTCTGGAGTCCACTTAAGAATTTTCAATAAACAACCTCCAAAGGACCATGACCTCTTTATCCAAAGCCTATAGTATTCCTCCTCGGATGCAAACCGAAAAACAATTTGTGAGGGGTTCAGGAGACTGATTTGAAATCCCGTAAAGCCTATTGCTTCGAGAGATGATCGAAGAAACATCAAAGAAGGCCTTCGATTCATAAATTTTCCAACCAAGACAAATTTTAAATCAGAAGAAAGCAAGTTTACCTCACTTTCTGAAAATGAAATCACGGGTTGCCCACAATGTCGAAAAGATTTAGGGAAAATATAAATTTCTTGCACTGCATCAGGTTGAGCCGGAAGCACATCTTTTGATTTTCCATCGACAACATCAGAAAACGATCGAGAATCAAGCTTAGGGTTTCCCTCGTGCGACGGGTTCTGCAGGAGCGCTTCGTGGGTCTCCATCTAACAGAAACATGATTACCATGTGAGTTCTAGTGTACTGAAAGTCATAGGCAGTTAGCTCTAGACCAAGTTGAAGTTTTTAAGAGTTGGTGTCCTCAAACCAAGTGTTTGTACTTTGATTACATGGATATTAAATGTATTTAAATATTAAACATCTTATTACATATTGTTCATTTTCTGTATGAATTTGATGTAAAAATGTCCTTGAGTATTTGTGGCATTGATTAGGTCATGACACTTCCCCTCTTTTATAAAAGCCTTGAAATGCTAAAATAATATTCTCAAATATAGTTCTATAGTTGGAGGACATACTATGATGGGACCCAGAGAATATAGAAAATCAGGAGAGAGTACATGTGAGAAGATGACACTTCCTATAATGAATTTCTCACTTGGTAATATCCATGATAAGAGATTATGATAACAGACCTGCAAGAAGGAATTCTACATGTTTTGGTGTCATAAGATATTTTGATCTGCGATATTGTGTAATGATACTTAGACTATAAGATTCTTATTAATCTGTGTCAAAAATCACGCACATTTATTTACTAATGAAACCCACCATGTAGATAGTTGGTGGGATGTAGGGTACATTGGGTACACCATAAGTGGCATGTTATTATTGGATAAGCCGAGAAAGGATTTTTTGCTTCCAATTATGGATTTTGATATCCCATCCATTTGATTGAAATATAAGTGTCTCACAAAATTCCATGATTAATGTGTAACGATGAATTTATTTCATGTATTCAAATAACTATGTATCAAGCACAAAGTTTGATGACACTATCATGAAACTTTCTTGATAAGATATTGAGAAATGGAGATTATGTTACACTATGAGCGTTCATATGTGGTTGTTGTTGTTGTGACGATATGATCTTTCACTTGGATAACTTGACACATTCCTAGATAGTACTTTTGGACGTTTGGCAAGCCAGCCTAATGTCAACAAGAAAGAATTCCAAAGGGTCACACACTAAGTGTTTTAGGTGGTATCAGTTAAAGTTTATTTGAATTTAATGAATAAATATTATTCTCAAGATACTGGAAAAATTTTATTCAAGTTAATGTGATTACATAAATTAAATAATTATTTATTCACCGAATTGTGGGTAAAATATATTTATTTATTTTATTGAACATTTAATAAAAACTTATTTACTAGTTTGTTAATAAAATATTTATTTGATAGAATAAATTATTTATTTATTTAATTGGGTGTTCAATAAATGGAAGTGCGGTTCGATTGTACCAAGGTCGGTTCATTAGTAAAATAATTATTTTAAAGATGATAAATAATAATTTTACTAGTTTTCATAAATTTAAATAATGCTGTTATTATTTTGTGATGTAGAATTTTATTTATATTTCCATTTTGTGCAAGTTGGTACCCCATAAATAATGACACGGTATTATTATTAATATCATGGGTTTTCTCTAAGTATTTTAATGTTTTTAATTTCTGTTACACAATTAAATATTGTAACTAAATCCCAATATCAATAAATAGACACATACATCTGTGGTTCCATGTACCGAAATGCACGGATGGTGAATTGAGAATGGTTGAGCTCAAAAATTTCTACCTCGAATCCTCTTCCCAACCCTCTCATGTATGAGAGGCATTCTTCAATGATGAAGAACAAGCGATCATGAATGACAGAGGAAAGACACTCGCTTCTCCATGATGGATCCCGGAGAACGAGTGGTTTCGATAAGAGGACATCAGAGCACGTGTGAATGACCACTAGTGGGATTCTAGTTTTGATCATCCCAAGCGCATCAAAATAATATGGAAGGTTCACTATAGACAATTAGCATTATTAATGAAGAAAATACCGAAGATCCAGGTATTCTTTTCTTTATGAAATTAATTAAATTAATTATAAACATGATGTACAAGATCCTCTCAAAACGTTTCGAGGATCCTCATTCATTATCTAAATCTTTGATTTTATTCCATGGAGACTGGAATTCATTGTCTTATTAATCCTGGAATAATGATTGACCATGGTAAAAATTAAAGTTGGGTTTCATCCAAACTGCACTTTTCCTGTGCCCAGAACCTACATCATAATGATTCACGAATTAAATTGATCATTAAATATGTGGGGAATTATTTGGACATACAGTGATGGTTGGAGACTATAATTATATTTCCCATCGATGCATCTGTAGGTCACATAATAAAATTTAGTTTTAAAATTTAAATAGGTTCTTACCCATAGTCATAAACCATCTTTTTAAAGGTATTCATAATAGAGGTATCATGTTCCTGATAACATAACATCCATTAATTAAGAATTTCCTTCATTAATAATTCTATAATTATTATCCTTGAAATTTTCAGTAACATATTATATTTGGATTAATATTCTGAAAAATGTTATTTATTTAAGGGAATGTGTGTTCATTTATTAACATTTATTTATTGATTAAGCATTTCTAATTCAAGATATATACCCTTATATGAAAACCATACTAAGCATATGAGCTCACCCTTTTGTTTTGTTTTCATTCCCATGATATGAAGATGAAATCCATGAATGATTTTAAAGATGTATATTACATTCCTTTATTATGTTTCTAAATCACAACATAATAAGGATACTATATATTTATATATTTTTTCAATACTACTAAAATTATTGATCCTTAATGATGTGATCCGATGTATCTTCTAATAATATAAGAAAATAACTATTGATTTTATGAATCACGAGATGCAGTTATTAAAAAAACCATGTTTTTTCTTGGATAAGATGAGAATTGTGTCTGTAGGATGAATAAGGATTTATATGAGCAAAACAATAACTAATAGGTTGGTATTATAAGCTTGAATCCAGCTCAAATATTTTGAATTTTAGAAAAGGGATGGTTGATAGAAATATCTACATCAGAGATGATATAGCTGTATGTTTTTTCATGTTTTTTCATTTTTGTTTCTGACTACATATTGATTGTTTATATTTTACTGCAAATCCTCTTTATTTTTTGTTAATTATAATTCTATCGAAATTTGGTTTACTATCTTACTGTGTTTTAATTATAACTTGAGTTGTAGTGGTTGGAATTTTATAATTCTTATTTTATAAGAAAGATATGACTTATATATATATTTTATTAACCTAAAAATTGTATAAATAAATCTCTATAATGTATTTATTTCAATTAATATATTATACATGTTTTTTGTTTGAATAATATTATGTATAGAGTGTTTTAAATTTTTCTTTGGTTATTCATTTGTGACATGAGTTATATAGATCATATTCTCATCAAAACGATTCTAATTGATAGAAAGTAGTTTTTTTTAATAATTAATCTAAATGAAATTATTTTATTTGAGTTTTTTTGCTCCAAAATTTTCCCAAAGTTCATGCAATAAGTCTTGTATTCTGTAATTTCAAAAATTCAAATTCATTTTTATTTGAATGTTACCTCTTTGGATATACATTATATTCTCAAAATTTTTATTATGTTATAAAGATAACTAGTTTTCATATATTTAATTAAAATGGATTAAAATATAATTATTCTTTTTATATTCTATAAAATGAACATATATTTTTAATATTTCATTAATTTTGTCCATATCATTTATTCAATGTTTCACTATTTTTCGATGACATATCATGTTATGAATATTTAATTAAAGTGTTATTTGACCAATTATAAATCTCTAAAAATTATGAAAATTTATTTATGGTGTTCCAAAATATGAATATGATGTTTATAATTGATAAAAGTAACTAAATCATATATTAATAAAAAAACTATATAAAATGATGCATTATAATTTATCATCTCCCTCTAAGATTTATTGGATCTTCCTTCATGATTCTATAAGAAAAATTACCTTAGAAGAATGCCCACTAGAATTCAATGACATTAATTCCTTGGATTGAAGATATGAGGGATCATAATAGGTTTGGTGGTAGAATCGAAGTAGTACTCCATGGTAGATCATCCCACACCAATGAATGTATCATTCATCAATGGTAGCTCAATCACACCAATATATAATTTGATGGTACTTTCGCCCATAATTAAAATAGTATATATTATCATCTTATAGTAGATCTTAATGAAACTATAGATTACCAATAAAAGGTAGTTCAACTAAAATGGTAGATCCACCGCAATTATACATCTTCTTTCCATAGTAGATCTACTGCAATGCCAGATCTTCTTTCCGGTGTAGATCTTCTCAACAGAAGCATGCTTAATAGAATCAATGGTAGTATTTAAAATCACTATTGGTAACATAATCCTTCAATGGTAGAAGTGATTAATCTAATTACGACGTCCACTCGTTGTACTTCTATGACATCCATGGTAGATTCATCAAGGATAGTACATTTGGTCGATGGTAGAACCACTCGTTTTCATTAGTGGTTGCACAAATCCTTTTCCCCAATTTTAGATAAAGAATTAAACTTCTTCCAAACAATAACATCATCATGTTATGGTAGTACTATGCTCATGGGGTGTGGTAGAAATCCCCTTCTACCATAATGTATTATATAATCCTTCCCCCAATTCATTTATTCTACTACTATTGCTAAAATTATTATTTTAGGGATTTTTTTTTACAATCCTCTGTAAGTTGAAATAAATTAAATTTTTATTTTCTGAATGTTTATACTAATTACTTAAGTTATTCTGTTTTTATTATAATTTTTATTAATCTTTTTTAGACAATAGTTATTATGGTGAATTTTTTCAAACATAGTCTCAATGTTATTAAAATTTATTATCCACATTTAATATAAATAGGAATCATATTTAATGCAAAATATGATTTTATTTTAAATTTTTATAAATATTATATTCCATGGTTTTTACTAGCAATCAATTTACTTGTGATATTCATGGAATTATTTTACATTGGTTGAAAATTTTATTTAGTATTATGTATGACCTATTATTATTCTATATATTTGAATTGTTTAATTAATAATTCAAATTAATTTGAATTATTTTTCTTGTTTTTAATTCAAACAATTATTTTTATGATTATTATGGATGATAATATTTCATTATCAAAAATATTTTTAATTTTAATTGATTTACCTAGTAGTAGAATTGTTTTGTTAGTTTTCAATTAGAGATTCTTTTAAAGGTTTTGAGATTTCTTATGTACATGAAACTAGTGATAACATATACAGTGAATTTTTTTCATACAGAAAAAATATGTAGGCTTTAATAGTGATTTAAAATCTATAAAATATAGTGATATAAATATTTTATCTTCTATATGATCTCTCAAGTGATGAATTGCATTTTATTAGACATCCAATTCCTTGACTTGAAAGACAATCCAATTCTAAAGAACTATTACCTATATTATAATCTTTTACTATATATTTAATTCTCGTTTCTAGATTCTCTAACACTACTTCCCTTCTCTCACACAAACTGTCAGACTTTGTTTAATATTTTATATTTAAAAGCATTCATTCATTTGTTCCCCAAATTGTAATTCCTGAATTATACAGTTATATCCATTTGTGTTGGGACTCCAATTGTCTAAATTCAAACATGAAATTGAGTTGTGACTCCCAATTCAAAAATCAGTGTTAATGTGGGTATCTATACAAATTATAGAAAAGGATTCCTTAATTTTGGATATGATTCCCCATAAAAATCAGAATATATATCAATATATCTCTCACAAGGTAGAGAGGTATAAGAACTAAGGAAATCCATCCACTTTGGACTAAACTAATATAAAAAACATTGTTGTGTTCTTTATTTAATTCCACTACTAATTAAATTTCATAAGTATATTATTTTTTGTAATTATTTTAATCATCTATATTCTTATATATCGTTAATATATATCATTACCATTCTATACCTAACAATTCATATTAGATTTTATACCTATTAATAATTTTTTAGATCTATTATTCTCTTTCCTTATACATAAAAATTTGTATCAGATCTTTTTCCATTATAAATTTTTCAATTACTTCTATAGAATAAGTTGTTTGTATATTATTGTACTAACAAACCCCTAGACCTCACTATTTAGTGAAAAGGTACTTGTGATGGAAGGAATGAATAAAAATGTTTCTTGTATTACTCTGAATCCATCTAACTTTGTTGAAAGTGGTTATGGCTAGTGGAGATCCAGAATGGAAGCATACCAAAAAAATATATCATATAACACTGGTCGATAATTGGTAAATCATTAACAATACAATAAGATGACCCATGTAGAATTGTTCGAATAAATTTTTTTAGATATGTTTTAAATTATAGAGTAGTAAATATTTTTGTTTTTCGATTAATAGAAGTGTGTTTACTAATGTGTCTATTTGTAAGATAGATCTGAAGATATGAAATATTGTATAAGCTACTCATCTTTGGTCTAAGAAATTGAAATGAATCATGTATGGAATGCTTCGATATGTGTAAGAAGACTTAATGATTTGTGATGATGAAATGGTAAAAAAAATGTTCCTTCCATTCAAAGGACATGAGAACATAATGAATTACCATTGAGAAAATATGGATAAAATCATACTTGTGGAAAGATTAATAATAAATTTACCAGAAAAAAGATATATTATTAATGTCACCATTAGTTAATGATATAAAACAAAAGGGAAAACTCTTGTTGAATTTACTAGATTAAAGGTTTAGTAGGGGCTAGAATTGAATAAAATCACTAAAGTTGAGAAAATGTAAATAAATGACATACATTTTAAATCTACTGATTCTTATTCTAATTACACAACTAATTCTGATCTCTTTCCTAGGGAAAAGTAGATATGTCTTAGAATGTGATTGGAGTTTCAAAACGAATGAAAAATGAATGATTATAGAATAGATTTAGAAGAAATAATAAAAATAAAAAAAAGATAATAAACGTTATTCGAATTATAATTCTATATATTAAAAACATTTCATGAATTAATAAGTGAATATCAATACTAACATTCTAAAATTTAAGAACGAAGATAAATTCAAAAAAACGAAAAAATGGATATGATAACAAGTTTGAGTTATAAATAATAGTCTAATTCTAGTGAATAATCTCGAAAAGAAAAGGAATCTTTTATCATATGCTTTATGTATTCTATGAATGAGGTCAGTTATTTTGGTTTTTTATTCTGGATGTTTTGATTTTGATTTTGATTCTGAAAATATGAATGTTTCTAAATTAAATGAATAAACTGAAATATTCAGAATATATATTTTCAAATTCTCTGATTTAAATAATAATCTTAAGGAAAATAATAAAAAACTTGTTCCGAAAAATAAAATACAATTACAATATAATGAAAAACTAATGAACATTTGTTTATCTATTCATTATAATATTTATGATATTTTTAAATATTCTCTAAATTTTATTTAATTATTTAAAATAAAATATTAAATTCATAAAAAAAAATTTGTCTAATTTTATTCACAATCCTTATAAATTTCATAATATTATTTCTTTGAATAAAATAAATAATATTAAATATGGTATTTTATTTGATAGTTATTACCAAGAATGTATAGAAATAATTTTGTTAAAATTAAAAAGGGTTGTACTTATATGGTTACATGATTTAGATATGGCTGTAAAACTAACTATGAAAATGATATATCTCATAAATTCAAAGTGTTTTTGGGATTTATGAATACTCATATTTTTAAATCGGTGTCATCTGTAGTACCGTACAATACTTGTTTAAAATGTCTTGGGAACCTAAAACTTGAATTACTAATCTGATTCATCCAAAAGTAGCTTGGGTATCAAAATTTTAGTACAGTAGTTTTTCATATGAAAAATGTGATCAATTTCTTCAGAACAATATATGGTACAAGGGATGAAGATGATCTGAGAATATGACTACATATAAATCAATTTTTATAACATAAAACACATATCAGGGAGGCACAATTACATTTGTTGATAATTCCAAATGTAAATTAAAAGGTTTTGGTAAATTTGGTGTTTATATTTATTCTTTTATTTCTAATGTTTTATTTTATGAAAAATTATCACATTATTTAACATGCATATATCAATTATTTGATGGTGGAACTAATGTTAAATTCTAAAATGATAAGTGTTTGTATTTTTTGAAGATTATTTGTTAAATTTATGCTATTAGAAAGGAAAATAGTTATACTATTGAAATTATTTAACTAATAGTTAAACATATTAATTTTTTTAATGATGTGTATAGTTATAGCATCATATGGAATAAATTATTATGTCTTGTAAATTTCAAGGCATTTCATACGTTAACTAAGAATGAGAATGTGTAATAGTTACATACCTTGAAGAAAGAAATGTTTAATGTTTGTCATGAATAAATGAAAGGGAAACAATGTAAAGTTACATTCAGACCTATGAATCAAAAAAGTATGAATAAACATTTATAGTTATTTAATCATGTTTTATTTGGTCTGGCCCAAATTTATTTCATTAGAGGAATGAATTCTAATTTAAATATTTTTGATGATTATAGTTGATTTAAATGGGACAATTTTCTTTGTAATAAAAGTCTTAACTTCTCAAGATATATTTATTTTAGTAATTTAGTTCAAAATTAATAGGATGTATAATTTTTTCTATTAATAGTGATAAAAGAGGTGAATTTAAGAATTAAAAAGTTAAATATTTTTAAAAATAATGGTTATTTCAATAATGGTTCTTGTCATAGAACACCACAAAAAAATTATGTTGTAGGATGGAAAAATAGAACTCTAATTAAAAATTCTAGGACTATGTTTTGTTGATTTAATTTTCATATAAATTTTTGGGATAAATAAATTTTAAAAAAAATTATATTTAAAATATAATTCTTGTCAGACCATTGATAAATAAACCATATTGTTTCCGACGCTTTCGCCAGGGTGCGTGCATCCGTCCGTCTGCGGAGGAGGACGCGCTGCGCTTGTCGCCCCGCGTTCCCGCTTTCCAAAGGCGGGCGACATTCGCTCCTTATTCAGGGACGTCTTCTCCTTGATCGAAACGGGATGATGGGATGTCGGTTCTTCCTTCTATGGATTCCTCCTCAGAACTCGTCACCTAGTCTGGGTCTCCCTCTTAGATTTAATACGTTGTTCGTGAAACTCTTCCCAGTTCAATGTTTCCATGGGCGCCGGTTAATTACATTACTTCTGTCGGGACATTCCAAAGGGTCTGGTCAGGGCAGCAACCTTCAGTCGGGGGAGTAGTCACGTTGAGGCATCAGTAGCGTGTCTGGATGCTGGGGAACCTGGCATGTCTGTCTATTATCCCTGGTCATAGGGCTTCTCGAGTTCGTGGAAGCCCGAGGCATCCCACATCGAGTGCAGGGAATTATATGCCATAAAAACTTATCTGAGGTTCTCCTCAGCTTCCCATGTTTAACACAGGGTATACCGCGAGTTTAACGTCCAGCGGAGAAGGATCAACCCGATCGGAACAATATATAGAATAGATCAGATTGAAGGGTTTCCCTTGGAGGGGTGACGATACAGGGACCAACCCATGGGCGGCTGTGAAGAGGAGCGTATCGACATGGTCTCACCGAGATATGACAGTCCGGGCGAGAATCAGGATGGGTGATAGATGGATCAATGGAGTGGAGGTGGAATGAAATGCGACCATCGCAAGGGCGACAGTGAAGTTGGGCTTGAGCCTTGAAGAGGATTCCTACGTATCCCCATGTAAGGGAATGAAAGTCCGCGTAGTTCAAGATGGTGTCGGTGAACTGACGTGAAGGTGAACCTTGGCCCGAGGTATGTCGTTAGCGATCCAACATAAAAGTGGACCTTGGTCCGATGGGTGGTGGGCTTGAACCTCAGGAAGGCTTCCTACGTACCATTCCTTGACATGGATCAAAGACCTCGTAGATCAAAGGGTTTCATTGGTGAACCGGTGTGGAAGTAGACCCGTGGGTCCACTAGTGGTGGGATTGAACCTTGGGAAGGTTTCCTACGTACCATTCCTTGACACGGATCAATGTCCTCATAGTTCAAAGGATTGATGGAATACAGTTTAACGTCATGCGGGACGGTAGTGAATCCTGACGTGAATAAACGACAGGCGGTGGGTGTCGGTGAACAGACATAAATGAGGGACCTTGGTCTGATGGGAGACGGTCTTGAACCTCGGGGAGGCATCCTATGTACCATGCCTTGACATGGATCAAATTCCTCATAGTTTGGGTAGAAATGGGGGAAACTTGGCACACCGACAAGGAGACAGTCTAGGCCAATGATTGTTGGGATTGATCCTCTGGAAGGCTTCCTATGTACCATGCCTTGACACGGATCAAAGTCCCCGTAGTTCAAATTGTGGAATACAGTTTAACATCATGTGGGACGGGGGTGAACCGACGTGAATGAGGTCGAAACGACCGAATGGTGGGTTTGAACCTCGTAGAGGCTTCCTACATACCACGCCTTGACATGGATCAAAGTCCTCGTAGTTCGGGTTGGTCACAACTACTTGTCGTTGGACTGGAATTGTAGTTTGACGTCGTGCTGGACGTAGGTAGAACTCGACGTGAGTTGGATGATGGGTGGGCTTGAACCTCGGGGAGGCTTCCTACATACCACGCCTTGACATGGATCAAAGACCTTGTAGTTCAAATGGGTGTGTAGTTTAATGTCATGTGGGACAAGGGGCATACTTTTTAACGTCATGCTGGACGAGGGTGAAACTCGACATGAATGAACAACCGAGTAATGTGGCTTGAACCTCATGAAGGCTTCCTACGTACCATGCCTTGACATGGATCAAAGTACTCTTAGTTCGCTGGATGTAGGGGTCAGGGTCGGTACTCACTCTAATCCCACGTGAGTCATGCTCGGTGTGGGAAACAATAGGTTGCAAGGACCTGACGATCACGTCGCGAAGGGTGCATCCGTGAGAAGCGAAGAGGGGCTTACGTGTTAGGTGGCCCATGGTGCTGGGACTTACTCCAGGATGGAAGCCCAGAGTGCGACAAAGCGCAGTGAAAGAGGGACTCGGGACCAACGATGGGAGGTGCCTCATTCCCTATCACGCCCTCCACTGACCTTGGTAGTGGGGAATTATGGAGATGCAGGGGTGTAGCCATCCGTTGGGGAACTAGTGTCACCCTTCTCCTGTGAACATACGCCACTCTAATAAGGAGGATATCATCCCTTGTGGATGGGTGATTCCACTCCCGTGGAGACTAGTGGCGTAAAAAATGTTCGAGCTGGGGGGACCCTTTGTGATAGGCACGAGGTCGGGTCACAGTTTAACGTCATGTGTTGAGGACGTGGTTCTTGGCAGTTTAACGTCCTGCAGCTCGGACGAGGTGGGTTCACTCCGCACCCCTAGGACTTACATAACTGGTACCCTATGGTCCTTGGGGAAGGAAAGGTACCAATAAGGCCATAGTCAAGGGGGGTTGTGGAGCGAACCATCAAGGGGTCCACGTTAGCGTGGCTATGCGAAGAAGCAATAGCCGTTAGCGTGGCTATGCGAAGAAGCATTAGGCGAAGCAATGCTACGGGTGGTATTTTCCATGGGATTTTGAAATCACATCGTGAAAACCTGGAGGGTCGCACGTGAAGAGGATTTCCCAAGCAAAGGAGTGTACTTCGCGAAGTGGAGTGCCTTGGCCTTAGCATGGGGCATAGGTGTGAGTGGAGGGTGCTTCACGAAGTTGAACAGTATTAGTGGAGCACTGCCTTGTGAGGAAGGGGTGCCTCACGAAGCAGGGTGATGCGAAGCAGTGTTCTTCACGATGCGTATCGATCCTGCCTTAGCATAGGGATGACTAGTACAACTTGGGTGTTTCGCGAAGCATAAACGCTCCGCGGCTGACCGGGTTCCCTGGGGAATCCCCTTCCTTCACGAATTCCCTTGACCTTCGCGAAGGGCATCCCTCTCGGAAGAGGGGCTCAAAACGAGACAAAGCAAAGGCGTCACGCGAAGTAGAAGTACCTTGCGGAGCTCATGATTCCCGGGGGAAAAGGGTGCTTCGCGATTCAGGAGAGGAGAAGCTGAAAGGTCGGATTGTCCGTCCCCGGGACTCAGGTGGAGTCCAGTATTTATAGGGAAGGGGCACCGCAAAGTAGAACTCACGCGCCACCTCAGGTGCTTCGTGGCGCGCTCGCGAACGTTAACATTGTCCGTGAAGCGTTACCGCCTCTGGAGCTTCGCGGCGGGCTCGTGAACGTCAAATGAATTCGTGGAGAGTTACCGCCTCTGGAGCTTTGCGGCGGGCTCACGAATGTAAAATGTGCTCGCGGAGAGTTACCGCCACTGGAGCATTGCGAGACCGCGATGCTCGCGGTGCATCGCGGCGGTGCTTCGCGTCGGTGCTTCAAGAGGTAGCGTGCCAGCCTTCTTTTTCGTCCCTTCCTTTCGTGCCATATTTTGGCGCCAACGAATGCCCCCCCTCAGAATTGGAGCCTCTGATGGTGAAGGGTCGAAGTCTGCGGGAAAATCGCCAAAATTGTCGGTGGTTCGCGATGCATCTACGCGAAGGGGGCACGCGGTGCTGATCGGGGCCACGGATCCAGACGCGCCACGATGCTCCACGCGGGTGAGGCGCACCGCGATGCTCTGGGGTCGTCGCCTATAAATAGGGGGTCGTCCTCTTTTGTCTTCACGTGACTTCCTTGTCTTTTTGTGCTCTCGACTTCACGAAGATCCACGTACTCTGCAACAGCCCTCCGCGAATCGAGCTTCGCGGCAAACCGCGGGTCTCCGACTCCGCGTCCGCACCAAGCGAACTTCTACTTGTCAGCCCAGGCCACACTTCGCGGCTTGGTCTCATGAACAACCTTCGTGATCCGGCTTCGCGATCCAGCTTCACGATCCGTTCTGAAAAAATATTTTCTGAGGGCCGGAATCGAAATGGCCCATCAAGATGTTGTATTGGGGGTGCTTGCAGATGTAGTCCGTCAGGATGAGATGGCCAACTGTCCAGGCCTTGGGGAGATGGTCCGAAGTCATTCGGACAACGCTTATTTGACAGATCTGCTATCGGAGGGTCAGAAGAATTATCCACAGTGTAAGAAGCTGCCATTGTACGACTTCGGGCTGAGGGATGACATCTTCATCCCTGAGGAGAGTAGGGACGAACCAGCTTTCTTGTTCAGGAGCACACCATACCAGCACCAACGGTTCAGGGCGGCCGATGGTCATGCATAGGAAGACTTCAAACCCGTCACCACTGACTGTCTCTACAACCATGTGAACAATATTGACGTGAGTCCACTGCAACCGGAGACGTCCCCTCCTCTCTACCGTACCATGCTGAAGGCGGCTTTGCAGGATTCGAAGAAGGGATGTTCTGATGAGTGGGACCTGCGCGAGGGAAGAAACTTTAATGACGACTAGGCCTGGGCCTACTGGGTAGGCACCTCATGCGAGGATTTTGGGGCCGAGCTGAGGATAGTGGGATTGTATGAGGCGGCATGAGCCTCCCAATTCCATATTTACCAACCAAATCAACTTATGCCAGAATTTCTGAGCAGATGGTCGTCTAGGACCAATACCTTTCACCTGCACCACGGGGAGGTGGGCATCAGTCTGTGGGATGTCCACCAGATATCTGGGGTTCCGATCTTGGGGGCCATGTATGATGAGTTCCTACCTGTCATGAGCGTGTGGGAGGATACAGAGAAAATGTCGCGACTGGCGTCAGCGCAGATGGCGATCGTCCCCGGAGAGGACAAGGAGGTAGTGAGGGATGTCCACTATAGGATATGGTTCAAGTGCTTCCAGAATTTCCCATAGAATCGAGAGTTCCCTCTGAGGCCTCGAACTTGTCTGAGGGCGGCCCAACGGGGCAAGGGGCACTCGTATTGGCGGGTCTTGGAGGAAAACCTTGGAAGACTTGGGGTTTCAATGTCAGCACTAAACAACAGCCGATAGTCAGGCTGGCGGCATTCATCACGGATCTCATCTGGTGTTGGATCCTACCGGTGAGGGATACAAGCATGGGGGTGCGGCCGAGCTCGTTTATTATGGCGTCCATGTTGGCCATGAGGCAGCGGATCAATCTGGGGATTCTGATGCTCACCAAACTGTACAGAATGCTGTGGCACATTAGCGAGGGTAAGAAGCCACCAAGGATATGTGGGACCTTCCACCTCCTGTATGGGTGGATCACAGCGCATATCAGGGGGATTTACGAGTATCCAAACCCCATTTCGCCGCTGGGATCGAACTTCCGCCCCTCCATCCTGAACGCGGTCGGGAGCTTCCCGTTCAAACTAGTCGTGCTGATGGTGCTGAATCGGGTGTGGAGGGCGGATGAGTTTAATTTCCACCCCTTCCCATTGCCAATAGGGATACTTACTGATGACGGGCGGGGAATGGAAGAACATCGGGCTTACCTCCTGGCCTTTCGAGGTGGAGTTTTGGTGGCACGAGTAGATCGTGAGGCACTCTACGAACCATACACCCCACATCGGTTTGCGAGGATGTTCCGGTGCCTCCAGCGGCTGACCTCACAGGTCTACTGGGAGATGCATCACGAGGAGCACCCGTGTGTGATGAGGCAGTTGTGGCTCATTTTCACACGGGAAGATGAGAAGATGTGAATTTCAATGCCTCCATCCACCACCGCTTTCGGATTGGTGAGGGAGTATGCCATTAGTTGGGAGGCTGCATACCCAGGGGAGATGCTGAAGCAACCAACTATTTGGGTCGGTGATAGTGGGCCTCCTCTATCTTGAGGTCGGGGTCAGAGGGCGGTTAGGGCCACTCGCGGTAGCGGGGATGCCATGGCGGCGAGACCCGCACCAGCCAAGGGTATGGAAGCAGTGGTGGATCCGGAAGAGCAGGGTCATCCGGTGGGGCAGCCACCGAGGGGATTTCGTAGGATATTCACTCAGGCTCCGGGGAAGCTGCTGTGTCATATCGACATGGCAGAGGATGATGTCTTCCCGGAAGCCTGGGACAATTGGGATGTCAACCGGCAATTCCTCAGCCCACCCGAGATATGGGCCCCCCTGAATCACCTCGGGATGGAATTACCGGGCATAGGCCCAGTCCAGGCTGGATTCATGGAGTCTCCAGCGGAGGCAGAATAGTACATGGAAGAGCTGGAGGATTACGTCCACTCTAGTGGTGTCCCTCTCCCAATGACAGACCGTGTGAGGGTACTGCTGAATCAAACGGTCCCCCCAACAGTTATCGGCTGTCGATCTGAGGGAGCGCTTCCCCCTGCCAGAAGAATCAGAGGACTCCTCTCGGGAGGATGAGTCTAGAGGAGGGAGTCCGTTGGAGGAGGGCGAGGTCAGAGATCAAGGCTCAGATTCCGGTGATTTTGCGGAGGCTCTCGTGGTAGCATTCCGAACTTCCTTCCTTACGATCCGTTCTTGGGTCACTATGGACTTATCACAGATGTTTGAGTCATGCAGGAGGAACTTGTTCTCAGGCCTCGTTCTCACCCCTTGGCGGGTGATGATGCGGGACCTTCAGAACCCGCGCCTATGGTTGTGTCCAGTTCCGCGTCTGCTGGGACCAGAGCACCCGAGGTGGCTCCTCCAGAATCTCGAGACCTTCCAACAGTATACGGAGGGCCTCACCTCGGGGCCCCGTCAGTACCGGATAAGATCAGTGCCAGGAGGTCGATCTTTATAAGTCTCCTTTACCGGTTTCCCTGTTGTTATATGTAGACCATGCCAACTAACGTTTATATTCCTCTCTGTCGTACAGTTCTCCGATTGGCATGGGCCGCTGCGGCAAGACTGATCGGGATGTCTGGTGGCGTTCCTCCTAGGGGCATGTCGGTGATGGTGGCGGTAGTCCCCCCATCTCCTCAAGCTGCGACGCACATCATCACCGGCGGGACCACCAGCAGGGTCATACCCGAAGTCATTGAGGTGGACTCCGAGGAAGAGGATCAACTGGTCGGTCCCAGTCTTGTCACGCCTACTTCGGCTCCAGGTGTCGTACTGGATTCAGCACCAGTTTTGGATCCCGCCGAGGATTTCTTGCGGGCGTATCCCACTTACGAGCCTGCCAATCGCGCAAACTGGGACGAAACGACCTCCGAAGAGGAAGACAATAGCATTGCCTGCCGCTAGTCGTGGAAGCTGCTCATGTGCTTCATCAAGTACACCCCCCAAGCGCAATGGCTGGATGAAATGGATAGACTCCGCTCGCGGTTGCACGAACTGTGCGCTGGTGGAGTAGATGCCCAACGTCCTCACGCACTCATCCGAGATCTTATGGCTGAGAAGATCGGGGAGCATGATTGTGGTCTCAGCATGGGCTGGCAGGGGAGGAAGGCGACCAACATCAAGAAGCTCCAAGAGGCCGAAGGTGAGGTCTGACAGATGCAGACCCGGGAAGATGATCTTTCAGCCACTCTTAATGCACAATCTGAGCAGGTCTCACGGTTGAAGGCCTAGTTGGCAGAGGCAGTAGATCATATGAGGCAGGCCTCTGGAAATATGGCTGCCAGTCAAGCTGGCGTAGAGAGGGCCAAAGCCAAGGCCGATGAACTATGCCCTGCCGCTGCTGAAGAGGAGCGGGAGCTAAGTCAGCGGAAACAAGCATTGGACGCCACAAGCCAACGGGTGGCGGAGCTGCAACGCTCTTTTGACGGGGTCAACCCATCCATGGGTGGAGTCGACCCCCGGGTATTGTAACAAACCAAAAACCTTTTATTGGTACTTTCATGCTTCAATTTTTTTCTTCCTTTGTTTTGAATATCGTAGAGTGCATGATTTCCACTGTTTGAATTTCCTTGTTACATCCCTACAATGTTTTTGGGACATTCGGTGACAATTCCCCAAGCCCACGTGGGTCGAGCCTGATGTGAGAAACATGAGATAGTTTCCCTCTCATCCCACCTAACATAGGAGTAGTGACCATGCTCCGGGCATCCGGGATTCGGATTACCAGTCCAGATTTCTGAAATATGGGAGAGGCTTGATCGGAGAAGGAGCTTTTCAGGACAGCCGAATTACCGTTTCTTCAGCGTGCTCTTATACACGAACGGTGAAACTCCAGGGGCGCTAAAATCGGTCCAAACAGATGAAAATGGGAAGTGTGAATCACGATACCCAAGATTCGGAGCACTGTGGGGATGGCGTGACAATAAAGGACAACCGTTAACCATGGTGGAGAAGTGGTATCCTTACTGCGTTAGCCTGTAATGGGGACAAAAATGAGGGTCAACCGTTGACCATGTTCGAAACATGGGACCATGTCACAAATATTTTCTGTCAATCTTTCGGGACATTGACCCAGGATATTTGGCGGACCATAGGTCAAACATCCATACTATTAGGGGGTCCTTCCAAACATGACCAGTCTCCCAGAACGTTGGCCCAGGATGGTAGGTGAGCCGATGCGGCATGAGACCAGGCCGTTAGGGGGTTCTGTGAGACATGAATGGGGACGAGGGTCCGAATAAGGGGAACGCAAAGCGTGGAATATGGAGTGATGGTTTGTCCGAACAGAATCCAACACTTAGGTAGTTACACCACCGTGGTGGGAGTACACCATATGGGTGCATTGGTTTGATCATGGATCATTCCTTCTTTCAGACAAGGCCTCTCTGGCGAGGGGGTCTGTCACTTCCCAATGTAATCTTGGGACATCCTGAACTTGTTCAGGGTAGAACCGTAGTTTAGTGTCATGCGTTGAGGGCACATGGACTCCTGTAGTTTAACGTCATACGATAGGACGTGGAATAAAAGGTAAGATCCTAGGGAGCATGTGGTGCGTTAGATATGAAACTGACGTGAATGAAGACTTGGAGTCCAAATCACACCACGTACCCTCGGAGGAAACTCTTCAGGTCGAGGGACCAAGAGTGAGGGTTAGGGCAGGCCCGAAGCAGAGTGGTTGGGCGTTCCTACATACCCCATGAGGATTAAAATCAAGCCATACGTAGTTCTGGAAGCGCAGTTTAACGTCATGCGGGACGATGAGAAGCCTGGCCGTGTTGGCACACATCCTACCAAAACTACTAAGCCCACGTGAGTCGTGCTCGGTGTGGGAAACAAGCAGTAGTGGTGGGAATTTCCTGACACAGAAAGGGACAGGTTAGGGCAAAGGGATGCTCGGTGAATACCGGCCCAATGACACTAACATGATCATTTAGCGCACCTAGATGCGCAAAGAGAAAGAGCCGAGTATGATGGAATTCCACATGAACATGAGGAAGTGAAAATTTGTGAAACATGGAGCTCGAGATTCAGATCACGATGATGGTGGCGTGACGATGGAGGATAACTGTTGACCATGGTGGAAACCCATCATCCATATCGCGTTATCCTAGAATGGGGGAAAACAAACGAGGGTTGATCGTTGACCATGTTCGAAACATGGGACCATGTCACAAATGTTGTCAGATATCCGTAGGGACATTGGCCCGAAACGATTGGAGGGCCCTTAGGTCCAGCATTCATAGAGAGCCCTTAATCCTGGTATCCATGTCGTCCGAGGGTCCTTTTGGACGTGGAAGAGGATGATGATCCAAATAGTGAGCTCACGAAGCATGGTCATGGGATGAGGGGGATGTCCCTGTGAAAATCCCACACTTCGGGCTCTTTTTGAAAACACATCTAAATACGACAATGAGACGTATTAGATAGAGGGAGAAAATTCCTTTCCCATAGGGAGATCTTAGTTTAGGGTTGTAGAATTCGGACCATGGATGGGAGGAGACATAAGAGGCACATGGTGGAGTAAATCAAACACCTGGCATGAATGGGAATAGGGGGAGTGTGTGGTGCGATGAACAACCTGACGTGAATGAGGATGTAATCCCATTCCACACCGCACGACCTCCTTAGGAGAGGTTTTTGGTCAAGGGACCGAAAGCGAAAGTTAGGCTGGGCCCGGGGAGAAGTGCCCGGGGGCTCCTACGTATCTCATAAGGATGAGAATCAAGCCTCACGTAGTTCTTAATGGACCTTAGACCATAAATGGGTAAAGGGAGCATGGGACACATGGAAACAAGACCTGACGTGAAGGAGGACCTAAGCCCTACTTACCATGCGTTCTCTGGGGAAATGCTCGAGTCAAGGGACCGAACACAAAAGTTAGGTTGGGCCCGCGGGGAATTTCTCGGGCGCTCCTACGTATCTCATAAGGATGAGAATCAAGCCATACATAGTTCTGAAAGGTGACATGGTAAGATACCAGTGCTGGGGGAAAAGGGGAGTGCGGGCGTGGCCCTTGCACTAAAAGAAGCGGAATTTGATAAATCTTGTTTGTTCTTTAAGGTGAGTGGTTTTTTTTGTGAAGCGACTGGCCTAGAGTAGTAGGCCGTAGTGTTGCCACAAGGATCAAGCCAGGATGGGCATTGACAAATGGCATGGCATGTGACCAATACCCAACGTGATGTCCTCTACTACGAGGTCACCACAATGCAGTGCCATTTTTCTTCATGCGGGCAGGGCGATAATGTCACAGTTTAGGGTCATATGATAGGACCAAGCATGCATTTTATCGTCATGCAGCGCAGACGTAGCAGAGACGATGCTAGGCGGGGAATGTGCGCAGTGTTATAAAACACAATTGACGGAGACATGATCCCACATCACATTGTACACCAATAGGAGAGGGAGACCTTAGGTCGAGGGGCCTATATAGAGGTAAGAGGTGAAACAGGGGGAGAGACTGGTTCCCTAAATGGGTTGTACCCGAAGACAGGGCATCCGGGCGGTCCTACGTATCCCATGAGGATGGGAATCAAGCCACACGTAGTGCTGAAGGGTGCCTTTTAATGTCATGCTGGAAAAGGAATAGGAGGGCTAATTCTCAGAATGGGGGTGTGCGTGGTGCACCTATTGGATACCCGACGTGAATGAGGACATAATCTCGCACTACGCCACGCGGTCCCGTAGTCGGGGTCATGAAGGCATGACCAGAGAGGTGAATTTGCTGAACTCAATGCTGGACCCAAAGACAAGGGGTCTGGGCATTCCTACGTATCCCATCAAGATGGGAATCAAGTTGAACGTAGTTCCAGATGAGAATCTTAGTTTATGGTCTTAGAGCTCGGACCGTGAATGGTGACAACTTCCCGAGTAAGCACGGATGTCAACCAAATTCCTAATCCCAAGTGAGTTAAACTCGGTGTGGGAAACAAGGGGGTATCCTCATCGCAATACTTGGGGCGAGTCAAACGGGAGTTGGTAGAGAGCCCTGAAGGAAACATTTGACGCGTCTTGATCCCCCAACATGCGGACGTGCATGGTGAAAAAGTACCAAAAGTTCCCAGACTCTTCTTGGACACGGTGAAGTGATGAAGGGTGAGAATTGTGCACCTGACATTTTGGGCCTAATGGGTTGGCGTGGAGATAGAGGAAAACGGTTAACCATGGTGGAAATGCAGCGTCCATATCGCGTTAGCCTGAGGTGGGAACAACAAACAAGCATCGACCGCTGACCATATTTGCAACGCGGGATTTCATCGATTTGTTGTCCAAAACCCTCGGGGGCGTTGGCCCGTAACGGCAGGAGAGCCCTTGGGCGAAGTATCCAGGCCATTCTTGGGGGTCCCTTCGGGTGTGAAAGATGATGAAAGCCCTGATGCAGGGATACACAAAGCCTGGAAAGTGGGTGTGGACGTTTCCGAGTAAAGCTTGGCATTCCGGGTAATAAACCAGAGTACTCTTAGGCACATCGGTGAACTGCCGAAAAGGGATCAACGAAACAGCTCAGGAGGGCGAGGTACAAGGTGTGGTCATTATGAGATCAACGTGAATGAGAAAATAACCTCATGCCACACCATACACTCCTATAATAGAGGACCTGGGTCGTGTCCCGGAAAGGCCAAGGGGCCTAAGGTCAGGCATCAGTCAGGAAGGCCTGACAGGTCTGCAGTTTAACGTCTTACATGAGGACGGGGGTCGGGGACCCGAGAAGGACAAGGGGCCTGAGGCTGGGCCTTGTAAGAGAAGGTGTACGGCATGTTACATGATCCTGGTGTGAATGAGGATGTAGTCCTACACCACACCGTACACCCCTATGGGGGAAATCGGGGTCGTGGGCCCGATCGCTAGCACCACCTGGGGGGACGTTTGTCACTTCAGGATGGGGTAGAACGAATCACTACACTCAATGTTTGGAACATCTCGGGGTGGACCCGAAGATCCAGGACACTGTTGACCATGTTCTAAACACAGCGTTCCTATGGTGACCCGATATTAGAGCAACAAATGAGCATCGACCGCTGACCAAATTCGCATCACGGGACTTGTATCGGCTTGTTGCTTGAAAACCCTCGAGGGCGTTGGCCTGTATCGGTAGGATAGCCCTTGGGCATGGTATCCAGGCCGTTCATGGGGGTCCCTCTAGGTGTGAGAAAAAATTATGGAATCCCAGTCAAGGAGTGGGTGAAGCATAGTTGTATACATCCACGAAAGAGGCAAACATCTCCAGGTGGATGTGCAGCCCGGTCGAGGGTTGCTCGATGTGAGTTGGGGAAAAAGTGTGCACCCTGCCATATGTCTTGACCCGAGGGGAAGATTTTGGCTGTTTGGGCTGCGCCAACAGACCATATGTCCGGGCGTTCCTACGTATCTCATGAGGATGAGAATCAAGCCATACGTAGTTCTTGAAGGCAATGCAGTTTAGCATCTTTCGGTGAGGACGTGGGTGGATAGAATAACAGGAGTGGGCACATGGTGCAACCCTTGAAATCCTTGTGTGAGCAGGGTTGTGTGAGCGGGGCTAAAAAATCCTACCCCATGCTACACGAAGATCCTCTGAGGAAACTATTCCCAGGGGGGATAGTGGAAGAGAAAATCTTGGGGCTGGGCTCAAGACGAGGCGTCCGACCGTTCTTACATATCCCATGAAGATGGGAATCAAGCCACACGTAGTTCTTAAGATGCAGTTTAACGTCATGCGGGACGAGGAGCATCTCATTTGGGGGTATGTAAGGTACGGAAAGCAATCTGACGTGAATGAAGATTTAATCCCACACCATACCGTACAATCCCGCAAGAGGGTAAGTCAGGGAAAACCAAGGGGCCTGAGGCCGGACCGCGGTCAGGGGGACCTGACCAGCTTGCGGTTTAACGTCTCGTGGTGAAGACGGGGGGCCAGGGGCCCAAGGAGGCCAAGGGGCCTGAGGCTGAGCCTCAGTCAGGAAGGCCTGACTGGCTTAAAGTTTAACGTCTTGCAGTAAGGATGGGGGGAGATCTTAGTTTAAAGTCATAGAGCTCAGACCATTTTGCAGTTTATCGTCTTGCAGGACAAAGACACAGTTTAAGGTCATGCAGGACATTGTAGTTTAAGGTCGTGTTGGACCATAAGGTGCAGTTTAAGGTCAGGCAGGACCATTTCACAGTTTATCATCTTACAGGATGAAGATGCAGTTTAAGGTCGTGCAGGACCCTTTTTCCCTAGGCGAAGTATCGCTTGAGGAACTTGGCATTGGTGGGACGGGTTATGCGCTCTCCATCTGTGGTCACCAAGGAGTATGCTCCATTGGGGTAAACCTTATGGATGATATAAGGCCCTTCCCATTTGGGTTCTAATTTGGGTTGTTTCTGATTGGGAATCATTGGCGCTCGAAGGGCCAGTACTAGGTCGCCTTGTAGGAAAGAATGAAGATGAACCTTCTTGTTGAAGGCCCTCGCTATCTTATCCGGATGCCTTTCCAGATTGTATAGGGCACGAAGCCGATTCTCTTCTAGTGCTTCTAATTCAGCTAGACGGATCTCGGCTACCTCATCTGATGTCTGGTAATCATAGAATGCAATGCGAAATGATGGCAGCTGGATCTCAATGGGTAGGACGACCTCAGCTCCACACACCCGGGAATATGGGGTCACTTGGGTAGAGTTGCGAGTCGTCATCCGGTAAGCCCAGAGGGCATTGGGGAGCTTGTCCGTCCAACTATTCTTGTTCTGACCAACCATATTTTGCAGAATGTTAGAGAGGGTTTTGTTGAATGCCTCGATCTATCCATTTGCCTACGCGTGGTAGCGGGAGGTATGGTTTGACCGGATGTCGTACTTGGCGTACAATTTCTTTAATTCAGCCACTCGGAAGTTGGTGTCGTTATCGGTGAGGACGGTGTGAGGGACCCAAAACCAGTGGATAATATTGGAGCTCACAAAGTCAACAATGGAATGGGCCTTGACCTCTTTGAGTGGAACTGCCTATGCCCACTTGGAGAAGAAATCTGTAGTAGTCAGGATGAACCTACACAGACAGGATGTTGCCAGTGGATACGGTCCCACTACATCAAGTCCCCATACCGAAAATGGCCAAGAGTACTTGGTGGGGTGGAGGGGCTCCGGCGGCCGATGCAGGAAGTTGGTGTGAACTTGGCACGCGTGGCACCTCTTGGAATACCCAATTCAATCGTGGATCATAGAGGGCCAAAAGTACCCCACCTTCGGATTTGATGGGACAGCTTCGGCCCAGCTTGATGGGCGCCACAGGAACCGGCGTGAACCTCTTGCATAACTTGAGGTATCTCTACTCATTGGATGCAACGGAGGAGGACACCATCGAAACTCCGCTTATAAAGGATCTGTTCAAGACTGGGGCTGCTCTGGAGGGTAAATTACAGCGTGCGGCATCGGATTCGCTCGCGCTCGGCTCGGTCGTCCGGGAGGCAACCATTTTGGAGGTACTCAAAAAAGGGCGCCCTCCAGTCACGAGTGGATTCAACCACTGTGTATGACAAACCTAGGACCCCTGACGTGGAGGGTCCGGCGGTGAGATGACCTACCCACAGGTCATCATTGCCCTCTTGGGTGACAAGGGCAATGACTCTCTGGTGTGCCACATGTATGATCAAATCATCTTGCTCGGGTTCTGCGAACGATGCGGCCAAGCCAGCCAAGGCGTCTGCTTGACTGTTTTGTGACTGTGGGACATGGGTAACCTCTGGTCGAGAAGAGAACTGGGCCATTAGGAGAAGGGTGTACTCGAGCAATGGTGCAAGCTCCGGCTTCCTGACGACGTAGTCTCCATTAACCGGTTTGATTTCCAGCTCAGAATCTCCCTTCACATGTAGATGGGACACATGGATCTCAAGGGCCAACTCGAGGCCGGTGATGAGAGCCTGGTACTCTGCCTCGTTGTTCGTACACCCTTCATACAATAGGAATGAGTATGGAAGGATGGCTTGTGCCGGGGTAATGAAGACAATACCCAGGACCACTCTGTTGAGCTTGGGATCATTGAGCCGCCTACCGGTGGGGCTCCGGGAGGCGCCGTCGAAATGAATTTTCCAACATGGGACGTCATGATTGACTGAGAGGATCGTCTCATCAGGAAAATCCAGGTCTACGGATTGATCCGCGGAGGTTGGATGGGTAGCTAAAAAGTCTACCAACGCCTTTCCCTTAATGGCCTTCTGAGGTATGAACCTGATATCAAACTGCTGGAGAATCACCGCCCACCGTGCTAGTTGGCCTATCAGCATGGGGCGGTTCATGATGTACTTCAGTGGGTCTACCCGGGAGACCAATTGCACCTCATGGTGCTGCAGTTAATGTCGCAACTTCTGCATGGCGAAGACGAGCGCAAGGAAGCTCTTTTCGATAGGGGAGTATCTGACCTCCGTATCGAGAAGCATGCAGCTGAGATAGTAGAGACTGTTCTCAGTACCCTCGTCATTCTTCTGGGCGAGCAGCGCACTGAGGGATCTTTCCAGGGCGGTCACGTAAAGGACTAGTGGCTTTCCAGAGATAAGTGGCATCAAGACCGGAGGTTGGAGCAGATACTGCTTGATTTCCTCGAAGGCGGCCCGACACTCCTCATCCCATTCATAGGTGGCGCCCTTCTTCATGATCCAGGAAAAGGACTTACACTTGCCGGCCAGATTCGCGATGAATCGGCATATATAGGCTATGTGTCCTTGAAGGCCTCGAAGTTCCCAAATGTTGCTCGGGGGAGGCATTTGGCTGATGGCCTTGATCTTCTTTGGGTCGATCTCGATACCTCGGTACCTGACAAAAAAGCCCAGAAACTTCCTAGAGTTGACCCCTAAGGCACACTTCAACGGGTTCATCTTCAGGTGATGGGAATGGAGGAAACCAAACACTTTATCGAGTTATTTGAGATGGTCCTGGATCTGACATGATTTGACTACGAGATCATCTCCATAGCATTCCACCAATGTCCCGAGAATCGGCTTGAATATGCGATACATGGCCCTCTGATAAGTGGCACCTTCATTTTTCAAACCGAATGGCATAACCTCGTAGCAAAAGGTATCTTGGGGATCCCTGAAGGTCGTGGACTCCTCGTCTTCGCGGGCCATCCGGATCTGGTTGTACCCGAAATACCCATCCATGATAGAGAGAGCTTGGAACCCGGCCGAGGCATTAATCAATAACTCCGTCACCGGGAGTGGGAATTCATCCATTGGGCAGTGGCGATTAAGATCGCAGAAGTCGATGCAGACTCTGATCTGCCCATTCTTCTTCCTGAATGGCATAATGTTGGAAAGCCACTTAGGGTACTGGACGTCCTTAATGAAGTTGGCTTTGATAATCTTGTCAACTTCGGCCTCAACCATAGCACCATGAGAAGGGTTCATTTTCCTGGGAGGCTACTTAATCCCACGATGTTTTTTCGGGAGGCCCAGACGGTGAACGACTACCTGGGGATCTAGTCCTGGCATCTCTTTGTAACTCCAGGAAAACACGTCACGGTGTTCTTTGAGGAATTTTATGTACTGCTGCCGCTCCTCGGGGGACATGGTTGCACTGATCAATGTGGGTTTCAGATCTGCCTCGCTACCAAGGTTCACCTGTACCAGTTCATCAACCGTGGTAGAGACGCCTTCCTCAAAGGTGGGGGGAGCATTCTCCATGTCTTCCTCCCCACCCGTGGGGGAATTTCCCGTGACGGGAGATACTTCTGGGCTATCAAAACCTGGGGGGAAACTGGTGCCGGCTTGTGCAGTAGTGGTCATCATATCAGGAGACTCACTCACCATTGAGACCATAGAAATGAAGGCAGTCGATCATATCCCATCTGGCCTTCGGCCTAAGGGGCCACGTTTGATAATATCAAAGCAGTGGTGACGTGTCGGCCTGAGTTTGTGGAATCCAGTACGGCGAAAGAGACACGTATGGCGTACCGTCGTTGTCATAAGCTTAACGTCCTGGTACCGTTCAGGGGTAGGAGGTTCTGGGATCACCTGAGCCTGGTTGATGTAGGAGTACGAGGTGATTTTCCACCGTCTCTTGGACACGGAAACATGCCTTCCTTGTGTACCCGAAACAAAAAAACATTGCCCCATGTCGGGGGTCGTGGCCTCCAATCAGTGGATCGGGAGGATGTAGGCGTCATCCATGCTTGCCCATGGATCACTTGTGACTGGGGCGGGTTCATCCTCACTTACTATGATTTTCTTATCATTACTTTTGTAATAACTCGCATCCAGATAGCGGGCCTCACAAGAGGCAAAAGGGGACGCATCTCCTTTAAGCACACCTACTCGACCGTTGAGTGAGTATTTGAGGCACTGGTGATATGACGAAGGGACCACTGCATGCAGATGGAGCCATGGCCTACCCATCAACGCATTGTAGGTGGTGTCCTGAGAGAGGACCATGAACTCGGTGCTGGCAATTAAGCCACCGAACTGAGTCTTCAGTCAGTTCTTTCCAACTATGGTTCGCTCGGTCTTGTCGTACCTCTGGATTCTGAGGTTAGAGGGAGTTAAATCACCTTCAGACAGACCCATCTTCCGCAACGTCTGAGTCGGAATTAGATTGATTCTGGAACCCGTGTCAACGAGGCAACGGCGGACTTCCACACCATTGAAGTGGCCAGTGATGTACAGCGGGCGAATGTTCCCCTGTATAGGAGGGTCCTCATCTTCACCGGAGAACAATATAACCACCTGAAATTCGGCATTTTCAATCGTCTCGGTATGGAAGACTTCTGCAGCTACTACCTCTGTCTTACACTAGAGGGGGCACCTTAGGGCCTCGGTAAGTGCCTCACGCATTTCGGATGACAGGAGAAGGGCCTCAAGGATAGAAAGCTTTGCCGGAATGCCGACCAGGTGCTTCAGGACATCATACATTCATGCCAAATGTGAACCTCTACTTACAGGAGGTCGTTCGGCATTTGGAGGTATAGTGGGTCCTGCCGGTTGAACCGGCGATCGGCTAGTACTGGGTATATCCTGCTGCCTGCTAATTGAATCCTGGAGAGTAGTCTCCGGACTAGGATTGGAAAGCGGAGGCTGGCCTGTATCCGGGAAAGACTGACTGTGATACGAACGAGTCAGCTCTCCTTGATCTAGTAGCACAAACGACGGTGGAGGTAGAGCTGAGGGCGTTAGATGGGGTTGTGTGTGCTGAGCTCTGCGCTGAGCCTGCTGTCTGGTCTCAGTAGCATTCACAGCTTGGCTGAAAGTGCCCGCTAACGTACCTCGATGACCAGCGCGTTTGCGATACCGCTGACGTTGACGTCGGCTGGAAACGTTGGGGATGTTCGCCTGGCATTCCCCCTTGTCGGGAGTCATATAGGGCTTTACCAGCTCCACGGTTTTAACCGAAGCGTCCCCCTGGCTGTCGCTCGAGGATTCATCCACCGCTGGGCGGATTCTGGGAGGAATCCCCATTTCAGGGGGCATAAATTCGCCGAGAGTGTGGTATGACGATGACAACGGTGGTGCGCGTTGCTTCTTCTTGCATCTCCGCTGCATGCCCTTTTGAGAAGAGGTCGACTGTGAAGACGATGCAGAGGTACTAGCTACCTCTTCTAAAGGTTCCGGCTGCTTCAGGTGTGCCTGGATGATACCGTGCGCATGGACGATGGTTTTTCGAGCCATCCTGTCGTTGTATTTCCGGGATCCGTGACTGGGAATCTGATGGCACTCGCCTTCGATGTCGTTGCTGATCTCTGATCCTGCAAAGACACCCACTACTTGTGCTGGTGTCGGGCCCAACATGACTATGTTGTTGTTGACCTGGTCTTGAAGCCAGTCTTTAAACACATAGCATTGCTTGAGGGTGTGCCCCAGAATCCGATGATAAGGGCAGTAGTTTGGGTGATCGGTGAGATTCGCCTCTACCGACCTTCTGCACTCGGGCAGGCGCACAATCCCTTGCTCAAGAGCACATCAAAAGTAGACAGGGACCTGATTTTTGTTGAACGAATAAGTCTGGTGCCTTCTTTCCGGATAGGGGGCCCTGGGGGCCTGAGCCTGACGAGGGGCCGGAGGGGCCTGCCAAGGAGGCGGCACCTGATTGTCTCGCCTGGGTGGTGGTGGCACATTGCGCGGGGGAACCTGTCAATTCTGAGGCGGTCGCTGTGGTGAAGGAGCCTGTGCTTGAGCTAGAGGACCTCTGTGGGGTTGCGGGGATGGTGCCGCTGGCAGTAATTCCAGCTACCTAGGGGCTTCTATTTGGGCCACCGCGGCGGGTTCAGCCCTGGAGGTCCTCCTGGCTGGGATCATAGGGGGCAACAAACGTGCCTGACCAGCCTGTTGCAGAGCTTCCTCAAGCCGCTGAGCCTTATCTGAGAAATCTCTGAACCCTCTAGGGTAGTTCTGGGTAATCAGGGAGGGTACCAGCTCTGTTTTGACATTCCCCACAAACATCGTCAGTAATTACTCCTAAGTCGGTGGCATATCGAGGGAATACGTAAGTCCCTTCCACCGGGCGATGAAATCTGCAACCCGCTCATCAGGCCTTTGCTTGCAGTTGAAGAGGTCTGCAATGCTGGTCTTCCACATGGTGGAGCTGAACTGGTATAGGAACTGCCGGCAGAGATCCTCCCAACAGGTCACTGATCCGATGGGGAGCTGGTTGTACCAGACGAATGCTGGACCTTCCAATGTCTGTACGAAACACCGGAGTTTTGCGGCTTCTTGCTGAGCTGGGGTCCCCAGCATGGGGCCACACCTGGAAGAAAAATGTACCAAGTGCTGTGGCGGGTCCCATGTCCCATTGAAGGGTGAGAAAGTGGGGTTCCCAAAACCCGGAGGTGTGGGCATATCATCCACCCACGTGGGATACCGCTTTCCATCCGATGGGACCGCCACCTGTCGCGTTTCCAACGCTTCGAGGTGGGTTGTGAGTGCCGAAATAAGATCATCCTGGTGGGGGTCCCTGTCTTGACGGGGATCCCTAACCAAAAGTGCATTTCCATGTTCTTCAACATGGTAAATGGCTTCGGCAGCTCGTGGATCAACTGGCGGAACGACCTGCGGGGCGACTGGGGGAACCCGGACTGGATTCTTCATATTGCCCCATCGTTCATGGGGGTTTGGCGAGATGTATCGCGCCCTCTTAACGTAAGTTCTGGCTTCTACCCTGTCTGCGGTAGTAGGATGATCAGGGTTTCCCAGAGGCAGCTCACCGAGGGGAAAATGTTCCTACCCCTGCTGCCCCAGCATGGGATTACCATAGTCGAGTCACCGCTCTGCGGCGCGCTCAGCCAAGATTTCATCAACCAGCATCTTCTGCTCAGCAAGCTGTTGGCGTAACATGGAATTCTCAGGATCTTCTTCCGTTTTCTTCATAGAGGCAGATGGGTCAGAGTGCTTGACAGTTCCGACGTGCTCCTTACCCTTGCTGGTATTTCGACCGAGTACCAGTGACTCGGTGGGTACGGGGAGGCCTAGTAGGTTCCTCTGTTGACGGGTAACCCTCCCTAATGGGTCCAGTAGTGGCGGTACGCCCTCAGGGGGTAAGTCTCCATCAAGGAATTCAAGATCGTCTTCCCTGTCCACTATGTCAGCCTTGTGGACTGCGACCCCTCTCGATGGCATGTCCTCGATGTCGCATAGCGAATCGGACTGCCGTCGGATAGGGTCGAAGAGGAGAGCGGCATAGTGTCCCCATCCACGGACTTGCACATGGGGGTATCTTCCCTGACAATTCTACGGAGTACTTTGAAACTCTGAACACATTTCTGTTGAAGGGCGCTCTGACGGCCTGGGGACTCGGGGTGCTGGGCCACAAGGAGTGCGGCCAAATCAATCAGACGGCACTGCTCGCCGATTTCTTCGAAGTGCTCTCGACTTCTGGGGTACACCACCTGTTCGTAACGAAGGCGGAAGTGTGTCGCCCATAGGTTTCGACAAAAGCACCCCAATTTTTCAGGGGTAAGGGACTCTGGTGCGTGAACATTCAGCACTGCTGTCGGCCAAAACTTCTCTGGGAAGTAATCTGCTATGAGGATACTCCAAAAGCTCCTGGTTTTGGACTCGGGGTCTGGCCATGTATTTCCCCACTCATCAACTGGGGACGGCTGAGGGACCGGTAGCGGTACCGAGGCGGACCTCTGGGATAGCAAACTCGGCGGCGGAGAATACGGCCAACGAGCTGACTGGCCGCCGAATTACGGCCATCCTATGAAGAGTAAGCTGACCTAGAAACGATGTCACGATACGATGGGCTGATAGCCACATCTTCCGGCACAGGAGTCGCGGCTACCGGCTACCGGTCATGTCGTTGCTCTACCATCGTTGGCCCCCAAAATAGCTCTCTGTGATCTCTGGTAGAGGTAGAGGGTGCTTCTGGTGACAATGGCAGTGATTGCGCGGTCGAGACCTGCGGAATTCCCAAGATTTCTTCCTCCTGGATGTACCTACGGAGAGATATGGGAATCTGGTGGACCTCATATTCCAGGAGAATAAGGCTAACACGTCTGGTTCCTGCCCCAGTCCTTGATACAGAGGAGCGGGGAGAAGGTTCCATCGCTGAGTCTCATTCCGCTTCAGAGTCGGAGAAGGGGGCAGGTTTGATCTCCACCCGGGCCTTCCCAGGATTCTTCTTATTGCGGCGACGACCCACTCTCTGGCCCCGGGGTGGCTCTTCGGGACAGGGTTGATCCCTATCATGTAGTCTCGGGGTGGCGTTGGCGCCGTGGAGGAGAGGGCCCCCACTCGAGATAGCCGCTGTGCGAGGGGTACCAGGGAAAATGTCGAAGGTTACATGGGGAGGACCTCCATGGACAGCACCCATGTGGGAGGGGCCTCTATTGGAATCGGCCGGAGCATGGGGAGGACCTCCATGGTCGATGCGGGTGGAGTGAGGCTGACCTTTACTCATCGAGTTGCTAGGGCGAGGAGGACCTTCACCAGTTGTAGAGGGGACGTAGGGAGGGCCCCCATGTTGTATAAGGATTGGATGGGTAGTGCCTTCAGATCGGCGGTCAGGGGTAGGAGGATGGACTCCATAACCTATATAGTGGGCGCGGGAAAGGTTTCCGCGCCAAGCCTCACAGCCGCGGGGCAGGTCTTCCTTTAGGATGGGGGTAGCACGAGGTATAACTCCATGACTAACATCAGAGCGGGGAAGGCCCATGCTCTGTGTAGTAGTAGTATGGGGAGGGCCTCCGTACGGGGTGACATCACCGAGGGTTAGTTCGCGGCGATCACCACTTGGGCCTGCAACCCGGAGAGTCAACCCAGCCTGCCCGTGGGGCGGTTGGGGTCTCAATCCTGGTTGGGTGTAGGAGTGCCCCTGCTCAGTGTATGAAGGGACTTCATGATGCACGTCGGCGGTGGCGAGGGACACTGTAGCTGTTGACGTTGACGCATCTGGGCGAGCGTCCTTAGCCCGGGCCCGGTGCTGACGTCGGGTCAGGCGAGCGGGTGCAGGTGGTGCAGGGACATGGCCTGCCTGCTCTTCCTGCGGAGTCCGACGGCGGCGCTGACGCAGCCGGACGGGAGCTCTCACCTGGATCCCTTGGGTTGGGACCCTGAGCGGGCTGAGCTGGATGGCGCCCGCCTCATCAGCGTAAGGCGAGGAGTCGACAAGGCATTCTGGGGACAGGCTCCCGAAACTGTTGAACGTTGGGGTGGGGAGCAGGGGCTCCCTGCGCGGCCTGTTAGGGCGGCATTAACGGTGGAGCCTGGATGCCTCCAGGTCCAGGCGGGCCATATCCTGATTTGGGATGACCCCTTCCTCCTCGTACCTACGCACGAGGTTGTTGATCACCCTTCGCTGGATGACCTCTGATGGGGAAAGGGGACGTGGGTGCCCCGTATTCCCCGATGTGGCGGCCATCGTGGCGGTAGCTGTGCCATGTGGGGTGGTTGTGGCGGTGTTGCCACTTCCCCTGCGTAGGCGATCGGGTGGTGATCGCGCCTCTGTAATAGCAACCTTGTTCCTGAGAAACAAAGGGATCAACTCATCAGTACTAAGAGGAAAAGTATTGACATCCAGTGCCCCAGCGTCCTTCCATTCTCCACGTCTGTAAGAAGGATCCACGCCAACACTCTGCAAAATGGAGTGCCCCCCGTTCTACTACCCCGACTTCCAGTGAGTTTCACGACAGGCCTGCTATTCGCTTGGTGGGACCAGGCGCCAGATATCTGGATCCAGTGACACGTCAATATACTGGTGTCTCGAACTCTACTAGTCTCCATATTGGGGAGAATAATTTCTCATCGGGTTCACCATTTTTGTTTCCAATGCTTTCGCCGGGGCGCACACATCCGTCTGTCCGCGGTGGAGGACGCGCTGTGCTTTTTGCCCAGCGTTCCCGCTTTCCAAAGGCGGGCGGCATTCGCTCCTTATTCAGGGATGTCTGCTCCTTGATCGAAACGGGAACATTGGATGTCGGTTCTTCCTTCTGTGGATTCCTCCTCAGAACTCGTCACCTAGTCTGGGTCTCCCTCATAGATTTAATACGTTGTTCGTGACACTCTTCCCAGTGCCATGTTTCCATAGGTGCCGGTTAATTACACTGCTTCTGTCGGGACATTCCAAAGGGTCCGGTCAGGGCAGCAACCTTCAGTCGGGAGAGTAGTCACGTTGAGGCATCAGTAGCATGTCTGGATGCTGGGGAACCTGGCATGTGTGTCTATTATCCCTGGTCACAGGGCTTCTCGAGGGCGTGGAAGCCCGAGGAATACCACATCGAGCGCGGGGAATTATATGCCATAGACACATATCTGACGTTTTCCTCAGCTTCCCATGTTTAACATAGGGTACGCCACGAGTTTAACGTCCAGCGGAGACGGATCAACCTGACCAGAGCAATAGCTAGAATAGATCGGATTGCAGTGTTTCCCTTAGAGGGGTGCCGATACCGGGACCAGCCCATGGGCGGCTGTGAAGAGGAGCGTATTGAAATGGTATCACCGAGATATGACAGTCCGTGTGAGAATCAGGATGGGTGATAGATGGATGAATGGAGTGGAGGGGGAATGAAATGGGACCATCGCAAGGGCGACAGTGAAGTTGGGCTTGAGCCTTGAAGAGGATTCCTACATATCCTCATGGCTGGGAATCAAAGTCCGCGTAGTTCAGGATGGTGCCGGTGAACTGACATGAAGGTGGACCTTTGCCCGATGGATGTCATCAGCGAACCAACGTAAAGGTGGACCTTGGTCCGATGGGTGGTGGGCCTGAACCTCGGAGAGGCTTCCTACGTACCATGCCTTGACATGGATCAAAGACCTCGTAGTTCAAAGGGTTTCATCGGTGAACCAACATGGAAGTAGACCCGTGGGTCCACTAGTGGTGGGCTTGAACCTTGGGAAGGATTCCTTCATAGCATGCCCTAACACGGATCAATGTTCTCGTAGTTCAAAGGATTGATGGAATACAGTTTAACGTCATGCGGGACAGTAGTGAATCCTGATGTGAATAAACGACGGGCGGTGGGTGTCGGTGAACCGACGTAAATGAGGGACCTTGGTCTAATGGGAGATGGGATTGAACCTCGGGGAGGCTTCCTACGTACCATGCCTTGACATGGATCAAAGTATTCGTAGTTTGGGTAGAAATGGGGGAAACATGGCACACTGACAAGGAGACGGTCTGGGCTAATGATTGTTGGGCTTGAACCTCTGGAAGGCTTCCTACGTACCATGCCTTAACACGGATCAAATTCCCCGTATTTCAAATTGTGGAATACAGTTTAACATCATGCGGGACGGGGGTGAACCGACGTGAATGAGGTCGGAACGACCGGATGGTGGGTTTCAACCTCGTAGAGGCTTCCTACGTACCACGCCTTGACATGGATCAAAGTCCTCATAGTTCGGGTTGGTCACAACGGCTTGCCATCGGACTGGAATTGCAGTTTGACGTTGTGCTGGATGCAGGTAGAACTTGACGTGAGTTGGATGATGGGTGGGCTAGAACCTCGTGGAGGATTCCTACGTACCACGCCGTGACATGGATCAAAGACCTCGTAGTTCAAATGGGTGTGCAGTTTAATGTCATGTGGGACAAGGGTCATACAGTTTAACGTCATGATGGACGAGGGCAAAACTCGACGTGAATGAACGACTGAGTAATGTGGCTTGAACCACATGGAGGCGTCCTACATACCATGCCTTGTCACGGATCAAAGTCCTCGTAGTTCGCTGGATGTAGGGGTCAGGGTCAGTGCTCACTCAAAGCCCACGTGAGTCATGCTCGGTGTGAGAAACAAGAGGTTGCAAGGACCTGACGATCACGTCGCGAAGGGTGCGTCCGTGAGAAGCGAAGAGGGTCTTACGCGTTAGGTGGCCCATGGTGCTGGGACTTACTCCAGGATGGAAACCCGGAGTGCGACAAAGAGCAGCGAAAGAGGGACTCAGGACCAATGATGGGAGGTGCCTCATTCCCTATCATGCCCTCCACTGACCTTGGTAGTGGGGAAGTATAGAGATGCAGGGGTGCAGCCATCCGTTGGGGAACTAGGGTCGCCCTTCTCCTGAGAACATAAGCCACTCCAATAAAGAGGATATCATCCCTTGTGGATGGGTGATTCCACTCCCATGGAGACGAGTGGCGTAAAAAAATTTCGAGCAGGGGGGACCCTTCGTGAGAGGCACGAGGTCGGGTCACAGTTTAACGCCATATGTTGAGGATGTGGTGCTTGGTAGTTTAACATCCTGTAGCTTGGACGAGGTGGGTTCACTCCGCACCCCTAGGACTTACATAACCGGTACCCCCTGGTCCGTGGGGAAGGGAAGGTACCGGTAAGGCCATAGTCAAGGGGGGTTGTGGAGCGAACCATCAAGGGGTCCACGTTAGCATGGCTATGAGAAGAAGCAATAGTCGTTAGCGTGCCTATGCGAAGAAGCATTAGGTGAAGCAATTCTACGGGTGGTTTTGTCCATGGGACTTTGAAATTACATCGTGCAAACCTAGAGGGTTGAACAGGAAGAGGAATTTCCAAGAAAAGGAGTGTGTTTCATGATGTGGAGTGCCTTGGCCTTAGCATGGGGAATAGGTGTGAGTGGAGGGTGCTTCGCAAAGTGGAACAGTATTCGCGGAGCACTGTCTCGTGAGGAAGGGGTGCCTCGCAAAGCAGGGTGCTGTGAAGCAGTGTGCTTCGCAATGCGTAGCGATCCTGCCTTAGCATAGGGATCACTAGTACAGCTTGGGTGTTTCGCGAAGCATAAACGCTCCGCAGCTGCCCGGGTTCCCTTGGGAATCCCCTTCCTTCGCTAATGCCCTTGAGCTTCTCAAAGGGATTCCCTCTCAGAAGAGGGGCTCAAAACGAGACAAAGAAAAGGCGTCGCGCGAAGTAGAAGTACCTCGTGGAGCTCATGATTCCTAGGGGAAAAGGGTGCTTCGAGATTCGGGAGAGGAGAAGCCGAAAGGTTGGATTGTTCGTCCCTGGGACTTAGGGGGAGTCCAGTATTTATAGGGAAGGGGCACCGCGAAGCAGAACTCACGTGCCGCCTCAGGTGCTTCGTGGCGTGCTCGCAAACGTCAATGTCGTCCACGAAGCGTTATTGCCTCTGGAGCTTCGCAGCGGGCTCGCGAACGTCAAATGCATTCGCGGAGAGTTACCTCCTCTGGAGCTTCGCGAGACCGCGATGCTCACGGTGCTTCGTGGTGGTGCTTCTCGTCGATGCTTCGCAAGGCAGCGTGCCAGCCTTCTTTTTCGTCCCTTCCTTTCGTGCCATATTTTGGCGCCAACACATATGATCAATTATATAAATTTGAAAACCTGAAGTTTGTTTTTAGTTTTTTTTTGCAAATTTTGATTATGAATTTGATAGATAGTTCATATAATTGTGATGTGAAAAGTTATGACTTTTTTTCATGGTGATTCTAAAAATTGTAAAGATTAATGTTTTTATTAAAAAAATTACATTAGTTGTTGAGTAATTTGTACATTCTACGTTTCATGAAAATAATGTAAATTTAAATTTAAATTCAATTTTTTTTATGTTGAGTTTAGTGATTTTACTTTTGTTTAAAAACTCTCAGGGTAAGCAAGAATGAATTTAGTGGGAGAATACTCCCTCTCGAGCCAATCCAATATAATAGATGTTTCATAATTAACATCTTATTGAAAATTTTATTGGTTATGTAGATTATAGTATTAAAACATGAAATTCTTGAAAATGTTTTTGTTCATAATCTTCATTTATTTATGATTTTATTTCTAATAATTTTAATGATCCATTTAAATGTTATTAGTATATTTTTTTATAAAAAATTGAAATAATTTGTTTTTTTAAATAATATTTTTTCTGTTGTGGAATTTCTTAAAGATAAGGATAAAATCAGACCGAAATGGGTCTTTAGAAACAAGCCAGTTGAATTTAGAGAGATTGTCAAAAAAAAATAGAGTTTTTTCCTATGGTTAGAGGATTCTAAAATCTTGTTTTTATTTTATTTTTTAAAATTTTTTCATTTATAAAAAATGGATGTATAATGTTATTCAATGTTTTTATAAATAAATTAGTTTTTTTCTCTCAACCCCTGGTTTTGAAAATGAAAAAATTCCAAATTGTGTTTATAAATATTATAATTCTTTTTTTGGTTTTGAACAAGAACCTCATTTATAGTATGAACAAAATTATTTTTATATATTAAATAATGGCATTAATAAAGTTAAATTATTTAATACAATTTTTTTTAGAATAATAACTTTTAATATTTTAATTGTAAAAATTTATATTGATGATATAGTTTTTGGTTTTTCTAGTGAATTACATTCTTAATATTTTTCGTATTTGATGTTATCTATGTCTGACATGAGCCTAATGTGAGAGCTAAATATCTTTCTTCGACATAAAAATTCTCTAAGAAAAAATTTAATTTTTCTTAACTAGTATATGTATATGAAGTATTTGGTAAAAATGTTTGGTCTAAATCCATATAAATATAAGAAAACTCATGTTAGTACTAGTTTTAAATTATAAGTTGATGCATATAGAAAATAATTTGATATTAATGTTTATAGAGGCATGATAGGAGGATTACATTATTTGATATTATCTGGACCTGATATCTAGATTATTATTTAACTACGTGAAATTTTCAAGATGATCAAAAAATCAGTCATATTAATGATTTTAAAAGAATATAAAGATGTTTTAAATAGACTATTTACTCTTATTTGTTTTATATGTAATATATCTAATTTTACATAATATCCTATTATTACTATAATTTTGGTGGTAGTAGAATTAATAGAAATAGAACATTATGTATGTTTTATTTTCATTAAAAATATTTAATTTAGGGGCATTGAAAAAATAAAATTATCATTTAATCTATCCAGTATAGATGTTAAATATATATATATGGTATATTTAGTTTCTCTCAAATCTTAAATTTTTAAAAAATTGTGTTTTTGGTTTATCTTGAGAAACTTGCTTTTAATTATGACAAAAAATTTTCATTTGTGTTTAGAAAAATATTTTACTTCAATCTAGAACAAATCATATTGATAACAATATTAATTTTAAAGAGATCATGTTAATAAGGGTGATATTGTTTTCAAATTTATCCCTATAAAAAATCAGCTTAATGAAATGGTTACAGTTCCTTTAGACACTTCTCTATTTGAAAAAATTAAATATGAGGCCGGGATTTTGGAAGCTTAATTGTTTTATTCTTGAATATTTATAGGGGTAGTATTTGTTTTATCCTTTTTAATTTATACAATGGGGGGAAAATAAAATTCTCTTCCTTTTCAATGTTCTGGTTTTGTAATCAAACAAAAAGGGGGAAATTCAAATTACCTTTTCTTCCATGTATTTTTATTTTGTTTTATTATATATTTTTTTATTTTTTATTACAAACCATCTTACTATTTTATGTTAACTAAAATTCTATTGAATTTTATTTTAAAAGCTTTCTGATTTATTTATTATAATTTAAGATATAATTATTTGAATTTAATAATACATTCTTCCTATGAATTATATTAAATATATCAAAATATTATTCAAATATGACAAAATCTAAATCATTATTCTCATTTTTTTCATTTTTTTCCAAACATACAGTATGTTACTAGTTTTAACAATATTTTTTTGTAGTGTTTAAAAGTTTTAGGTATTTGTTATATTATAACATGAGTAGTATTTATTTGATTCTCATGAAACATATTTTGTCACATAACAAATAGATTTATTTAAATTTTATTAAACTAAATGGATGTATGAAATTTTAATTTTATTTCCAATAAAATTTTACTATAATTTATGAAGTACGTTTGCAATTATGGAATTCTGATAATTAAAAATCGTTTTTATTTCAGTAATATCTCATTAAATATATATTAGATTTGAACATATTTTTTCAGTCGAAAATATAATATGATTTTCTAAATTTGATGAACAAGAATTAAAATATTAAATTTTCCTTTATATTCCAAAAAAAATTGTAGAATATCTGCCACATTTTAGTCATTAGTTTCTACATATTGTATTCTATGTATTTCAGTTTTTCGAGGATATATTTTTTATAAATGTGGATTGAAGCAATACTAGATCTAGTGGAAATAACTATAAACTCTCTACATTAATTTCTACTAGAACAACATCTAAATTTTATGTTTATCAGCTAAAAAATCAATAAATTTTATATTGATGTGTAACAACATAAAACAAGGAATTTCTATTTATCTTATCTTACCTAGATTCATCATATCCCCCTCCAACCTTTATCAATCCACATGATAACATTATCATGAGTACATCATTACTTGGAACAATCTCTTTAGATCAAAGGCATCAATGGTAGTAATGGTTTTCGTGGTAGAATCAAAGACATGATGTATTATAGATCATCCCTTCTACAATGGATGTACCATTCATCAATGGTAACTAAATCTACTTATATAAATTGTGATTTCAGTTCCTCTCACAAATGAAACTATCAATTACCAACTAATTTTAGATAATTATGAAATGGTAGAATTAAAACCAATAGTAGTTCCCCTGAGAAATTAGATCCACTAAAATGGTAAATAATCTTTCCATGGTAGATCCACTAACACGATAGATATTAATTATATGGGGGATATTCTCAATGGTGGCTACTAACTAGATGAAACTAGTGGTTTTCCAGGATAGAAACTCTTACATAATTTCCTCCTTTTTGAATTCATTGGATCTTATTTATGCATGATGCATCCACATTTTTTCATCTCCAACATTAATACTGCAAATAACTATTGGTAGCATCATCCCCTAAGAGTAGAAATGTAAACCCCAACTATTATTGTTGCTCATTATACTAATGTATCATCCATGGTGGTTTCATAAAAGCTAAATCATATTATCAATAGTATCACCACTGGTGAGATCCTTATTGTTCCATCAAGTAAGAATCTAGTTAACATTTAGGTTAAAACTCTTGTTTGGGTTCTCTTTTGGATTAGACTAGGAAGCCAGGATTGTGGGCCAATTGGGTGGTTTTATGAAAATAAGGGATTCATTGATGAAGGTTTCCATTATTCCAAATAAATTTCATCTTTTTAGAATACATAGTGTGTATTCAATTCATGATGTGTATTTGCATGGGTAGGCTAATTCAAGGTGGGTACATGGTTTCTCCAGGATGGGAGACCCAGAATATTACACATCATGTAATGAATTTACACACTATGTAAAGATCGTGGAAATTTTTGAAAGGGGAAGAATCCCATTTTATTTTCATACCATCTCTCTTTTTTTCTCCCCCACATTAGAGACCCACTGTAGATCTCCCCTATGATCCTAAAGTTAGGCTTTGATCATGATTCATCGTTGGACCTCCGTTTTAATATCCATTGTCACATTTGAAGTTTTTTAGTAAATACTTAAATAATTACGTTCTTTTCATTGTTCTATTTCCCACCAGTTGAATTATTTTGATACTGGAGCATAATCTCTCTTTTTCTGGTTTGGATCTATTCTTATTCTTTCTTCTAATCATGTCAAAACTAATGGTTGATACAAAAGTATGAGATTACTGTAGGTATACAGTATCGGGGATATTAATTATAAAAAAGTATCATCATTTATAAATTTTCTTTATTCAATGATTGGTAGTTCCCCCTAGTTTTGGTTTTTCAATTTAGTTCCATGTGTATAATTGTTAGACTCATATCCTAGTTCCCATTCTATTTGTGTTATCCATATTGTGGGATGGTATGAACTCAACTCCAACAACCCCAAGTAGGGTTCTTCCTTAGATATTCCCGAGTAACCCATGTTAGGTTTAGTTGATACATCATTTGTGTGTGTTGGCTTGATCCTGCTAATGGAAAGTCCTTTTAATTAAACTTCCATAATAATCGATAATACCACTCACATGTATGTGGTATCCAAAAATCAAAAATAATGTTTGAAGGTAATTTTTCGAATTTTATATATGAATTTTATATTTTAAATGGAATGTATATTTATTAATTTCACTTCTCCTGGTTGAATTATTATTGAATTTGGATTAGTTCCATTCCCTATTAACCATTTTCACATTAGATGAATGGTAACAGATGAACAACATATATTAGTAATTGGAAACTATACATGTATTGATATCACTTGTCCTTCGATTATATAATTAAAATGGAATTGGTTATGTGTCCATGAACCACCTTTTCATGATTAATTTATGTAATGGAATGCACCTATTAAATGATATTAAATTGAATTTGGAATTGGTTTCATATCCTATTTATCCTTTTAACCTCGTATGAAAGTAAATTGAATGATTCAATTTAATTATTATATAACATGTGTACTAAATAGAATTAATTTTATTAATTAATTATGTATAAGGTTCTAATTTCATATGGACCATTTTAAATTTATAGGAGTGGTCAAATGCCAGTCAACCTTGGGTTTCAGAGTGAATGCATTGAGCACTCAGAGGACTCCATTTTGATTCAAGGAGCTAGTTTCCAAGGGAGATAACCACCTTGGAATATGATCCATGTCTACTATTAGAAATATGTAAGGATTTAATAGGATCCTTTCACTATATTTTGGATGTTAGGATGCCACATATACAATCCTTGGTTCTAGCTTGACTTCTTCAGACTCTTGGAACCATGGATTCCCCTCAATGGGAACAATCATTATTAGTTAGTGATTACCATGTAGAAGATCCTCAAATGAAATTAAAATCATTTTTAGAGGAATTAAGTAGGACATTACCCTAATATTACACAAAGACCCCCTTTTTTACCAGACAACATGAGTTGTAACAGTGATTTGGTTCACCCTTAAGGCCAAGGATTCCTTGGCCTCACCCATGACCATCTCTCATTATTTTATTGATTATTACAGTCGTGATGACACATTCACATTATTTATATATATAAACTGAAAATAAAATAATTAATTAAATGTTCTCACGTTCAAATACATTACAATTTGAGGAGGTCATATGTATTATTTATAATTTTTTAATTCCCTTAAATTTATGTATACCCTCAAACTATGACAACCATGCTTTTATTACAAACATAAACATGATTTATTACATAAACTATTCACTTGATACAACATGGAAGATCTAGAGGTCTAGTTTATTTGGGGCTTAGGATCATTTCATAACAACTTAAAACATGAAATAGAACATCTTTATTGAAAACATCCTTTACATGACCACTACATTCCCTCGTAATTAGCATTGCATGGGATAACCTAAAGACATGCATAAGAAAAGGGTGAGCTATAAAGCCCGGTAAGGGAATAAACATGGAACCCATGAGGGGTAAAATACATGTTAGACAATAGGAATATCAATAGAGCGCAACAGAAACATGGAAATAAAGGCATGAAAAAGCATGATAATCATAACATGGAAATATGACAACAACACTTAACATGGAATTAGCATGAGCCAATGACCATTGCACATGAAGCATGAGTAAATCCACATTGCACATGAAGCACAAGTAAACCCCCTTTTCACTTGAATTATCATGAGTCAACACTCATTGCACATGACGTGTCATGATACTATACTTTAATGACTGCATTGGAGCGCTATAAGGGTGCACCCTTCTTAAACATTTCATTTCATGCCACATGGATCATAAAACATGGATTAATTAAACATAATCGTTTATTACACGATAAAGGAATGTGTAATTCATACATGAAACTTTATAATCAATAAGTAAATTTTCAGAAAGGTGAATACCCTTGATGGAGAAATGGGCATGGTATTCACTACACAAAGGCATTATCTTAGAAAATTGGTGCAATTTCAGTAGTGTAACAGTGTGACATAAAAATTCATAAAAAATGGTTGATTACAGAGAAAGGGGTGTGTCATCATATTTACATCAAATGGACAGTAAAGGGGTCATATAGATACATTTCCAAACAATTTTAATGGAATTTATATTTGTGATACAAAATTATTGCTTGAATGTTAATGAAGAGAGAGAAGTTCTTTTCGGAATTTCGGCATAATAACGGGTGTACATGGGAGGAATTTAATGAGAGAGAAATGGGTGTACAATCATTCAAAAAATAAGAGGGCAGTATGGGGGAGGTGAGAAACCATACCCCATCATTTATAATTAAAATTAAAAGGGCATAACAATATTATGAAAATCGGACAAAAAAGTGAGTGGAAGAAACACCCTAACGTGGAAGTGTGCTTCCATGGCTTGAGAGAGGCTGGAGAGAGGATTCTTGGGAGCTTGGGGCACCTTGGGAGGATCTTAGAGAGAGTAGGGCAGAGGTTGGATGAACTCAAAATGCTTTCAATGAGGATTAAGTGGGAGCTTGGGTGGGTTTATATAGGAAAGGTGAGTGAATTATTTATTATTTAGGTTTGGGACCCCTTATATTAAACTAATCCAAAAGACAAATCAGATCATGGTTTTTCCCATGGTTTTTTGTCAAAGGGAAGAGGAAAACAATATTTTATAAGGCCAAATTCCGAACTTCTTAAAATATTGGGGTTGCTTATGTGGAGGTGAGTCATACTCCCATGGAAAATAATTTAAAAAGACAAGATGTTTAATATGTCTTGAGGGGTCAATTAATGCTTTGAAAAGTAATTCAAACAAACCCAAAATCACATTATTTTAATGGTAATACATATATTGGTCGAACATAAATCTTATAGTTTTTTATTACATCACTATTGGGTCATTATGATGTAATAAAAGACGTTATATATTTAAACGGTATTTAATTTTTACCCAAAAATTTGACTGTCTCAGAAAATTATGAAAAAATCACCGTTGGATTATTTCGACATCCTCATTCCAAAAATATCATTTATATAATTTAAAAAAAAAATTAAATATGTTAATTTTTACTTTTAAAATAAAAACCTACATTTATAAAAAATTCACGGGTTTTGACAGAAATGGCTTTCAAACCTTAATAAAAATTATAATTTTATTCATAAAATATATGATAAATAATATATATTAAAATTAATTTTATAATAATAAAAACAATTATTGAAAAATTATTTAATTCAAAAATCCCTTAATTTAATAAAAAAGATTTCATAATTAAATAATAACCAAAAACACTACTTGTACTTTAAAAACTATTTACAATGTATCAATAACGACAAGAAAGTATATTTATTATTATATACAAAAATAATGTACATGAACATAGTACTAGCTATTTTTTACATAACCCCTTAAAACAATCGCATAAGACCTATGGGTAAGGTGTGCGAAGGTGACAGACTCTTGGGGTGGCTCAGATAACATTACTCGAGTGGTAATCTCTATCAACTTCCACTTTTCCCATAGAAGGTCTCGTCTGAGCTTGACATGATGAAGCTCAGCTTGGGCTTGGTCAAGAGTGAAGCCCAAAGACTCCACCTATTTTCCAAACTCTGACAAATGGGCTTACTATAGAGAAATTCTACTAGATGAGGTCATCGCTTCCTTTGTCTGAGTAAATTGGATTTGTTAAAGCCCTATTTTTATAATAATAATTCGATCATTGTTCAACAGCTATAAAAGAAATGGTCACAATTTTTAACATAAAACTAAAGAAGTTGACAGTTTATATAAAAATTTTACATAAAGAGAAATTTAATTAGATCAAGAGGGATTTCTATTAATGAAACTTTGGGTCCTTACAATATTCCCCCCTTAAGAAATTTTTCCCTCGAAATTTCCTTTTCCCACACTAAAACAGATGTAGGTAACTCAGCTTCATCATTTCCTCTTATTCCCAAGATGCTTCTTCGAACTAGTGGTTTCACCACAACACCATGATGATGGGCATTGTCTTATTTTATAGAACGTTTTCTCTATGATATACAATCTTCACTGGTTGCTCCTCATAAGATAGATCATCCTCTAACTGTACCACCTCAAAAGAGATACATGTGAAGGGTCCAATATGTAATTCCTTAAGAGAGATAAATGAAAGACATCATGTACTTTGGACATGGTTGGTGGAAGTGCTAGTCGATAGGCCACAACCCCAACACGATCAAGAATCTCGATGGGGCTGATGTACCATGGACTTACATTCCTTTATTTACAAACCTCATGGCATTATTCCATGGACATATGCGTAGAAAAATCATGTATCCATCTTTAAACTCATGGTCTCATCGATGATTATCTGCATAACACTTATGTCGACTCTGGGCTTCCTTGATATGCTACTGAATGGTTTTCACCTTCTCCACCATTTCCTTGACCAATTTTGGTCCAATTAGCTTACTTTCACCAACCTCATCGCAACACGCCGGTGTTCTACACCTTTTACCATAAAGGGCTTCATATGGTGCCATTTGGATGCTCGAGTAGAAACTATTATTATAAGAGAACTCAACCAAAGGAAGATGTTGATCCCATACTCCTTTAAAGTCCATTGATCATGCTCTCAACATGTCCTCAAGTGTTAGGATAGTCCACTCGGATTGGCCATCAGTTTGAGAATGATAGGGCGTACTGAAGTTCAGTTTAGTATCTAGAGCATGTTGAAGACTCTTCCAAAAAATTGAGGTGAATCCTAGATCTCGGTCAGACATAATAGATAGTGGTACTCCATGCAGCCTTACCACTTCCCTGATATATACCTGTGCCAGTTGATCCAATGAGAAATCTTCCTAAATAACAATGAATTGTGCAGTCTTTGTAAGATGATCCACCACAACCCAGATTGAATTGTTGCCTTTGGATTCACTTAGAAGTCCAGTGAAAAAGTCCATGGTGATGTTATCCCATTTCCATTCTAGTATGGGAAATGGTTGCATCATCCCATTAGACTTTTTCCACTCTGCCTTCACTTGCTGGCACACCAGGCACTTTGATGTATATACAACGATCTCCTTCTTCATATTATCCCACCAAAAATTTTCTCGGAGATCTCGATTCATCTTTCTACTCCCTGGGTGAATAGAGAAATTTGAACTCTGTGCATCATCCAAATGTTCCTTCTTCAGCTCTAGACTTGACGGAACACATAGTCTTTTCCCAAATCGAATAATTCCATCTTCATTAACATTAAACTCTGAGGATTTCCCGTTTTCGATAGGTTCCACTTTTTCCTGAATTCCCACATCATCCTTTTGAGGATCCTATAACCTTTCCAAAAGAGATAGTTGACATATAATTTGTGAAAGGATTGATGATTTTCCCTTATTTATGATTCCCATGTCCATCTTCATCAAGTCTAATAATATTGGATCCTCTCAATTCTCATCATTGAAAGAATCACTGGGTCCTTTCTACTTAGGGCATCTACCACCTAGTTCTCTTTCCCAGTGTGGTAATGTAATTAACATTTATAATCTATGATGATCTCTACCCATCTTCTCTGACACATATTAATCTCTTTCTGGGTGAATATATATTTATAACTCTTATGGTCAGTATATATCTCACATATCTCCCCATAGAGATGATGCCGCCAGATTTTCAAGGAAAAGATCACCGCCGCTAACTCCAGATCATGCATTGGATAGTTTAGCTCATGGATTTTCAACTGTCTTGAGGCATTGGATATCACTTTATCATTCTACATCAGCACACATCCTAAGGCATTTTTCAAAGCATCACTAAATATCACAAAAGGTTCCCCACTTGTGGATAAAGTGACCACGAGTGTAGTGATAAGCCTCCTTTTCAACTCCTTGATGATTTCTTCACATCCATCACCCTAAGCAAACTTTACTCCCTTTCGAGATAGCTTGGTAAGAGGGTTGGAAAATCATGAGATATTTTTCACAAATCATTGATAATATCCAGCTAACCCCCAAGAGCTATGGATATCTGTTTCTGATGTTGGCCTCGGCCATCCCTCAATTGCATCTGTTTTGGAGGGATCCACAGATATCCCATTTCTTGGGATGATATGGCCCAGAAATTAGCCCTCCTTCAACCATAACTCACGCTTTCTGTACTTTTCATATAGATTCTCCTTGAGCAAAGTCTCTAGTACAGTTTTTAAATGATCCTCATGATCCTCCTTGGTTTTGGAGTATATTAGAATATCATCTATAAAGACTACCAAAAATTTGTCAAGGAAATATCTAACGACTCTATTCATCAAGTCCATGAAGATTTATGGAGCATTAGTTAGTCCGAAAGGAAATACTATGAATTCATAGTGCCTGTATCTTGTTCGAAAAGTAGTCTTGGGGACATCTTCCTTCTTCAACCTTACTTGATAATATCCCGACCATAAATCTACCTTGGAGAAGTATTGTGCTCCACGCAGCTGATCGAACACATCATCGATTAGTGGTAGAGGATACTTGTTCTTTATCATGATTTTGTTAAGTTCATGATAATCGATGCAAAGCCGCATTAACCCATCATTCTTCTTGATTAAAAGGATTGGTGCACCCCCATGATGAAGCACTTGGGCGTATAAATCCTTTATCCAGATTCCCTTGTAGTTATTTCTTCAGCTCTTCAAACTCCACGACAACCATTATATATGGAGTCTTGGATATTGGTAGCGCCCCTGGTATATGTTCAATTGAGAATTAAACGTCTCTTTTAGGAGGAAGACCAGGCAGTTCCTCAGGAAGTGCTTCAGCAAATTCCCTTACAATAGGCATTTCTTCAAGGATAGTTTCTTCCTTAGACTCAATCATCTGATCCAGATACGTGTGCTCATAGATATGTAATATCCATGTTTGAGATGATGGAGATAAAGTATATTCATCTTCCTCCTTACACTTGTAATGAATCGGGGGTCGATTCTCCATATGGAGTGTGATTTCCCTCTCCTGAAAATTTATGTTGGCTCTATATAAGGAAAGCCAATCCATGCCAAGAATTGCATCAAATTTAACTAGAGGGAGTATGACGAGGTTCTTCAGGAATATCAATCCATATATTATGACAGGGGAGGAGTTATATTCATGGGATGCAATGATTGCCCCGTTTTCCATACTCACCGACATCTTCACTTCGATGATTTGTGGTGGTGCTGGGATTGTTCTACTAAACATTCGAGATATAAAAGAATTTGTAGAACCTGAATCAATAAGAACATTCTCTATTCTTGAATGAATAACTAGCATACTTTTCACCACTTCGTTGTCGGGGTTCACTTTGGGAGAGGTGATGGAAAAAGCTCTTTCTTGTTGCCTTGGAGGTTGTTTGTTTCCTCCGAAAACCCTTGGATTAGGGCACTGATTTGCAAAATTCCCCAGTTCTTTGCAGTTGTAGCAATGAACAATAGTTGAGCTTCAAACGGAGTGTTCCTCTCCTCGGTCATAGTCACGGGTCTTTCTTGCCGACAGTTAACAACTAGGTGCCCTTCTCTTCCACACCTAAAGCATTTCCTCATCCCCTTGAGGCAATTTTCAGGGTGCTTCTTTCTGCACTTTTGGAAAGTGGGGTGCTGGATCTTCTCAGAACCATTGGATTTATCCATCAGATTGACAGTATTGAAGTCCACCATACGCTTCTTGTCCCCATGATACCCATGTGATTCCCCGATCTCCATTTCGACCTTGAGGGCACATCAGACAATTTCCTCATAGCTGTCGAAGTCACGGATCGCTAATGATTTCTGTAGGGTAGGCTTCAGTCCGCCAAAGAAGTGGTCAACCTTGCATTCGGGGGTAACGACAAAGTTGGAAGCATATCATTCAAGCCCGGTGAAGTTTTCCACGTACACTCCAACAGATTATTCATCTTTTTTCTTAGGGGAAAGGAAGTCCCTTTCCATCTTAAGCCAGAGGATGCGTGGAAAATATTTATCAAAAAACATCTTTTGGAAATTCTTCCATTCCAACGCCTCGATATCCTCCTCAAGCTTCATATTTTTGATCAACATCCACCATTGATCAGCTTCACCCTCCATACGATAAGTCTCCAGGAGAACCATCTCTTGTTCAGAACATTGAAGGATGGAGAAGATCTTTTCAATGGAGTTGATCCATTGTTCAGCGATCGTGGGATCGGATGATCCACTAAAAGTAGGAGGCCTTTGCCTCATGAATCTCTCAATAGTGACTTGTTCCTTCTTAGGGGGGTTTGGACGTTCCTATTGACCTGTGTTTCTATTCAAATCATTAGTTAGCTGAGAGAGAAGCATGATAAAGTTCTCGATTCCCACTCTCATTTGATTGTGCATCTCATTAGTACAGTCATCACACTGATCTTCACATCGGTTGATAGGCAAAGTCCTCCTATTATTATCCATTGGATAGAATAAAAGTTATGTTAGGGGGTAACACATAAAGGGTAATCCAAAGACAAAAGTTTTTGACTTATAGATAAACTCTTATTTCCTCAAATCATTAGTCTATATGCTTCAATCTAGACATTCCATGATCTACTTTCTATCATATATACTTAGGGGCGATTTTTTAATTCCATTAATAAGGGTTCATACTAAGCTTGTGAATTTATCAAAACATATCCCCTGGGAGTGTCATAACCAAGAGTGCAGCAAGGACCGTTTTCATGCAGCAGTTCCCGTTCGAGACTATCTCAAAGCGGTGTTTTCGGGTTTTACCCCTAGGATACATTTGTGCCAGAGCCACCTCTACCTGCTCATATCTAGACATTGATGTATTTTCTTGATAAAACACTCACTAAGTACATACCAAAACACAGGGATGTTTTTATTATACTTAGTCTTGTCTTTAAGGCTTTACTGGGGTTTTCAAATCCTAATCCCAAAAAATAACCAAACCTATCCTTTGATACCAACTATGACAACCCTTCTTTTATTACAAACATAAACATGATTTATTACATAAACTATTCACTTGATACAACATGGAAGATTGAAAGGTCTAGTGTATTTGGGGATTAGTATCATTACATAACACCTTAAAACATTTAATACAACATCTTTATTGAAAATTTCTTTTTCATGACAACTACATTCCCTCGTACTTAGCATTGCATGGGATACCCTGAGGACATCCATAAGAAAAGGGTGATCTATAAAGCCCAGTAAGGGAATAAACATGGAACACATGAGGATTACAATAAATGTTAGACAATAGTCATATCAATAGATCACAAGAGAAACATGAACATAAAGGCATGATAAAGCATGATAATCATAACATGGAAATGTGGCAACAACACATAACATGGAATTATCATGCGCTAAGGCCCATTGCACATGAAGCGTGAGTAAATCCTCATTGAACATGAAGCACGAGTAAACCCTCATTGCACATGAATTAGCACGATTCAACACTCATTGCACATGAAGTATCATGATACTATACTTTACCCAATGCATTGAAGCGCTATAAGGGTGCACCCTTCTTAAACATTTCATTTCATGCATAAATTTTCCACATGGATCATAAAACATGGATTCATTAAACATAATCATTTTTTCCACGATAAAGGAATGTGGAATTCATACATGAAACTTTATAATAAATAAGTGAATGTGCGTAAAGGTTAATAACCTTGTTGGATAACTGGGCATGGTATTCACTACAAAACGGCACTGGAATAGAAAATTAGTGCAATTTCGGCAGCGTAATTGCCTGACATAAGAATTCATAAAAAATGGTTGATGAGAGAGAAAGGGGTGTCTCATAATATTTAAATGAAGTGGATAGAAAGGGGTTCATATAGATACATTTCCAAACAATTGTAAGGGAATTTATATTCATGATACAAAAGAATTGCTTGAATGTAAATGAAGAGAGAGAAGTTCCTTTCAAAATTTCGGCATAGTAACAGGTGTAAATGGGAGGCATTTAATGAGAGAGAAATGGGTCTCCCATCATTCAAACAATAAGAGAGAAGTATGGGGTAGGTGCGAAACAATACCCCATCATTTATAATTGAAACTAAAATGGCATAATAATATTATGAAAATTGGACAACAAAGTGAAAGGAAGAAAAACCCTTACGTCGAAGTGTGCTTCCAAGGCTTGAGAGAGGCCTGAGAGAGGCTTCTTGGGATCTTGGGGCACCTTGGGAGGATTTTAGAGATAGTAGCGCAAAGGTTGGATGAACTCCAAAGGCTTTGAGTGAGGAGTAAGTGGGATCTTGGGTGGGTTTATATAGGAAAGGTGAGTGAGTTCTTTGTTATTTAGGTTTGGGACCCCTTACATTAAACTAATCCAAACCTCAAATCACCTCATGGTTTTTTCCCATGGGTTTTGGAAAACGGAATAAGAAAACAATATTTTATAAGTCCAATGTATTAAATTCTTAAAATAATGGGGTTGTTTATGTTGAGTTGAGTCACACTCCCATGGAAAATAATTTAAAAAGACAAGATGTTTAAAAAGTCATGAGGGGTCCATTAATGATTTGAAAAGTAAGTAAAACAAACCCAAAATCACATTATATGAATGGTAAAACAGATATTGTCCGAACATAATGATTATAGTATTTAATTACATCACTATTGGGTCATTATGATGTCATAAAGCACAATATATATTTAAACGGTATTTAATTTTTACCCAAATATTTGATTGTCTCAGAATATTATGAAAACTTCAATGTTGGATAATTTCGATGTCATGATTCCAAAAATATCATTTATTTAACTTAATAATTTTCTAAATATTTTAATATTTCACTTTTAAAATAAAAACCGATATTTATAGAAAAATCACGGGTTTTGATAAAAATTGCTTTCAAACCTTAATTAAAATTATAATTGCATGCATAAAATTATATGATCATTTATATATAATAAAATTAATTTAATAATAATAATATATTATTAAAATATTATTTTATTCAAAAATCCCTTAATTTAATAAAATAGATTTCTTAATTAAATAATAACTAAAAACACTACTTGGACTTTAAAAACTACATACAATGTATAAATAATAACAAGAAAGTATGTTCATTATTATATACAAAAATAATGTACATGAACATAGTACTAGTAATTTGTTACATAACCCCTTAAAAATCCGCATAAGACCTATGGGTATGGTGTGCGATGGTGACAGACTCTTGGGGTGGCTCAAATAACATTGCTCGAGTGGTAATCCTTATCAACTTCCACTTTTCCCATAGACGGTCTCGTTCGAACTTGACATGATGAAGCTCAACTTGGGATTGGTTAATTGAAAATCCCAAAGAGGCCACCTCTTTTCCGAGCTCCGACAAATGGGCTTCGTATAGAGAAATTCTACTGTATGAGGCCATCACTTCCTTTGTCTGAGAAAATTGGATTTGTTAAAGCCCTATATTTATACTAATCATGTGATCACTGTTCAACGGCTAAAAAAGAAACGATCACAATTATTAACGTAAAACCAAAGAAGATTACATTTTATATAAACATTTTAAATAAAGAGACATTTAATTACATCAAGAGGGATTTCAATTAATGAAACATTGGGTCGTTACACAAACTACTTAGATTATATTCACTGATTGGATTTGTATAGACGTCATTAGTGGTGTCCTAATGATTTTTATCTTACTCCAATCTAGGAAAATATTTCTACCCTAAAGATTATATGTTTGATGGTATTGATAATGGGAAGCCTCCTTTGTTTGACACATCACATGACTGCTTACATTGGGATGGAACTAGGTAGCAGATGATAGAGCCAACACACATGATGATAGGTAGTTTTTGTCTTAATTTTGATTCATATATATAGAATGTATTTTATGATTTCATGAATATTCATTTTCTATATTATTTAGAGTCATTACATGACACTTTCATTTTGTATATGTTACATTTTTCATCTTTTGAATATTATTCCCTTTTTCATAGTTATTCATGTTTTCGTCTACGGAGTTATTTACTATTATTGTGATTTTTCTATTTTATATATTTACTATTACGTTTTGCTTCACTATAAAATGGTGTAATAGTCGTTACATAGATACACCCTTGTCCAGTTATACTATTTGGTAGAATCTGGTATATGTGTAGTCATGCTTGAGGTCATGTGGCCAACTGATTTCAGGTAACCTTTAAGTGCGTCCTGAGACAAGACATCAAAAAATGTTATCGGAGTAGTTTTTTTCTATTATTGTTTTAGGAATTTATAGAGGGAATTAGGAAAGCGTTCTAAATTTTTTATAAGTTGTTCATGGTATTAGCTAACCCACATTCGTAGTAAATTCAAATTTTCATGGTAATGAGAATTTTTGTTCTATATTGTTCCTATTACAATTGATATACATTCACTATCAGGTGATGCACATAAATTATGATATTTTATATTCATTATGGGTATTTAACTTGGCATGGTACAATACGTAACATTGTTACATGAAACAATTTAGGAACCTATAATTCAAATTCTAGGCATATTCGCTGCTATATAGGTGTATTTTACTACATTTACTACCTGTGTTTCTTATGGTTGTCTTGTGATCCATAGTTTTTATATTTTCTTGAGCTAGTAAAATGATCTATATTCTAAGGTAATTGGTTATTTATAGTGTCAAAATCAATCTAAATATTGTTTTCTTATGTAGGATGATGGGGTAATCATAAATAACTACTTACTTCACCCAACAAATATATACCATTAATTATATGAGTTAGGTTTTTCCTACAATCGAGTGACTACCAGTTTCAATTTACAATGTGTATGGGCCCTTATATATTAGAATGGATAATTAACCATGTTGATCGATTATATATTTATCTTTTATATTATGATATTGAATGTACAAAGGGGGAATTAAATAATATATGGGCTTAAATTAAAGTTATACATTGTATGGACCTTAATTGACAAGTATTGACTATTCATTTAATCAAACGCTTTTACATTTATTTAAAAAATTAAAAAAAATAAATTTAGAACATGAATATAAAAAATGATATAGTTTCTATTATATGAAGATGTAATGTCTGATTAACCATTCTCTACTGGATCCCTTGTAAATAAAACATGAACACTTACAAATACATTGACTTTCTATGTGGGTAGTTCGGGTACTACCAGGGGTATTGAACCCTTATTTTTATTTTTATATTTTTATATTGATTCTATCTGATCAAATATTATTATGAGATATTTTATTGGAATTTATTGGGTTATTCCACCATTACATTGTTATAGTGTACACCTGGAGTGTGCTAATGATAATGCTCCATAGACGGTAGGACCTAACCCAATAGTCTTACCATCTGAATTTCCAGTTAAGGAACCACCTTCCTTTCTAGATCTAGAATATGACACCCATTATTGTTATAGTTTAATTTTTCTAATTCATTCCATGCTGGGTGATCCATGGACTATATCTACTATGGATAATCTAACTCGCGAGTTCTAGCAGGTGTATCCAACTACCTTCTAAGGGGATTGATGACATCAGGTTGTTGAGTCTAGGATCGAGTCCATTAATTCAATATTTGTTCATTTTTAAATGCCTCCAGAGAAGAGTTTCAATCATTCCACCTACATCCTACATGATTCCACCACAAGTTGGTGAAGTTTCGTTACTCAGTATAGACATCATCAGGCCATAGTTGGAGCGGACATACCAAATTCCTTTGATGATTACTTTTTTTGTGAGAAACTGATAGATATATAGCTATAGAATTAATGCACATACAAAAACAATTTATGAATATAATGAACTATTATGTTTTTTCGTGGAGTTATAGCACCTTTAACTTCTTCTAGTCAGTGATGTGTTATCATGAGTGAGATATTACGAGGATGGGACAAAAATGTAATCCCCTTGTAGTAAATTTTTTTCACCTACATATCATTACTATGATCATGAATCAGGATCTTATCATTTAGAAAAACATGATAGAATCTGATTGTACCTAGAATATAAGTTATGAATTGACATAGGGAAGTAGTTCTTCTGATATCATGAATCATAGTTCTATGTTTTCTCTTCATTGGTGTGGGGGCTAGATTTTTAGAAATTACTACTCCAATATATTTTGTTAGTGTGGAATGGATTAGTATCTAATTCATTAGAGTAAATGATCCCATATTTAGTGTGTTTCTTGAAGAAGTACGCATCTTCTTTAGAAATTATTTTGGACCATTCCACCTTTTTCAAGTGGAAGATGATCTTCACCATATCCACCGTTCGTGGAACAATCTGTAGTGATGCATTAGGAAAGAAGTTGGAGTAGCACCGACATGATATACTGAGGTGGTTTTCTTAGTCACGGTATTGAATCTTCTATTTATTAGAACCAGTATATCAAACCTACTCAAATATGACTAGTCTTAGCAGAGGTCCATGGTTCAGGTTAGTTTTCTTCTTTATAGCTGATACTTGAAGATCCAAGTACAGAACCGTCTATTGTTTGAGGAACTATTCAAATGGAATATACTATTGTATATAACATACTTGATCTATGTTCTTCTTTCTCATTTATCTCTTTATCAACCATCAAATGCATTGAATTGGAAATTTCATACGTCTGTGGTGTGATCATCTTAGAAACAATATTGGGAGTGCGGTTGGAGGGAATAATCCAATATAGGGACTACCCAATGAGGGAGGTAGTTGTCCCTTTTTATGGGACCTCTGTAAACTCAATATAAAAGGGGTTTTTTCATTCTTATAAAGGATTATTTGGATCTATATCATGCATTTTTGGACTATTATCACCTTGAGGTATCATTTACATCACTAAATAGAGGTAGCTATCTTCATAAGGGTTAGTGGAATTTACAGGATTGTATAGATGAACTATAGCAACAATTTATATGTGACATGACCTAAAATATTTCTAGTTTCCTTATGGAGGAATAGTGATTAATTATAAAAACATTTCCCCAGAATAGTATATCATTTTAGGGATATTTATCTTGATTATTTTTCTAGATTATCTCCAGATAAAGAGGTAGAGTTTACCATTTATTGTGTTCCAAGAGTATCTTTATTATTTATTTCATTGTATAGGATAGAAATTGTTGAGCTACAATAGCTAAAGAGATAGTTAATGTATTTATAATTAAAGGGTTTTATCTGACCCATAATTTTTTCTAGGGTTCATCCATGATATTTTCCATAGAGTCTGAGGGGACCATTTGATTATACATTGATAACTGTTGGTTAAACTAGATTATAGTTAAAACCAATATCAACTGATTTGGATTGATAATATATTTGACTAGCTCTAAAGATCTTGGGTTTTCTCAAAGATCATCCTGAGATCGATATATCATCAGGTGTGAGTCAGGCCTTCAGATATACCACATACAACCTTAAATAATTATTACAGTTTTTATGAGTATTTCATTATGCCATTCGGTCTTACGAATTCACCCACCATTTTCATTGATTTGATGAGTACAGTTTTCTACCCATATCTAGTATCCTTTTTCAGGTATTTTACAAAGGAAATATTGATGAATTTTCATACTTGTTGTGACCATGATAAACACCTTGACATCAATTTGGATAAACTGACATATAATTAGATATATTGTGAGAATGTTAATTGACACATATAGATCGAAGAGATTCACTTTATGGGTCATAATATCTCTAAAAGAGGAGTATCAGTTTACCCAGTGAAGGTGAGTGTTGGGGTTTCAAATAATCTGCTCAAGAAAGTGTTTTATATATAGAGATTATTAGGTCTAGATGGATATTACAGGTTTTTTCACACAAGTTTTTTCACACCTTGCGTCACTTATTACTCATCTTACAAAGAATTTTTTGAAGTGGTTGTGATCATAACGGTGAGATAATTACTATAAAAAGTTGAAAGGAAGGAATACCTCGACATTGATTCATATTATTCTAGAGCCTATAAGTGTAAATATAGTGTTATTTAATCCATCAGGAATCATCCTAGGAGTAGATTTCGTGTTTGAGTATGGAGTCATTGTGTAAGGGTATCACTAGTTGAGGTATCATGAGTGTAATTACACAATGAATGAAATTGAACTTGAAGTGGGTTTTCATGCCTTTTACTACTATAGACACTATCTAATGGGTGAAAACGTTTCCTATATGTCTATAAAGAGAACGTTTTTTTGTTTCTGAGCTAGAGAATTTAGGCACAAGTCGTACATGAAGCCAATTATGATTGAATATTCATGGACCTTATTTTTAATCTGCATCTGAATTTATATGTGACTCATGAGAAGGATTTTCATATTCCCTTATAAGTTTCCTCTACACTACTTTATAGGGCGAAGAAAATGAAGTTTTCATAACCTGGGGGGTTCATCCTATGTGAGTGTAATTTAGGCGAGGACCCACCATCTAATTGGTCCATAGATAGAGATTAAATCCTACATTTATATGGTCATGTCTATGTTCCTAAAAGATAATAGGTAGGATCTAAGGTGATATTCATATTGTTCTTAGTGATAATTTCATCTAGGTTTATATAAGATGTATCTTGATATGTGGTTCTAGTACTAGTGGCTTGAGATGAAATTCCTTATAGTAGGTTTTATCATTAGGTGTTCCACATTCTTGTAGGTGAGGGTGGAGCACCAATGGTATACTCGATTGTTACATCCTTTACTAATCCTATAATTGAAATTAGAATACATTGTAATTTATTTTTTTCATTGTCTTACCCTGGTCACCTTGAGGAAACGATGTAGTTTGTATTTCCATGTATCGACAGAAAAAGGTTGACGACTTCCTTTATATCCATATCACCTTCTCAGTTGATGACATATAAAGACTGTATATTTATGAGATCATACGGCTGATCTAGTTCCCTTGTAAAATTGTTTTAGATAGGGATGCCCATTTTACCCTATGGTTCTATAAGGGGTTATAGAGAGCTATTGTAGTATAGCTGCTTCCATGAAAAACATTTCACCCTCATACTAATTTCCATTTGAATTTAATGATATCAGTGACGTAGGATGTTGTATACGAAAGTGTCCTTGATTTTTTCAATTCATGGGAGAATCATATATGTCTTGTTGGGTTCTCCGATAATAATTGGTTTTAGGTGACTATTTAGATGGATCGTTATGAAGAATTTTTTGTAGGCCATGTTGTCACTCATATGTGCTAGTATGTGGTAGGAGAGGAAATGATACTAGGTCCTCAACTCATGGAGGAGACTTTAGAAAAGGTGCAACTAATCATGAAAGGTATTTCTACTACCAATTCTGTATAGATATCATATGTCGATAACTCTCGATGACCTAGGGACTCGGAGGCCAGGGATCATATTTTCCTATAGCTATCACCCATGATTGGGAATAGATCGATGCATATGCAGGGGATGATTTCACCTCTATTTATAGAATGTTTTTAGATATTGGAGAGTGTTAGGCTGGTAGCCTATTAGATTCTACTAGCTTAGATGTACTATTCCATGCATGATGTCTTCCATGATTCATAACTTCGAAGTTATCATGCTGAACCATATATTACTTTTGATCGTGAGGATGTAGAGTTATATTTCAATACTTATTTTGAGTTATATATCATACACATCATTGAATAGATCATGAAGGATATTTTTGGATAGTCCATCCCTTCAAAACGGATGTTATGGAAGCATGGTCGGGTAAAGGAAGAGATGCCTTTGGTGGTGGCCAAAAGAGATTTATCTCACACATTATTTGGGCTTCAGCTAGTACTTGATAATATTAACCGATCCAGCGCTCGGGATGATGGTTTTTATTTTATTTTTTAGTATAGTATGTACTCCATGCTTCCTTGTATACATGTTTTATAGTTTTATAGAGGCACGAAAGATTCAATTTTCAACTCTTTTGTATTATTATATATTTCATCCTTTCTTGGGATTACTTCAATTTAATATTTTACTGTTACTATGGTTCTTCTATATTATCTATTTCTCTTCCAATCTGAGACACTTTGACATGAGGGCTTAGTCTACCTATAGAAACACCCTAGTACCTCAATGCTAGTAGATAGCCTCTAGTATATGTGGAGGTGTGCCTGAGGCCATGTGGCCAACCACATTTATGGCACCCAGTTCGGGACATCAAGCCACTCCTTTTCATCAATAGTAACACTAATCAATTTCAAAGAAAATATCTCCATGAATGGATTTTTTTGGAAAAACAATGGTTGAACTTCCCTATAAAACTATGATCAATGGTAGTAATAGAAATATTTTTTATTGATCAGACCCTAGAAATCATAGGGTCAGTGCATGATACCATTACATTGAAATAAGATAAACATAAATTACACCCCAACGGACCAAACTATTTAGTACTCTTGGTAAACCAGATTCATACACAGGTCTTGCTTTACAATTGAATACACCAATTAAAACTTAATTTTATTTTGAGGATAAATATATTCCATCTAGAATATCCATCCATATCTTTCTTGGTATTCTTTATGAAATCCTAGCGAAAGGAAACATTATATGGGTGGCCTCAAATGATGAGTGAGGGTAGGTACAATGGAAGAAATAGTGAACCAATGTGAACAAAAAATATTAGAAGGTAAATAACTAAAAAAATCTATTTAAATAATTTTATAAGGCCTGGTTAATATGTCATGGTAAAATATTGAAAAGGAATTCCATTTAATCAATAAACCTATAATAAAATTCATCTATATACTTTTTCATAGTGAAAATGTCATGGATAATAAGTATGTAATCGAAATGAATGAAATGATTAATTATTGTGCATCATGTTTGAGGCCCATGAAAACCTATATCAAAAATAAATTTCAAATTATGGTTTACTGTTGCATGTAGAAAACAATATAATTTTTGAAACTAATTTTTCTCAAGAGAACTTATTGATGAATCGAGGGGTTATATAATGTCCAGACCCGACCCATCACTACAGGTCCAAAACATTACTTATATGGAATAATTAATTTAATTAATTAACAATAATCCTTATAAAATTTCCTTATTGAATAATGAATATAACTTTATCCATATTTTCCAATATAGTCGAATAAAAGTAAAAGTAAACACCATTTGGAAAATTGATATACGGTAAGGGAAATAAACATATTCATGATAAATGATATGGATAATTATGCAATATTAAATGTATAATGATCTTATAAAATTAAATATTTTATGGGGACTAAAAAATGAATAAATGAATTTAATGTCCATACTATCTTTGTCTAAATCAATCACAAACTATCTAGTGGAAGAATAAGGATGGTATCAACACGACATATCACAAGTGTAGTAAACATAAATAGATTGTTTTTGTTTATGAATGTAAATATTATGAAATGTATATTAAAAACTTTTTTGAGGGAAGAATTTTTTAAAATAATTTTTATTTTTTAAAAATAAGGTTTCTATATGAAAAAATGTGCTCTGACTAAAAAGAGAAATGAAGTCAGGTTTTCTTAAAAAAAGTTTCTGTAAACATTTGAGTGTTAAGTAGTCGAAAAAAGGGTACTATTAATTGAAAAAATTCATGAATAACCATAGGATAAGAAAATGAAAGGTTTTATTAAAAATGGTCATATAAATCCATTTAATGGAATTTCAATATTAATAAATATTAATTAGAATGATATTGGGAAAAAGCCCTTAAAATTATCATAAAATTGAATTGAAAAGTAATAAATGAATTAACTATGTGTATCAAAATTAAGTCAATAAAAATTAAATATAAATATATAAATATATAGTAAAACTAAATACACAAATAATAACGGAGTATTAATAACAATGATGATGTGATATATCACAATAAAAAGGAATGGGCTTTTGAGATTTCCTTTCCTCTTAGATAACCGTATTTATAAATACCCTTAGATTAAATAATTAAAATTAAAAATCCAAATATCATGAAAATTTAATAATTATATTACATGTAAACATAGAAATATAACACCATATATATGAAATTATGTGCACAATAATAAATTATGCCTCAAGTAATTGAAATTGAGACGAAGTCCCTTACTACTAGCTAACTTTTGAATTATAATCCCCATAAAAGAAATAATTTCAAAAAAAACTCTTAATACAATGATGATAACTATATTAATGATATAAAATACAATATTCTATGTATATGCACCAAACCAATATAACAATGTTCTAAAAAATTTGTATTCATCATGGAATGAAAAGTGAGACAAGAATCTCTTACCTTTTGTTTCCTTTCAGGTGAACATCCATTTAAATCATTCATAATGGTCTTAAAATTTTTTGTAACTAATAAAATAACTGAAATAATATTTTTAATATCATATATGATATTCTTATAATATCTTTTTAACCTTTTCCTAATAGTCATTATTTATTTCAACTATTTTGGGTGTTAAGTGTCCAGTTTATTGAGTATATTCTGACTTGTTACTTGTTGTTGTTATTAAGTTGACCATGGTTTAATCATCTCTAGAATGTAAAAATGATTAAAATATCATATATATTCCTTACATATGTATTTACAATAACCCATAAACATTGTAGATAGAAAATGAAATGCACTTCTCATTAAGACGGTTGGTCGTATGTATACATTGATGCTAATTACATTTCCTTATCATATTTAAATGAATAAAAAGTAAATGATATGTATATATGTGTGTGTTTGTGTGTGTTATTTTATATTTATATTATAATATTTATTTCATACATGTCACTTAAATTCATTAAAACCCTCCTTTATATGTTCCATGTATAGTGTGAACAAATCACATCGCTTTGAGGAGGTTGTAGTCCACAATTCCACAAACAACATTATTGTATTCCCACAATATGGAAAGAATGATGGTGTTTTTTATATAAAATTAAATAAGAATAAAAAGTTCATAAATATCATATGTATCATATATAATCATTATTTTGATCCTAATTCCAAACCATTAAATGTGGTAAATAAAAAATAAAGTACATCGTTTTCTGAGGAGGTAGTTTTTCATAGATGAATGGTAAGTTTGTTAGCCATTTAAAGAAAGTGTGCAAGGTAGTAGGTAGAAACCTTAACTTAAAAAAATTCACTATATATATTATATTTATTTTATTTTATTATAATATAATAATAATAATTTATTTTTTTAGAAAGAAATAAAATGAAAGTCATCGTTGATGAATTTTACTTGTATTTTTGGGTAAATCCTTAAGGGTTTGAACGAAAGAGATCGTTAATTGAATTTCTGAAAAAGGTGGGGATTATAGGTTAATGGGAGTGATTTTGGTAGATTATTTGAATGTATATTTGGTGATACAATGTTATTTAGTGCTATGAATAAGTGGGAGGGGTGAGTTCTATTTTATAGTGGAGGAGGAGTGGTATTGTTGTAGTGTTTTGATCATGGAATTTAACCCATGTTCTCCCATGTAATTATTCTCTAACAATGAAAAAAGTATATAAAATATAGTATAAATTATAAAAAAATTATTCCAATGGTTTTTAAAAAGATTTCTAAGCCATTTTTTGCATTATGTTTAAGGTTTAGTCCTTTGTTAAGGTAATTTTCTCTTAATCGATGTAATTAGTTTTAATTAAATCACTAATAGTGTTGGAAAATAACAATGTTGAACATATTATAAATTATAAATTATACTAATTCCCAATATGTAATTCATTTGTGAAAATTCCAATTGAAATATTTTTAGAAATTAATTTAAAATTAATCCCACATATAGAATGAGAAGCAGGGTTTTTAAAGTTAAAATGTTCAAAAGCATGCTACATTTTTATATCAAATTTCAATATTTAATTGATTAGAATGACATAAAGTAGATTAATTTTTGTAAAACATATCTAATTATATTTTAAAACTATTCAAAAATATTATTTATACTTATCAATAAATTAGTTTAAAATGTAGTTTTGAATTAAAATTAAGTATTTTGACTATTCATAAAAAAATGAAACATCATATAAAAATAAAAAATAACTTTAAACTAATTTTGATGATTAAATTTATAATATGATATTTATTTATTCATATAAAATTTATAAAAAAATTTAAAAAATAGATTTTAAATAGATTCTCCATTAAAAGGTGGTAAAAGTGCCTTTATAAAAATATAGGTTTTTATGCAAAAAATTCGGATTGTTTGTATGTTATTCCTAAAATATCAGTTGGATGAGTATAAAATATATTTTATTGAATATATAAAATATATATTCCAAACGTATCAATTAAAACAAGTATTTAATTTAATTTAATAATATTAAACTCCATTGTTAGGATAAAAACATTTCATTTATATTTAATTAGTTTGTATACTCTTTTTTAATTGATTAGTAGCCGGTTAATTCATATTATATTTTAGTAAAAAATATAATTTCATAAGTTTGTTAATACTATTCTTCCAATAAAATGGCTACGTTATATATTATTATGTAAAATAATAATTATTTAATAATATATAGTTGTTCTCTATAACTCGATTTTGCATGTAGTGGGAGCTGAAAAAGAAATTCTTTATTTCATAAAACACAATATGACTCAACATTTCTTGAATTGAATGTTATACCATAGATTTAATTTATTTAAAATGGTAATTATATTGTAACATCTTGGAATAGTTTATTCCATTACATGATTGGTGTTGCGTGTCATATACGCTATCAAATAAAATGTTCTTACTTTCAAATTTCAGGGTGTTACATTCTCCCCACCTTTATTTATTTGCATCATCTCAATTTTTAACTATGTAATGTAAATCATGTGTATTATTTTTCAAAATAATATTGTAGAAAACCCAAAATAATAAATGTGTTTCTAAAATATCCTCATGTTTCGGGGTGGGTCTCGAAACGCCCAACGGTTCCGTATCCGATGACACGTGGACCTGCTTTCCAAAGGTAGTTCTTCGCTGGTTGGTCTAACCAATGATGCTTAATAACTCACATTGGTCGAGAGGATGGGAATTCGGGCTCATCGCACCCTTTTGGGGGAAATTATTTCCTGTTCTGGGACTCTCTTATAGATGTAAGACATATTCATATGTTCGTGAATCTTTGGTTTATACCCAAGAATAGTATCCATGGATTTATCCTGGTTGGCATTGGTCAACTGAACACAGGGGTTCAGAGTCATTTATGCCCAAGGTTGAAGATCCCTCCTTGGATTAATGACCCCGAAGAGTTAGGACACATTGAGGCGGTACTAAGAGTGGTGCGGTGGACCGATGTGAAGATAGTCAAATCGACCGGTTGTTGGGATTGAACCTCATGGAGGCTTCCTACGTACCATTCCTAGGGGATCGGGATCAAAGTCCACATAGTTAGAACGGGAGCGTCAGAGAACCGACGTGAAGGTGGAACCGGGGGTCCACTGGTGATCGGGCTTGAACCTAATGGAGGCTTCCTACGTATCCCTGTAAGGCAGCCCAAAGAGATGGATTGGGGCTTACACTCTTTGGAGGCCCGTGGTGATGGGTTGGGTCTTACACTCTGAGGAGGCCAATAAGAGTATGTCATGGTTGATGCTTACTCTAAGCCCATGTGAGTCATGCTCGGTGTGAGAAACAAGTGGCGGCAGGGACCAGATGATCACGTCGTCAAAGGTATATCTGTGAGAAGTGGAGTGGGGATTACACATGACGGTGGACCATAAGATCGGGGCTTACTTTGGGATGGACGCCCATGTAAACAAATCTCAGCAGGAGAGGGAAAGAGGTTCTCATTTGCCCGTCACATCTCTGGTTCCCGGGGGAAGTACCGAAGTGCATGGAGACTTCCTTCTGATGGGTATTTTACAGACCTCTGATGAAGGGAGAAGTACCCCAACCCCAACAAGTGGAGGGTCAGAAATGGGGCTCCCGATCTCAGAATCAACATTACCGTGGGAATGTGAACCCAGGAATGCTTCAGGAATTTTCTTAATGGTCGGGGAAAACCCTTCGCCCCTGTTTACCATGGGTTGTGAACTCAAAACGGAGCGCTAATGCACTTGAGGGTTACACCACATGGATCTGGTGGCTCTAGTGGAGTCCTCAGCTCAGGGCGGATGAGTAGGCTAATGAGGGAGTCACAGAGGATTAGGCCGGATCGGATGGATTTTATGTGGCTCCGGGAATGGGAACTACAAAGAATTTTTCGGGACACACAGGGTTATGTGTGGTGGTTCCCTTCGTGTAGGGTAGTGTTACGCTGTTGAATAAGCTATCTGCAAACTAAGGTGGTCCGCAGACTAATGGTCATCCCGCGAACCAAGGGGGTTCCCGACTTCGGGTTCGATCCGTGAACCAAGGTGGTTCATGACTTCGACTTCAATCCCCATACCAGAGTGGTCCACAGAGGGTTCCATACAGGCAGTGTTAGCCATAGGTGGCGCCGGCCGGAGGCTCGTCGGTCAGGGCTTCGCCCACGTAGGAGTGTGCTCCGCGGTGCGACGGATCGAAAAAGAGGCATAAATTACCTGGTCCACGGGGAGTGCATCCGCCGAGGTACCACGATCCTTAGTTTTATCTTCTTTTTTATTTTGTGTTCGCGGTTCACCAAATTATTATGTGTTTTTGGTTCCTTATTAGTTCGTTCCCAGGATCATACCTGCTCTGGTTCGCGAACTGGAACTTCCGAAATCCTAAGCCTTCCTTAGAAATCCTTCCATCCAAATTTTATTGATCTCATTTCCCTTCCCTTTCTTCTCTTCCCCTCGGTCCCCTTTATAGAGCGGGGAAAATAATGTATCTATGGTCATGCATCAACTTTTTCGGAGGCCCGTGATGGGAAACCCGATTCACGGATGACTCGGTCAATTCGCAACTCGTGGGGGGAATTGAGTGCATCTTCCCCGCGAACCAAACGATATCCCCCACAAACCAAAGAGCTTGAAGAGTGCATCACAGTCGTAGAGGGTTCCTCCTCCATTCCCTAAATGATAGCAGATGTGGCTTGGGCCGATCGACGCGGTTTTTGGCTGGGACAGTTCATGACGGTGGACCGGCTCGGCGCCTATCCAGTTTCTCACCTGTGGAGGATCTCTACCTCTATCTCACGAATGAGACTAGTCCACGGAAGGGAGAAGTTCGCTGAACCAGCCACGTAACACTTGAGCCGGTTCGTGAACCGGTTATTCCTTCGCCAATTTTGAGAATTGACCTCCTTCTTATTCCCAATTTATTGAAGAGAATTGGGTGAAAATACTCTCTCAAATGAAGAGGATTATTATCATCCATTTCAAATTTTACAGGACCCTACAGATGCCCCCCATTGGAATGGGGTCCGATCGGAATGAGGAGGAGGTTATTCCGATGTAGAGTGGTCCTCAAAAATGGATGGTTTGCGGTAGGGGAGCGGACCCAGTGGGGGATCATGCCTATAAATACGGGAGGCCCTTAATTTTTCCTTTACCGGATTCTTTGTAAAACTAGATATTTTTGCATCTCTGTCTGCGTGTGCTCATTCCTTCGTGAGACGCTTCCTCCCTGAACCAGCTACCACTTCCTCGAACCATTCCTCCTTCATGGTCGCCTTCACCCCCGGACTGATCTCCCAACCGCGAACCAATACTTTTAATTAACTAGAATATGAGTCATGCTAGGCCGCGTAGAAAATTGCTACACGGTTTCAAATGGACCGTGGACCAGAGTGATCCAAACATTGAAAAATACTCTAAGATTGAACATAAACACTTAATGCTCAGAGCAGAGGTTAAGCGAGGCAGCATGGTTTGTGGTTTTCTGCCCAACACTCGGCGAGCCAGGGTTTCGCCGACGCATTCCACGGAAGGCTGGTTCGTGGGACGCTATCATTGTGAACCAACCTATGGGGCCACCTTGCGGATTTCATTATGAGGCTTGGATGGAATCCTTTGCAAATACTTGATATTTTGTCCAAGTTTTATTATTTTTTACTGACCATTTGCATTATTTCCATGGCGTGGGGAGAAGATAAATATGGTTCCTCCTCGACCTGCGACTAGGCCCGCTGTTGGACCTCTCCCAATTGGCTCAGGGAGACATATAACCATGATTCACAGAGCAGAAAACATCAAATAGGACCCTAGTCAGTCCATCATTACTGACGATGGTGTCTTGAAAGACTTACTTTCTACTGAGCTCCTGGGATATCCACTATCAAATTGGCTTCCTCTTTACGGCTTCGGTCTTCAGGATGACATCCGTATCCCCCCTACTTTCTCGAGTCTTCCGTCTCCTTTCATGGAAGTGCTACAAAAGTGCGTTCAGGTGAGTTTTACCCCATTGGGGGAGATAACCTCTGATTCTGATCTGAAAGATGCCTTCATTTGGAGAGGCTATGTCAAGACCCAAAGTGATCAGTACACACAAGACTTCTCTCAAGAATTTTTCTTCAAGAGTTACCCTTCTATTATCAACCTTGATCGAATGGATCCTGATGTAGGGTGGATTCCTCGGTGGGATCTTCGGTCCGGTGGGCTCTTCTCAAATGACTGGGCCTGGGCCTTTTGGGTTCATCGTCATTGCCGGGAATCTCCAGAGTCATTGGAAGCAATCAATTTGTACTCCGCAGTATGGGCCTCCCAGTTTTCTATTTACCCACCATCCTTGATCCTGCCTGACCTACTCAGTCGCTGGTGTTCAAGCACTAATACATTCCACCTTGCCCATGGTGAAGTTGGCATTAGTCTTTGGGACATCTATCAATTGGAAGGGCTCCGGATTATTGTTGAGATGTATGACGAGTTCCTAACCACTCCTATTTCATGGGATGATGTCGAACAAGTGCCTTCTCTAGAGAAGGATCTACTGGTTATGGCGGAGCAATCACTGGGTTAGGCCTTGCGAGCCCATTCTCTTGTTCCCTATAGCACATGTATAGGGTTATTTATGAACACCACTAGTCATGTTCTGAGGATCAGGCACCCCAGGACTCATCCTTCTCAATAGTCATGAACCACCCCAGGTTCCTACTGGGCAGTTCTGGAGGAAGGTGACTACCTTTCATGGGGTTACGATGTGTGCCCTGGTGTGTCGCCTATGCTCCAGCTGTAAGGTTTGTTTGCTATGTTTCTGAGCGGGTGTCTATTCCCTTCTTTGGATATCAACCTGGGCGTCAGAGCTTTCACCATGATGATGGTAGTCAAGTTGGAAGATGGCTGCCTGGGGAACTTATCCATGCCCACATTGGCTCGTATTTACGAACTACTGAGTCACATGCAGGAGGGCGGGTCGCCCTACCGTCTGAGTGGGCCATTTCAGTTCTTATATTGCTGGATAGTGGATCACTTCCACTATTATGAGTATTGTCATGACATGGTCATCCCACATCCTAATTTTCAACCTACTTTGCTCGATATAGTTGGGGTTCGTCTAAATCCCCTTTGTTCTGACGAAGTCATTGAGCTTTTGAGTGATTTCTCCCAGTTTACCGTCACTCCCTACCCTGCCCATTCTGGCGTTGCGGTTGACAACAGTCGAGGGAGCATGGAGGAGCTCTTTTACATGATTTCACTATGGGATGGGTTTTTTTCACATGAATCGACGGCGTTTCATTGTGCAAGTTGTATGCCCCGCATCGTTTTTATCGCCAGTTTGGGTGTATGAAGCTCCAAGGTTCCCTTCCTCCTCCTAAGGCTTGAGGACTACACCCATCCACTCTCCATCAATGGTGGTTGATGCTGATGCGGGAGGGATCTGACACAAGAATTCTCATACCTGATACGGGAGCGGCTTCCATCCTATCCTTGGAGTACACAAGGATGTGGGTAAAACATTAACCTAATGGGATCCTGGGGAAGGCTTCCTAGCAGGTTCCCAAGTAAAGAGTATTTGCGGGTACTATGCCTACCTCACCATCCCCATCGGCTCTGAGGGAGGACCGACTGATGGCTCATCGGTCAAAGCGACTCAGGAGATTTTCCCCTCCCATCCCCTCTGCAGCCGAAGTTCAGATGAACCCAACCTTCTTGGGCACGGATGAAGATGACACTATGTCTCGGGTACTATCGAGACAATTAATGAAGTTTTTCAGACCGATACAAGTCTTAGAAACATGACTCCCAAGCCCAAACTGGGGATAGAAGATTCAGGTAATTCAGCTTCAGAACCATCGTCTAGTATGCATATGCATGCGCTGGTTGCAATGCCAGACTTTGCACTCGTGCCATCTAGTGAGGATACCAAGGATCCTCATGTCATGGTGGATCACCAAGCAGTGCATGGGTGGGCCTGGCCCTGGATTCACGAGATTATCACCGAAAATCCCCTGGCCAAAATGGCAACTAAAACTGAAGCTCTTCGACAGCTCTTTCTGGGTTTGGGGTCAGGTGGCTTTGAATCTCGGCAGTTCCATTCTCTTTGTTTCAAAGTTGTCATGGCCCATGAAGAAGTTTCCATTAGTGAACACAAACTTTCTCACCTCGATGCTGCTCATCGCGGGACCCGAGCCCTGGAGGAAGCCACGATACATCTCCATCAGCTTATAGCGCAGGAGGCGATCTCTCAAGATCAGGCAGCCGTCCTGTCCTCCGAGTTGCATGAATGTGAAGAGCGGGCAGCGATGATGAGGGATCAGTTATTAGCTATGACTGGTCATCTTGATGCCACCAGAAAAGGGATCAACGATCTCAAAACAACAGTGGAGAATACTCATTTGGTGGCCGAGGTTGAGGCTAGGGAGAAGGTTGTGTTGGAGAAGACATGAAATGAACTCCTTTGTACGGTCGCTGGTCTGGTGGAGAGAGTGAGTCAGGCTCCTTTATGACAATCAGATCCATTATTGTACTCTTTGTTTTACTTAACCCTCCTTTTTCTGTGAGGGAGACACCCCAGCTTGTGGAAAACCTCCCTTTTTTTGTTTGAACAGAATGCACTCTCTTTCAATCACCTATTTCTGTAAAGTTTGATTATTACTTGAACAATTGATGTGTAAATAACAACTCACTGAATTAGAATTAATCACAACTCATAAAAACAAACTCTAACTTTTTCCTGGACCATGGGGTCCATCGAGCATAGTTTGACTATTTATAGGGTTCTGTATAAAATCCCCACAAACTTATTGTCTTTTTATTTAATCCCCTAATTTTTCCTGGGCTCATTTAGTGTGAACCCAGCGGGTGTGGCCCAACTTTTTCTTAGGTCACCCTTTTCGGGTTTTCGGCCTAACAGGCTTTGTGCCTCTTTTGTAAGTGGTTTAAAGTCCCGCTGTTAAGACTATCATTACTGATATTTTAGGTCGAACATCTTTGACCAAATATAGTGGGGCAATGGCCCCAATGAGATTTGGTTGATTAAAGATGTCTTGGTGTCCTTCAGACGCACGTAGAGGGAGTGCATTTAGATTTGAACGACATACAGGGAATGTATCAAGGCATGGGATCCATATCGGCGTGCAGAGGTGGGAAGAGCATCGCCTAAAGAGATATTTCCATTGGTAGACAGGCCAGGGACGATCAATATGCAGAGCCGCTGAGGGAATGGTATGCATTGTCATGCAAAGGTGTTCTTAAGTCAATGACTCTCCATTTATGATGTCCATAGAACTTTATGAAAGTCATACTTATGGAAACCACCATGGGTGGTTTGTAGAATTATGAAAACCACTGAGGGTGGCTGGGAAAGGGTATGTGAGGTCTGAAAGGTTTTGAAAACATCTGTATCAATCAGGAGTGTGGAAGCAAGGTTCCTGTCCTACTCATTTATCTAGCGTAAAGGACGGTTGGGGCTTGGCTTAGTTTAATGTCATGCAGCTGGCACATCATCTAGAATGGAACGACTTCTCCTGGTCCTCACTAATCTTGTCAAGGACGTTCCACCATATCCAGGTAGGGTTGTGAAAGTGGATAGTAAACTTAAGCTCAGTGGGTTTCTGAATGGATATGGGGGCTCAGAGGCTAGCAAGAGTACAGAGAAAGGAATTGCCTAAAGAAATATTGCCTTTGGTAGATTGGCCAGGGGCGATCAATATTAAGAGCCACTAAGGGAATGGTATGCATAGTCATGCAAAGGTGTCCTTAAGTGAATGATTGTATTCTTTCGATAGCCGAGAAACATCAGGAAAGTTGAAGTTCGGGACCACCTGGGGTGTCTTACAAGGGTTCGGATCCTTCTTGGTGTAGAGTATGGTTTATGAAAAGAGGATGCCTGGACACGGGAGAAACGTCCTGACTAAATTTATTGGAACGAATAAAGTCATCCCTCCCCCCACTGATGTGAGGCGGTAGTTTGTGTAGGTCTAGCCCTTGCACTGAGGGGGGGGGGGGAAGAAAACACCCATCCTTGGCTGGACTCGTGAAGAGTTTGACCATGCAGTTTGACGTCATGCAGTAAAGATAGAGTCCGTTCATTTTAACATCAGGCGGTAAAGACGGAGTCCGTGCATTTTAACGTCATGCGGTAAAGACAAAGTCTGCGAATTTTAACATCATGCGGTAAGGATGAGGGACATTTCTACATTCCTTGTAGTTTAATGTTATGCGGTAAAGACGAAGTACTCTTAGTTTAATAGTTATAGAGCTCAGACCATTGGGTGACTATTTCTATAATCAATTGGAGAGCAATTGTGTTAGGATTATCTTGCATGCTTTGGACAACTGTGGTGGAACAAAGGTGTAAATTGTAACGTTGGGGTTTCCCGGATCATGAGAGAAGATATGGGGGCTCTGAGGCTGGTAAGCGTACGAAGCTAGGAAGACTATCACCAGAGGAAATCCTTCCTTTGATGGACGAGTCAGGGGCTATCATTATGCAGAGCCGCTGAGGTCATGGTATGAATAGTCGTACAAAGGTGTCCGCAGGTCGATAACTTTCCACTCCTGATGGCCATGAATTATTATAAAAATCCAGGGTTTCTCATAGCACAGAGTTGAGAACATGGGGATAATGGTGTATCGAGCACAAAAGAGCCATCTTCACGGTAGTTTCCCGCTGAGTCAGAGTAGCCCAGTTCTAGCTTGATGCTTGTAGATGAAAATTTTTGTGTGAACCTCAGGCGGATACATAGTCTCATCAGGCAGGGGTGCTCTGGAAACACTTGGATGCGGGTGAGGAATGAACGTGTAATCCACTTCTCCATAAATCTTTTGGATCGTGAGATATGACATGGGGGAATTGGGGCCGGTGAGCGTACGGAGATAGGAATATTATCGCCTAGGGAAATATTGCCTTTGATGGACGAGCCATGGGCTATCATTATGCAGAGACACTGAGGGCATGGTATGCATAGTCGTACAATGGTGTCCACAGGTCGAGGGCCTTCCCCCTCCAATGGCTAGGAGTGGTTATGGAGATCCTCAATTATCCGGGTCGTGGAGTATGGTGTATGAAGAGGATACATCCAAATGTGCCAGGAGTATTCCTTTCCCCTTTCACTGTATATCTTGCATAGGTCTCGACGAAGCCTGTGTAGTTTAACGTCATGCGGTAAGGACGATCTCCATGCAGTTTAACGTCATGCGGTGGGGACGGAGGTGACCCAACTTGAATGGAAAGGGGGTCTGCACAGTTTAACTTCTTGCAGTGGGGACGACTTCCGTCCAGTTTAATGTCATGCGATATAGACGGGGAGTATTTTTAAAGGATTTTGTGTAGTTTTACATCATTCAGTGAGGACGGGGGCATTTTTAAACTCGTTAAAATTCTTACAGTTGATGGTATTTCATAGGACTGTTAATTATTGGTCTCTAAAGTTTTATTCCAAGTGGCCAAGATGTTCTATGAAGTTTAACATCATGCGGTAAGGACGTAGTGGCAAAGGCTGCTCATCATCAGAATGCAACTGGGTTTTAACATCTTGATATGCCCAGACATTGAGAGGGGTTTATTGGTGTAAATTGCGGTTCTGGGGCTTCTTGGATCATGAGAAATGATATGGGGCTCCTGAGGCCGGTAAGCGTATGGAGCTTGGAAGAGTGTCGCCTATGAAACTCTTGCCTTCAGTAGACGGGCTAGGGATATCAATATGCAGAGCCACTAAGGGCATGGTATGCATAGTCATGCAAAGGTGTCCACGGCTCGATAACTTTCCACTTCCGATGGTCGTGAATGGTTATGAGGATCCGCAATTATCTGGGCCATGAAGTATGTCATTTGGGAAGGAAATGTCTGGGCATGTCGGGCATACTCGACCCTGGTTGTTGTTAAAGCATAGAGAGCTCCCTATACTGGTTTATTTTGTGCGCAAGGGTGTACCTTCACTTCATGCAGTTTAACATCATGTAGTAAGGACAAAGTACTGCTAGTTTGGCGGTAATAGAGCTCGCAGCATTGGGTGACTATTGCTGCAGTCACTTAAAGGATAACTAAGTTACCACGCTCTGATATACTCTGAACAGGGTGGGGATGAAGGTTTTAAACTATAACTATGAGGTTTCCCGAATCAGGAGGTGTGGTGTGGGGGCTCTGAGGCTGGTAAGCGTATGAAGCTAGGAAGAGTACCGCCCGAGGAACTATTTCATTTGATGGACGAGCCAAGGGATATAATTATGCAGAGCCGCTGAGGGAAAGGTATGCATAGTCGTACAAAGGTGTCCTCAGGTCGATAAATTTCCACTTCTGACGGCCATGAATGAATATTAAAATCCGAGATTGCTCACAGTACATAGTTCGGCATGTGGGGATAATGGTGTCCCAAGCATATAAGAAACATCTTCACTGCAATTGTCTGTTGAGTCACAGTAGCCTTTTCCTAGCTTGATGTTCGTAGATACAGGTCATCATGTGAACCACGATCGGATACATAGGCTAACCGGGTAGGGATACCCTGGCAATTTTGGATGTGAAAAGGGGACAAACATGTAAACCACTGTGCCATAAACTTATGGATCAGGAAGTATGGTATGGGGGCTCTGAGGTCGGTAAGCGTATGGAGCTGGGAAGAGTGTTGCCAGTGGAAATCATGCCTTTGGTAGATGGGCCAGGGGCTATCAATATGCAGAGCCACTGGGGGTATCGTATGCATAGTCATGCAATTGTGTCCACGGGTCGATGAATTTCCACTTCCGATGGATATAAATGGTTATGAAGATCCGTAATTATCTGGGTCATGGAGTCTGATGTATGGGGAGGATGTTTCCAAATGCGCAAGGAGTATTTCCCCATTGTTTCACCATACAAATTAGGTGGTTAGTGACGAACTCTGTGCAGTTTAACGTCATGCGGTGAGGACGCGGTCCATGTAGTTTAACGTCGTATGGTGAGGACGATAAATACACGCTATGCAGGTCTGGTCCAAACACGGGGGAAAGGGGCACTTTTATCGTTCATTATACATGCAGTTTAACGTCGTCAGATAATACTGAAAAATACACCCCGTGCAGGTCAATCCCATACATGGGGGAAAGGGGCATTTTTAAATATTACTATCCGTGCAGTTTTACGTCGTGCGGTAAGGAAGAAGAGTACACCCCATGCCGGTCTGGTCCGTACACGGGGGAAATGGAATTTTTAACTTTAATTCGGGAGTGGATGGGCCAGGACGGGTAACCTTGGCATCGTTACGTATCCTGTGAGGGAAGGAATCAATCGGTATGTATTTCTCTGAAATCCGTGCAGTTTAACGTCGTGTGGTAAGGACGAAGGATACACCCCGTAAAGATCTTGTCCATACACGGGGGAAAAGGGAATTTTTAAACCTTCTTGTCCTTGCAGTTTAACGTCATGCGGTGATGATGAAATGATCTTAGTTTAAGGTCATAGAGTTTGGACCGTTGGGTGCATGGCAGTTTAACTTCATGCAGCTCGGACGAAGAATAAACCCCTTGCAGGTCTGGTCCATACATGGGGTGTGGGAACATTCTTAACATTAATTCGGGAGTGGTGGGCCAGGATGGGGAACCCTGGCATCACTACGTATCCTGTGAGGGTAGGAATCAGTCGTACGTAGTTCTCGGCCAAATACACCCGGTGCAGGTCTGGTCCATACATGGGAGAAGGGGGCATTTTTAACTTTTATTTTATTTCATTTGGAGGTGGCTGGGTCAGGACCAGGAACCCTGGCCTCGCTACCTATCCTGCGAAGGCAGGAATCAAGCCATACGTAGTTCTCTGAAATCTGTGCAGTTTAATGTCATGCGGTAAGGAAGAAGGATACACCCCGTGCAGATCTCGTCCGTACATGGGGGGGAAGGGAATTTTAAACCCCCTCTCCCTTTTTAAGATGACTGGGCCAGGATTGGGGACCCTGGCGTCGCTACGTATCCTGCGAGGGCAGGAATCAAGCCGTACGTAGTTCTCTAAAAGATGTACACCCCGTCCAAGTCTGGTCTATACACAGGGGAAGGGGACATTGTTTAACTTTAAATTTATTTCATTTGAAGGTGGTTGGGCCAGGACGGGGAACCCTGGCATCACTACGTATCCTGTAAGGGCAGGAATCAAGATGTACGTAGTTCTCTGAAAGAAGTACACCCCATGTAGTTCTAGTCCATACATCAGGGGAGGGGGCGTTCTTAACCCTTATTGTCTGTTCAGTTTAACTTCGTGTGGTAAGGATGATGAATACACTAGGTCTCTATTCGAAATACTTCATCATGAATCTCGCATTGGTAGGAGCCGTGGTGAATTGTCCATCCATGGAGATCAAGTCATATGCTCCGCTGGAGTAAAACTTGTATACAACATATGGTCCCTCCCACTTGGGCTCCAGCTTTGGAGGTTTCCTTCCAGGTATCAATGGGGTCCGAAGGACCAATACCAATTCTCCTTCCAAGAAAGACCGAAGACGGGCCTTTTATTGAAGGCTCATGCAATCCAATTTTGGTAGACCTCCAGATGGTACAAAGTGTGCAGCCGCTTCTCATCCAGCTATTCCAATTAACCCAGCTTCTTTTTTGATTTCTCACCATCAGATAATTGATCACAAACTGCAACCTGATGTGAGGGAATTTGGAGTTCAATGGTTAGGACCACCTCTGTGTCATACACCAATGAGTACGGGGTAGCCTGAGTAGCGGTGCGGATTGTGGTTCGATAAGCCCCCAACGCATGGAGGAGTTTATTCGGACATCACTTCTTGTATTTTTCCACCATTTTCTGGAGAATGTTGAATAGGGTCTTGTTAAACGCCTCTATCTGTCTATTGGCCACCGCATGATAGTAGGATGAGTGTTTAGCCTTGATACCATACTCTGGGTATAGTTTCTCTAGTTCAGAAGAGTAGAATTTGGTTCTGTTATCCATTAGTATGGTATGAGGGACACCAAATCTGGTGATGATATTGGTTTTCATGAAGCTAACAATGCTTCTTGCCTCGACTTCCTTAAGGGGTATGGATTCTGCCCATTTGGAAAAGAAGTCGGTTTCTGTGAGGATATACTTCAGCTGTTTGGCTGTGGCGGGGGGATATGGTCCTACAACGTCCATTCCCCAGATGGAAAATGGCTAGGAGTACTTGGCCTGATGAAGTAACTCTGGGTTTGGTGTATAAAGTTGGAATTAATTTATCACGAGTGGCATTTCGTAGTAAGGCGCTCGCAATATCATGCCACTATATGCCTATAGTACTCGAGCCTCCGAAATTGATGGGAAATCTTGGTGCCTGGATGATGTGCTCCACATAATCCTTCATGCACTTCAGTCATGATGGGGGCAGTTTCTTATCCGTCAATGCATCTAAGGAGGACTCTGTCGGGGTCTCGTTTGTAGAGGACCTCTTGCTGACACGTGCTGCCATATAGGACAATGTTGATTTCCCTTCTCTATATTTTCTCTTCTTCATCCCTTTCTAATGGATGTCCTCCCCATTGAAGGTAGGATTCAATGGTGGTCATCCAATAGGTGGTGGGAGATTACGGCTCAGAGACAAGACTTAATTCATGGATTTCCTCTATCTTGGTCAGAACATATGGCAAGACCATTCGGCAGTGATCAATACTGATGATTGTTTCATCCCGGTCTGAGTCAGCCAGGGTTGTGGCCGCGTTATCCAGTGCATCGGCCTGAGCATTCTGGGACTGGGGAATATATGTCAATGTTGTTTTCATGGGAAATTCCACCATTAACCCTCGGATATAGTCAAATAGGGGAATCATCTTCTCCTTTTTGATAGCATAGTCACTATTGAATTTCTTGTTGACGAGTTCTTAGTCACCTTTTACCTTTAGGTGCTGTACTTGTGCCTGGAGTGCGAGTTCCAGGCCTGCAATGAGGGCGTGATATTACGCTTCATTGTTCCTACATCCTTCTGACAGGAGGAAGGAAAATGGAAAGACTGCCTTTTCTGGGGACATGAGTATTATCCCTAAGCCCACCTTGTAAAATTTGGGGTCTTCCATCCTCTTCCCGGTTGGGCTTCAGGAGGTGTCGTCGAAGTAAATTTCCCATGTTGGGAGCTCCTCTTGAACCCCAAAGATGTCTTCATCGGGTAGCTCAATGTCCGGTATGGTGGTCCCCACTGAGGGGTGCTCTTCCCGAAGGTCTGCTAATCCCTGACCCTTAATGGCTTTCTGAGGCACAAAATGGATGTCAAACTGTTGCAGGATGACTACCCATCGGGATAGGCGCCCGGTTAGCATTGGGAGGATGAGGATGTACTTGAGCGGGTAATTACGTGAGACCAAATGGACTTCATGATGCTATATATAATGTCGCAACTTTTGAACTGCGAAGGCCAAGGCTAAACAACTCTTCTTGATGATTGAGTATCGAGTCTCAGCATCGATCATTGTTCGGCTGAGGTAATAGAGACTGTTTTCACTGCCGGCGTCATTCTTTTGTAAGAGGAAGGCTCCCAGTGACCGCTCTAGGGCCGTCACATATAGGAGGAGAGGTCTTCCTATGTACCTAGGTTTATTTACCTGGGATCATCCGCCGTTGTGGAGATACCATCCACAAATGTGGGAGGTGCATCTCTGAGATCTTCCTCCTTTTGTTCTCCCAAATCCTTGTCTTCTGGATCTGATGGGAGGAGAGCTCTTGACTTGAGCTCCTGGGAGTCTGGAGGAAAGGCATTTTGAGTGCCCTTTCTCAAGTACTTGCCCCCAAATTGGGGGTTTTCGGACGTTCCCGCATTGTCGTGCTTGGTCGTCATGGATGAAGTCATGAAGATAGCTGAGTGTGTGTTCGGACTTGAACCTCTGCTCTCAATATGGTTGATGGGTAGTACGTAGTCTCTGCCAAGATGCCTCATGGGGTTGTAAGGAACCACTTACAAACCATTTGGAGCGGGGATCCAGTCAACAACATTGGCCAAAGTCTTCTCCCTCTTTTTCTCATAGAAACCGGCGTCAATGTAGTGTGGTTTAGAGAGATCGAAAGGGGCCTTGTCGGCATGCAGTGTCCCAGTTTTCCCATTGACGTAGTACTTAATACACTGGTGGTAGGATGAGGTAACATCCATGTGCTTATGGAGCCATGGCCTTCCCAGCAAGGCATTGAATGTTGTGCTCTGCCGGACCACCAGGTATTCAGAGTAGGCCACAAGGTCGCCAAAATGGGTCTTTAGCTTGATTTGTCCCATCAGCTTCTTCTCACTCTTGTCGTAACCTAACATAGTGGTTGACGAGGGTATTAAATCACCCTCACTGTAGCCCAACCTACGGAGTGTCCCTAGGGGAAGGAATTTAGATCCAGATCCATTGTCAATGAAGACTTTACGGATCTCAACATCATTCAGTGCACCGGACACATACAGTGGTTTGATGTGTCCTAGCATGATGGCATCTTCATCTTCATCAGTGAACGAAATCACCAAATTTCATTTAGTCAGGCTGGTCTCCATCCGGTAAATCTCGACGGTAGCTACCTTGGCTTGAAACTCCTGGGGGAAGAGAAAGGATTCAATAAGCACCTCCCTGAGGTCGGCTGATAGACTCCGGGCATCTAGGATGGATAGTTTGGCTGGTACTGACGCCAGCTGCTTAAGGATGTCGTACTTTTTCTCCAACAGCCGACACTTCTCTACTGAAAGGAGAGTTTTAGCAGGCGGCTTGGGAGCTGGAGTATGTGATGAGGAGGGACCCACTGTGGGGTAGGATGTCGACGATGTTCGCACATTCTTGGGACCTGGCATGGTCGTTTGGTTTGTACATGCTAGGCGGCTAGGCACTCGTTCCTCCTCTGATGGGTATCGTAGAATAACGGGGATAGGGTGGCTGCTTGTGGATGTGGGGGGATGTTCTTTCTCCTACTATGTCCATTGATGGGCTCTCCCATGGGTTTTCGTGATATTAACAGTTTGGTCTGGGTTCCAACCGTAGGGTTGGTTTCGGCTGCGACTGCATCTCACCTAGTATACCCTACCTCTGCGATTCCTCCTCTCAGCCACTTGTGTCTGGTACTCGGGTTCATAATTGTACCCTTCATATGGGGATGATTCAATAAGATGGATGAAATTAATGGAACCAAATATTGGCTCCTCATCCTCTGACAGGTCAACCTAGTCGGTTGTCCGTGATGGAGCCGTTTGGTGGGTCAGTGCCCATGGTGCCAAGTTCAAGGGCATGAAATCTAATAGTGTCGGTGCTAACTTTGGCCTCGGCATGGACTAATCCCCTTGTGCTTGTCTCCTCCTTTGATTAAACTTGGATGACCAGCTTGTGGAGGGTTGTGAGGCTGATACTGTTGGTTGTGCAACATCAGGGGTTTTTGGCGGCAACACTGGCTACCGTAGCTGGGATCGGAGTATGCATTGGGCTCGGTTGATAGTCTTATGAGTCATCCAGTTATCAAATTTATTCCCTTTCTTGCTGATGACTTCCTGCCACCCCTCCCCTTTTTCGGAGTCAGTGGTATAAATATATGTCACATGTGATGGGGTTGGTCCCAACTCGACCTGCCCAGATTCTACCATCCTTTGAAATTGGTCTTTGAAGACAAAACATTCCAAAATATTGTGCCTCACAATTCGGTGGTAGGGATAATAGTCCGGCCTATCATCGCAACCAACTTCTTCAGGTTTCCTCAGCTCCGGGAGGCGGAGCAAGTTGCAGTTCATGGTGGCAATGAAGTAGCAGCAGACTTGGTCCTCTCAAAATGAGTATACTTTGTTCCTTCATTCCTCAAATTGGTTCCTCTTAGATCCTCTATAATTGTCCCTCCTGGGTAGATGCGGACGCTGAAGCACTTGGGGCCCTGGATTATTTGGTGGAGGCATGAGTGATGGAGCATGTATAGGGGCTGTCTTGAGCATGACAGAGGTTGCTTCGACTCTGGCTTCTCTCTTTACAGGAGCCTGTGAGGCTATTCAGGTCTTCAAGTTGGTCTGCTGCAGGGAGTCCTCATTTCTATGGGCAATGGCTGAGAGATGGAGGAAGCCAGTGATGCACTCCACTAATATGAGTGGTGTCCGCATCTCATCTCGAAGATTGTCGATGCATATGGCAAGAAAATCATCTTGAGGCATTGTCCTATTTAGAGAGTTGGTCAGACCTTTCCATCTATCGATGAAATATGAGACCCTCTCGTTCTCCCTCTGCTTGTAGCTCATGAGGTCACTGACCGTTTTCTTGGGAAACATCGAGCTGAAGTGGAATAAGAACTACTGCCGAAGGTCTTCCCAGCTTTTTATTGACTGGGATGGCAGACTCGTATACCAGATGAAGGCGGATCCTTGCAAGTTCCGCACAACGTATCTTAGTTTCATTTCTTCTTGTTGCTCCGGATTTCCCCTCATAGGGTCTCAGTAGGATGCGTAGTCCATCAAATGTTGTTCCGGATCACCTGATCCATTGAAGATAGGGAATACGGGGATCGCAAAATTTGGTGGAGGTGGTGTGTTTCTCACCCAAAATCTAGGTAGGGTTTCCGATCTTGCTGTATCAGAGCGTGTCAACCTTGAATCACTTCCAATCGAGCCGTTAGTGCCTCTTTGGTGTTGGTGGGTCCCTGATTTACATCATGTTGGGCCCGGTCTTGAGCAGGTGTAGCCTGAGGCTTTTCTTGAGGATCCATCCCGGTTGGAACCTGGGGTGCATATGCTGTTTGTGACACCTTTGGAGGGTTCAAGCGTACTTGCTCTGGTTGCTTCTTGAGTGGAGGAAAGTCTTGGTATTCATTCGGATCCACATTTAGGTAGTTGGACGGACCAGGCGCCTCATTGGGCAGGGTAACCCTGGGTCTTTGAGGTGCACCTACCGGGAGTGCAGGATGTGTCTCCTCTTGGGACACTTTTTCAATAAGATGGTTCCTCTGGAGTAGCTCAGCATTAAGCCGCCTCAATTCTTTCATTTCCTTTTCCTGTTGAGTTAACCTCTCTTCAAGCGTGAGTGGCTCGTTTTTGTCGAGAGAAGGAGGCGGGTTAAAGGTAACAATTCCTTTATTCTTATCCTTGTTAGAAGCTTTCAAGGTAGGCAGAGCGGGGTTAGCTAAAGGGGTGGCCATATTTAGGGCTTCCCTCTGGTTCCAGATGTGCACACCTGGTGGTTCGTTGTGAGTCACAGCCTGACCCGAACTATCATCTCCTGATCCATCCTGATTTGCATCATCCCTCGTGTCACCTATGGGGTTAACCTCTATGACGTTGATGGATACATATCGCGGGGCAGAGAAGATGTCATCCTCCAAATGGGAAGGGGATCTCCCACGTCTTCTGATGTCCTTCCCATTCGTGACCTGGGATTCGCTTCGGACTTCTTGACGAAGGGTGACACATAGAGTTCTTTTATGTGACCTTACGGTGCACCTTCCTCTCGGAGGGGATGATGATTCAATTGACAGGATAGGATGAGAACCTCCTCATCTAGTTTTCCTCCCTAGATGAGATAATACTGACTCCGTGTGGGGGAGGTTTTTGTTGAGGGGGTAATAATGCCCCCAGCCCTGAGGGCTGGTGTTGGCTTCGTTCCTTGGACATTGAGTCTCTTCCCATTTTTATTGGTCTTATGGGGGATTTGTTGTTAAAAATGCCCCCAGCCTTGAAGGATGGGGATGAACCTGGACTGCAGTAGTGGCTACTGCTATTTCTACCTGCCTGATCTTGTGTGTCCCCTTTCGGGGGTGAATAGGGTTTGGTGTCGAGTTCTTCTGTGAACATATCCCTTCTGGGGAGGCACGAAAAGATCGCTCATTGGCCTCTCTTAGGCGAGAGGACTTTTGTATTATCTCGTTGTCCTGATTCAGGAGTTATTGAATAGCTCGTTCCTATTAGGCCTGACGCTTCTAAGACTTACTGAAGGCTCGGCTCTGTTGGATGTGTTGCCTTTCCTGAATAGAGAGACCACTCTATTGTCATCTTGACGTGGAGACATTGCAAGACACCATGCAGAACAGGTTGTTCTGGGTGGGGAGTGGAGTGAAATGCAGAGCTCCATGTTATCCCCATCCCCTGATATAGACTCTTGTAGGGGCGACACCGATGAGGCGATGCAACTGGTGCAGCTCACGGAGGCAAGCCATCTCCATGTTTCCTTTACGCCTCTCGGGCCGCCATTGTCATGCCGACTGAAGAGCTTCTAGGTCGATGTGACGTAGGAGGTCTCCTACTGTCTTGACATGGTCTACATACCCATCATAGGGTAGGATGCTGGATTTCAGCCGATGGAGGCTTGTCCATATATTATGGTGGATGGCGTGCATGCATTCTTCTGATAACTCACTGGGTATATCGAACTGAGAGGTGGATGTAGGCCAAAACATAACTGGTATATCATTCCTAGCCAGTGACTCCTCTACCTGGTCGCCCCAACTGAGACGCTCGTTGTCAGTGTGGTTGGAGGCAGTGGGGCTGGTAGGTATTGAATCAATATGTGGGCGATTCTAAGGTGGTTCAGAAGATGAATGTGGCCCCGGAACGTCTCCCGATTGAAGAAGGATGTCGTTGGCGACTAGCTGGGGATCTAACATGCTCGATCCCATCCTTCTGAGTGCCTCGCAATATGAGGGAATTTTTTTCTTGATTTGGCAGAGGGAGGACCTTCCTGTCAATATGATTTTCCATTGCGGGGTGGACCTTCGTGATGGTGGTTACAATGGCGAGGACTGCCATCACGGATTGATGCCTCAATGCATAGAGGACTTTTGCAGTGCATACCCTACGGAGGACCTCCTGGGCATGTCGCAGCAAGGGGAGGAACTTCTGGATGCATAGTGTTGTTACGGGGAGAGCCTTCGCAACAACTGCCATCATTGTGAGGATGACCATCATGGTTTGATGTTCGGTGTGCATCCTGGGGAGGACCTTCAAGACACACTGTGACAAGGGGAGGACCTTCTTGTTGCTTGGGGCCACTGTAGGGAGGACCTTCACAATGGCAGCCACGGTGGCAAGGACTACCTTCACAGCTACTGTAATGGCGATGACTACCATTACAGCTACCGTAGGGAGAATATCTGCAGGGCACACCCTGGGGATGGCCTTCAGAATGTACCGCAACGAGGGGAGGGCCTCCTGGTTGCTTGAAATATCTATGGGGAGGACCTCCATTATCAGGGTGGCGAGGACTACCACCGTGATCTGATCCTCGGTTGCATGGAGTGTCATTTTAACATAACCCATGAGGAGGACTTTTAGGGTAGGCCACGACAAGGGGAGGGCCTTCTTGTCGTGATGAGACATCACTGCGGGGAGGGCCTCTGCAGTTGCAACTATGATAGTGAGGACTAATATCATAATATGTGGTCCCACTGCATGGAGAGTATTTGTAGCGTATACCCCGGGGAGGACCTTCAGGGTGGACCGCAGCAAGTGGAGGACCTTCTTGCTGTTCAATCTTCTGGTCACGTGGAGGGTTTCTGTGTCTCGCATCAAAAGAGGAGATCTCGTGATCGATTGTTATATGCCCATGGGGGAGGCCCCCACAGGTGCTCTGGGGAGGACCATCAGAGCTGCTGGTAGCAACATTGCTGGGAGGACCTTCGCAACTGCTACTGCTGCTCCCATAATATAGTAATGGGTGGTCATGGTTCTAAGCCTGTGATGTGTGATTAGTGGCCTTGGGAAACCCAGATTTCAGCAGAGTGGAGTCATGAACCCGCTATTTATTTTCTGGCTACCTTCGGCGCATTTGGGGTGCTTTCTTATGGGCAGTGAAGACCGTCTGCTATTGAAAATGGCCTTCAACTTTGGGTCCCTGTCTAATTGGGTCTCGTGATGCTGCCGGGATATGTCAACAAACATATTGACTTTTAGCAGAGATATATTCCTGCTCTGGAGCATCCACCGTGATGGACAGGTGTCCCCCAACTGGAACGAGTGAAGCTGCTCGATCCGACTGCCCTTACGTAGAAGAATATAGCTGGCGACCCTCCTGGGCGGGAGCAGGGATTCAGATCTTCTCTGAGGCAGCTATCTATTCTCTTATATGAGTCGCCTTAATTGGGGAGACGAACTCACGGGCCCGAATCCTTGCTGTTTCCGCTGATGCAATTACATTCTGGAAAGTCTGGAAGATATGATTTGGGATTGATACCTGCTCCTCCATCATTTACATGATATGCAGAGAGAAATCTTTGGCTGGAATGGGTATGAAGGCTCATTCCGGTATCGGGGTAGGAATATCCTACTCCGGTCCTCTGGTGGTCAGTAGGTACAGACAATTCTCATGTGTCGGGGTAGGTGAATGAATATGCCTCTATACCAGGATACTATGGTTTATCTCTCCATTTACCACCACATCGGGATGGCGGACTTTACTTGCATCCATAGGGAGATGGCCTGGCATATATTGGTTCCCCACCGTATCGAGTTGGTGGCCTTTTTTGGCGGGGAGATGTGCATGCCTATGATTTTCCACCACATCTAGGTGGTGGGCTTTGTTGATCACCACCATATCGGGATGGTAGGCATCAGGAGCATTAGCTAGGAGCTGGTCATGCCGGCGTTGGGTCACCACCACGTCAGGTTGGTGGGCTTCACGACCCTGGGCAGGGAGATGTGCATATCAGGTAGGATCTGTTGTGTGTGAGCGACGGGCGTGAAGGAGCTCGGCGGGGATGTGCACCAGCTCGTATAATGCCGCCATGTATGGATGGCAGGCCTTGGAGGAACAAACAAGTGTATGTGCCTATTCATAATGTGTCTCCGTGAATGGGCAGCGAAGCTCCTCCTCGGGGACCAGGGTGATGACCGGTCCCCAGTTGTACGTTTTCCGCCCTTGTCGAGCGGTCCAAGGGGCCGGAGCTCGGGGAGCGTGGGCCTAGATCCTCGGGGCTACATCCTCCTGAGTGTGAGGATGTTGAGTCGTGGCGTGACCCCGACGACATATGCCGGTGGGGGCCTTGGAGCGAAACCCCCGTTTGGTGGGGATGAAGTCATCAAGGTCGACCTCATCCACCTCCCTAAGATAAGGGAGGTACACATTGTCCCGTTCTGGGGATAGAATCCCGAAACAGTTGGATATAGAAACATGGGATGTCTGGATCTACCTTTACGACCGCTGCTGGGTTGGCAACCAGAGAATATTGATGGATTGGAGGGCATGCATGGCCACTTCCACCGTTGGGTGTGACGGGGTACTCTGATGGTGAGGATGCCCGGTCGTCGCATAGCCTAAAGTGCGCAATTGCGAGTTCCTTCATGGAACCATTTGATCGAAGGGAGTTATGTATAGTTCCTGTAAAACATTTTAACAAATACAAACAACGAACCCGTCAAAATAGCATCTCATGATCCAATGCATAATTAATGACCTTTCTTGGCCCTCCTTGTGAGTAAAAGGGGGAACAGGCTGGGATTAGGTTTAATCCGTCATGCATGGTTAAATATTCATGTCGGGTTCACCATTTTTGTTTCGGGGTCGGTCTCAAAACACCCAACAGTTCCATATCCGATGACACGTGTACCTGCTTTCCAAAGGTCGGCATTCACCGGATGGTCTAACCAGCGACTCTTAAGAACTCACATTGGTCAAGGGGATGGGATTTCGGGCTCATCTCACCGTTTTGGGGATAATTATTGCCTATTCCGGGACTCTCTTATAGATTTAAGACGTATTCATATGTTCGTAAATCATTGTCTTATTCCCAAGCATAGTATCCATGGGTTTCTCTTAGTTGGAAATGGTCAGCTGAACACAGGGGTTCGGAATTATTTATGCTCGAGGTTTACCACCCCTCATTGGATTAATGATCCCGAGGAGTCGGGACTCATTGAGGTGGTACTATGAGTGACACGGTGAACCGATGTGAAGATAGTCAGATCGAACAGTTGTTGGGATTAAACCTCATGGAGGATTCCTATGTACCCTGCCTAGGGGACAAGGATCAAAGTCCACGTAGCTCGAATGGGAGCGTCAGAGAACTGATGTGAAGGTGGACCCAGGGGTCTGCTGGTGATCGGGCTTGAACCACATGGAGGCTTCCTATGTATCCCTATGGTAGGGAATCAAAGTCCTCGTATTTTGAATTGGCTTGGGGGTTACACTCTTAGGCAGCCCGAATTGATTGATTGGGGCTTACACTCTAAGGAGGACCATGGTGATGGATTGGGGATTACACTCTGAAAAGTCCCATAAAAGGATGTCATTGTCAATACATACTCTAAGCCCACATGAGTCAAGATCAGTGTGAGAAACAAGAGGCAGCAGGGACCAGACGATCATGTCACGAAAGGTGCATCTTTGAGAAGTGGAGTGGGGCTTATGAATGAGGGCGGCCCATAAGATCAGGGCTTACTCTGGGATGGATGCCCATGGGGACTAAGCACAGCGGGAGAGGGAAAGAGGTGCTCTTATGCCCGTCACATCTCTGGTTCTCAGGGGATGTACCGAAGTTCAAGGGGACTTCCTTCTGATGGGTATTTTACTACCCTACGAAAAAGGGATAACTACCCTAGCCCCAATAAGTGGTGGGTCAGAAAGGGGGATCCCGATATTAGACTCCACATTACCGTGGGAATGTGAACCGAGGAACGCTACAAGAATCTGCTCAAGGGTCGGGTCAACCCCTTCGTCCCTGTTTAACATGGGTATGTGAACTCAAAACAGCGCACTGATGCGCCTGAGTGTTACACCACATAGATCTGGTGTCTCCGGTGGAGGCCTCAGCACGAGGCCGATGAGTAGGCCAATGAGGGAGTCATGGAGGATCAGGCTGTATTGGAAGGATTTTATGTGGCTCAGGGAATGTGAACTCTAAAGAATTTGGCGTGCCACACAGGGGTATGGGTGGTGGCGACCTTCACGTAGGGATGTGCTACGTGGTTGAAGAAGTCGTCCGTGAACTAGAGTGGTCCAGGGACTGATGGGCATCCCGCGAACCAAGGGGGTTCGCGGATTCAGGTTCGATCTGCGAACCAAGGTAGTTCGTGGATTCGAGTTCGATTAGCGAACCAGAGTGGTCTGCAGAGGCTTCCATATAGTCAGCGGCGGTAAAGGGCGGTGCTGGCCGGAAGCTCGTCGGTCGGGGCTTCGCCCGCGTAGGAGGGTGCTACGTGGTGCGACGGATCAGAAAAGAGGCATAAATTCCCTGGTCCGAGGGGAGTACATCCAAGGAGAGACAATGGTCTGCGGTTTTATATTTTTTGTTATTTTATGTTCACAGTTCACCAAGTTATTATGTGTTTTTGGTTCCTTATTAGTTCATTCTCATGTTCATACCAACTCTGGTTCGCGAGCTGGAACTTATGAAATCTTAAGCCTTCCTTCAAAATCCTTCCACCCCAATCTGATTGATCTCATTTCCCTTCCCTTTCTTCTCTTCCCCTTGATCTCCTTTTATATAATGGGGAAACAGATGTATCTATGGTCATGAGGAACCTTTTGCGGAGGCCCATGACCGAAAACCCGATTCACGGATGACTCGGTCAATTCACAACTCGTGGGGGGAATTGAGCGCTTCTCCCCCGCGAACCAAACTATCTCCCCCACAAACCAAATGAGCTCAAAAAGTGCTTCGCATCCGTGGAGGGTTCCACCTCCATTCCACGAATGATAGAGGATGCGGCTTGGGCCGGTCGACGTGGTTCGTGTCTGTGGCGGTTCGTGACGGTGGACCGGCTCGGCGCCTGTCCTGTTTTACACCCGCGGAGGATATCCACCTCCATCTCACGAACAAGACTGGTTCGTGGAGGGAAGTGGTTCGCTGAACCGGTCACATAACACTTGAGCCGGTTCGTGGACCGGTTATTCCTTCACCAATTTTGAGTATTTCCCTCCTTCCTTTGCCCAATTCGTTGAAGGGAATTGGGTAAAAATCCTCTCTTGAATGAAGGGGATTATTATCTTCCTTTGCAGATTTTTTAGGACCCTACACCTCCTAATATGAGAGTATGAGAACTATAATGTTCACATGAAATAATATATATATGGGTCTATAAGTAGGATAACATTAGTTGAATCTAGGGATATATACATAGAGGAAAAGTAGAGTGATTGAGGTCATTAATAAAAAATATGTGAATGGTCAATAGAAATCTATGAGGCTCAAATCTATAAATCATTAGTGATTTAAAAGAACATCAGTTCAACAAAGGGTGAGGTATTAGGAAAACAATTCTGTTTTATGATCCTTTTCCTAATTTTGAGGAATTATTTTACTGGCCAGGAATATAAGGAAATATACTTACATGATAACTTCCAATTTCATAAGAGTAATTCCATATTTTTTTGTTCTTTGATCAAATTATTGTTCATCCCTTACTACATGAAATGGATATCCTAAAATGAACCTTTTTTTTATTCTTAAGTCTCTAATATCTAAATTTTAGGGAACGTAAGATCGCTAAAATAATCTTTACATTTGTCTTTAACTATTTTCAAAAACTAATATGGTAAAGACATTAATCTCCTTAAATAAAAAGTGACTCTACTTGTTCATTATTAATAATTATTCATAAAATCTTTTATCGAAAAATAATTACACATTAACCCAGAAATCACATAGGATAAGGGTAGGAGTGTAACCCATTTCATCCTTCGGTCATTGTTTCTTGTCTCGTGGCCTTTATTCACTTGATGGGTTATCACCTAGAATATATTTTTTCTTTTTCTAAAACCCTATTAATACTATTTAAAAAATGTGATGAACATGATTAAAATTAAATATCCTTTTAACTAAGGTTTTCAATACATCCACAATACATAAATAAGTCATCTATTTATTTCCTCATACCTTCTTCCTTGGTCAAGATTTTATCCTATATAATAGGGTGTTGACTCAGATAAATTCTTAGTTTTCCCACATTTACGGAAATGAACCATAAATGGATCCTTAAGATGGGTTTCATTTCCCTTCATATTACACTTCATTTTCTTTCATGGAAATTATTTATTTTATTACATTTTTCCAAAATATAAGTCATTTATATGTTCCATTGAGACACATTTATGGGTATTTCCTACCACGTTCCACGAATGAGGGAAATTGAGCATTCATCTCTACATGGTCTCTATAACATGAACTCTTAGAAAACTCCATACTTCTCTTTTTTAGTGAGTTCATGAGTTTTATAAGGAATGTTTTTCAAATCATATTTCCGAAAAACTAATAATAAAGAAACTTGATATATTTCACTCTTATCAATAAGTTATTTTGATGATCATTTTCACCACATTTTCTTTCATGTTCAATTGTAACATGACTCCTTTAAGTTCAAATCATTGACTAAAACCAAAAATAATTGTGTGATTAACCATAGTCATATTAAAAAATATATATATTAATTTATTGGATATCTAAATAATGACACGTTATTTTCATTCTAAAAAATTTTAGGTTCGACCTAGGTTAGTTATTTTCATCATGTGTTCAAATCCATCACAATTGATTTTAAATAAAACATGAATTACCCTAAGTGTATCCCACATGAGTGTTAAACCAGGTGCGCAGTAAGGCCCATTATTGTCTATCTGGTTACGTACGAGTCTGGCCAAACACACATTTGTAGAGATCTTACCACTAGGTAAATCTATGCCTAAACCATTTCCACTTTTCGTATCCAGATATGGACGTATTTTTTGTAATACCACATAATCTCAATCCAAAGGAAACTTTATGTTGTCCTTATGTACATATCCTTAAACTCTATGGTATTTTTATGTGCTCTAAAATATGTTTTCTGAAATCTAGATCCCAATGTTTCTATTAAAACTATTTTGATTCCAACTCTATTGATCTAACCCTATAAATCCTAGATCTGGTGCTTGATAAAATTACATTAGTATAAGAAATAATTAAATCATGTTCTATAGGACCAAATCATTTAAAATTTTTCGTAAACTAGATACAAACAATAATCTTTCATTACAAATGAATAGAGTAATTACAAAAAAAATATCATTTGAGAATATTTTTATTCCATCTAGTGTATCCTTGCATATCTTTCATAGTATACTTCAAGGGATCTTAGAGAAAGGAAATATAATAAGGGTGAGATTAAATGATCAGAAAGGGTAAGTATAACAGATGTGAAAATGGATAATTAGTGTAAACAATATGTAATGGTAAATAACTAAAAATAAATTCTATTTAAATAACTATATAAATAATAATTACTAACATAAGGTAAAAAACTGAAAAAAAAATTCTATTAAATCAATAAACTCAAATAAAATGTATCCATATACTTTTTCATAATAAAATTTTCATGGATAATAGTGCTTAATAAAAATGAAGGCAATGATTAATAATTGGACGTTATGTGTGCGGAAAATGAAAGCATATACTATCAACACCTTTCATAAGGAAGTATAAAACTCTTGGTAGAAACCTGTTTAATTTGAGCAACTAATTTGTCTCTTGATAACCTGTCGATGCATCGAGGAATTTATAAATTCTTTACCCCACCCATAAAATCCGGTCCAAATAATTATTTATATCAAATAATTCATTTATTCAATATAAATATTAATTTTCAAATATCTATATTGAACAAAAAATCTGGATTTATCAGTATTTCCCCAGATAGTCAAATAACTACCAAAGTAAACATAGTGGATAAAAATGAAATATGGGTTAAGAAATAAATATACACCTGATAATTGATATGGATATTTTGGGGAAATTAAATTTATAATGATCATAAGAAATTTAATATTATAATGGGAATAAAAAACGAATCAATAAAGTGAATTTTAATACTATCATTGAACAAATTAATCATAAACCAACCAAATGAAGAATAAGGAAAGCATCAATACAACATATCCTAAGTGGAATAAAAAAAGGTTAATGACACTTATGCATATAAATCCTATAAAAATTTATTTCAAAAGAATTATTGAGTAAAATAGCATTTTATTGTGAAATTATTTTTGGAAATAATTTTTTGAAAACATTGTTTTCAGAAGAGAACAGGTTCTCTGACTCAGATAAGAAATAAGGTTAGGTTTTATTTTAAAACATTCTCAAACATTTTGAGTTATAAAGAGTGAAAATTTTAATATTAATTGAAAAAATAAATGAGTAAACAAAGGAGAATAAAATTAATGGTTTTATTTAACAATGGTCATATAAATTCATTTAATTGAATTTAAAGAATAAGAAATCTCAATTAGAATGTGATTATGGAATACACCCTTAAAATGATAAGAATGTTGAAGTGAGAATTAATAAGTGATTTGATTATGTGTATCAAATTAAAATACACATAACTAATGTATAAATACGTCCATAAAGATTCAAATTTATTATACAAATAATCATGGAATATTAATGAGAATCAGTATGTAATAGAATCCAATGAAAAGAAATTCCATTATGAAATGTATTTTACACTTGGGCAACCTTAAGTCTAAATACACATATATGATATAGTTCAAATTAAATATAAAAATATCATGAATAATTAATAAATCATGATATTACATTTCAAATTGGTTGTACTTACACCATATATAGGAAATCCTTTTCACAATAATAATTTATGCCTCAATGAATGGAAATTGTGATGAAATCCCTTACTACTTCATAACTTTTTAATTATAATACCAATGAAAAAATATAACTTCAATTGACAATATAAATAAATGTAATATAAATTTATTCATTATATAAAATACATTATACAGCACACAAAATAATTATGTTCTGAATATGATGTATGCCTCAAGGAATAAAAAGTGAGATTAGAATCCATTACCTTATGTTTTCATTCATTTGAACGAAATTTAACCTTTGTATAATGGTTTAAAACATGTTAATAACTTATACCAAAATCATAATAATATATAAAATATCATATACGATCTCACTAAAATATATTTTTTCCCCATTTGTTAACAATCATTCCTTATTTCACTATTTACTGTGTTAATTGTCTAGTGTTTTTAGTATGATTTGACTTGTTACATGCTGTTGTTATTAATTTGATCTTTGTTTAATCATATGGGGAATGAAAAAAGTTAATTAAATATCATATATATTCATTATATATTTATTTTTAATAATCCATAAATTTTGGAGATAGAAAATGAAATGCATTGTTCATGGAGATGGTAGGTCATAAGTACACATGAATGTTACATCCATTTCCTTGTTGTATTAAAAATAATTAAAATTAATATATATATATATATATTATAATTATTGTATCATATTTATTTCATATATGTCACATATTTTTATTAAATCCACCCTATATAAAATTTTTGTATAGCGTGAATGAATCGGATCGCTTTGAGGAGGTGGTTGTCCACACCTTCAAAAATATGATATCATTTTACCACAAAATGGAAATCATGAAGGTGTATTTTATATACAAATGAAATAATCATAATGGAATACTAAATATCATATATATCATATGTAAAAAAATTCCATCATAATTCCCAACAAGGAATGGTGGTAGAGAAAAAAACATTCTTGAAGTGGTCGTTCTTCATACATGAATGGTATGTTTGTTACCCATTTGATGGAATTGGGTGTCAGTGTAGATCGTACCCTTTACATACATAATATATGTATCTTTATAATACTTATTTTATTATATTGTTATGGTATAATATTAATTGAATGGTTTCAGAAAGAAATAAAATGAATGTGATCATTGAATAATGTTACCTCATTTTGGGTAACTCCTTTTGGTTTATTCCAAAAGACCACCTTGGTTGGATTAATACATAATTTTAAGATCCTATATTAAGGGTATGGATGTTGGGATATTATTTTTGTGGAGTTTTGGGGAAAAAATGAGCTTTATTGGTGTGAATAGGTATTAGGGGTGATGTTTTTCATAGTATAGGCGTAGTGTCATTCTCATAAATTTTTGAAAAAGGGATTCCACCCACATTTTTCCCATGTCGTGTGGCTCTAATAATAATCCCAATTACCAAAAATGGAGTACAATGTCTATATATGGAACTAAAATGTATTTCTGGCATGTTTCAATGTCATTTTCGGACTTAGGATTAAGGTTTAGTCGTTTGTTATGCTAATATTTCTCTTAATCATTGTGAATAATTTGAATCACTTTTACTAATATTATTGTAAAGAACATTGTATAGATAATTCGATATTATAACTTATAATTATTATAAATATATAATCAATTTTTACAAATTCCAATAATTTAAGTGGAATAAATTATTTTAAATTAAGTGGCAATGGGACTGAGATAGGAGGTTTTTAAGTGAGAATGTTTTAAAGTTTGCTAAGATTTTATATCCAATTTAAATTTGAAATTTACTCCAATTACATAAATTTTATTTATTGATGTAAAATTAATCTATGTATTATTTAAAACAAATAAAAAATATAATTTACCCTTATAAATAAATTAAATGAAAAATAATTTTTTAGTTAAAATTCAGTATTATACACTATTAATCAAAAAATGAAACATCACAGAGAAATTAAAAATTCCACTTTACCTAATCATGATGTTTCACATTAAAAAATGAATTTAATTTTGTAATATTAAATTTATAAAAGTTTTAAAATTACAATTTAAAATAGATGTGGCATTAAATGACTACAAAAGTGCATTTTTACAAGTATAGGTTTTTAGGCATAAAATTAGGCTTGTCCTTATCTTATGCCCAGAAAATCAATTGTATGAATATGAAATGTATTTTATTGAATATATAAAATATGTATTTTTTAAATACAATTTATTAATTTTAATTAATTTATTTTATTAGGATCAAAAACCATTGTGTGAAAAAAAAACATTTCTTTTTTATTCGATTGGTTTTTATAATTATTTATAATTAATTATTAACATAGGAATTCGTCTTATATTCGTGTAAACCTTATATTTTTAAAATTTCGTTACTTTTATTCATAACATCCAATTTAACAACTATGTTATGTCTTATTATATTAAATACTAACATTCCATTAATATATTCTTGTTCGGTAAAACTCGATCTTGTGTGTAAAGCAATCCATCGATGAATGTATTTGTTTCATGTAAAGAAATAAAAATCAGTAATATGTGCATTGAAAGCTCTGTAATAGATTTAAATTATTTAAAATAGTAATTATTTTTTAATTTATCAGGATATAATATTCCCTTATGTGTTTGGTGTTGTGTTTCATACATGCCATCAAATTTAATGTTATTACTTTAGAAATCGTGGGAATTACATATTTTTCAACTTCCAAATATATTATTATCCTACTTATAGTTCATTTATTCTTCTATTTCTCCTAAATTTATGTTTCTTGTAATTTTTTTACGATTATTTATCATTTTATATTAAAAACATTTATTTCATGCATGTGTGTAATAATTATATTAATTATATTTTTGTCATATAATTATTTTTAATAATTTTTAAACTGTAGAAATTGTTTTGAAATAATTTAAACTTGTTTTAAATACTATTATAACTTATTTTTCTTACTCTCAAGAAACATGAATAGTATTTACTTCTTAATTTAAAATTATTTATTACTACATAAAATCATGATTTAAAATATTTATAAATTATTTAGGAATTTTTTTATTTATTTTCAATTTCTTGTAATGAGTTTAATGCATGAAAATTTTGTTTTCATTTTTTATATTTATACAGCTCGTGTTCTGATGTTTTTATTAATAGTAAATATTCTTGTGATATTCATGGAATTGTTTTACATAGTTTGAATTATATATTTCAAATTGTGTTCAGTATAATATTATGGAGTCGATTTTAATTATTTATGCAGTAATAATTTTTTTTGAATTTGACTTTAAGTTTCAAATTCAACATAAATATTTTTATGATTATGTTTTATGATAATTTTTCTCACTCTTGGAAATTTTTAATTTTAATTTATTTATCCAGTTTGAGATTTATTTTAATAGTTTTAATTTATATATTTTAATTGAAGGCTTCATGATTCATTCAAATTACATGAAACATCTTATAAAATCATCCATATTATATATTGTTCTGGAGAATAATGCTCTCAAAATTCAATCTATTGTAAAATAAATAATTTCCAATGTGATCCTTATTCTATCATCTAGATGATATCTCATGTGTTGTCTTATTTCTTCTTTAACATATACTTCCTTGACGAGATGATATGATAGAATTCCCAAGAACCAATACCTATTTTTTATTCTTCTAATATCACTTTTGTTCCCATTTATTGAGATTGTAACACCTATTCCTATTTCTAATATGCACTCTCACTTTATATTTATTCTTTTACATTCAAAAACATTCTTTCTATCTATTTTGAGAGTGTGACTGCCAAATTTTATATTCGATACCATTCATGTTTTGAGTCTTGTAGTATAATTTCTATATCTAAATTGGGTTATGAATCCCCACACAAAATTTAGTGTCTGTTTGGGTATCCCTAAACTTTATAGAAAGGGATACTATTGTTGATTTATTATTCCCATTAAAAATCATATTAGTGAAAATAAATATCTCATTGAGTTGATATGTATATGATTATATTAGGTCCACATTAGATATAACTACTATAAAAACATCATGGTGTTCTTTCCTTTATTACACTTTTAATTCACTTTACTAATTATCTTTCATAATTAATTAAAATCACTAATCTATTTCATTATTGTTTTTATTATATTCTATATTCCCACACTAGGCCACCTACCATTACACTTAAAAACCTAAATATGTATGTATTATTATCATTTTCTATTTGGATGAAATTATTTTTTCGGGAATTGATGAATGTGTTTGTGTATTATTATAAAAAATGAATGAAGAATCATCTAAAATGTCCAACCATGGTGAGATGAGATACATTATTATCTTTAAAATTTATTAAGAGAAGGATTATGTTTTTATACCTTAGTAAAATTATTATAATGAAATGGTAAAATGTTTTTAATTTTTTATTAGCTTCATATTACTAAAAAAATTGGAAAATTGTTGTAAAAAGATGATTTGGGAAAGGAAGTGGATCACAGAGTTCCCTGGTTGAATATTGGAAGTTTAATTTAGTTTATAGGTTCAATAGTAGTTATTGTTTACGCTATTACTAGTTGTACCATGTATCGAAGTACACTAATGGAGTCTCATTCAATGGATAAATAAAGAATAATTATATGAATAAAATGAAAAGTAGATTTTGGGTTCACAGATGACAGAAAAATAAATACTGATTTGTATGGTTATTTGTTTATGGAATTGGAAGGATATATTGATGGAATTAAGTCTACATCTTGTAGTGATTTATTAATTGGAACAATATGTGTTGTGTCACATTAAATAAATTAAAATTCCGTTTGCCGCAATAAATGTGGATGTTTAATGTGTGGATTCCACTTATGCCTCAATAAAACATATGTGATAAATACATAACTAGAAAATTGGAAATTTTATGTCAACTTATCATTGGTATTTTAATGTGAAAATAAAAAATCAATTCATCTATCAAAAAATAGAGTTCAGTATTCAAGGCACATCCACATTAATATAAACTATCACTTCATCAAAAATATATTGTTTAATAATAAATTAAAGTTTTATTTTTTTCCCCCAAAGGAGAAAATTATAAACATGTTCACCAAACCACTGTCTAAATAAGTATTCCATAATTTGAGGATTATGTTTGGTTATAAAAATCAATATTATTAGGGAATATGTATTTTGATGTTTTCCCCTCTCTCATCAACTCTTTAAATATTTTTTTCAAGAGGGGCGAAAAAATGATATCATAAATCTTTCTCTTAAGTATATTTTTCTTATTATTTTGTTAAATGGAGGGTATAATTTGATGGGGGTGTATCCAATCAAATGTGTTACATTTTAGGGGGACCATATATTTAGTAAGTTTTTCTAAAAATGTTAATCTAGGATTTAGGGTTTTACGGACTACTTTAACACTTTATTGTAATCAGTTTCATGAATCATTGAAGATATAATGAATTATTAATATGGTAATGAGTTTTAGTTTAAAGGTTATGAAGATCGATTAAGAATGTTGAAAATATATCATTATCTAATAAAAATATTGTATTATTCATTTAATATTTTTTTCTAAACTGAGCTTAGTCAGTTTTTCTATGAATTATTGGATAGCAATCCATTTTTTATATCTCATAGTTTAATTGTTATTTATATACCATCGCTTACAAAAAATATCTAAAGGGGTATTATTGATCCCACGAGGTTCTTTTATGGTTGTTTATTTAGAGTGATTTTTTGGGGAAGATGAAATTATTAAGTCTGTTGGATTCTTTTGTCAAAAATAAATCATATTCCAAGTGGAAATAAGATGTATCTATGTGATGTGTTATTAGTACTTATATATCTATATAATTTTAATGATGAAATATGAATGGGAGGATAATTATAGATGCTGGAATATATAAGATTCAATGGACCATATTTTAGTGCAAGGTCCATATCTCTGTATCAGGGACTATGGTGTAATATATTATTCCACACCACTAAGGATATTTTCTCCAAAACAAATATAGATATTCCATGCCAAAGTTGAGGTTTGTTCATCATTTGGTGCCTTGGAATATTTGGGACCTCTAAGCTATAGTAGGTTATCCACATCATTGATAGGTTATGTAGTTTTTTAGTGGTTCTAGATTTGTTTCAACTTCTACATTGTTGCATATAAATCCATTAACTATAATTAATTTGGAAATAATATTAGTTTATATATAGATTTTATGGACCCCACAACATAACTCTTATAATATGACAGAGTCTACAAGTGTTGTGGAAGTCCATACCTCAATGAAAGAAAACCACACTACTGATATTGGGGTATATTTCAATGGTTCTAGGGTTTTCAATCATTCTACTCTTCAAAACGTGGACCTTTCCAAAACAATGTTTTGAATGTTATTTGAAATATACTTACTTCTTCAATGATGCATCAAAATTCAACTTTATACACAATAAAAAGGGTTACTTGGTATATTTAGATGTGGATGGTGACTTAGATTTATCAATGAACTCTAGTGTTTATTTCAATATATAATTTCTAAATATTTCAAATAATATGAAAGTGATCTATTAGGACCAATATCCAAATGTGTAGTTTGAAAGAAGTGTTCTCAGGAGTAGGTTTTTTGAATTTGAATTTCAAATTTAAAAAATTAAAAAACATTAAATTATATTCTATGAAAAAACTCTGGTAATTTTTTTGAAGAATTATTTTTAGAGAAATAAGGGAATAAATATGCATGAAAGAAGAAAAAGAAGACGTTGTGCATATATTTTCATTATAAAGAGATCCTTCATGTACTATGACTTTTTGAAGAAGATGATGAGAAGTACAACATCAATATTTTAAGGCTATAGTTGGAAGTAATTCTTATTACCCATATCAAAATTAATTTTTATTTTAGTGTATGACACACAATCACGGTTTAAGGATTCGATGTGATATTTTTTAAAGGATAATAGCTACTCATTTTACCTAAATGTTAAAACTAGTGGGTTGGTTGATCTTAGTGGAATACAAATCATAACAAGCAAATGTATTCTCATTTTCATATGTGAACCATGTAAATATTCTTTTCCCTTATTGTACAGGTAATGAACCACAATCAAGATTCACATTAAATAGTTATAAGGGACTTTTCACTATGAAAATTAAAAACAAGTAGAATCACTAATTCACTACCCTCTCAGTGATTCTTCAATCATTCCAGAGGTGTAAGTTTTGTTTTTATACTATAGTTCAAAATTTGAAAACCAACTTAGTATCACTTAATGGAGTGATCATAGGGGTGATTTTTATAATCATTTTTTTAAATATTATAATGATATTGGAACTAAACATAAAATTTTAGCATCATGAACTCGACATCAAAATGTGGTAGCTGAAAATGGGATCCAACACAAAAATATGTTTCTTAGAAAGTGACATTTGAATATTTTGTTATTAAAAATTTATGGTTTCAATATTTCTATATTACCCACTACACTATATATATACTTTTACTTATATTTTTTAAAGTAAAACATTTAATGAATTATCAATTAGAAGGAAGATAAAAATTAATTACTTCATTGTTTTTAGATGTGAAGTATTCATTATAAATACTATAGATATTCTTAATAATTTGGAACATAATATTGATAATGTAATTTATCGTGATTACTCAATGACTAGTATGTCTTATTGGGTTTTTAACATATGAAAATGCACCATTGAATAAAGGGTTCATGTTCCATTTGATGAGACCAATCCCGTTCGGACGTTAACATGTATAGATTATGAAAATGAAATTTATGTCGTTGAAATATGTAATTATGTAATAACCAGAGTGGTACCACAAACAATTGTTTCAATTATTCCAAAATGTTTTTGTATAGAGTATAAAAAGTTGGTAGATGTGGAACAATAAAAAATATTTCCTTGAAACATGATATTTTCAATGAATCGTCCCTATGATATTATGTTTAGTGATGATAATCAATCGGTTAACACATGGTGTTCTTTAGAGAGTGAATGTGATCATGTTTCATTATTATCTCAATTTTAATCTAAATAAACAAATTATTCTTTTGGTTTTGAAAACTATATAATTTCAACACAAGAAATTCTTAATCAATTTTATGGAACATGGTTTAGTCCTCGGCTAAATGAATTAAAAACATTATAGGAATATGATTTAGGTCGGGATTTTGGATTAATTGTGTTGAAAAATAACCCATTTTTAAGTTAATTATTCCATAACTCATATATTACAAAATATTATAACAAAAATGCATACTTTTGATCAGTATCATTCATCCTACATTAAAAACATTTAAAAACCCATTTTTATATAAATTAAAGGTTTATTGTATTTAAACATTACCTCTTCCCTTCCCGTAACCATCTTTAAATCCGATGGAAAACATTTAAAAATTTTTAATGAACACAAGAATATCAATGTCTTATATAAAAAGCATAGAATCATTATCCTAGTGAAAGTTATAAAAGCACATAAAAATTTATTTCTTTAAAAGATAACATTTTACCTATAAAGGTAGATATCATCCCATTAAAAATATCATTTATTTCATATTTTGAAAAAACATTATTTCCCTTAAAACTCATTCAAAAAAATAAAAATTTAATATATGTACCTTGAGATATCATCTCATAAAACCCTTATAGAACACTTATAAATTGTATTTACTATATGTCTAACTTACAATATAATTATCTGGTGAACATTAACATCGCCAAATACATTAGAGTTCAATCTAGGTGCACCCAATTTATATAATGTTCAAGAACCACATATTAATAAATCATTTCATCCTTTTAAGAACACTTTTATACTCCTTTGTAAATCACATTCAGATATCCAAATTGAATTTCATTTTAAAACCCATTATAAATACACAAATACCCCTAAAAATGGAAAAACAACTTCATTAAAAAAACATGTAAACTTGTAATGTAATCTAGAAATGAAATAATAGTCGAGGTGGTAGGAAATGTCCTTTTAATCATTTTATTTAACAAACTTAAAAAGTTTCATCTGGGAAAAAATGAAATTAAGAAAATGAAACCAAAAATAAAAAATTTTAATATTTTATATAAATATAAATAATATCAATTATAATTTTAATACATAGACACAGAAGAGAAATAGATCTTGAAGGAAACCATTAAAATTATATTTATTTAGAAGAAAATTCCCATATGATGTTGGAAGTAGCTAAATGATTAACCCAATCAAATAATAACCTTAAAAAATATATTAAATGTAATTATAACATATAAAATCCTAATATTACATTTCAAAGGGGATTTATTTACACATTGTAAAATAATAATGGCGTGTAACCTTAAGATATTCCTCAATGAACAGAAATTGAAATAATGTCCCTTACCTTGAGTCTGACTTGTCAAGTGTGTCTTCATATTCTTGAATAATAAAATTATATTAATTATTTATTTTATTGAGAACCATTTTCATGTTTATTACTACTTTTATTCCACTTATTAAAAAGATATATATAATGAATTATTCAATTAAGTTTAAGTCATTTGTTTTGGCCATATTCTTCCTATATGTCAAAAATGACATTGGATTGTAAACTTTGGTAAAAAATGACAATATTAAAAATATATAAAATAATAATCATGAAATAATTATAAAATATATAAATAAATAATACCTTTAAGACCATTCATTAATGAAGGTTATGAAAAATGAACTAAGATTATCACCAGAGAGACGATAGGTTGTACATACGCTTGGGTAACATTGTTTCAATTATTATTCTGAAAAGAAGGTAAGTAATATTTTATCTTTGCAAAATTAATATTATATCATAAATATAATATTATATAACTACATATACACACACACATATATATATATATATATTATGTTGTGAGGAAAAAGGAATCACATCACTTCATAGAGGTGGTATTCTACTACTCTACGAATGACATTTTAAATTTTTTAGTGAGTGAATAGGTATGATAGAAAATATAATATTATATTTAAATAACGATAAATAAGTCATTAATTTTGTAAATATTTCATTTATATCACATTTATTCATTATATTTACCCTTCTTACACTCCATTTAATGCATTATGGAAAAACAAATCACATCGCTTTGGGTGACGGTAGTCCACCATATACATGAGCAACATTAGTGTATCCCTCTCAAATTGAATCATAAATAAATATATAAGATATAATTACTCCACAAGTATAATTATATTATAAATATCACATATAATCATTATAGACATCATTATAACCAACCTTTATATATGATAATGGAGAAATTAATGACATCATTTCGAGAGGCGGTCATCCACCGTACACATCAAAGATGATTTCATAACACATTTGATGGAGTTTGTGTGATTTTGGGTCTTAAATTTGACATAAAAACAAACAAATATGTGTAATACAATGATTTTATTATATCATCATGGTATAATAATAATTAAATTATGTGAAGTGAGAATGAAAATAAAAAATCTCGTTGATTGACATAACCTCTTCTTTGGGTAAATTCTTTTATTTGGAACCAAAGGCATTTATTGGATGGATTTATGGGAAAATAAAGTTTATTTAATTAATTATGGGGATTTTGGAACTTATTTACAAAGGTATTTTTGAAAAAATGGTTTGATGGTGTGAATAGATTAGGAGATGGGTGGCCTTTCCGAAGGGAGGTTAGTGACACCCATGTAATTTGTTTGAAGGAGTGAATTACAACCATATTTTTTCAGGAAATATGAACCCAGTAATGGTCCATTATCTATTATAGAAGGGGTAATGTTGAAATATGTCCATAAAATAGGTTTTTAAGTGTCGTTTGTGATTTTTATACCTTATATGCTATTCTTAACCACTAAGTAAACTAGTTTATACAATAAATGATGAAATTAATATTAAATATTTTCAATAATCACTTTGGTTCAAAATAAATTTGACCTTACTAAAAATTGTTAATTATGTTGATTCAAAATATGGAAAAAATAATTCAAATTAAATTCATATTACTAGAAAATTTTAATTTAATATTAATATCACGGATGTAGTGACAAAACGGGTCTTCATAAAGAGTATTTCTAAGAAAAATATAATTCTATATTAAATCTATGAAACATAATAATCATTTTATGGAATAAAATTAATATATAATTATATAAAATAAATAATTATCTTTTAAAACATTCTTAATAGTTTAATATTTTAATAACACAAAAAGGAGAAAGATGATTAATTATAAAATAGTTTTTAGAGAAACCCTATTTTAAACACAAAAACAATCTATTAAAAAACAAATATAAATTTTATTCAGAATTAATCTATTGGATTAAATAAAACTTAATAGTAATTTGTTTAATTTTGATAAAAATGTGGTTTCAAAATATTTATATTTACTAAATAATTTAAAATATCAAAATTTTAGGATCCTTTCCGGTTTATAGTTTTAAAAAAATTTCAAAATAACATATTTTACAAAACCATATAATTCATAGTGGACGCTTCTGATTAGTAACAATTTTACTATAATGATTTTTCAGAAATTGAATTTATTTTTTAAAAATGATTCATGAATCTCAGCATGGCCACTTACATTCCCTTATACATACTTAAATCCTATGAAAAACATTTAAAAAATTTCGAATTTGCACAAAAATATTAGTAAGGGACTTAAAAGTAATAATAGTAATCCCAATGAAAACCATGAAAACCAATGAAAAGACTTTTATATAAAACATAACATTTTAACCATAAATTTATGTACCATTCCCTTGAAAATATCATTTATTTGTACTATGATAAAAAATTATTTCCATTTAAATTAATTAGAATTCATTGAAATGTCATATAGTTCATTAGGACATGATCATATGGAACCGTTACAGAACACTTACAGAACCCTTAAAATTGGAATTACCATAAACAAAATTCCAATATAATTATTTGTGGAACATAATCATTTATCAAAGAATTATAAAATTATCTAGGCACACCCATATTTTAAACATCAAAGGGCCAAACTGTCACTATCTATGTTCTCACATAATATATAATTTCCAAAAAAATTAACATTAATAAAAAATATCCTCATTTAAATTACTATTTTAAAATCATATGAAAATCAATATCAGATATCAAAATACCATTCAATTTTAGAATAAATTTTCATTACCAAAAAACCAAAAATAGTAAAAGTGGGTTTTCAGCTAAAAACATTTAAACCTGTAAGGAAACCTAGAAAAGAAATAACAGTCACGGTGGTAGGAAAATTCATTTTCATCCCTCCATTTAAAACACATAAAAATACTACTTTTTATACACTTTGAAACAGATTAACAATAAAATAAAATAAACTCTATCAATATTTTTTGTTAGTATAAATTATTTCAGAAACCATTTTCATACATTGATATAGAATGAAACAGTTGTTTTAATGAAAACATTAAAAGATGATTTATTTAGAAAACAAATACCCTAATCAATTTAGATAAGTTTAAATAATAAGTACCATGAAATAATAACATTAAAAAACATTCAATACAATAATAAGAGATAAAATATTGGCATTACATTACTATTGGGTTTTATAAACCTAATAAAATAATAAAGGTACAGAACCACAAGATGTGGCTCAATGAATGAAAATTGAACTGGTGTCCCTTACCTTGAGTCTGACTTGTAACATTTTTTTATCTTCAAGAATTAAAAAAATATTTTAATTATTTACTCACATGAGAAGAATTTTCAAAATTATTATAACAATTATTTTAATTATTAATAGGTTATATATAATTACTTAATCAAATGTGTTTATGTCTGAAATTTCGATCATATACAACTTCTCTGTCAAAATTGAATTTGGTAGGTTGAAAATAGTCAATGAGTTAATTATTTAAACATATATATAATATTAATCATGATATAATTATCATATTTATACATCAATAAAACTTTAATGACCAATCATAAAGGATGTTTATGAAAAAGGAACTAACGTTATGATCAGAGAGAAGGTGGGTCTTAAGTACACATGAGTAATGTTTCCATTTTTCAATGTTCATTAAGGAAATAAAGTGATATTATAAATTTTAATAATTATAATTAAATAATAATTATCAAATATTATACTTATATATATAATTATTCTGATGTAATGATGAAAGAAGGAATCACATCGCTTTGAGGAGGTGTAAGTCCACACATCCACGAACGATGTTATGACTTTTTTAGTGAGTGAAATGATAGGATTGAAAATGAACAACAATACATCCATAATTATAAATGTTCAATTATTTTGATAAATATTTCATTTATAAAACATCTATTATTTATTTTTAACCTTATTTCATTCCATGCAATGAATCTGTGACAAATGAATCACATCAATTTTTGTGGTAGTAGTTCTCTGTACACACGAGTGATGATATCACATCCCTTATAGAATGGAATAAAAAAGTATATATATATGTGTGTCTATTTGTGTACATGTGTGTGTGTGTGTCTATGTTTGTGTGTGTGATATAATTAATCTAGAGGTATAATTATTTAAATCATATAAAATATAAACATTAGATATATCATCATACCCAATCATGAGATGTTGTAAGGGAAACAGATGACATCGTTTTGTGATATGGTAGTCCACCGTAGACATGAATATTGATGTTGTAACCCATTTAAAGGAAGTGTGTGTGGTTTTATGTTTTACACATAACATTAAAATAACTCACTATGTGAAATATAATAATTTTATTGCATCGTAAGGGTATAATATGAATTTAAATTATTGGACTATGAAATGAAGTTAAAATTCTGGTTGATAGACGTTACCTCTTCAGTGGGTAACACCTTTTGGTGTGAAACAAAGGCCTTAATCGGTTAGATTTATTACAAAAATAGATCATATATCAATAGGGTAGGGGATTTGGTAAGTGATTTGGGATTGAATGGGATGAAAAATGTGGTTTGGAGGTGTGAATATATGAGGGGACTGGGTAGCCTTTTATAAGTGAGGTGAGTTTCACACTTGTATTGTTTTTGAAAGAATGAATTCCACCGACATTTTTTTCAGAACTACAGGACCCAATAATGGTCCTTTATCTATAATATATGTTTTATTCTCAAAATATGTTCATAAATGGTGCCTCGACTTTTATATTTAACAACTAAGTAAACTTGTTTTTACCTTAAACGTGGTAATTAATTTTAATTTTTTCACTAATACCTTTGGTAAAAAAATTAATTTGATCTTAATAAAAATTATAAATTATTCTGATTCCAAATATGGAATCCAATTTTTCCAAATAAAATTCACATGTGTGGAAAATTTTATTTTAATATTAATCACACTAATAAAGCAAGCAAGGGTATTTTTAAGAAGCGTTTGTTTTTGAAAAAGATTCATCTCTATTAACTCTATGACTAATAATATTAATTTTTTGAAAATAAATTAATATTAATTAGTTTAAAATATATACTTATTTAAATTCAAAAATTCCCCATTGTGTATAATTTTAATTAATTAAAAAGGAGAAACATTATTCATCTTAAACAGTTTTTAGACAAAACCTGTTTTTATACCCAAAAAACATATACCAAACATACATAATGTTGATTAAAAGGTAATTAAGTGGATTGAATATATCTAAATAATACATAGTTACATTAAATCATAATCAAAACATATTTAGACTCTTAAATTACTTAATTTATTTAAAATAAATGTCTTTTAATTAAAATTGGTATTTTTCACTATTCATTAAAAATAAATATTTGCTGACAAATCCAGAAATTTCACCCAACATATTTTTTGTTATGATGATTTTAAAAAATATATTCATTTTATCATATTAAAATTATAAAATTTATAGGTTGTGTTTTAAAATAAAAACCAATATGAAAAGTGGTTAATTGAAACAATTTCCTTTTTGTTTAGAAATTACTTAATATTTCAATAATTAATATATCAGTATAATTAATAATTTTAAATATGAAAAGATTTATTCTATCATAACCTGGTTTATAACATAAATACTATGTATAAATTCTTTCTTGATTAATATACATGAATCCATTTGAAGTTATATCTTCTATTACTCATGTAAATTTTACTCTATTTCAAATGGATTAAAAGAGTTCCTTTCTTATATAAGATGTTCATCTTGATTTTAGTGTGAAAATCCCCCTATTTTGATGATATTATTTCCCTAAACCATGTTTATAAAAGTACCAAAGAAATATTTAGACATGATCCAACCTTGATTTCATCATATAATGGATTATTCAAATTTTGGTTTTAGAAATATTTGTTTAATAGAATAGAAGATAAAAATTTTTTTCGTGATAGTTTTTAAGGACTCTATAATTATATAAATCAAGGTCGCCATAATTTTATTTGATCTAACTAAAAAACTTGTAGTTGTTCAATCAATACTTTTTCAAAATGAATTTTGGATGAGAATGACGAGTGAACATAATTTCATTCATGGATTTTAAATAACATAAAAATAGATAGAATTGTTTTAACTCAATATGTGTATATCAAACATTAACCTAACCAATTTGTTTTTATAAATTATTATAGTATTATTTCCTCACACACAAATTTCCAGTAAATTTTTAATCAATTTTCACTGATGTTTTTTATAAAATTCAACTGATATTCCCATTTAATACATTATTTTAATTTATTGAGGGAAAAATTAATTTGGTAGTAAAATGATTTGAATTAAATGAAAATTTTGGGTTCTGAAAATTTTAAATTTAATTATTTATGATGTTGACTCTTACCTTATTTTTTATGTGTTTAATAAAAATTTACCTTCCATCCTGGAAGACCCATCTCAAGGTTCATGCACACCACATAGATGGAAAAGGGAGAGATAGATGACCATACCAACTGAGAAAGGAAGCCACCCAGTGAAATGGTTTGGGCGAATCATGCCCATGCTAGTGGACCATAGAGAGTCAAGACCGCGGTAGAGTATAATACTTCCAAATACCCATATGGGATGTGTGAGTGTTTGAAGACATTACATAAGTGTGTTAAGTGATATTGTATCCTATCCCCACTGTGATATTTTAAGCAATGGGTGTGAGGATTTTCTTGTAAGCACTAATGAATTATGTCCTCCATTCTAATGTGGGACTTATTATTAATGTTTATTGTTTGTCCCTCTCAATTCTCACCTCACCGACACTCAGATAAACAACTCTACAACTCTTGGACACTGTTCTTTTTTCAATTCCACCCCAACACACTCTATCATTACCGGGAAATTCTATTTTCCTGGTTGGAAGAACTCCAACATGATCCATCTTCCACTTCAATACCTTCAAAAAACATTCCATCAATTCCATGACTCAATCTGATCCAATAGAAGGCCATTTCGAGCTCCCTCAAGACACATCAGAGGCCAGATGTATTGATGGAAACCTTACCCATTTACATGTTTCTTCCCCACTTTCCTTGGTTACATTAGCTTTTTTCCTTCACTACTAACACATCTACTCTCCATACAACAATGCACTACTCGGTCCATCCCCAAAAAGGTAAAAAATCAATATCATCTAGTGTTATTTTCGAAGACCCCATGGGTCTCATTGATGATCCATACATTAAAAGTTTTCAAAATCCTGAAATATGGGAGATTTGGGGAGACCAAATATATGCCCAGGGATATTCCTCATCCTATAAAGGAAATAACTGTACCTCCGAATAATGGAGTTCCACACACACCCACTGTGAGGAAAGCTAGATGGGGGCCGACCTTGGGATGCTGTATATCTTCATTTTTTGTTTATTTTATTTTATTTTCATTTTTTTCTATTTTATTTTTATAGTAAAATTAATTATATATTATTAATTTTAATTCATAAATTTTTATAATGTCTTCCACCCATATATAATTCTTCTCCTTCCTCATCATATCTTTCTATTTTCTTAATAATCTATTTTTTTCTTATTATAATTTTGTCATTATCTATCATTTATTAAATTTTATTATTATTTATTTTTCTCCATCTTCTACTGTTATTTTATTTTTTCATGTGTTTAACCATTCTTATTCTCTTCTTATTCTCTTTATCTTATTCTTCGTCTTCTCTAATATTCTTTACATCCATTCTATTTTTTTTATTTTATTCCCCTTATTTATTTTATTATTTTCATTCTTTTTTTCTGCTCTCATCACACAATGTCATATCTCAATCAAGACAATTAGGGGATAACCCAAGGCATAACACAAGTGAGGTTAAGTTGTTCTAGATTTATTTTGTAAACATTATTTAATGTTTCTGGTAGATAGTAGTGTCATGCATAGTTGGGGTGAATTTCCCCTATGACATGAAACTCAAATTCATTTCTATTAATTTTTAGATTTATTTTACCAGTCATTATTGTTTATCTCTTCACATAATTGAGATGAGATAATCAATGGATGAAACAACAAAAAAAGATTCAGGTCTCGGAAGATGTCACACAAGTGACCAAGGTGTGTCTTCAACCATGATTATAGGTGGTGGTGGAAATTAGATTGATTTAGTCATTTAGGATATCACAATTTCTAAATAAAACATAGTAATTCATCAAGATATTTTTTATTGTATTATCCAACAAAAATAAAATAAAAAATGGAGAATAATAATGGAACCCAAAAACAAACCCATGACCATGTTATTTTTTTCTGAACTCATTCAATTTCACCTTGTATGCTAGTTTAGTTTAAAATTTATTATTTCATTTCATTTAATTGTTTTATAAATTAATCAAACCCCAAATTATCATTGTTTTTATAATATATCGAAAACCAAAAAAAATCAATTTCAGTGAATTAGAATAACTGAGTGAACATCATGAAAATATCTTCAAGTTAGATGAACTCAGTTATCCTCTATTTTGTATTTGGAAACTAATTTTCTATTTCCACACCCTACGATATGAGTGTAGTAAAAACTAGCACAATTTTCAAGGATAAAATTTGTGTTTTATTTTTTTTAACTTTCAAATTGAAGATATATTTTCATTTTTTAAAAAATAAAAAGAACCCATAATAATTTTTCTTAAATGATGTATTCCAATGATTATTATTTTGTATGGATAGGAAACTCACTGTTTCAATAAATAGTAACTGAATCATCTTTTTCTCCATAATATATTGATTAATTATATTATACATAAATCAAGGAAGCTCTGGTCTAAATCACCCTAGAGGGGGAATAAAATGACCTCATAGAGTGTGTTAAATATACCCCTGATCAACCAGTGGTTGAAGGATTAACCCGTGAATTAATTGATTTCTAGGTGTCCTTCCTGGAATATTATCAAGAATATGTCAATATATAAGTAGGTCCATAATTATTTTCACCAAATAATTCTGAACAATATTTGAATGAAAAATAAATAGAGCATGAGGATAAAAACAAAATCAAAATTGATATTCAAAATCTTGAATATATGATGAACGATTTGCAATGAAGAATGGATTATATGAATGAGAACATCATTGTGTCCCTTAAGAAGAAGATGATCCATTGGTATTTCATGATATTTCTAAGGACATCCATGATTTTTAGGCCATTCATGAGTAATATACATAGAACATATATTTGAATGACCAATTATAGGATGACCATGATAAGATTGAGTATATTCATGTTGAGGAAGAATTTACAACTGAGCAATGTGTCATAGTTTAATAAGATATGGATGACATAAGGAATGATTATGAGGTTCATATTGATCTATTGAGTCACTATAATGTATAATATCTAACACCATTTCATATTTTTATATTCATGGAGGAATACACCACACATGTGATGTAATTTTAAGAAAATATATAGGATCCTGATTGTCTACCTTTACTTGCTACCATTTAACTCCAAGAGTTACTCAATAATGAAACAGATATTGAATATGGACGAATCCAAGGAGATGATGTTATTCAAAATGATAGTTTAATTTTATTCAACATTAATAGGAAATTAATTCCAATTACTTTGAATTTTCAGATTCTAACTATATCTTTTATCCCTTCGAGGATGGTGCAAAAATGGACATACACCTATTGAGGAAGACATGAAGATCACTAATTTTAATAGATTTGAGGATGCCTAGGAAATATTTAATGTATTTTAGCTTAAGAAAATATAGACCGAGTCATATGATCTAGAAAGGAAAAAATTTCATATTAATAATTCCAATATAAATTCATTTCATGTAAAAATAGTTATTTACATTCCCTTTGATCATTTACACAATGAATCCCAAATTATTCAATGACAGAACAATATAGAGAAGGTTTCAAAAGTGGGAACAAAGAAATTGGATGACCCTTACTTCAAACCACCCCTTTCATGAAATAACTTCCAAATTATGGATGGGATAGATCGGGTATACTCTATCCATTGACCATTCCTCCCCAACAAAGAAGCGCAATCTGGGAAAAGCCACATGAGGTAGCTTAAATCCAAGAAGCTACATGCACTAATGGAATTTGGATAATAGATGGTATTACCCTATGGAGGTAGTAAAAATTGAAGGCCCACTTGGGTGATCATTCCAAGACTTATCCTTCTTTTCTCTTTCTATTAAATTAGATTTAAATTTTAGTCTTAAGAAATAATCAGCCATGAATCCCACTCCCTTTAATTTTTTTTGCTTAAATGACATGATCCTTGTTCTTAATTGAGTAATAATATTTTTGTAAGATCATGATGACATAAATAAAACCCCAAATAATCATAGAGAGAAGACTAAGAACCATGGTACATAGAGGTTAATTTTAATGTATATATTTAAAACCCATTATATTTTTATATGAAACAATTTTTACGTTTAAACTGGAAATTGAATCCCCATTCTAGAATTTATGATATACATGACATATCTATTAGAAATTATTTTCTTATGATCCATGTGATTCCATGTTTTATATTTCAAATTATTATGATATTTAATGAGTAAAATGGATAAATGAATTATTAAAGTGATGCATAGATATTAAATTGTGGTCTCGTGATTTGATGGTATTAATTGATTCATGTAAATTAAATTTTCCTATCATTATCACACATTGGATATCTAAAAATCATGTGAGTTGATATGGTATTATTAATAATTCCTTGAGTGATTTTCCCAAATCCAATTTATAATTTTTTATAATAATTCTAGACCAAGTACTTGTTATTTAATCTGGAGTATATTTCTTGAGTAATAATCAGACATGCCACCTGCTAGAACATTCATTTGAACATGTTGATGTATTGAATATAAAAACACATTCAAAATTATTGAAGGAAATTTTGAAATTCCATAATCCTTAATATAACACCTTTACATCAATCCTTGTTTAGCTCATAGAGACCATGAATATCCTTGTTGGTAATGATCTATGCTTCAAGCCATTTTTATCCAGTTGTACCCCAATGTTATTGTTTTCATGATATATTTAAGTAAATGTGTGGGGGTGTGGGAAGTCATAGTGAATGGGACAAACATAATTTTATGGAGTAATTTTGGAGGTTATGTTTGGGTAATAAGAAATGACATTTGAATCATATATTATACTTTCACTTTTTTCACTTCTTGAAAAAAGTGAAAAAATATGAATGGGTTGTGACTTAGAAGAATAAAAAAACACCATTAATGGATGAAATATTATTAACATATGTGGTTATGTGATGGATGTTAGGTATTTTCTAATAATAACATTCAAAAAATAAAAAATTTAAATATACCTTGAAAATTGTATAAAAGAAAAACAATTCAACAAGGTGCCAAAATCATTCTTATGATTTATTTGATCATGACCATTACATTGAGTGTGGGGAATGTTGGAGTGGATAAAAATTGAAGAGGATAATTTTATTGAACTTTTACTTCTGATATCATGATTTATAATTTAAGATAGAAACCTATGCTTGGAGTGTTAATTTCTTAAATCATTAATTCCTACCAAACGTTAGTGACATATTCATTTGATCCTTGATTGAAAGGCATCATTATTTTATGATTATTGTACCTTTAAAATATAGATAAAGTAGTTCCTTTACCTGGATATGTCTTAGGAGGATGAACTCATGATACAATGATAATTATACTTGAATTAATATCAAGAGTGATGAGTGGAATTATTCAAAAGAGAGGTACATCAAGATTTGACATGTTTGATAATAATGAATTCTGGAAAATGAATGAATGAGAAAATAAGTTACATAATTTTCAAAGGGAAAATTTAAAATAATTAAATTGATTGTATATTTGAAAATTCACAATTTAAATTGATACTTTATGTGTACCTTTTAAAATATGATTTAATATTGATAATTTTTTAATTTCATTACATTGAAATTTGAATAATGGTAAAATTAATACCGTAGGATTTTCAATGTTGAGATTTTATGATTGATAAATTTCATGGTTCTAGTGTGGGGGTATTTGAAACAAAAATTTTAAGACTATTTTTAATCAATTTTCAATGATTTTTTATGAAATAAAATGGATATTCAAATATAATACATTGTTTTACTTAAATATTTGGAAATATAAAAATGCTATTAAATTTGTTTATATTAAATGAAAAAGTTTGAATTTGAAATTTTGAAATTTAATTTTTTATGATGTTTAATCATATCTTATTTTGTTTTTCAAGTGTTTAATAAAACTTTTCATGCCAACTAGGTAGCCTTAAATCAAATGAGAGGTATGCCACATAGAATTCTTAGGGATAGCGATCCGGGTATGCATGCCCACAGAGAAAGATTCCCCATGGTAGGGTAGGTTGAATTTTTCCGGAGTAAGTGGCTTATGAGAAGTCAAGCCCATGAGCAGGTATAGTGGGACCAAAGGCTTGTACAGCCTTCATGTGTGTCTGACCATTATTTTAGTGTGTGAGGTGATATGGGATCCCATCCCCATTATGAGCATCTACACCAAGGTTGTGAGGAATTTTTTCTATGGTCTAGTATAGTCCATGCTTCATTCTGATGTGGTAAATATTTTTAATGGTTACTATTTATATTGCTCAAATCCCACCTCACCCACACTCTGATACACTTATCTCTCTCTCTCTCTCTGCCACTAATTCCACCCAAAAATACCCTACTACTACCTTTCTTCACCAAGAAACATTGTATTCATGGAAGGAAGATCACAAACTCAACCCCTCTCCCTCATTCATGCCTCCAATCCACCTTCAATCAGTTCCCTAAATCCTTCCATCCCACAGAATGTCATTTTGAGTTCTCTCTTGCCACTTCAAAATATATAGGGTTGTGGGAGCACTTTCCCCACTTCCATGTGAACACTCTACTATCATCGGTTCCATGAACCATTTTCTGTTATCTTTGGCACTTCTATAGTCCATGAAACTAGGCACCACTGAGTCCATGATTGAAAATGGATACACATTGGTTGTGACATTTAAAGACCTCACATGTCTCATATACAACTGTGATATTAATGTTTTCAAATTCTTTAAGACCATGGTTATTAGGGGAGACCAAATAAGAGTTCAATCCTCTTCCTCCACCTATAATAGAAATAATTATTCATCACTATAAGGTAGTACCAAACACACCCCCTATAAGGAAAGATTGATGGAGGCCGAACTCGAGCTGCTATATATATTTATTTTCTCATTTATTTTTTTAATTTTAATTTTATTTTCATTTTCATTTAATTTTGATTTCAATTCCATTTTTTTAAATTTAATTCATTTGATTTTATAAATAGTTACACCATTCCATAATTATTCTTCTTAACATACTTATTTTTTTCATATTCTTATATTCGTATTCTTCGTAAAATATTAACATTATCTCTAAATATTATATACATATTTTGTTAAATTTTTTATTATTATAAACCTTTTATTTTTGTTTTATTAATTCATGCATTTCATCTTTCTTATTCCTTTCTTATTCACTTTATTTTAGGCTTCTTCTCTCTCTATCTTCTTTCCCTCTATTCAATTATTTTTCTTTTATTATCATTCATATTTTTATTATTTTATTGATTCTTCTTTTCTCACATTTAATGAAGTTATCCCTTACCCTCAATAATGAGAGGTTAACCCAATTCTTGTCCTAGGGGAAGATAAGGTGTTATTCAATTATTGCATAAATTTTACTTAATATTATATGAGTGAATTCATGGGTGTGTTGAATATAACCCAAGAAATATATCTCAAAATTATTTATATCCCTTTATTTAATTTATTTATTTCTCATCAATGTATATCTATTCAAATAATAGGGTTGAGACTATCAATAGATGAAAAAACATCGATACATCCAGGTCTAAGAAGATGTCACACCCATGTCTGAGGTGTGTCGTCAACCTTTGTTATAGGAGGATGTGTAATTTTTTGTTTCATTAGGAATTGAAGATTCCACAATTTCTAGTTATGAGGATATCGATTCATCCAGTTATTTAATGATTGGACTATCAAACAAAAATCCAGAAAAATAAATGAGAATAATGGTGGAACCCAAAACCAAACTCATGAACAAATTTTTTCTTTCATAAGTCATATTGTTTAGCATTGTGTTCTTGTTTAGTTTAAAGTTTCATATTTTATAGCATTTCATTATTTTAGAAATTAATAAAAACCCAAATTTTTTTATTTTTTCATAACATAATGAAAAATAATAATAATATGTTTAGGAAAATTATATTAATTGACCAGGAAAACCAGGTTTCTCTCCAAGTGAGATAACCCTGGTGAACCATTATTTTATACTAGAAAAATAATTATCTTTTTCCACGCATGACGATCAGTGTGATGTCAAAGCAAGAAAAATTTCTGTGGAGAAAGTCAATGTTTTATTATTTTTATCTTTCATATTATATATATATTTTCACTATTTTCCAAAAAAACCCCATCAAACATTCTTTTTCCAAAGATATCTTCCAATGATTATTATTGTTCATAGACAACAAACTCACATGTGTATGAAATAGTAACTAAATCATCTGGTTCTATAGAAGATAGTGTCACCCAATTTTCTAGAAACATCAAGGTAACATATAGTCAAATCATTATAAAGGATAATTTCAAGGACCTACATTAATATATTAAAGTTCCCTCTAGAATACATTTGTTGATTAATTGGGTAGGGAGTTAATTTAAATGTTAGATTACTTCCCATAAATTTATCACGTAGTGGGCAAGACACAAGTAGATCCACCATTGTTTTCTCCAAACACATTTAAAAGTGTTCCCTGGAACAATTATAGGAGAATGTGGATACAAAAAAACTTGAATATGTTATTCAATAGCTGGAAGACATGTTTCAAGATATATAAGGAAAATGGATTCGATAAATTAGTACATCATTGTATCCGTCAAGTAACCAAAACCAAATCCTGAAGATTAGTAATTGGTCTTTCTTGAGTTTTAGAAGTTTTACAAGAAATTTCGGCCAGGATTCATAAGTACTCATTCCTTAACCGTCATTAGTACCAGATCTAAGATGATCATTATAAGATGGAGTGGATTCATGATGAGTATGCCTTTCCTACTGAGCTATGTATTGGAGATCATCAAGATCTAGATGACTTCTGGAATTACTATGGGGTAAATATTGATCTTCCCGGGCCCTAAAATTTAAAATAGCCACACCATCTCTTGTTTTTCTATCCATGGAGGAAGACATAACTCATATGATGGAATTTGAAGCACTAATTATTATAAAACCAATTCATGGAGTTGATATTATCTCAAACTCTATTTAAATTAATCTTATTCAATATAAATTGAGTATTAATTCCTGTTAATTTTAATTTTTAGATTTGGATAATCATTCATATACATTAGAGGAATGTGAAAAAACTGTACTTTCATATATTGAGGAACTAATTGAGCTCCATAATTGTATTACATTTGAGGAAGCATATGAAGTATTCAAGAAGACGAGAATGAGTAAATCAAGGCATAGGCTGATCATTTTGAAAGTGAGAAATTTTTTATTAACAATTCAAAATCAATTTTATTTCCAGTAAAAAAACCAGTATATGTTCCCTTTGATCATAAAAAACCATGCATCCAAATTTAATCTATCACTGGAAAATCAATATAACATTTCACAATTAGAAACCATTGATGATGAATTATCATACAATATCCTACCCACTACATGAAATCTATACCTAATTATTAATTCGGTGGATCTCATATACTCTATTCATGGATCATTCATCACCAAAAAAGAATCACAAGCTAAGAAAAGCCACATGTGGGGGTTAAAATCCCAGAAGATCAATCCACCATCCGATTTGGGATAATAGTCGGTCCTACCCATTGGAGGTAGTAAAAATTCACATCCATCATAGAGGATCTTACTAGAACATGTCTTTCTCTTATATTTTTTTGAAATTTAGATTTAAATTTCATTCTTAGGAATTTGTCCATCATGCAGACCAGTCCTTTTAATATTTTTGAGATTAAATGATATGATAGTTTTTCTTAATTGAATAATTAAAATTTATAGGTTAATGAAAGAATAGGGAAACCCATAATAATTCCTGGATAAAGGAATACGATTCCTGGGAAATTTTGTTTACTTTTAATTTTAATCTCTAAAACACCATAAATTTTTTTTTCTGAAACTAGTTATATATTTAAACTAGAAATTGTAATTTTTTGTTTGGATTTATGATTTACATGACTTATCTAGGAGAAATTATTTTCGTAAGAATCGTGTGGTCAGATGATTTTTATTTTAGAATATAATGATGTTGAATGAAAAAGAATGTAGAATTGAAATACTAATGTGAATCCTATATGATAAAATAAGCAATTGGGCTTTGAGGGATTTAATTGATTCATTTAAATTAAATTTCCCTATCATTTATCACATTAAATTTCTGAACATCATGTGAATTGATATGTTATTACTAGTAATTCCATGATTGATCAACCCAAATCCAATGACTCATTCTTTAGAGGATATATATACAAATTAAATCCTATTTATTCTTAAGAATATTTATTGAGGGTTCTTTGGAAAAGAGACTAGATTGAAAATTCATTTAACTTATCAAATATATGAATATGTAAAAGAAAACATTTAATATGATTGAGGAATATTTTCCAAAGTCATTGTCCATAAATGATCGCCTTTACATCAATCCTTTTTAAGAACATAGATACCATCAATTACCTTGTTCGGAATAATCCTTGCTTTAATCCATTTTTATCTTGTCTAACCCAACTCTTTGTAATTTTGTGATACTTTTATATTGATGTGTGGGGGTGACATAAGTCATAGTGAAAGGGATGAAATTCATTCTATCCAAAATTAGTGTGTGGGTTCTATTGTGGGTAATAATAAAGGTCATTTGAATTATAAATTATGCATTAAAATTTTGCCTTTAATGAAAATAATGAAAAAATAACAATCAATTATGGATTAGCAGAATAAAAATCACTATTACTGGTCTGATGATCTCTATCAAATGTTTATAGGTGATGTATGTGAGTTTTATTCTAATAGTTTTATTCCAAAAATAAAAAATTGTTATTTTAGAAATATCATAAAAGTAAAAAAAATCCATGCAGTGCACAAATCATTCATTATGATTTACGTGATTGTGACCTATACATTGGGTTTGGGGAAAGTTGGTGTCATGACCCATCCACCGAGGCATGTGTCGTAACTACCCCAAGCCCGCCTTCCATAGGTTTGGGGTAGGTGACTAGCATCGGAGTCGGACCCACACAAGATCGATACGTACTAACCCCCGCAAGACCCACACAGGATCTGATCCACTTGGATTCGACACGTAGCAACACCTACTGACCCACATAGGATCTGACCCACACAGGATCGGTATGTGCATACCCACACAGGATCGCTGAAATCGAAGGGGTTGGAATACAAGCCCAACTGAAATGGGTACAACTACAACTGAAACAAAAAACAGCTCATCCGATCTTCCAATAAGGATCATACGTGAAGGGTAGGTACAACTCGTCTCTTCAGCTCCCCACATCACTCGTCAGTGTCACCTCTATCCAGCATCAGGTCCTACCACCCCGAGACATAGTCACAACTACCCATCATCTGAACAAGACACAACTAGGTGAGGGCAATGCCCGTGTAGGGGTGAGTATAATAATACACAATAGGTACCTGAGACCTACGAAAGACTCATAGAATTCCACTAATTAAAAACCACAAAGCATGATTTCATTCACAATGCACAAAGCAATAGGCTCAACTCAAACCAGGTATAAGTAAAGCATAGAAGTACAAATGATTAGTCGAGAAGCTAGATTATCTTACTCTATCGACAGGCACTATTGCTGACCATATGGAGTCTGACCCACACAGGATCGATAGGTACTAACCCCCACAAGACCCACACAGGATCTGACCCACCTGGAGTTGATATGAAATAACCCCTGTGGACCCACACAGAATCTGACCCACAGAAGATCAGTATGCGCTGACCCACACAAGATCATTGAGTGCAGACCTGCAAAGGATCTAACCCAAAAATGATTGGTATGTGCTGAACCACACAGGATTGCCGAGTACTGAACCACATAGGATCTATAGGTGTTGACCCACATCGGATCACTCGGTACTAACCTTCTTATGATATGTATCCAACCTCTACCTCACTACCATCTTCTGGGTTGCAACTCATAGTACACATGAGTCAGGAAGAACAACTCCTCAAGCCGTTGTCTGTATTTCAACCAGAATTAAGTCCCATGAAGATGTATCACGGGGATTTTTCACATCATAAGGGTTCCAACACAATAGAAAACGCACCAACCGGATGCCCGGTTTATAAGCTATTAGCATTTTAGTGCTGAGGGACTGAATGGATTCGGAGTCGATCCAACCTGGAAAAAATCCAACTTTATCTAAAACATTCATGTAGTATCTCAAAAGGACCGTATCACTCCATGGATCCCAGCACCATAGACAGATCATCAAACAGAGGTTCGGTTTTAAAGATACAATCACTTATGTGTATTTGGGCCCATGAGGGGTCCTGGTTTGGACCGACCCAGCCTGAACCGCACCGGCCTGGGTCGGCCCAGTTGGAATAGCCCACAGTGGGCTCAGTGCATTGGGTCAGGGTGGTTAGGCTCACCGGCTGGCACGACCCATGGGGGTTGTGCAGTCCGCTGCTACCGAACATCTCAAAGGAGCCGTTCGGCTCCATTAAATGGTGGTACCACATGGAGCAGCCTCATCACATACGGGACCTACAAGAGAGGGTCCCTTTCCATCTCTACCATGGCTGTGAAACCATGGCTCCCTTTAACAAGGAGAATTACTATATATAGCTTCCACCTCTGTGGTCGGCCTGCTACAGGCTGCCTTTCCGACCACCGTGGCACCGAGCTGCGTCTCTCTACCACCACAGCCAGCGGTTGCTGGCCACCGCTCCTGTTCGCTAGCACTTCTTCCGCGGGCCATCAGGTGAGCTCTGGTGGTCCATTCTTCCTTCTGGATGCTCCAATGGTCCTCTTGGGATGTCGTAGTCATTGTGCCCATCTCAGTTTCAAGTTTCCAATTAGTAGAATAATTGTCCCCCAAATAACAAAACAAGAACGAGTTCGCGGAGGGCCTGGACCTTGTTTTTTTGGCCCACACCATCCGCGTTAACATTATAACAAGCGATAGAAAAAAATAAATCAACATATTTAAACTATAATACTTCTTAAATTCAAGAATCCTTTCAAGAATGAGGGAAGAACAATTAACATGAGCATAATCAAAACCCCTACCTCGTGAACTATCAGAGGTATCACGGTCGTTGGTGAAATGAGATTCCCCTTCGGAGTGAGGATGTCAGTGTTTTTCGATCCTGTATTGTCGCCACCCAAGATCCTATCCTTCATCAGTGAAAGACGTCATGTCACATTGCTAGAGGTTCCCTTCTTGGTGAAGCTGTGTCAAAACTCCACCCCAATCCTCACTTAAATAGAGGGGGAAAATGTGAGTAACACACCATGGAATTAGTGAGGTTCATTTGATGAATGAACCTCTTAGTTCTGTAATTGTGTGGTTACAAACAATGTAGAGTCAAGACATTAATTTTCAAAAAACTTCACTGGTCCCCACCACCACCACTCATCTATTGGAGAAAAATAAATAAAAAAACATGTAAAGTAATTTTTTTATTTTCTTATAAAGTCCATAATTTAAAATTTTCTCTTGACCAAATACATATGAAGTGATTATTCCATTATTGGAATCCCAGTGCTCAGGATTCAATGGTACCCTTGTTTTTTTAATCTGAGTACCGGTTCAAAAGGTAGATAATGTTACCCTCACATTTACTGAATGTACCTTAAAAAATTACTGAAATTTATTCTGGGCACACCAGTCCTCATAATCACGCACTGTAAATTTGCACAGACTTGTAATAATCCCAAATAATTTAAAAAACATTTCCAGGAATTTTCGGGTCTTTACATTATACCGACCTTAGGGGTTTTTATCCCTAAAAGCTACAACAAAACTAGGGGAAAAATGGGGGTATTGAGCATGCATTTGAGCCTCCTTCTCCCATGTTTTTTCGGGAGGTTTTAGTGCTTCCAATAAACTCTCACAAGAGGGATTTACCTCCCATTAAGGATCTGCTCCTGTCAATCCTCTATCTCCACCGGGAACTCCGCAAATGGCACCCCATCATCGATATCTAGCTTTCCCCAGTTGATACAGTGAGATGGATCATGCACGTATATCCTCAGCTATGACATGTGGAATACATTATGCACCTGGTGCATCTGTGGGGGAAGAGCTAGAAATTACACAACCTTGTCTACTCTTTTGAGGATCTGCAAGGGTCCGATTAACCTCGGAGATAACTTATTTCCCTGGTCAAACCTATGTAATACTTTTTGGGATGAGACAAGTAGGAATTCATGGACTCCCTCCTCAAAATCCAATGATCTCCATCTCCTGTCATCATACGACTAATGCCAAATTTTTTCAGTCTTCATATACTCCTGGATGATCTGCACCTTTTATGAGGGAGCATGTACCAGCTCTGGACTCATAACTTCTAACACCCTAAGGTTTGTCTAGAAAAGTGTTGATCTTTATGGTTGCCCATACAAAGCCTAAAATAGGGCCATGACGATAGTGGGGTGATAACTGTTGTTTTATGAAAACTCCACTAGGGTAGGTGGTCCTCCCAACTATGGAAAAAAGCTAGGGCGCAATCACAAAGCATGTCTTTGAGTGTATAGATGTTCTAATCCATCTGACCATCTGTCTGATGGTGAAAGGTAGTGCTCAATCGTAGCAAATTTCTGAACGCCTCATACAATCCCTTTCACAAGAGAGATGTAAAATATTTTCTGTAATCTGAGATGATCATCGATGGAACTCTGTGAAGTCGCACTATATCCTATAGGTAGAGACATCTCATACCCTCTATTGATCCCAACTCTCAGATGGGTTGGAAGATGGCTAACATGATGAGTCAGTTAACGGTCACCCAGATAGAATTGTTGCACATGAAAGTACATGGTAGCCCTGTCACTAATTCCACGTGGATAGAATCCCACTTCCACACTGGTCCCTCAATTGTATGAGCTATGCTTGCGGGTACATGATACTCTTCCTTCACTTACTGACAATTGAGGCATTGGGATAAAAACTCTGCCACTACCTTCTTAATTCTTGCCACCAGTACTGACACTGGAGGTCCTGGTACTTTATCACTACTCTAGGATGTGCCTCTAAATAGGTTTTATGGAATTACCAAAAAATATCCTCCTGAAGTATCACTAGTACTATAGTGCGTCCTCTAAAGAGGACGACATGCTCCCCACCTTTAGAAAATCTAGCAGGGGCATGTCATGAGGATATCTGAGCACTTTGGGCCTCGCATTCTATGTACCCAAGTTGTGCCTCCCGAGATCACTGAAGAAGTGGTGGAGTAACAATCATAGAATAGAGGTAAGCTGCTCCATCACTATCCAAAAAGGATATCTGAAACGTGGAAAGCTAGTTTGTTTCCTCACTCAGAAATTGTAGACCATACCTCATGATGAGTGCATCTTCTACTACGTTCAACTTTCTAGGAGTATAGACTATCTAAAAGGCATAGTCCTGGAGAAACTCTATCCATCGTCGATGTCTTAGGTTCATGTATTTATGTGAGAAGATATACCAGAGACTCTTGTTATCAGAGTAAATAGTAAATCGTTCACCCATCATGTAGTGCCGCCAGATATTCAGTGCAAAGACCGCTGCTGCTAACTCCAGGTTATGGGTATCGTAGTTCTTATCATTTTGTCTCAACTTCCATGAGAATTATGAAATCACTGCTATCTACTGCATCCGAACACAACCTAGTATGGTCCTTGATGCGTTGTATAAGACTACATACCCAATGCCTTCTTCTGGTAGCCTCATGATGGGAGAACTCGACAATCTCTGGCTCAGCTCCTGGAAAATCTGTTGGCACTTCTTTCCATTGGAATGGTTTCCCCTTCTTTGTCAAGGCAGAAAAGGGTGTTGTATCCCTGGAGAAGTCAGGATAAAATCTCTGGTAGTACCCAGCAAATCCCAAGAAGCATTGTGGTTCGGTCACACTCCTGGGTGGTTCCCATGAAATCACTACCTCAATTTGTTCTGGATCCACTGTGACTCTGGCCACCGAGATAACGTGCCCAAGGTATTGGACTTATCGTATCTAGAACTAGCACTTGAAGATCATTCCATAACTCTGGTGATCTTAGAGTGTATCCAGAGCTATTTGTAGTTGTGTGGAGTGCTCCTCCTCTGATGCCAAAATACAAAGATTTTGTCGATGAAGACCACCACAAATCGATTGAGGTATGGCTGAAAGATCTTATTCATGATACCCATGAACACTTCCGGAGCATTGGTCATACCGAAAGGCATCACCATGAACTCGTAATGGTCATACCAAATTATTAAGGCTGTCTTTGATACATCCTCATCCCGTACTCTAAGCTGATGATAGCCTGATCTGAGGTCTATCTTCGAAAAACAGCAAGATCTCTTCAGCTGGTCGAAGAGATCATCAATCTTCAAAAGTGGATACATGTTCTTCATGGTCACCTAGTTCTGGAACCGATAGTCCACACAAAGCCTCATGCCCCATTCCTCCTTATTGGAGAACAAGATCAGGGATGCCAATGGAGAAACACTGGTCCTTATGAACCCCTTTTCCTAAAAGCCTTTCAGTTATACCCACAACTCACAATTCTCCATGGGAGCCATCTGATATGCTGGTGTTGATATAGGTGTTGTCACGGGTTACATGTTGATGTAAAAGTCTACATCACTACGTTGATGTAGTTGTGGAACATCATCAGGAATGACATCATCATACGAGTCCACCACTACAAGATAACTCAAACTCCTCACATCAACTGCTCTGAGGATGAGGCTATCCAACTGTTGAGTAATCGGCTACACCCTCCTGTAAGATAGTCCATACTGTGTTTCAAAGGTTTCCTTCTCACTCGTGAAGGTAAACCTGATCCCATACCCGTGGAAAAACTTTCCTTTTGTGCATAAAATAGTCGATCAGAGCATGGACTGTGGATTTCCATTCCATACCCAAGATGATGTTGTAAGGTCTCGATGTTGTAACTAGGGGATCCCAGCTGAAGCTCTCGCCTCCAAGAGTAATCTCACACTGTCGTCACTAGTGTGTAATCATCAAATCTTCTCTCATAGGAGTCTCTAATAGCAAGGATTGAGCCAAAGGAACCATTGGAATCTCTGAGCACTGAAGGAGTGTCGTGTCAAAGTAAGTGTGACTAGAACCTGTGTCTATAAGTTCTGTACATAGGGTTGAATAGATATAGAGAATACCTCTAATTATCTCTAGAACATCATGGTTGTATGTCTCTACTACATGTAGATGTGCTCTCCATAGTCCACCTACTCCCTATGGTCGGGGTGGACCTCCTAGTGGTGGTGGGGGTAAAACTTCAAATCGCTTCCCACCACCTGTTGCACGGCCTGCTCCTTTGCCTCTTCCGCCACCCTGCAAACCTTTTCGCTTGAATCTCTACCTCGCCTTGGCAGTCCCTTGACCATATTTTGATCGTTTATATGGTGGTTTGGGCAGTCGCGAACCATGAGGCCCTTCCTACCACATGTGAAGCACAGTCTGCCTCTCAGCTGAACTTCTTTTCCTTGTGAGCTCCTCACTTCCGACCCTGCATCCCGGGGTTATCCACCGGTGGGTCTGGCCCGCTTGGACCACTGCATCATCTATGTACTACCTCTTGCAGATGACTTGGCTACCAATCATCTGGTGGGGGCTCTCACCATCAATGCCTGCTCAGCTATGAAAATCTCCACCATCAGTGTTCATTCATCCACTCTAGCCTACGTCAGGATATTCAGAGATATCATCGACGCTCTGATCTCTTTCCAGAGAGCCTGCTCAAAGGTTTGGACCTTGAAGAATGTGTCTCGTAACATGTAGGTGGGTTAATGGGAGGGGTCAATGAATCTATTCGAGTCATGGTCTACTGATAAGATGCCATGTTATAAGGGAAGTAGGTCCTGGATATGCACTGAGCGTAGTGTCCCTGGAACAAACTCTACCCTGAAGTGGCTCTCAAATTCCATCCAGGTGAGGGTTTTCGTATCCTTTGAATATATTGTGAGGATCCACCATCTCCATGTTGTTCTTTATATATGGTTAGTATCTAAGATTACCATCTTCTCTTCTAGTGTCTCCACCAAGGGAAAAACAATAGCCACAGCCTCCAACTAGTCCTCAACTGCATAGGGATCTTTCTCACTAAGAAACTTTAGAGGCATATCTCTCTGGAACTCTTGCAATGCCCTCAGTCAGCTTTCATGGTCTGCTAGTGGGGATGGTGGAATTTTTTTCCCTAAGAGTGTTGGTTCTTTGCTGCACCACCCGAAGGTGCTAAAACAGTAAGAGTTCCCTACACAGAAGCCTTGTCGCTCGGTGGGCCATCATTGTGTACTCTCTTGAGAATCCTAGTAGGCTGTCCATGCAGTGACATCCTGGGAAGAAACGGGTGTTCCATGATCAATAAGTTATACATTGTGACCTAAATCAAAATAGAACAAAGTAAAAACATTTCCAAAACAAATTCAATCAATATTTTCGTGCACCGAGTTAGAAATAAGAATCCAGGGTCCTAGTGTATGGATACATCAGCCACCCCACTAACACTGGACTCCTCAAACTGAAAACAATAATCCAAACACTTAACACTATTAACCCATTAAAAATAGATTATAATCCATGTTATTTTGTAGAACCAACTCCTTTTATACCAATTTTTCACAACCCATCCCCTAGGGCCCATGATTTGGCTACACCAAGGCTGCCATCCATAGGCCAGTGGTTGATGACTAGCACCGGAAAGGCATTTCATAAAAATGGGATGGAATGTCCACAAAACCTGTACACACACAAGCATGGTATACTACGCAAAATTAAAACCTAGTGGAAGATTAAGGTGCAACCACAACTATTTTCCACAACTAAGTGTAATATTAAGTACTGAAAGTAAAGGGGTGAAATACAAACCCAAGTGAAAAGGGTATAACTAAAACTGAAACAGAAAATAGATCATGTGATATTCCTCCATGGATCTTACCTAAAGCGTAGGTACAACTAGTATCCTCATCTCTACATGTCATGCATCAGCATCACCTCCATCCAGCATCATGTCCTAGCTCCCTAAGACTCAGTCAAGGGTTCTTGTCATCTGCAGAACACAGAACCAATGCAGACGAAGCCTGTGCAGGAGTTCATATTTCAATACACAGTTGGGACCCTGAATCCCCTGATTATATCTAAGAATTCCCCTAAGGAAAACCAAAATTCATGATTTCAGTCACAAAGAAAAAAAATAAAGACTCAGCTCAGACCAGGTATACGTAAAGCATAGAAGTTCAAACGATTAGTCGAGAAAATAGATCATCGTATTCTATCGAGATTCACTACTGCGGACCATATAGAGTCTAACCCACACATGATCAAAAGGTACAAACACCCCCATGACCCACACTGGATCCGACCCACCCAGAGTCATTAGGTAATAACCCCCGCTGACCCACTCAATATCGAATGCACAGACCCACACAGGATCTCTGAGCGTAGACCCACATAGGATCTGACCCACCCAGGATTAGTATGTGCTTACCCACACAGGATCTCTAAGCACAGACCCACATAGGATCTAACCCACACAAGATCAATAGGTTCTGACCCTCAAATGATCTCTCAATACTAACCTCTGTATGATCTGTCTCCAACCCCCACCTCACTACCATCCACTAGATTCCCACTCATAGTACGCTTGATTCCGGTAGAACTACTCCTCAAGCCATCAGCCTTATTTTAACCAGAATGAATTCCCATGATGAAGTATCCCAATGATCTGTCACGTCATAATGGTACCATGTCAACACACGGCGCGTCAACTGGACTCTCGGTCTGTATGTTGTTGTAATTTCAGTGCCCAGGGCTCGGTTGGATTCGGACTCGATCCAACCCAAACATACTCCAACATTCTCCAAAATTATCATGGTGTTTTTCAAAATTACCGTCTCAACCCATGGATTCCAGTTTCATAGACGGTTAATGAAATGGATGTGTGGTTCCCAAGATACTGTCACTTATAAATATTTGTGCCCCATAGGGGTCCGGGTGTGGTCCGTCTTGGCCCGACTTGGCCTGGTTGGGAAGGGCCACAGCAGTCTCAGCCCACTAGGCCACAGACCGGCCTAGCCCACCCCAGCCGGGATGGGTCCCAGCAGTTCGACCCACAAGTTGGCACGACCCACAGGGGTCGCATGGTCCGCTGCTCCAGAATGGATTAAAGGACCAATTTGGCTTCATTAAATAGCAGCGCAGCAAGGCACCGCATAATCACCCATGGGACCTGCATGAGTGGGTCCCTTGCTAGCTTTGTCGTGGCTGTGAATTCGCGGCTCCCTTCGACGCTGCATGCGACGGAGCGCCACCTCCACCTCCGTGGCCGGGACACTATTGGTCACATGTCTGACCACCGCGGCGCCGAACGACGACTCTCTTTCACCATAGCTGGTGGTTGTCGACGCCTCTTCCATCTGACATCGCCAACGCTTCTTCCACGGGCCACCGGGTGAGATCTTATGGTTGGTTCTTCCTTTCGTACACACCAATGATCCTATCGGGATGCCGCTGTCATTGCGCACTTCTGATTTTCAAGTTTATGACAGGTAAAAAAATTACGAATGATGAACGAAAAAAGAACAAGGCGATGGAGGGTCCGAGCCTTGTTTGTTTTCCCCACACCCTTCATGTTAAAATTATAAAAAGTGGTAGCAGAAAATAAATCAAAATTTGTAGATTATAGTAATTCTGTTATTCAACACTTATTTCACGTATGAGGGTAGAAAAATTCAGTTTAGCAAAATTAAAACCCATACATCATGAACTGTCAGAGGTATCATAGTCATTGGCGGAAGAAGAGTCCCCGTCGTAGTGAGTTTGTCAGCATTCATAGATCCCATATCGTCGCCACCGAAGCTCCTATCCTCTGTTAGCGGAAGTCTTCACATCAGTTCGCCAGAGGTTCCTTTCTTGGTGAAGCCATGTGAAAACTCCACTCCAAGGCTCACTTCAATAGTGGGGGGAAAGGTGAGTAACACACTAAGGAATTGATGAGGCTCATTTAATTAATGAACCTCTTAATTCCCCAACAATGCAGTTAAAAACAAAGGAGATTGAATCCATTAATTGTCTTAACAAGTTACCATTCCCCACCACCGCTGCTCATCCGTTGGAGAAAAATAAATAAAATAACTTGTTAAGTTATTTTATTCTTTTTCTATAAAGCCCAAAATTTAACTTTTTCTCCGGAAATACTACATTTGAATTGAATCTTCTATTAAGAAAATCCTGACACTACGGATTCAATGGTATCCTTGGATTTTAAATCCGAGCATTGGTTCAAACGATAGAGATGGTCTCTTGCACATTTACTAAAGGTACGTTAAAAAAAGTTCAGAATTTCATTCTAGGCACACTGGGCCTCAGAACCATGAACTGTCAATTTTCACACACTCAAAATAATCCCAAATAATTTTAAAAAAATTACGTTGAATTTTCAGGTCTTTCAGTGGGAGTTGTTACAAACTGATGAGGATAATTTCATTAAAAATTTACTACTAATATCATGGTTTATACTAATGTGAGAACCATCCTCTTTGAGCCTTATTTTTTAAAACATAAATTCCAACCAACTTTAATCCCCATATTAATTTGAACCTTGATTCAGGCCCTCGTTATATTATGTTTATTTTTTTGTTACAATGTGTAGAAAGTTGTTTATTTACATTATTACAGATAAATAGAATGTATTAATTATTTAAGCATAAATATACTTGAATTAATATCATGAGTGATGATTGAAATGGTTTAAAAGAGAAGTAGACCATGATTTGACATGTTTAATAAGAATGAATTAATGAACTTCATGAAAAGATAAAATAGAAAATATCATTTTTTATTTTATAAAGTAAAATATTTTAACTGATTGTTTCTTTTAAAAATGATATATTAAACTGATCATTTTGTGGATTTTTAAAAAAAATTAAAATGATAATTCCTTCATTTTATTTCCTAGGAATTTTAATAATGGTATCTTTAGTGCCCTATAATTTCAATGTTGATATTTTATTCATGAGAGAAACCATTGTTTATGTCTAAGGGTATTCGACACGAACAAATTTAATGCATGTTTTTAATAAAATTTTGATGAATTATTTTATTAAATTCAATCGATATTCCCATATAAATAATTGCTTAATATAAATGTTGGAAAAAATAAATATTTTAGAAAAAATGATTAAATTAAATGAAGAAATTAATTTTGAAAATTCATAATTTGATTATTTATTATGTTGAATCTTACCAATTTTCTTTTTTTCAGGGGTTTAATAAAATTTTGCCTTCCAAACATGTAGTCTCAACTCAATGGAGTGGGATGCCACATAGCTAGCTCATGGAGAGCTAATTGTCCATGCTAGCCTTTATAAGAAGTCACCCAGTGGAGTAGAATGGGGTCATTTGTATCTTATATGTGGCCTAAGGGGGGGGGTGGTCAATCCCATGGTGGATCATAGTTGGCCAAAACCCCAACACTAGATGTGTGTGTGTGTGGTCTAAATTTTTATGGGTATGAGGTGATACAGGATCCCATCACTCTTGTGATATTCTAATATGGGAATGGCATACCTTTGATTGTAAGTGCTCAAAGAGTATGTCCTCTGTTCTTTTGTGGTTGACAATTTTAATGGTTTCCATTCATCCTTCTCAAATCCCACCTTTCATGTTCTTGGATACACCAGTCCACTGCCCTCTTCTACTGTTGTCTCCCATCACAGGTCTGCTGCCACCTGTCTTCACTAAGAAATCTAATTATCGTAGCATAGAGAGTACAAACATGAGCCATATCCTCTTGTTGCACCTCCAAACCTCCTTCTGTTAGTTTTAGGACTCCACTTGTTCCCATAGAAGGACATTTTGAGCTCCCTTCTACCAATTCAATGGTTGAAGGGGTTGAGGAAGAATCTACACCACTCCCAAACTACTTCTTCACTATCATTGGTTCCATACACTACATTCCATCAACTATTCCAAGTCTACACTCCATACAACCATGCACCACCAGATCCACAATGGGTAAGGGAAACACCTGCTATCATCAGGTGTGATTTTTTATGAACATGTGGGTCTCATAGATGACCCTTATAAAAAAAACTCAAACTCATGAAGATAAAATAGATACATAAACATCGAACACAATTTTTATGATCATTCTCAACCTATAAAAGAAGTGCTTCTATTTCCCAAATATAGTTCCATACAAACCCACTACAAACCAAAATCTTGATCGAGTCCAATCTCATGCTACTGTATATCGTAATTTTTTCTACTTATTTTATTTTCATTTATTTTTTACATTTAATTTAAATTTAAATTTTTATTCCCATTATAAAAAATGAATTCATGAATTTTTATTATGTGTTCCACTCATCCATACTTTTTCTTATTCCCTTCATATTTTCCTATTTTCTTTTTCCCATATTGTTCTTCTTCTTCTAATTTTTTACATTCTCTATCTATATTATGGATGTTTTCTTTTCAATTACTCGTTATTAATCTTCCTCTTATATTTCTATTTTATTATTTCATGTGTTTTATCATTTTTATTATCTTCATAATCTCTTGGGTTTATTCTTTTTCCCTCTCTCTCTTCTTTATCTCCCTTCCATTCATTTTATTTTATTCCCATTATTCTTTTTATTATTATTTTTCTTCATTACATCTCTCTTTAAAAAAAGTAATATCTTACCCTCTGAAATGAGGTATTGACTTGATGATTGTTCTAGGGTATGATTAGGTTTTATTTAATTATTATTTAATGTTTATTTAATTATTTTGGTAAAGATTACTATAATTCAGGGGTGCGGATAATGTACCCTAGTACACGAAACATAAATTTATTTCTATTATTTTTTAAAATTTATTTTTACTCTCTTCATACGTTATCTATTGACATTACGGATTCGATCTGACCAATGGATGAATCGATATCGATATAGTCAGGTTGAAGAAGATTTCACACCCACGCCCTTGGCATGTTGTCAAAATTGATTACAAAAGGAGGTGTAATGTATATATATTTTGTGATTCAATATTTCAAAATTTATAAATAAAAGGATAGTAATTCATCATGATATTTTATGATTTTATTATCAATATAAAATAAAAAAAATAAAGGATAATAATTATGGAACCCAAAACCCAACTCTAGATTAGGATCATTCTTTTATAGCACATTCAATATTCCATTGGATGCTAGTTTAGATTGAATTTTCATATATTTTTTTTCCATTTTAGTATTTTATAAATTAATGAATCCCCGCATTTACTATTTTTTCCATAATATAATAAAAATATTAAAATGATGTAGATTATGTGAATTAGAATAAGTGACTAACCAAATTGGGGAGCTTCTTATGTGAGACTAACCCAATCAGCCACTCTATTACTTTATGAAAATAATTTCCATTTTCCATGCCCTATGAAAGGCGTATGATAAAAAATGGAACTATTCTCATGGATAAAAAATGTTCTTTTTATATTTATTTTTCACATTTTATAGATGCTTTAATTTTCTTCCCAATTAATGAACCCTTAAAAAATTCTTTTTCCCTTGATGAATTCCAATGATTGTTATTCTGTATGGACTGAAAACTCATAGGTGAAAGAAACTATATTTTAATCACCTTAGTCCTTTTAATATAAGTTCTCTTTTTTTCTATATAGACCAGGGGAACATAGAGTCAAATCATCAGAGAGGAGGATTTCAAGGACCTAATTAACTATATTATAGATACCATAGAATAACCAGTGGTTGAAGGATTGGACAAAAAATTAACTAAATTAAAGGTCCACATCCCATAAATTTATAAAGAACTGTACAAGACACAAGTAAATAATTTCTTGTTTTCTGACAACACATTAAAAGAGGTTCCCCTAGAAAAATTCATGGAGAAATTGGATAAAAACAAACTCAAATATTCTATTCATACCCTACAAGATGAGGGGAAGGATCTACAATTTAAATGGGTGTGATAACTGAGAACACTAATTTATCCCTCAAGAAAACTGAACCTGAACTTGAACTAAAATATGATCCATTGGTATTTACTAAATTTTATAAGAACTTAATGTAAGGTGATTCCAATCATGATTATTATTCCCATCCCTTCCAACTGAAGAAAGAGATCCAAATTGACCATGATGAGGTGGAGTAGATTCACGAGGAGGACTATTTTCCTACTGAGTTATGTGTGTGAGATCAACAAGATTTATATGAATTTTAGAAAGAGTATAAGGTATAACGTGACCTCCCTAATCCCTTGAATGTATAGATTCCATCAATATTTCATAATTTTTATCCATATAGGAATAGACCACTCATGTTATGGATGTAGAATAAATGATGGAGGATCTTGACTACCTACCCTCACATGCTACCATCCAACTCCAAGAGGCACTGACCATTAAAGTAGATTATAAATATGAACCAATTCAGGGATTTAATGATATCTCAAACTATATTTCATTTTCATTTATTCAATATTATTTTAGTATTAATTCCCCCTACTATTAAATTTAATATTTGGATAATCATTTATATGCCTTAGAGGAAGGTGAAGAAAAAAGTCATGAACCTATTTAGGAATACATGGAGCTCAATAATTTTAATTCAATTTAGGAATACGATGAATAATTCAATGTTGTTATTCCTGAAGAAATCTAGATAGAGGATACTAATTTTAAAAGTGATGAATTTATTATTAAAAACACAAATATAAATTCTATTCAAGTAAACATACTTTTGTACTTTCTATTTGATCATTCAATCAATGAATCTGAAATTAAGTCAACTCTAGAAAAAAATACACAGTTTCACAAGTATCAATCAAGGAAGGAGATGATCCATACATTATCATACCCACACCATGCACGCTATATCAAATTGTCAAGGGTTTGGATCTGGTATACTCTATCCATGGATCATTCCTCACCAATAGATATGCACAACATGGGAAAAGCCACATGTGGTGGTTCAAATCCTAGAAGATCCATCCACTATAAACATTGGATAATAGCTGGTACTTCCCTCTAGAGGTAGTAAATGTTCTTGGACAACTTGGAGGATTATATGACTACATATCATTCTATTTTATTCTAATGAATATAGATTTAAATTTTAGTACTAGGATTTTTTCCATCATGTATTGCACTCCCACTTATAGTATTAATATTAAATGACATGATCCTTGGGATTAATTGATTAATTATCTTTTTTAGGTTCATGATGTCATAATGAAACCCCCAACAATTCATGGAGAAAATCTAACATTAATAGTAATGTGAATTTACATTTAATATTTACCTTTAAAACTCCCACCATTATATTTTTTTTTTGAAAACTATTTTATGTTTAAACTAGATATTTCTTTCCCAATATCAAATTTATGCATTAATTCACTTGTCTAGAAGTCCTAATTTTATTAAGAATCCATTTATTCCATGTTTTAAATTTCAAATGATAATTATATTGATTGAGTAAAATTTCTAATGGAATTATCAAAGTGAATCAAGGATATTAAAAGGAGGGCTCATGATATGATGGAAGTAATTTATTCATATAAATGATATTTCCCTATCATTATTTCACACATTGAATTTCTCAATTCCATGTGAATTGATTTTTTATTATTATTCATTCAATAAGTGACTTTTTTCAAATCAAATATATCTTTGATGATAGGACTTATAGATATATTACTTCTCATTTCTTCTTGATCTTATTTCATGAGTGATCTTGGGACATGTCACCTGCTATAATAGGCATTTGAACTTAAAAAATAATTACTATAAAAAATATAATTAAAATTGTTTTGTACAGTTTTAAAAATACCTTATACTTATAATACCACCCTTACATCAATCACTATATAACTCATAGAGAACATGAATTCCCTAGTTAGAAATAAACTATACATCAAGTCATTTCTACCCATTCCAACATAAAATATTATAATTATTACAAAATTCTTATGTTTATGTATGTGGGTGTGGGAAGTTATAATAAAAGGGATAAATTTCATTGGATGTAAAAAAGTGTGGTGATGGCATTATGGGAAATAAGAAAGGTCATTTGATTCATATGTTATACGTTAACGTTTTACCCTTCTTGAAAAAAATGAGAAAATATGAATGTTTTGTGACTTAGAAGAATTAAAAAACCACTATTACTTGACCAGTTATTTTTATCATATGTTGTTAGGTTATGGATGTGTGGTTCATTATAATAAAAAATTATAAAAAGAAAAAAAATATCATTGAAAATTTTTAAAAAAGTAAAAAAAATAGGGTGCACAAATCATTCATATTGATTTATTTAACCATGAACTTTTGATTGATTTTTAGGGATGTGGGAGTTTCTAAAAATTGAAGGGGAGAAAGACATTACACTTTGACTTATAAAATCATGCTTTATAATTTTTGAGATAAATATCTTCTTTGAAGCTTAATTGTTAAATTATAAACTCCTTCCAAACATATACCTCATATTCATTTGAACCTTGATTCTAAGCCCTCATGATTTTATATTCCTTTAATCATTAAAAGGTCGATAAAATTGTTACTTTGAAATAGTATGGATATGGAGAATGTTTTAATGATATGAGTATAACTTTCTATGAATTAATATAATGATTGGTGAGTGAAAAGATTCAAAATATAAGTAGATCATGATATGAAATATTTAATACTAATTAATTGAGGAACATGAATGAATGAGAATTTAAGAACAAAAATTTTCAATCGGAGAAATTAAAATACTTCAATAGGTTTTTTCTTTTAAAATTGAGAATTTTAATTAATATTTTATGTGGATTTTTTAAAACGTTTTTTTTTTTGACATTTATAATGGTTTAATTTAATTTCATTGGAATGTCAATAATGGTAAAATTAGTTCCCTCTAATTCATAATTTTGAGATTTGATGATTGAGGACAATCATGGATTAATTGTGTGGGTATTTGACACAAAAATTTCATGCCATGTTTTAATAAATTTTAAAATATTTTATGATGAAATTAAATGAATATTCCTATATAATATACTATTTTACATAAATGTGGGAAAATATAAATATGGTATAAAATGGTTTGAATTAAATGAAAAAATTTGATTTTGAAAATTCTAAATTTTATTATTTTGTATGTTGAATCATACATTATTGTGTTTTTTCTGGTGTTTAATAAAAATTAACCTCCCATATAAGGAACACCAACTAAATGGAGCGGCACGCCCCATATCTAGCATAATTAGAACCATCCAATCATTCCAGCACGTAGAGGAAGCCTCCTAGAGGTAGGGAATTGGGGTATCAGGCCCATGCAGGCGGTCCAGATGGAGTCGATCCCTTAGGGGAGCATAATGGGAATGAATTACAACATAGTCTATGTGTGTACAGCTCATATTTATGTGTCTAATTTGATATGGGTTCCCATCACTATTTCATGATTTTGATATGGTGATGGTATGAATTTATTTATAAGTGCTAATGGAGTTTGTCCTCTGTTTTGATGTGGGGAAACATTTTAATGGTCGCATTCCATCCCAACAAAATCCTGAATCTTACACACTCTGATACACCACTCCACCTATCTCCACTACTGGTTCCACCCGACATTAACTTACTGATGCATGTCCTTAATGGGAAAGACCATTACCACGGATTGGAGAAAATGAACTTGATCCATCTCCCAATTCCACACATCCAACCCAACATTGATCATTTCTGGGACTCTATCTAATATCATAGAAGTAAATTTTGATCTCCCTCTATCCACATCAAAGGTCGATGGGGTTTAGGAAGCACCTAACCTAATGTTGTGTGGTTTATAAACTGCTATTAGGGTCATCCAACATTTTCCTTCACCGAATCAATGTATACACTCCATAAAATCATGCACCACCTTGTCTATGCCAAAAAAGTAAAAATTTGATATCATAAGATGTGATTTTTGTAGACTTTGAAGTCTCATGTATAACCCTGATAATAAATTTTTTAAACTTTCACGGATTAGGGTGTTTAGAAAAGACCAAATAGGGGGTCGTGGGTCTTCAATGACCCATAAAATAAATATTTGTACATCCCAACAAATGAGTTACACACACACCCAAAATAGGGAATTATTGATGGTGGTTGAGCTTGGGAAAACACATATCTTCATTTTTTAGGTTTTTAATATGATTATACACTTTTTTAATTGAAATTTTAATTTTACAATATTAAATTGTATTCATGAATTTTTATAATGGCTTCCAGCCATCCATAATTCTCCTTCACTTACATATTATTTTTTTGTATTCTTTATATACTATTATTATTCTTCTTATAAGTTTAACATTCTACCTATATATTATAAATATTTTATTTATATTATTTTATTATTCTTTATTATTCTCTCAGATCTATTTTTATTTTATTATTTCATTTGTTTAAACATTTTTATTCTATTACTATTATATTTATCTATTCGGTTTATCTCTCCTCATTATTTCTCTCCCTTATATTATTTTTATTTTACTCACATTATTTTATTTATTAATTTATTTCTTCTCACCTTCTCTCTTTACACCATTTTATCTCTTACCCTCAATAATGAGGGGCTAATCCAGGCTTAGCTTGTGGGAGGTTATGTTTTTCATAGTTTATTTATCAAAGTTTATTTAATGAATATGGTATATATGAGTGGAATGTATGGGTGTAGAGAATGTCACCCATGACATGAAACGAACATTTATTTTTATAATTTAGTTTAATTTATATTTAGTATCTCCATTGGTTATTTATTCCAATAATATATTTGATCCTTTCAATGGATTAAACGACATCGATATAGCTGAGTCATGGAAGAAGTCACAACTGCAACCAAGGTTTGTCTCCAACCATTAATACTTGCAGAGGTGGAATTTAGAATTTTTTAGGCATTTAATATTTCACAATTTCTAAATAGAATAACAGTAATTCTTCCTAATATTTAATAATTTGAATATCATAAAAAATAAAACAAATAAAGTAGAATAAGGATGGAAACCAAAACTAAACTAAGGACTGGGTTCTTTCATTCTTAACTCAATATTTTTACCATTGGATACTAGTTTAGCTATTTCATTTAATTATTTTAGAAATTATCAAAAGGAAAAATTATCATTGTTTTCCTAAAGTAATTAAAAAACAAAAAATAGTTTAGGTTGATTAGAATATGTGATTCAATAAACTGAGAACAACCTCAGTTGAGATGACCCTAGTCAACCTCTAAACTATGTAAGGATCATATTATTCTTTTTCAACACCCAATAATAACAATTCCTTCAGTACGCTTGTAAAACCATCATTTATACAAGATACTAATAAATCTATGAAATCGGAAGATCTTAAACAATATATATGCATAATAAGATGTTTACATTACATAATGATAAGTTTTGTAGTAATTTTGATCATCTTTTTATTTTGTGAAGTATATTAAGATAATATAAATGAAAAAAATATTAAGAATATTAAATATATCATACATTATCTTATGGGAACATCATAACATAGACTTTTCTATTCTATCAATTTTATGTTTTTTATATATAGTTATTTGACCATAGATTTCAGAGGTCAAAAAATGGATATTGAAGCTATTTTAAAACATTTTATTCATTACAAAAAGATTTAATTTCTTATACTGTAGAGAAGCCACATTCAATAATCATTTCAACTACCGAATCTGAATATATAGTAAGATAGTGGTGTTGTACCCAATTATTGTTGATTTAGATCACTCTCAATATTTCTAGAATGATTTTAACACAAAACTTTAATCTTTGTGACAACAATGGTTCCATATCATTGTCTATAAATCTATAATTTTATCCACACGAAAAGAACATAGATATAAAACAATATGTCCATTATGATAAAAAAATATGATTATCTTAAAATTATCATAACTAAAAATCATCATGATAATATATTCACTAAACATTCAAATTTTAAATTTAATGACTATATTAAAATAAAAAATCATATGATCGTTTTCAATGATCTCCTATTGTTTTTCATTAATCATTAACTTGAAATTTTATTAAAAAAAATTGAGAAAAAGCGATGATATTTAATTTTTATGTATAATTGTGAGAAAATCCCTATTAGTATAAAAATGTGTTTATAGAATATCCAAAAATGAAAAATATAAAATTTCCTATTACATATATTCTAAATACTCTAATTATAATCTTTTTACCCAATGAGAATATAGTACGTATTTTATAGAAGAAAATATATATATTATGTGCTTATATTATTGAATAACTCAAAAAAATAAGTTATTATGCATTATTTTATCATGTGTAAAAATATATTATTCTTAGGTTACACCAACTTTACTCTAACAAAGTATATAAATTATTAATTTTATTATAAAGTTAAATTCAATGTTTTTTATACAGTTTAGTTTGACTCTAAAATTTCATTTGAAGTACTTCTTACATATCATCTTTATTTTAAGTTTATACTATTATGTAACCAACGATTCTATCTTTCATGGATCATATTATCTACAATTGTATTATATTTTTATTTGAAAATAGATGTAGTATTAAAATTATTTAGTAACTCCCATTTATTTATTTATGATTACATTATAGGGAGAGAAGTTTAATATATTGGAAAAAGGTTAAAGTTTTTAATATTTCATGTAGTAAGTTTCTCTTATGTAGTTTGCTTCAATATTTTGGAGAAGGTTATTTGGAATATATTATTACATATTATAAGGTAGAGAAACATGGAATTGTTTTCAAAAGAAGAAGAAGTTTAAATTAAAAATATTCAATTTTAACATTCATTTTTAACATGTTTTTTTATTATCAAAATGGGATATATAATTGTGTAATTTACTTAAATGACATATAATCTCTATCATTCTTGAGTTGAATCATAAATGACACTTTTTTATTATATTCACATTACTTATTTTTTATATGAATGTAGATTTATTTTATCTGACTAATCGTGTTTCAGATCTATTAATTATGAATACAAAATTTCAAAAATTATAGATAAGTCCCATGAACCTTTTAAAGAATTTATTATATAAACTCTATCCTTTTACACAAAACATTACATTATTTTAAGCATAATTATACATCCAAATACCAACCATGGATCTTGAAGTCTAGTGTCTTTGAATACAATGTAAATAAAACTGAAAACATGGGTTAAAAAACACTTCATTACTTTATCTTCATGAAGAACTCCTAACTTCATTTGAGCCCTTACACCTACAAAGGGTACCCTAGGGATCACATGAATAAATGGATTATCGAAAATCCCAATAATGGAAAAGCATAATAATAAAATACTAACACATGGTTTAGAAGGCATTGAATAAGGAAAATAGTAGGAATGCAACACATGGAATCATAACATATAAACATAGGATCATATAAACAATTATTCGTAGCAATTTTTAAGCCACATAAATCATGACTTTAGCATCATTCCAGGCTCGTTGCACATATGTGACCACAAGTCAAAGGTAACCACCTAGATCATTTCACTTGGTAATAAGAGTCATGGATAACTACCAAAACTATTTCATATAACGTCTCATGAGACTAAACATTACCCCATAAATTTTAGTGGTATCTAGGAACACCCATCAGAACCGCTTCATGAATATGTTTTCCACAATGTAAATCATAAATAATTTATCATCCGTAATCATAAGGGTTTCCCGGAGAAATAATTATGATTCATAATCATGACATAAAGAATAACAAATGAATGTATCATAAAAGTATCATTGATGGAAAGTAATTAGATAATTCATGGTCATTTATAGGCTAAAATAGGCATAAATCATGATAAGTGATGTCATCTTGAAGTAATAACATGAAAAAGAGTTTTTGGACACTTTAGAATTTAAACATTTTGATGCGGTTAAAGGAAAATACCATTGGTAATTTAAAAAAATTAAAGGGAATGATCATTTATTAAAAAAATGAGTGAGCCTGGAAAGTTTTCATAACAAAAAATTTTGTTTTATAAAAACAATGGTGGCTTAAAAGCAGATTATATACTGTAAGTGATGAGGGGTAAGAATTTAAAACATTCCCTTAAAACAGGTATGCTTATCAAAATGTATTGAGGAGGGAATCAATTAAAAAAATGTATATCCATGAAGGAGAATGAGGTATGGGTCTTAAAACATGATTTTGGAGTATATGCACAAAATATATATATTTTACATTAAATTAAAGATAACTTATTTTTGGTAAAAATAGAGATAGAGCAACCTGAAGGAATATATGATGTTCAGGTGGAATCCCTTACAGAATATTTTCATGGTAATGAGTGTACTTAGGATGGCATAATGAGAGAGAGATTGGTTTATAATATTTTATAAATCAATAGGGAAGTATGGGGAATGTACAAAATCCTACCCTATTATTTGGAATCACTCATAAAAGGGCATAATATAGAGGAGATTCTTGAATAGGTGTGAGAAATAGGGGATCCCTTACCTTAAGTCTGATGGTGTTCTTCGCTTGATCTTAATGAAGTGAATAATCAAATTAGGTTTATTAATTAATAATTTGAGAACCTTCACTATGTGTAGTTGATTTATTATAACATTATTAATTTTCACCATGTCCCTTTTTTATGAGTGAAGAGGTTCAATATCATTGTTTGGGAGCATTGTATTCCTTTATTTTAATGATCGGTTCACTTATATTTATTCCTCGGATAAACAAGAAGGATGAAAATGGTTCTCTAGAATTAAATTTATAAGAAATTTGTGAACATTCATAACATTACATGGTTATAAAATCTATTTGGTTATTTTTAGTGAATGTGAATTATTATATAAAACATTAATGATAAACACTTGGATTAATTTGGCAATTTTACTCAAAATTAATTTGTTTTGAATTATTACTTTAAATAATGTGAGAAAAATTATTCCAAAGCATCACATAAGATAAAATAAATATTTAATATTATTTTTCAACCATAAATTTTTTTTCATTACATGAATTAAATATGGTAATAGAAATTGATAACCCGTCTTCCTTGAATGTAATAATTTAACACATCTTGGACATTGTTTCTGTTTCTTTTTTTTATAAAATAAGGGGAAAGGAGAGATGATATTGAATTATCACATTAGAATAAAATTAGTATTTTACATTTATGGTACTTTAGTTTTCATACCATTTGGATGATGAGAGGTTTGGAAACAAAAGATGACAAAGGGACACGAATAGAAAATGAAAGAAAAGAATAGAAGAATTTACCACTTGATTTAATCTTCTTTGAGAGCCTCTTATATCGAGAGGATTTGGTCTTTTGAGGGACCAAAGGCTACTATAAATGGGGCAAGATCTTTGGGAGAGATTTGGAACGAATTTAGAGAAGTCACAAGGCTTAATAGGAGTGAAGACATGAGGGGAGTGTGGGTGGTTTTTATAGTGGATGGGAGGAGGGTTTTCATAATATTTTAATCATTAGTTTAGTATTTTTCCATCAAAAAGTTATAATGATGACTCCATGACCAAGAATAGTAATAAGTGCATGTGAGTTATATATTTGGGTTCTTATATCACCCATTAGGTCAGTAATAGTTGATTTAAATTATAATGTATTTATACGGTAAATGAATGTATTTTACTATTCACCAAAAATTCATTTATTTCAGAAAAATCCAAAAAATTCACCCTAAATTTATTTTGATGTGTAGAATACAAAAATGAAATATATTTTAAAAAATAATTTTATTAATATTATTAATTTAATTTTTAATTAAAATCACAATTTTCTTGAAAAATATGGATTTTAAAATTATAATAGATTTTATAATGCATTCAAAAATTACAAAAGGATTTAGAAAATATATTAAAACAACAAGTCATAAAATTATTAATTTATAAAAACCTTTTAGTAAATCACATTCTTTTTAAACTAATTAAATAATTATTTATGACTTACAAAAATATGAATACATTTACTATGGTCAAATTATCGCTTATAAGATGCCTAAATTTTATTTATACATTCATGGGTGAGGTTTCTATTCTTTTAGAAGATTTAATATTCCTAAGGGTAATATTAGTATTCATAAAGGTAGGTTATTATTCATAAGGGTAGTCTATTATTCACTAAAAAAATAGGTTTGTCTTATCAGACTCCAAACATCCTAATGATCGCAAACGTGTTTGTCAGATTTTTGAAATTCAAATCACAGAAGTGACCATATTATGCTTGAAGGTCACATAGTACATAATAGTTCATTATTTTTGTGATTTTATGTGATAATATGAAATAATTATAAGAAAGTAATTTCCATTGATAAAACATTGGGTTATTACTTTATTCCCCCTTATGGAATTTTTCCCTTGAAATTTTATTTTACATTCTAATCCATAAACATGTGTGGGTACTTTTCCTTCATTGCTTCCTCCAGTTATTAGGTTACCTCTTCATACATATGGTTCTGCCATAGTACATTGACCAGTTGAGTAGTCTTGTTATGTTCAACATTATCTCTATGATCTTAAATCTTCATTGGCTACTCCAAATAAGAATGATCATTCTCCAACTATACCACCTCTGAAGATAATACATGTGAAGGGAATGGTATGTAGTTTCCTAAGAGGGATACAAGGAAGCCATTGTGTACTTTGGTCATGGTAGGTGGAAGTTCTAGTAGATTGGATACATCCTTGATACGATCAAGAATCATGAAGGGTACTATGTACCTAGTACTTACCATTCCCTTCATCACAAACATTATGACCTTCATTCATGGAGATATGCATAGAAATACTCCAACATTGATCTCAAGGTATCATCAACGATTGTCTATATAATTCTTTTTTTGAATTTGGGCTGCCTTGATGTGCTGCTGAATAGTTTTAATCTTCTCCACCATCTCTTCATCTATTTTAGTTCATACCAGCTTACACTCACTAACTTCATCCCAATATGTCATTGTTCGTCACCTTTTCCCATAAAGGGGTTCATATTGTGCCATTCGGATTTTCAAGTAGAAATTGTTTTTCATGGAGACTTAAACCTTTTGAAGATGTTGGTACCATTATCTTATGAAGTCCATAGATCATTCATACTGAAGATCTGTTTAGTTCTTAGAGCATGTCGGAGACTTTTCCAGAACTTCAAGGTGAATCTCAAAACACTATAAGATACAATAGATAGTGGTACTCAATGCATATTTCCCACCTATTTGATATATATTTTTGAATTTTGATCCAATGATAAGTTCTCTCGAATTGTGATAAAGTGATCTATCCATGTTAGATGATCCATAATGACCCATGTAGCATTATTTCTTCTGGATGCCCTTGAAAGTCCATTGAAAAAGTCCATGGTGATGTTATCCCACTTACAAGATGGTTTGTGAAGTGTATTATTAATCCCATAAGACTTATGTCATTCAGACATCACTTGTTGACATACCAGTCACTTTTATGTAAACTCATCAATCTCTTTTTTCATATTGTCCCACAAAAATATCTCTCAGAGATCTCGAGACATCTTTGTGTTACCTGGGTGAATAGAGATGGTTGAGCTATGCATGTTATTGAAAAGCTTCTTATTTATATATGGATTGGATGGTAAACATAATAGTGAACCAAATCTTACAGCTCCTTCCTCATCAATAATGAACTCAGAGGATTTCCCATTTCTTATGGTTTCCACCCTTTTCTAAATTTCAACATCTTTTTTTGATCATCATTTATTTTCTCCATGAGGTATGGTTGAGAATTAATTTGAGAAAGGATTATTGATGTTCCTCACATAATTATTCTGATGTCTATCCTTTATAAATCTATGAAGATCAGATCATTTTCAGTTATCATCATTAATAATGAAGCATGATCTTTTCTACTCAAAGAATCTGCCACAATTTTTGCCTGACCAGGATGTTAGTGGATTGTGCAGCCATCATCTATGATGAGATCTATCCATATCCACAGGTGCATTTTATTCTCATTTTGTGTGAATATATATTTGAGACTCTTGTGGTCAGTATATATGTAACATCCCAAGTAAGTAATGAATAATAGATATTTTTTTATCTATGTGTATTAATGATAAAGATAGTGTTTTAGAGGCTTAAAATGAAAATAAATACAATCTTATGCATGGAATACACTAATATTCTTAAAGGGTTGTTTTAGTGCCTTTTGATGGAAAACCATTTTTGAATCTATATTTTGACAATTTTATAAACTATGTTTGTCAAAATAAACTTATCCTTTATGATTGGGACATCAAAATTTACCATGTGTGAATTTTTGGTAATTTTCTGACAATGTTCATTTTTAAATGAATAGTGAAAAATAATGCATTTTACATCAAAACTACTTTTTAATCTAATTTATTTATATGATTAGATTATGTTTTGAATTGGTTTTGAAGTGAAATTAGAATATATTTTTACCATTTTATCCAATGGTGGTCATTGGAATCAATTTCGATTTGAAATTAGACTTAAACTGGTGTCAATCTTTTGATACTTATTGTTTTGTAAAAACACGCTATTTGCTCTGGCAGCGGGAATTAATTATTAAATTAATTAATGTGACTTATATGATTTGAATTTTGTAAAATAGACTTCATTTTTGAATTCGGAATATCAAATATAGCTTAGAGTGAATTTTTGGTAATTTTCTGAAAAACTTCAATTTTGATGAATAGTGAAACCACTAAGTGGTAATCAAGCAAACTGATTTTTCAGTTAAATGAAAGTTTACCACTAATGTGTATTGAATTTTGAAAATCCGACATACATGGTTGTCATTAAGAAGTAAAATGTGGTTCAATGAGATTAAAATAATTTTTTGGTGAATAGTAACTTATTAAGTTCTTAATCGCGATTAGTGGTAATTAGTGTAGTTTAAGGAATAAATAATGCTTTAATAATATAAAATGACCTAGACACATGTCCCAACCTCATTGGTTGTGTCATGGCCGACCAAGACAAGTCATGGCCTAACTTGGGGACCCCATGTATCCACTTTTGTTGGGAAATAACATAAATTACTTTTTATTAAATGTTAAAGTGAAAATGACACAAACATAATATGTTTTGCGAAAACAATTTTTAAGTGGGGTTATACAAGTCCAAATTTTGATTATAAATATTCAATGGAAAGATAAAAAGATTTCCTACATCATAGTAATTTGTTTATAATTTTTAGACATTAAATAAATTTAATTATTTATGACATAATAATGATGCAGCGATGACATCATTATTTGACGATTTAAATAAAATGGAAAGATAAAATAAAATCTATGAACTACACATGTCCAAAACCAATTGGATGAATGTATTTCGATGCCTTATCACCTTATCCACGAATTCCATCAATGTGGGACCTTTTAAAACCGAAACACATTTTCAAATAATGTAATGTTTCTTTACTTTCCAAAAGTGCCCCTCCTCTCCCCTTATAAAAGGCCCCCACCTCTACCTCATTTCACACACTCTTCAAGCCATTGGCTCGGCCAACCCCTGCCCATTTGCTCTCTCCACATCCCTCTCCTCATCCTAGAGGATTCCCTTTGGGCAGAATTCTTTCAAAGGAAGCCTTTAGGCTCAAACCAAAAGAAGTTACACTTTTTAAGGTATTTCATTCTCTCATGATCATTTGTTTTATTTTGCTTCTCCGACCCCCTAAACTCTTTTTATTTACTTATTTTGTAACAACACCAGTATCTTCAATATACTAGGATGTTGTTATAAGATATATTTGAGCTAGACTCTCACACAACTACATCAAATGGTTAAAGAACATACAGTTTCCGTGGATGGCGAAATTCTGCCTCCCGAAACGATGATTGTTCAATACTCATTTAACACCTTCAAAGGTGGCCATTATGATGTCACTATTTTTATATATGATATATTATATGTTTATGTTTTCCTTAAGCTTCTGTTTTTTTCATTTTGGGCATACCTTTATGGTTTCCATTATGGGTAAAACACGATATCTTCATTTTAGGAAGTGCGGACTACCGCCCCCTAAAAGTGATTTGATTCGTTAATACCATATGTGGGATGTGTAAAGGATAAAGTTAATGATATTATATATGTTGTTATACTGGAATTATAATATACTTTTATATCATTATTATTCCATTCCAGAAAATATGAAATAGAAATGGAAGTAGCGTTCATGCGTACGTACGGCTTACCGTCTCCATGAACGGTGCATTTCATTTCTTACCTCTAAATGTGATGTAATATTATAAATGAATGTATGTACTGGATATATATGACATATATGATATCTACATAATGAATACCATTCTGGATATAATGAACCTTTGACCAAATTAACAACATGTAAGTATAAGAAGTCAATTTTTGACTTAAGAACCAAATACCGACAAAATGAACATTATTAACTTAAATTATTACATGATGTTCATAACATGGTATAAAAGGAATAATGAACTTGAAAAAGATTCATAAGCAAGTAGAGATTAACTCATGTTTATTATTTAGGAGTTTAAAGAACGGTCGGGTCAAGTCGGATACGAGGTATGGGAACTTCTTAACCCAATTTCCATTCTTTGGGTTAATCTCCTACTTTCAAATTATGTCATTATATTATTATGTCGTATCTTGTATTTGTACTTTATTTATGTGTACTTATAGTGAATACACATAATGTATCTATTTTATTTTGAAAATTATCTTTGTATGGGACTTCGTCTCAATCTCCTTTCTTTGAGGCATATTTTATTTTATACACAACTTTCTTTTATACGGTGTATAAACCCCTTTGACTTTTAAATTTATTCAAAAGGATTCTTTTTTATACGAAGCGTTTACTAAACGACAAAAGGGAATGTTTTTGTCGTACGTATGCGGCGACAACGACTTCTCCGCCGTCGTAACCGTTATTTGAGTTTTGGCTTCCTCTACAAGCCATACCTTCTTTTTTAAAAGAAAAATAAATACCATGTTTTACTTTGGTATTGAAAATGGTTTTCATAATGTTTTTATATCAATGTGTTGTATTGATATCTCGTGATTGAAATGTGGAAATTTTATGTTTCCTTTATGCATGTTTTATGTGATATGATTATGTTATGGTTCTTGGGCATTATTATGAAGACGGGTGGTTCCGTGATAAACTAAGGGCGGGTGAGCCCGTTATAGCTCTCCAATGCATTGGGTAACGCGAAGGAGTGAAACGTTAAGGTTTCTCCGAAGAGATTTTAGGGAATATACTGTGATGGGTATTCCAAACGTAACCAAGAGGGTTACCCCCTACGTAAGAATGTTATGAATGCCTCAAGTTACCTTTACGTATTATGATTTATATGATTTATTCATGTTTTTATGAGGTATGTTAAAGTGCCTATGTTTTATGGGTAAAGTATGATTTCATTCTTATGTATATATGAACTCATGTTTCCTTTCCATGTTTTTCTTATATAACCCATACTGAGTTTTTACGCTCATCCCAAGTTTTTGAAATGTTTTTCACAGGTCAAGGGAAAGGTACGTGATAAGATGATAGAGTCAAGGATGTGTCAAGAAATAATCCATGTTTTATTTTAAATGTGTTTCCATTGATGGGAATGAAGAATACTATCTTTATGTAACCACTTTGTTTATATGTGGAATGTAATGCAAGTTTTATGATCTAATTCTCTAAAACTCTAAACCCGAAAAGATCCTCAACGTGTAATCTTGTAATAACTCAAGATTAAGTAAGGTTTAAGGCAGGGGCCTTATAGTTGGTATCAAAGGTCGGTTTAGACAACTTTAGGAGTTAGAAAAGTGTTAAATTATAATATTATTTAAATGATATAGCATTTACAGATTACCATGTTGCTTCGCCTAAGATATTTCTGTGTTCAGAATGGTTTTCCGCAGAGGAAACAAAGCAGCTATGTTGGGACGACATCAGGAGGAAGATAACCTTCCGAATCAGCATCCAGAAATGGTCGGAATCGGAACTGAACAGTTTGTTGCAGTGATGGCACAGTTGACTCAGGCTATAAATGGTGGTGGTATCCATGCACGAGATCAGCCAGATCAACCGCAGAGGAACATGTCAGTGGTGGAACATTTCATGAGGCAACATCCCCCATCATTCAGAGGATCATCTGACCCTGTGCAAGCTGAAGGGTGGATTAAATCACTGGAGAAGATTTTTTATGTCATGGGATGTTCAGACAATCAAAAGGTTAGTCTTGCTATTTATCGTTTGGAGGGTGAGGCAGATCAGTGGTGGTCTATGGTTAAAAATATCAGGGATGCCGATGAGATTGATGCTCTTGACTGGGATGAATTCAAAGGTATGTTTCTTGAGAAGTATTTTCCTAAGGCTGTTCGACTTAGGATGGAAAATCAATTCTTGGAATTGAAGCAAGAGGAAGACTCAGTGGCTTCCTATGAAGAAAGGTTCACTCGATTGGCAATGTATGCTCCAAATTTTATCCGGGACCTTGATAGTAAAATCAATCGTTTTTACTCAGGATTAAAGCCAAAGTATCGAAGGGCATTAGCGTCTCGTGAGTTTAAAAGTTATGAAAAGCTTGTTCGATGTGCTGAGAAGGTGGAAATGGAGTTTTCCGATGACCAAGTTTTCTATAACAACCAGCAGAAGAAGAGACCGAGGTGGCAGGAGAAAGGTAAGAATTCTTCAAAAAAGTCTGATGGTAAGAAAACTAAGTTTCCAGCTTGTGATAAATGTGGAAAAAGGCATGCTGGGGAATGTCTTCTGAATTCTGGAAAGTGCTACCGATGTGGTAAGATGGGACATAAGGCTCGTGATTGCACTGAAAAGGATCAAGCTGAAGGGAAGAACAAATTTGATTTACAGTTAGTGAAGTGTTATAAGTGCAATGAGATGGGTCACTATGCAAATGAGTGTCCGACAAGGAGCTTGAGTGATGGGAAGCAGTTAGACTACAAGCAGAAAGGGGTGGTGAAATCCTTTGCAACTACTTCAGCAGATGTTGGGCCATCGAATGAAGTGGTGTCAGCTCCAGGGAGCTCAGTATTTTTCGAAGATTGACTTGAGGTCGGGGTACCATCAGTTGAATGAAAAAGAAGCAGATGTTCCGAAGATTGTGTTCCGTACTAGATATGTCCATTATGAGTTTGTAGTTATGCCTTTGGGGTTAACCAATGCACCTGTTGTATTCATGGACCTTATGAATAAAATTTTCCATGAGTTCTTGGATAAGTTTGTGTTTGTGTTTTGAGGTTTGTGAAGAGGTTATGTGTGCCTTGTGATTCACAGTTGAAGAATGAGTTGTTTTTTTTTTCATCCTGGCAGTACTAAGATGTACAGAGGTATGCGGGAGTATTACTGGTGGGATGGAATGAAAAGAGACATTGCTGATTTTACTGTGAAGTGTTTTACTTGTCAACAGGTTAAAGCAGAGCGGCAGTTACCGAAAGGGATGCTTCAGCCTTTACCAGTGCCAGAGTGGAAATGGGAAAACATATCCATGGACTTTGTTGTTGGATTACCGAAGACATCTCGAGGTAATAATGCAATCTGGGTTATTGTTGATCGCTTGACCAAATCTGCTCATTTCCTTGCTATACGAGATACTTTCTCTCTTGATCAACTTTCCCGTTTGTATCTTAAAGAGATAGTCAGGTTACTTGGAGTTCCTCTCTCCATTGTATCAGATCGTGATCCCAGGTTTACCTCTAACTTTTGGAAAGGCCTTCAGAAGTCGTTGGGTACTGAATTAAATTTTAGTACAGCTTTTCATCCTCAATCAGATGGGCAGTCAGAACGAACAATTCAGACATTGGAGGATATGCTACGAGCTTGTTCTATGGATTATCAGGGGAGTTGGGACCAACATCTTTCTTTGGTTGAGTTTTCATATAATAACAGTTTTCATTCCAGTATACAGATGGCACCATTTCAGGCATTATATGGGAAGCGGTGTCGAACTCCAGCTTTCTGGGATGAAGTGGGTGAAAGGAAGTTGATGGGACCAGAATTGGTAGAAGAGATGGCAGAAAAAGTTCAGCTGATTCAGAAACACATGAGAACAGCTCAGAGCAGGCAGAAGAGTTATGCGGATAACCGGAGGAAGGATCTATCTTTCGAGGTAGGTGATCATGTTTTTCTCAAGGTTTCTCCTTGGAAAAGTGTGACGAGATTTGGTAAGAAAGGAAAGTTGAGTCCAAGGTTCATTGGACCATACGAAGTTCTAGAGAGAGTTGGATCAGTTGCATACCGAGTGGCTTTACCTCCGAGTTTATCTCAGGTACACAATGTTTTTCACGTTTCGATGTTGAGAAAGTATATGCCAGATCCATCTCATGTTTTGAGTCCAGAGGTAGTTCAGCTGGAAGAGAACCTATCTTATGAGGAACAACCGGTCCAGATTCTTGACCACAGGGAGCAAGTGTTACGGAATAAGGTGATTAAGCAGGTAAAGGTTTTGTGGAAAAACCACATGATTGAAGAGGCAACATGGGAATCCGAAAATGCAATGAGGGATAAGTACCCCAATTTATTTGATAAGTAAATAAATTGCGGGGACGCAATTTTCTAAAGGGGGGAAGGATGTAACATCCCAAGTAAGTAATGAATAATAGATATTTTTTTATCTATGTGTATTAATGATAAAGATAGTGTTTTAGAGGCTTAAAATGAAAATAAATACAATCTTATGCATGGAATACACTAATATTCTTAAAGGGTTGTTTTAGTGCCTTTTGATGGAAAACCATTTTTGAATCTATATTTTGACAATTTTATAAACTATGTTTGTCAAAATAAACTTATCCTTTATGATTGGGACATCAAAATTTACCATGTGTGAATTTTTGGTAATTTTCTGACAATGTTCATTTTTAAATGAATAGTGAAAAATAATGCATTTTACATCAAAACTACTTTTTAATCTAATTTATTTATATGATTAGATTATGTTTTGAATTGGTTTTGAAGTGAAATTAGAATATATTTTTACCATTTTATCCAATGGTGGTCATTGGAATCAATTTCGATTTGAAATTAGACTTAAACTGGTGTCAATCTTTTGATACTTATTGTTTTGTAAAAACACGCTATTTGCTCTGGCAGCGGGAATTAATTATTAAATTAATTAATGTGACTTATATGATTTGAATTTTGTAAAATAGACTTCATTTTTGAATTCGGAATATCAAATATAGCTTAGAGTGAATTTTTGGTAATTTTCTGAAAAACTTCAATTTTGATGAATAGTGAAACCACTAAGTGGTAATCAAGCAAACTGATTTTTCAGTTAAATGAAAGTTTACCACTAATGTGTATTGAATTTTGAAAATCCGACATACATGGTTGTCATTAAGAAGTAAAATGTGGTTCAATGAGATTAAAATAATTTTTTGGTGAATAGTAACTTATTAAGTTCTTAATCGCGATTAGTGGTAATTAGTGTAGTTTAAGGAATAAATAATGCTTTAATAATATAAAATGACCTAGACACATGTCCCAACCTCATTGGTTGTGTCATGGCCGACCAAGACAAGTCATGGCCTAACTTGGGGACCCCATGTATCCACTTTTGTTGGGAAATAACATAAATTACTTTTTATTAAATGTTAAAGTGAAAATGACACAAACATAATATGTTTTGCGAAAACAATTTTTAAGTGGGGTTATACAAGTCCAAATTTTGATTATAAATATTCAATGGAAAGCTAAAAAGATTTCCTACATCATAGTAATTTGTTTATAATTTTTAGACATTAAATAAATTTAATTATTTATGACATAATAATGATGCAGCGATGACATCATTATTTGACGATTTAAATAAAATGGAAAGATAAAATAAAATCTATGAACTACACATGTCCAAAACCAATTGGATGAATGTATTTCGATGCCTTATCACCTTATCCACGAATTCCATCAATGTGGGACCTTTTAAAACCGAAACACATTTTCAAATAATGTAATGTTTCTTTACTTTCCAAAAGTGCCCCTCCTCTCCCCTTATAAAAGGCCCCCACCTCTACCTCATTTCACACACTCTTCAAGCCATTGGCTCGGCCAACCCCTGCCCATTTGCTCTCTCCACATCCCTCTCCTCATCCTAGAGGATTCCCTTTGGGCAGAATTCTTTCAAAGGAAGCCTTTAGGCTCAAACCAAAAGAAGTTACACTTTTTAAGGTATTTCATTCTCTCATGATCATTTGTTTTATTTTGCTTCTCCGACCCCCTAAACTCTTTTTATTTACTTATTTTGTAACAACACCAGTATCTTCAATATACTAGGATGTTCTTATAAGATATATTTGAGCTACACTCTCACACAACTACATCAAATGGTTAAAGAACATACGGTTTCCGTGGATGGCGAAATTCTGCCTCCCGAAACGATGATTGTTCAATACTCATTTAACACCTTCAAAGGTGGCCATTATGATGTCACTATTTTTATATATGATATATTATATGTTTATGTTTTCCTTAAGCTTCTGTTTTTTTCATTTTGGGCATACCTTTATGGTTTCCATTATGGGTAAAACACGATATCTTCATTTTAGGAAGTGCGGACTACCGCCCCCTAAAAGTGATTTGATTCGTTAATACCATATGTGGGATGTGTAAAGGATAAAGTTAATGATATTATATATGTTGTTATACTGGAATTATAATATACTTTTATATCATTATGATTCCATTCCAGAAAATATGAAATAGAAATGGAAGTAGCGTTCATGCGTACGTACGGCTTACCGTCTCCATGAACGGTGCATTTCATTTCTTACCTCTAAATGTGATGTAATATTATAAATGAATGTATGTACTGGATATATATGACATATATGATATCTACATAATGAATACCATTCTGGATATAATGAACCTTTGACCAAATTAACAACATGTAAGTATAAGAAGTCAATTTTTGACTTAAGAACCAAATACCGACAAAATGAACATTATTAACTTAAATGATTACATGATGTTCATAACATGGTATAAAAGGAATAATGAACTTGAAAAAGATTCATAAGCAAGTAGAGATTAACTCATGTTTATTATTTAGGAGTTTAAAGAACGGTCGGGTCAAGTCGGATACGAGGTATGGGAACTTCTTAACCCAATTTCCATTCTTTGGGTTAATCTCCTACTTTCAAATTATGTCATTATATTATTATGTCGTATCTTGTATTTGTACTTTATTTATGTGTACTTATAGTGAATACACATAATGTATCTATTTTATTTTGAAAATTATCTTTGTATGGGACTTCGTCTCAATCTCCTTTCATTGAGGCATATTTTATTTTATACACAACTTTCTTTTATACGGTGTATAAACCCCTTTGACTTTTAAATTTATTCAAAAGGATTCTTTTTTATACGAAGCGTTTACTAAACGACAAAAGGGAATGTTTTTGTCGTACGTATGCGGCGACAACGACTTCTCCGCCGTCGTAACCGTTATTTGAGTTTTGGCTTCCTCTACAAGCCATACCTTCTTTTTTAAAAGAAAAATAAATACCATGTTTTACTTTGGTATTGAAAATGGTTTTCATAATGTTTTTATATCAATGTGTTGTATTGATATCTCGTGATTGAAATGTGGAAATTTTATGTTTCCTTTATGCATGTTTTATGTGATATGATTATGTTATGGTTCTTGGGCATTATTATGAAGACGGGTGGTTCCGTGATAAACTAAGGGCGGGTGAGCCCGTTATAGCTCTCCAATGCATTGGGTAACGCGAAGGAGTGAAACGTTAAGGTTTCTCCGAAGAGATTTTAGGGAATATACTGTGATGGGTATTCCAAACGTAACCAAGAGGGTTACCCCCTACGTAAGAATGTTATGAATGCCTCAAGTTACCTTTACGTATTATGATTTATATGATTTATTCATGTTTTTATGAGGTATGTTAAAGTGCCTATGTTTTATGGGTAAAGTATGATTTCATTCTTATGTATATATGAACTCATGTTTCCTTTCCATGTTTTTTTTATATAACCCATACTGAGTTTTTACGCTCATCCCAAGTTTTTGAAATGTTTTTCACAGGTCAAGGGAAAGGTACGTGATAAGATGATAGAGTCAAGGATGTGTCAAGAAATAATCCATGTTTTATTTTAAATGTGTTTCCATTGATGGGAATGAAGAATACTATCTTTATGTAACCACTTTGTTTATATGTGGAATGTAATGCAAGTTTTATGATCTAATTCTCTAAAACTCTAAACCCGAAAAGATCCTCAACGTGTAATCTTGTAATAACTCAAGATTAAGTAAGGTTTAAGGCAGGGGCCTTATAATATATCTCACACTTCTCCCCATAGAGATAATTCCTCCATATTTTTAATTTAAAGATCACATGCTACAACTCCAGATCATGAAAATGAATGTTTTTTTCATTGATTTTTATCTACCTTGTTGTGCATGCTATCACATTATAATTTTTCATCAACACATATTCTATTCCCTTATTTGAACCATGACTATACACCACAAATTTTTCTCCACTTTTGAGGAGTATGAGAACTCGCATAGTGATTAGTCTCTTTTACAACTCCTTAAAATAGTCTTCACATTCTTGAGTCCAGAAAAATGTTACTCCCTTCTTTTTCAGCTTAGTCATTGGGTTTGAAAATCTTGATATGTTCTTCACAAATCTTCAATAATACTCAGCTAGACCTAGAATGCTACGGATCTCTATTACAGATGTTGGCTTGGGCTACTCTTCAATCGCCTTTTTCTTGGAAGGGTCCACTGATATTCCTTTGATGGTTATAAAATGCCCATAGAATGATACTTCCTCTATCCAAAACTCACATTTACTATACTTTTAATACATCTTACCACATCAAAATTTCTTTAACACAGTATTCAATTGCTCCTCATGTTCCTCCTTGCTCCTGGAGTATATCAAAATATCATCGATAAAGACTACAACAAATTTTACGAGGTAATATCTAAAGACTGTATTCATGTAATAGATGAAACCTTCTAAAGCATTAGTGAGTCCGAATGGAATCACTAGGAAATCATAATGTCCATAACTTGTTCAAAATGTAGTATTGGCAATATCTTCCTTCCTCACCTTTAATTGGTGATATCCCGGCTAATGGTCCATCATAGAGAAATAACTGGCCCGATGAAGCTAATCAAACAAGTCATCTATATGTGGTAGGGGATAGTAGTTATTTATTGTGATTTTATTGAGATCATGATAATCAATGAGAAGGCACATTGATCCATCCTACTAATTGATAAATTGGACTGGAACACCCCATGGTGAAGCTCTTTGGCTTAAAAAAACTTCTCCATATTATCCAGTAACTACTTCTTTAGCTCCTCCAGCACTATAGTGGCCATTCTATAAGGTGTATTTGATATAGGCAGAGATCCAGGAATAAGTTCAATTTAGAACTCAACCTCTCGATTAAGAGGAATACAAGGAATATATTCAGGGAATACATCAGTGTAACACCTCGTGATGGGTATGTTCTCAATGATGATTCTCTCCTTTGTCTCAATCATTTGAGATAGACATGCTTTCTCATAAGTAATTAATATCCACACATTAGATGATTATTCTAATCAAGATTCACCTTCCACTTTACACTTGTAAAGAATTAGAGGATGCTTTTGGATGTGAAGGGTGATCCCCCTTTCTCAACAGTTGATGTTCGCTTTATATAAATATAGTCATTCTGATATTCCCAATTTGTGTATACCATGAGACTAAACATGTATTTTCACCAAATATAAATTGTTTTTAGGGTCAAATTATTTATATTGATTATCATAATGATATTCAGGTGTTATCCATTCAAATTCATAAATTAAGAAATGACATAACAAAAATTAAAATATACACGGCATGTGCGTATTATACACGTCGTGTATTATTTCCATGACACAGATAAAGAAGACTAGATACATGCCCATGTTGTCTGGAAAAGCATACAAGTAGTGTACTTCCCATATACATGTTGTGTAGCCCTTCTTGAAGAAGTTTGTGGCTGATGAATAATATTACATGCCTTGTATGGCATCGCTACACGCTGTGTACTTCCACCTACGAGGTGGTGCTGTGTTCCATGTCAAAAATGACGTGTTATCTTTCCTATCGGTAGAGAAAAGATGGCCAAAAGTCATTGACCAGGACACACACTGTGTACTTTCTAATACATGTCGGCTACTACTAAACCATATAAATAGGAGGCAGACCCTCCATGTTTGGGGTATTTAAGAATTGATTCATTCCAAGATAGACCAAGTTGGAAAATTCTAGAGACGCATAAGGAGAGAAGAGAAAAAATGTGGTGATTTCACTACCTCCTCGACATCCTTCAATACAAATCATTTTCAATTCATAATTTAGGTATCAGAAGTAGTTTAGTTATTAGCTTCTCCATGAGTAGATAAATCCCCTATGTGTTGGGAATAAGAAAAATTATGTGTTTTATTTTTTCAATTGTGATGTTGTCATCAAATTATATATTCTCTCTCATAATTCTTTAATAATCCATTCCAATTTTCACAAGAAATATCATATCATACCAATACCTGGATATCTAGAGATCTTATAAGGAATTATGATTAAGAACATACATGATCATTAGATGTGCTTATCATCCCAAGAAGGGGTTCAATTAATAAAATTAAAAGAAATGAAATTCCATAACAAGGGATTGATCTATATTAATTTAAAAAAACTCACCAGTCCAAGGGGGTTCTTTTACATTCATAACACAGATATGTGAGTTATTATAAATAACACAACCTCATAATAAAATTTTTTTAATAACAAATTTTAAAATCCACATCTCCGACACATTCATCCCATTTTTCATCAAAAATAAAAATTTTGTGTTTTTTATCAATAATGTAATTTGTTAAAGTAATTGAAATTCAATCACCCTGTTATTAAAACACAAAAATCGACTCTAAATTTCAGAAAATATCTCTGAATTAATCACAAACCAGAAAAAGAAAACGCAATAACTCCCTTTACCTCTTGCTCTATCTCTTACATTAACTATACTTTTTTGGGTAATTTAATTTAGATTGATGAAACTAACACGTCAGAAGAAATGATACCAAATTTTGGAACTTTTTCAAAGGAATAAAGTTAGTGGTGTTTTCTTTAGTCATGTTTTTATTAATTAAAGAGAAAATAAAAATATAAAATTTATAAAAAAAATTTGTTCATAATCTCATTTATGTTTTTCATTAATCTATATTGCATCTTTTATGCTTGGTATTTTGTTTAGTTTTTTTTCAACTAAGAATGTTCATGACAGGCCAAATCACAAGTTCTAAGAGCACCAAATCATCAGATATCCTTCCACTTGATCCAGAGATCAAACAAATGATCATGCAGAGATGAAGTTTACTTCTGGACAAGCTCAACCAGGACCATCCAATGGTGAAAATAGTAGAGGGAGATCTAGATATTGTATAAATATTTTAATAGCCATTTTTCCTAGATGACAACTAGAACCAACAAAGAAAACTAGCCCCATTTGTTCCAGGGTATGGCCCGCAGCAACTCCATCATTTTGTAACTGGAGTGATTTCCATACCTATGATTGTGTTGTTGTGACACATAAAATTGGTTATGATTTGAAGATAAATTTTTAATATAAGGAAAAACCTAGGTCATTTCTCAATGAGCATTGATAGTTCTATAGAATGTATTTTTAATAAGATGTATGGAAGGAGGGGGTGGTTTTCAAAGTAGATTTAAGTAAATTATATAATTAAAGAGATGAATATTTGAAAAATAAAGGCGGTGTATTAATAATTATGAGAGATGAATATAATTTCATGTTCACTAAACATCTTGGATAGTTCTTTGTTCTAAAAATTTAATATGGTTTTGTTTAATTCTTCGGTTGAAGGTAGTCAAGATCTTGACTCCCCTCTTGCCTCTTCAAATGATGCTTAAAGAACCACCCCTTGACACAATAATCATGTTTCCAATATTTTGTTATCAATAATGGAATAAAAGTTCTACCAAAGAATACAGAAATATAATGAATGTGTGAGATAAATAGGATTATTATGTTGTCTAATCGGAACAACCCTTGATTCCCACTTGAAATATCAACCCAGTCAGAGATGAAATAAAATGAGTTGCACTTAATTATATCAAATAAAATTTAATTAGAGGAGAATCATGTCAAGATAAAAAATAAGTGAAATATTAAACAAAAAATTTATACAAAACCCGTAGAATAACATGTTCTGGAACTCCCTCCCAATTTTGTGCATCTCCCTCGAAATGATCTTCCACTGTTTAGCATGACATCGATAGGAGGAGAAGGCTCGGGAGGAAGTCCATATTCATCCATGATCCCTCTATGAGGATGGGGCCTCCAGAACTTCTAGGATGATGAATAGTCTTTTATAGGACTCCAAAATGGTAGATCTTGGATCTCGGTTCGAACTCTCCAAATGTGGTACCCATGGTGCACTTTTATAGCAAAAATGGGAAGTGGTTTTGGGCACACAAATTGTGTAAAACCATTTTTCACATTGTTTGTGGCATCTAGACAGTCTTAAATCGTTTTTTACAAAACTAGAAAGTTGGTTACACACGTCTTGGATATCTCCACCTAAAGTTGGGCTTATTTTGGACATGTATAAATCTAGATATGGACATCACACAGCACGCATCTTTGGACTCTTTGTAGATTCGGTGGCCTGGCCAGATCACTTCGGTTGGGCCTTTTAATGGCCGAATGGGGCTTGGTAGTCTGTATAATAGTTGTAGACAATTTCTTTTTGGACCATCCCCCAAAATATCAGACCATTTATATTTATGGAGGATTCATACTCTAACAAACAGTGCACAGGTGTTCATGAAACCCATGCAGTTTTGGCCTATTTTCCTTCTTGATCATCTCTAGGGCCACCAAATTTCCTCCTCATGAAATGTAATCATCAAAACAAGTAAAATTTACCCTTTAAATAGGGATAAATACAAAATAAATGATTCAAACATGGAATTACATTTTTTATTACTTTTATAAATTTCAATATAAAAAAAGTTTAGCATAGTGGTGTAAGGGTTTAAATGAAACAGTGAATCGCGGTGCAATCACACCCCCACACCTAAATATTTGAACTCTTATGAAAAGTCACATATCCAAAAATATGATGCAGGTATATATTCCCAACATCATGAAGATTTAACATTTTTGGAAATTTTAATTTATTAAAGTAATGTGGTCAATGCGGGAACCACACCAAGGGGTTCTTCCTAGTGAAAATGGGAAAAGATGTCTCATAAATCATATCACAATAAAATTCAAAGAGATTCATGACACCAAATTATGAAAGGAATTAAAAAGTCAACCATTCCATTAACTCTCCATGTGTGTGGGTGAAAACCATTCCATGATATTATTTCCACTTTCTACCTAATAAATATAGGTTATTTTAAAATTATTCATCTTTAAATGAATTATCACGGAACTCGCCCTACATCCTTTGTAGTCACATTTCAAGACCCACTCAATTAATCATTCCAAGATGACAAAACATAATCTCCCGACCTAGATATCCCCATATTTTGTACATTGCACCACTCCCCTCATTCATTATTTTTGTTTTTTTTTCAGAAGATGCATTTGGAGAAAATCTCACACTCATCTCTCATAACTTGTTTAATCTCCTCACGATACTAATTGTAATAGTTATTATAAGATCAAAGGTAGAGGAGGAGTGGTTTTGGACCTTCCCAAGACACATCCCAAAATTGGGGTTCTAGGGTGTGCAATAGTCGGATATGAGGTACACACACATAGATCAATCTGGTATAGTAATGAAACATATTGGATAGGGAACTAACATGTGTAAATATCATTTTAAGATGAAGAATATTAACCTATATTATATTTACCTTATAGTAAATAAAAAATATTCACACTTTTTGGTTTGGTGAAATAATGTGTTGAGATATTAGTGACATAGTTTTTCCAAAAACTAATCTCACAAAGGGAATCGATCATATCAAAAGATTCACATAGATACACCCATTTATATCATTGACAGAAAAACAATTCACTAAAAATAAATCCTTGATGTTAAATTCATAGAAATAATATTTTTTCCTTCTTTATGGTATTTTTACTTTCCACCCTTATGGTCACCAAATCCTGGAGCATTGAAATTATTGATGGGGAAAATGAAAATACCATAAAGAAGGAGAAAAATAGAAGAAAGAAGAATGGAAATGGAAATCCTAATGAACTCAACAAGATGAGGAAAAGTGGAAATACCATAAATAAGGAGAAAAAGAGAAGAAAGAAAAAGGATAATGAAAAAACCTATCTACACAGGAATGTACCCATCCCCCCACCCCTAGAATGTGCAGTGTCCTCACTGTAATAATTGAGAAGGTTAGAAGGAAGGATAAAACCTGGTGTGTTTCACTGGTATGTTGCTTCTTGAACATGGAGTTACTCCATTGGGAACTCTGGAAGGGCTTCGTGGAAGTACTTCACCTGCTGACCATTGACAGTGAATGTTTTCTTGGTTTTTTCATTTTGAACCTGAACAACACCAAATGGAGATACATTAATAACAGTGTATGGGCCAAACCAGTGGGAATAAATCTTACCAAAATATAGCTTTATCCTTACATTATATGGGAGGACCTTCTGCCCAATGTGGAACTGACTATGAAGTATATGACGGTTGTGGGCAGCCTTGGTTTGCTCTTTATAAATCTTGGAGTATTCATATGCATCTCATCTCACTTCCTCCAACTCCTAAATCAATAACTTCAATTGAGAACCTTCCCCAGAAATATTTGAATTGAAATTTTTGATGGCTCAGTAGACCTAGTGCTCAATCTCAACACGCAGGTGACAACTCTTTCCAAACACAATGCGATATGGTGATATTCCAATGGGAGTTTTGAATGTAGTATGGTAGGCCCATAATGAATCATCAAGTTAAAGACTACAATCTTTTCTATTGGGTTGAAACTTTTTTTCAAGAATCTATTTTTTCACTCTATTTGACACCTCGGCTCGACCATTGGTCTATCGACGATATGTAGTAGACACTCTATGACTGACCCCATAACAATGCAAAAGTTATTGCATTGTTCGGTTTCATAAATGAGAACCCTGGCCACTTATGAAAGACCTAGGTAAGCCAAACCTACCAAAGATTTCGGTTTCAAAAAATTCTACAACTACCTTATAGTCATTAGTTCTTATAGATCGTGCCTCTACCCATTTTGACACGTAATCAACTGCCAGAAGAATGTTCAAGTTTCCAAAGGAATTGGGAAATGGACCAATAAAGTCAATTACCCAAACATGAAAAATGTCATTAAAGATCAACAATTGTAGTGGAATTTCATTTCTTTTTGAGACATTCCCCATTCTTTGACAATAAGGACAAGATTTGCAATAATCATGGGCATCCAGAAAAAATGTTGGCCAAAAAAGGCCAGAATCAAAGACCTTATGAGCAGTCCGTTGGGGACCAAAGTGGCCCCCATAAGATAGAGTGTGATAGAATCTAAGGACAGACTAATACTCGCTATCAGGAACACAACGCCTAAGCACGTGATCACTACAAGTGCACCAGAGGTAGGGGTCATCCCAAATGTTCCAATGAGACTCATGTTTTAGATGACTATCTTGGTTTTCATTGAATTCAAAAGGAATGCAAGATGCTACCAAATAATTTATAATTTCAGCATACCGAGTATTACAATCATGCACTCGGTAAAATTTCCCATCAAGAAAAATATCATTTTTAGGAATACAGTGGGATGAGTCAATGTCTGCGGATGGTGGAATCCTGCTGATATGGTCAGCCACCACATTCTCTGCTCCTTTTTTATCTTTATTTTCAAGATTAATTTCTTGATGGAGGAGGATCCAGTGAATGAGACGTGGCTTGGCTTCTGGTTTCTTAAGGAGATACTGGAGGTCTGCATGGTCTGAGAATAGAATGACATTGGACCCCAAAAGGTATGAACTGAATTTTTACAAGGAACGTAAAATGGAAATAAATTATTTTTTAGTTGTGGTGTAGTTTTCTTGGGCGTGGTCCAAAGTACATGATGCATCGGCAATGACATGTGGAGCTTGATTGACCCTTTGCGACAAGACTACCCCAACTGCATAGTTAGAGGCATCACACATGAGGTCAATTGGTAAAACCCACCGAGGTGGTTGGATTACTGGGAGTGACGTGAAACTCCATTTTAACTTATTAAAATATTCTTAACATTCTCTATCAAAAAAAATTCCTTTTCTTTTTGGAGTAATCGGGAGAGTTGGAGTGCAATTTTACTAAAGTCACGAATGAAACGATGGTAAAATTCATCATGACCTAGGAAATACCACACATCCTATACCTTTTTTGGGAATGGTTAGGAAGAAATGACATCCAATTTTGAGTTATCTACTTGGATACCATACCAAAAAATGACATAACCCAAAACTATACCTTGTCGAAGAATGAAATGGAATTTATCATAATTTAATTCGAGATTCTTTTCAATACAGTGACATTGGACTGATTCAAGGCTAATCAAACATTCATCGAAATAGGATCCATAAACAGTAAAATCAACCACGTACACTTCCATGCCATTATCCAGGTAATCCGAAAAATACTAACCATGTATCTTTATAAAGTACCCAGATCATTGCACAGACCAAATGGCATCCTTCAATAGGAAAATGTGCCAAAGGGGCAAGTGAAGGTTGTCTTTTCTAAATCCTCGGGGGATATATGGATCAGAAAGTATCCAAAACACCCTCTAAGGAAACAGTAGTGGGATTTACCCGCTAGCCTCTCCAGCATTTTTTCAATTAATGGAAAAGGGAAATGGTCCTTCCTAGTGTGTCAGTTTAGTCAAAGATTGTCTTTATAGACACACCAACTATTCTGCACACGGGTTGGAACCAATTCCTTGTTTTCATTTTTTGATTACTGTAAGGCCAGTTGTGTTAGTAACTTATTGAACAAGACTAACCCATTGGCTGTTATAGATGGGGTAAATGATTCTAGCAGCCAATAATTTTGTTACCTCATTTTTCACAACTTCTATGAGGTTTGTGTTCAGTCGATATTGTTCCTGCCTCACTAGTTTAGCCTCATCATTTAACAAAATATCATGTATACCAATTTATGGGATAATATGAAGAATGTCAGAAAGTTTCGATCCCAACCCTTTTTTATACTCCCTCAATAGTTCAAGGAGTCACAATTCATTCTCCGGAGGGAGTGAACTAGAAATGATGAAGGGAAACTTGTTTCCATTATCAATATATGAATATTTTAATTCTTGATACAGTTGTTTTAGTTCCAATTCAGGTGAATTTTCGATTGATAGGAGTGTGTGTCAGTGTGAGAGGACACTAATCTCATCTAACTACTCAATGGTGTCATCCTCATATGAGGAATGAGATTTTATAATCTTAGCAGTATCATCGATGGTCATTGGATCCTCGATGTTAATGAAATTATTAATTAATAATCATGCATGTCAATTTTCTACACCACCACAATAATCAATGCATGATTCATAACCTATAATTTCAATCAATTAAGAACACCCAAAATGGGGATCATGGGAATGAAATGTTGTTTTTCCAGGGGAAGGAAGTACATCAATTGAATTAATAGTGAGAGAGGATTGTTCTTCTAAGGGGTTCTTCATGGCATCAAGGATGTTGAAGTGGAAAATTTCACCACCAAACTCCATAGATAATGTACCATTATGGACATTAATTATTGTTTGGGCCATTTTCAAAAGAGCAACACCAATATAATCGGGGCATGTCCATTCATCCTATCATCCTCTATTTTAAGCACATAAAAGTCAGCAGGAAAAATTAAATTTTGAATCCTCACAAGAACATCCTCTAACACACCAGAGGGGTGTGCGGTACTCTAGTTTTCTAGTTAAACAATAATTAGAGTGGGCTTCATTTCCCTGACCAGAAATGTAGAGTAAATGGAGTGACGCATCACATTTATAGAGGCACCTAAATCAAGCAAAGCATTAGAAAATAATACTCCCCTATTGTGCATGGAATTGAGAATTTTCTAGGATCATTTCACTTGTTGGGAAGTGATGGCTCTATCAATGCTGAAACATTCCTCCCCAAGATCACTTTCCCATCACCTCGAAGTCAACTTCGGTGTGTACACATCTCTTTTAGAAACATGGTGTACTGTGGAATTTGCATCACAACATCAATCAATGGGATGTTAACCGGCACTTTCTTAAAAATTTCCAGTATTTCCTTATCAATTTTGCTTTCCTTTTATTTTCTTGGTTGGGTGGACCATTGAGGAAATGGAAGAGGAATGGTTGGGCTATGTGATTCATCAATATACGCACTCTTTCATTTGTAATGGATTCTCTCAAGACAAGGTTCTTCAACATTTGGAAAATTTGTAATGGTTTGGATGCATGTTTCCATAGGAGGGGATGACTCTAATGGATGATTAATTTACATTCTAGTTGTTTTCCACTCCTAAGGGTGATGTCACTAATATTTTCATTATCCCTTGTGTTAAGTACTAGTTGAGAGGGAAGTTTACCTAACCCATGACTTTGAATTTTCCCAAAAACTTAGCTAGTTGGCCTAATTGGGGTTTGAGGTCTTGAATGGATACTTGAGTATTTTGTTGGAATTGTATATTTTTGACATCCATTTGTTTCATCATATATTCTAGTCTAGGGTCAGTTATTGGAGGGGTTTGTTGAAAAGGACTTTGGGGTGGATGAGGATTTCTCGGTGTTAGTGGTGGATGAATACTCTGCACCAATTGGTTCCACTATTGTTGAAGTTGGATTGAATACCACCCTTTCCTATAGGCTTGGCCCCCCTTCCTCCCAGGGTTAGATGGATAGTAAGGTTCTGGCCTAAAGAGTTGGTTATAGGGGCAGCCTAGAAATATTGCCTCCCAACAATTAGATATTTCCCTCAATTGAGGACATTGGTCAGAGTAGTGTGTTTCAGAAGAATATATACCACGAAGGATGGGAGGGGGATATCTAGATTTCCCTTTGGAAAGATCAAGTTGTCGAAGAAGGTTACTTACCACTTGGAACATTGTATCCACCTTCTTCTCAAATTCAGTAAGTTGCACCTCATGGACACCTCGAATCAGTACATTAGATACTAAACCAACTTGTTTTCTGTTTTGTACCAAGATCTCAATCAGGGTTCTTGCAACAATTAGGGTCTTATCAACTTTCACACCACTTGTAGCAGCATCGATCATATTTCAATCCATAAGGATTAAGACTTCCAAAAAATAATAAATTAAAACATGATCACTTATTTGGTGGTGTGTGTAACATGAATATAACCTTTCAAAGTGTTCCAAATATTCATGTAATGTTTCCCCCTAAGATTTTATTATCCCATAAATTTCTTTCCTTATTGTTGCAGTTCGAGAAGCTATGAAATATTTTTCAAGGAAAAGGTGTTTCATGTCCTCCCAGCCTCTTATTGGGGAATTAAAATAATATAACCAATCTTTTGCAGTATCTTATAATGAAAATTGGAATGTTCTAATCTTTGGTTTTTCTTCATTAACATTTGAAGGTTTTAATTTAGAACACACAGTATGAAATTATTTTAAATTCTTGTGTGGGTCCTCTCCAAGAAGTCCATGTAATCTTGGTAATAGTTGAATTAAATCAGATTTTAGTTCAAAATTGGGTTCCTCAACATTTAATTGACTATAGATGGATTGGATGTCAACATCAGGTGAGGTTAGATATTTTTCTATGTGATTATTTTCATCCATGTTATTCACTTTAATGTCATTTTTAATGTGGGTTCCAAACGAATAATAAGAAGGATCAAGATGAGTGCTGATGTTTTCTAGGTCCTCCTTCACAGGTTCCTCTTGTGTAGCTCGGTGTCGCTGACATAGAATACTCTTCAGTTTGGGTTCAAAAGGTTGTAAGTCTCCCAGATTAGAATTCTTCATACACAGAACCTACACAAGAAAGAAATTAGAACACAAAAAAATGTAAAGGTATAAGATAAAACAAACAAACATTCACAAAATTTACCAAAACAAATTATCAAAAACCCTCACTAAAACGAAAACACTCCTAGAAAAGGGCACCAAATTTTGACTGAGTTGATGTGAAACATCAAATTGGTTATTGTTTTAAGATAAATTTAATGTCTAGGAATGAAACTAGGTCATCTCTCAAGGAGAGTTGAAATTTTTAGAGAATTTATTTTTAATAAAAAGTACTAAAATAGATGTTGTTTTGAAAACAAATTTAAGTAAATTACTCAATTAAAGAGTTAAATATTTGATAAATAAATGTGGTGTATTAATAATTATGAGAGAAGAATACAATCTCAATTTCACTAAAAACATGGATAGTTAATTGTTCTGAAAATTTAAAATGGTTTTGTTTAATTCATTGGTTAAAGGTTGTCAAGATCTTGACTCCCCTCTTACCTCTTCAAATGATGCTTAATGAACCACCCCTTGACACAACAATCCTGTTTCTAGGTTTTTTTATCACTTATAGAATAAAATGTATACCAGAGCATTCTTAAATCTTATGTATGTGTGAGATAAATTGGATTATTGTGGTACCCAATCGGAACAACCCAATATTCCTACTTGAAATCTCAACCAAATCAGTGATGAAATAAAAACTGTTCCACCTAATTATATAAAATGAAATGTAATCAGGGGAGAATCATGTTAGGATAAAAAATAAGAGAGATATTAAACAAAAATATTATAAAAAACTAGAAGAATAATATGTGATGGAACTCCCTCCCATGTTTGTGTAGCTCCTTCGAAATGATAATTCACCGTTTAGCTCGCCATCGAGAGGAGGAGGCTCGGGTGAAACTCCTTATTCATCCTTGATCACCCTATGAGGATAGCGGCCTCCAGAACTTATAGGATGATGAAGAGACTCCTATATGACTCCAAAGTGGCAGATCTTGGCTCCTGGTTCGAACTCTCAAAATGAGGTACCCATGGTGCACTTTTATAGCAAAAATGGGAAGTGGTTTTGGGCACACAGATTGTGTAAAATAACTTGTCACATTGTTATTGGCCTCCAAAAAGTATTAAATAGTTTTTTACAAAACTATAAAGTTGTTTCCACGCGTCTTTTCTATCTACATCTAATGTTGGTATTCTTTATGACATGTATAACTCTAGATATGGATAGTACACAACATGTAACTTTGGACTCTGTGCAGATTTGGTTTCCTAGACAGATCACTTCGGTTAGGCCCTTTAATGGACGAATGGGGCTTGGATATCTTTATAAGAGTTGTAGAAAACTGATTTTTGGACCATCCCTCAAAATTTCACACCATTTAACATTAAGGAGTTTTCATACTCTAATAGATAGTGGACATGTGTTCATGAAACCCATGCCGTTTTGGCCCATTTTCCTTCAGGATCATCTCTAGGGCCACCAAATTTCCTCCTCCAACAATGTAATCATCAAAACAAGTAAAATTGACCCTTTTAATAGGTATAAATACAAAATAAATGATTAAAATGTGGAATTAAATTTGTTATTATTTTTATAATTTTTAATATAAAACATGTTTAGTATAGTGGTGTAAGGGTGAAAATGAAACAGTGAATCGCGGTGCGATCACACCCCCACACCTAAACATTTTCACTCCTTGGAAATGTCACATATCCAAAAAAATGATGCATGTATATATTCCCAACATCATTAAGATTTAACATTTTTGGAAATTATAATCCATTAAAGTAATGTGATCAATGTAGGAACCACACCAAGGAGTTCTTCAAGTGAAAATGGAAAAAGATGTCTCATAAATCATATCACAATGAAATTCAAAGAGATTCATGACACCAAATTGAGAAATGAATTCAAAAGTCAACCATTCCAATAAATCTCCATGTGTGTGGGAGGAAACCATTCCATTATATTCTTTCAACTTTCTACCCAATAAATATAGGTTATTTTAAATTTATTTAGCTTTAAATGAATTTTCACCAAACCCGCCCAACATCCTTTGCAGTAACATTTCAAGACCCACTCACTTAAGAATTCCCAAAAGTCAAACCATAAAATCCCAACCAAGATATCCCCATATGATTTAAATTTCATCACTCCCCTCATTTATTATATTTGTTTTTTTAGATGATTCATTTGGAGGAAATATCACACTCATCTCTCAAACCTTTTTTGATCTCCTCACAATACTAATGGTAATAGTTATGACAATATCAAAGGTTGCGAAGGAGTGGTTTTTGACAAGCCCAAGACACAAACCAAATTTTATTTTAGGGCACGGAACAGTCAGATATAATGTACACACGCATAGGTCAATTTAGTACAGTAATGAAACATTTCAGATAAGGAATGAACAAATGTAAATACCATTTTATGTTGAAAAATATTATCTTAACTTATATTTACCTTCTAGTAAGTAATAAAAATTCACACTTTGTTGTTTGGTGAAAAACTGTGCGCACATAATAGTGACAATGTTTTTCCAAAAACGACTCCCACAAAGGGCATCAATTATATCAAAGGTTTCACATAGATACAACCATTTATATCATTGACAGAAAACCAATTCACTAAAAATATCTCCCTGATGTTAAATTCATAAAAATATTATTTTTTTCTTCTTTATGGTATTTTTACTTTCCCCCCTTATAGTCACCATATCATGGAACGTTGAAATTTTTTATGGGGAAAAATGAAAATATCAAAAAGAATGTGAAAAACAGAAGAAAGAAGAAAGACAATGGAAATTTTAATGAACTCAATAAGACGAGGAAAAGTGAAAATGCCATAGAGAAGGAGAAAAAGAGAAGAAAAAAAAAGATGATGAAAATTACTATCTAACCCAGGAATGTACCAATCCCCCTACACCTAGAATGTACAATGTCCTCACTGTAATAATTGAGATGGTAAGAAGGAAGGATAAAACCTGGTGTGTTTCACTGGTATGTTGCTTCATCTTTAACATGGAGTTTCTCCATCGGGAACTCCATAAGAGATTTATGGAAGTGCTTCAGCCGCTGCGCATTGACATTGAAGGTTTGCTTGGTTTCATCATTTTTAACCTGAACATCACCAAATGGAGATACATTGATAACAGTGTATGGTCCAAACTAGTGGGAATAAATCTTACCTAGATGCTACTTCAGCCTTGCATTATAAGGGAGGAACTTCTTCCCAATGTGGAACTAACTATGAAGTATAGGACGACCATGGGAAGCCTTGGTTTTCTCCCTACAAATCCTGGAGATTTCATATGCATCTTTTCTAATTTCCTCTAGCTCCTAAAACAGCAACTTCCTTTGATAGCCTACACCTGAAAGATTAAAATTGAAATGCTTGATGGCTCAATCGGCCTAATTCTCAATCTCAGTAGGCTGGTGACAACTCTCTCTAAAGAGAAGGTGATATGGTGATATTCCAATGGGATTTTTGAAAGGAGTATGGTATTCCCATAATGAATCATCAAGTCGGAGACTACAATATTTTCTATTGGGTTGAATAGTTTTTTTGAAAATCTATTTTACCTATCAATTTGACACATCACCTTGACTATTAGTCTATAGATGATATGTAGTAGACACACTATAACCCACCCCATACTAATGAAAAAGTGATTTCATTGTTCGTTTGCATAAATGAGAACCCTTTTCACTGATGACAAACCTATGTAAGACAAACCTATAAAAGATTTGGGTTTTAAACAATTGTACAACTACCTAAGAATCATTAATCCTTGTAGCTCGTGGCACTACCCATTTTGAAATTTAATCAACTTCCAGAAGAATGTGCAAGATTCCAAAGGAACTGGGAAATGGAGCCATATAGTCAATTCCCAAAACAAAAAAAATTTCATAAAAGAGCAACGGTTAGTGGAATTTTAGTTCTTTTAGAGACATTTCCGATTATATGATAATGAGGATGAGATTTGAAAAAATCATGGGTGTCCCAAAAAAGTGTTGGCCAAAAATTTCCTAAATCAAGGACCTTGAGACCAGTCCATGGGGACCAAAGTGGCCCCCATAATAAAGAGTGTAACAGAAGATAAGGATAGACTAATACTCACTATCAGGAACACAATGCCTAAGCACCTGATCACTACATGTGCGCCAAATGTAGGGGTCATCCCAAATGTACCAACGAGACTCATGTTTTAGATGACTATCATGGTTTTCATTGAAATCAGTTGAAAAGAAAGATGCTACCAAATAATTTAAAATTTCAGCATATCAAGGAATAGAATCATGCAATCGGTACAATTTCCCATCAGGAAACATTTCGTTTTTATGAATACAAGGGGATGAGCCAATGTTAGAGGATGGTGGAATCCTACTGATATGGTTAGACAGCACATTCTCTTCTCCTTTTTTATCTCTAATCTCTAGATTAATTTCATGAAGGAGGAGCATTTATCTAATGATATGTGGCTTGGCTTCCAGTTTCTTAAGGAGATCCTAGAGGGCTACATGGTCTGGGAACACTATTACTTCAGACCCCAAAAGGTATGACCTGAATTTATCCAAGGAAATTACAATGGTGAGGAATTATTTTTTGTTGTGGTGTAGTTTTCTTGGGTAGAGTCCAAAGTACGTTAGTCATCGGAAATGACATGTGTATCTTGATCGACCCTTTGTGACAAGGCTGCCCCAACGACGTACTTAGAGACATCACACATGATCTCAAATGGTAAATTTCACGGAGGTGGTTGGATTACTAGGGGTGACATGAGACTCCATTTTACACTATTAAAATATTCCCCACATTCTCTATCAAAAATAAAATCCTTTTCATTTTTGGATTAATCAGGAGTGGGGGGTGCTATTTTACTAAAGTCACAAATGAATGGATGGTTAAATCCAACATGACCTAGGAAAGACCGCACATCGTATAAATTTTTGGGGAATGGTAAGGACGAAATGACATCCACTTTTGATTTATCTACTTGGATACCATCCCTAGAAATGACATACCCAAAAACTATACCTTTTCGTACAATGAAATGAAAATTCTCATAATTTAATACTAGATTCGTTTTAATATAGGGACTTTGGACGAAAGCAACACTACTCAAACATTCATCAAAAGAGGATCCATAAATAGTGAAATCAACCATGAATAATTCAATGCAATTATCCAGGTAATCCAAAAAAATAAAAACCATGTGTCATTGGAAAGTACTCGGAGCATTGCAAAAACCAAATGGCATCCTTCTATAGGAAAATGTGCCAAAGGGGCTAGTGAAGTTTGTCTTTTCATGATCCTTGGGGGAAGTATGAATCTGAAAGTATCCAAAATAACCATCAAGGAAACAGTAGTGGGATTTACCTGCTAGCCTCTCTAGCATTTGGTCAATTAAGGGAAAAGGGAAATCGTCCTTCCTAGTGTGTTGGTTTAGTCGGTGATAGTCTATACAGACAGACCCACTATTCTGTACATGATTTGGAACCAATTAACTGTTTTCATTCTTTATTATTGTAAGGCCAATTGTTTTAAGAAACAATTGAATGGAACTAAACCATTGGCTATCATAGATAGGGCAAATGATTCCAGCCACCAATAATTTTGTTACCCCCTTTTTCACAACTTCTATGAGGTTTGGGTTCAGTCGACATTATGCCTCCCTCACTGGTTTATCCTCATCTTTTAACAAAATATGATGTGTACAAATTGATGGGATAATACCTATAATTTCAGTAAGTTTCCATCCCAAATATTTTTTATACTCCCTCAATAGATCATGTAGTCGCAATTTATGCCCATGAGGGAGTGAACTAGTAATGATGATTGGAAACTTGTTTCCATTATCAAGATATTAATATTTTAAAACTTGAGGCAGTTGTTTTAGTTCCAATTCAGGTGGATTTTAGATTGATAGGAGTCTGTTTGAAGTTCATAGGTCACTGATCTCATCTAACTGCTCAATGGTATCATCCTCATATGAGGAATGTGATTTTACAAGCTTAGATGTATCGTCGATGGTCATTGGATCCCTAGTGTTCATGAAATTATCAATTAATAAACATGCATGACACTTTTCTAGACCACTACAACAATCAATGCATGATTCATTACCTAGAATTTCAATCACTGAATAAAACTGAAAATGGGGATCAGGGGAAAGAAATGTTATTTTTTTAGGTGGAAGGAAGTACATCAATTGAATTAATAGAGAGATATGAATATTCTTCTGAGGGGTGCTTCATGGAATCAAGGATGCTGAAGTGGAAAATGTCACCTCCAAACTCCATATATAATGTACCATTATAGAAATTAATTATGTTTTTTGTGGTTTTTAAGAAAGGACTCTCCAATATAATCGGGGAATGTCTATTCATCTTATCATTCTCCATTTTAAGCTCGTAAAAGGTAGCAATAAAAATTAAATTTTGAACCCTAACAAGAACATCCTCTAAACACACCAGAGGGGTGTGCGGTACTCTTGTTGGCTAGTTGAACAACAATTCCATAGGGCTTTAGTTCCCCTACCTTCAATGTAGAGTAAATGGAGTGAGGCTTCACATTTTTAGAGGAACCTAAACCAAGCAAAGCATTAGAAAAAGAATACTCCTCTATGGTGCAGAGAGTTGAAAATGTTCCAAGATTTATGCACTAGGTGGGAAGTGATGGCTCTATCTATGTTTAATCATCCCCCCCACCCTGCTCACATTCTCATCACCTCGAAGTCGCCTTTTGTGTGTACACATCCCTTGTAAAAACATGGTATACTGTGGAATTTGATTCATAGAATTAATCAATTGGATGTTAACCTATACTTTCTTGAAAACATAAAATATTTATCTATCAAGTTCGGTTTTCTTTTGTTTTCTTGGTTGGTGGCCCTTTGAGGAAATGGATTAGTAATGGTTGGGCTAGGTGACTCATCATTATACACACTCTTTCCTTTGGAAGGGATTCTCTCAGGACAGGGTTCTTCAAAATTTGGAACATTTTTAATGGTTGGGGTGGATGTTTCCTCAAGAGGGGATGACTCTAATAGAGGATTAATTTTACTTTCTAAATGTTTTACACTCATATGGGTGATAGCACTAACATTTTCTTTATCCCTAGGGTTATCTACTAGTTGAGTGGGAAGTTTACCTGACCCATGACTTGAAATTTCACCCACTGAGTTAGCTAGTTGGCCTAATTGGGTTTTGAGGTCTTTTATGGCTACTTGAATGGTTTTTTGGAATTGGATACTACTGGTAGCCATTTGTTTCATCATATATTCTTGGCTAGGCTCAGGGTTTGGAGGGGTTTTTTAGAAAGGCCTTTGGGTGGTTTAGTATTTCTAGGTGGTGTTAGTGGATGACTACTCTGCCCCGATTGGTTCCATTATTGTTGAGGTTGGATTGAATAGCACATTTCCTATAGGCTTGGTTCTCCTTCCACCCAGGATTGGATGGATAGTAAGGTTCCTGCCTAAACGGTTGGTTATTGGGTAAGCCTGAAAATATTTCCTCACAATTATCAGATGTTTCCCTCAATTTAGGACATTGGTCAGAGTAGTAGGTGTCAGAAGAAAATATACCACCATGGATGGGAGGAAGAGATTAGGATTTACCTTTGCAAAGAGAAAGTTGTCGAAGAAGTTTACTTACCTCTTCAAACTATGTATCAACATTCTTCTTGAATTAAGTACTTTTCACCTCATGGACAGCTCGAATCGGTACATTAGTCATTGAAGCAAATTGTTGTGTCTTTTGGCCATGTTCTTAATCAGTGTTCTTGCAGCAATTGGGTCTTATCAACTAGCACAACACCTATAGTATCATCGATAATATTTTGATCAATAGGGATTAAGCCTTCCAAAAAATATTTAATTAAAATTTTATCACTTATTTGGTGGTGCAGGAAACTTGAACATAACCTTTTAAATCATTCCCAATGTTCATGTAATGTTTCCCCTTGAGATTCTATTATCCTGCAAATTTCTTTCCTTATTGTTGCAGTTCGATAGGCTGTGAAATATTTTTCAGGGAAAAGGCGTTTCATGTCCGCCCAACCTCTTATTGGGGAACTAACATAATATAACCAATATTTTTTGTATATTTTAAAGAAAAGGGTAATTCTATAAGCTTTACTTATTCTTCATCCAAATTTTCAGGTTTTAATGTAGAACCCACAGTATGAAATTCTTTTAAATGCTTGTGTGGATCCTCTCCAAGAATTCCATGGGATCTTGGGAATAGATGAATTAAACCAGACTTTAGTTCAAAATTGGGTGCCTCTCCTTATAATTGAATATATGTGGGTTGGATATCAACATCAAGTGAGGTTAGTTATTTTAGTGTTATAATTTTTTCATCCATTTTATTCATGTTAATTTTGGTTTTAATGTGGGTTCCCAAAGAAGAAGAAGGATCAAGATGAGTGCGGAGGTTTTCTGTGTCCTCCTTCACATGTTCCTCTTGTGTATCTAGGGGTTGCTGATTTAGGATCCGATTTTTTTGGGTTCGAAGGGTTGTAAGTCTCTTGAAGTAAAAAAGTGTCATACACAGAACCTAAACAATAAATAAATTAGAACACAAACAAATGTAAATGTAGAAGATAAAACAAACAAACATTCACAAAATTTACCAAAAAAATTATCCAAAAAACGCAGTAAAAGAAAAGCGCTCCCTGAAAACGGAACCCAATTTTGACCACGTTGTCATGACACATCAAATTAGTTATGATTTTAAGATAAATATATAGTATAGGGAAGAACCTAGGTCATCTCACAAGGAGAATTTATTTTTTTAATGAATGTATTTTTAATAAGAAGTGAAAAATGAGGGGGTGGTTTTGAGAACAGATTTACGTAAATTAATAAATTAAAGAGTTAAATAGTTGATTAATAAAGGTGGTATACTAATAATTATGATAGAAGAAAATCATTTCATGTTCACTAAAAATCTATGATAGTTAATCTTTATGAAAATTTAACATGGTTCTGTTTAATTCTTTGGTTGAAGTTTGTCAAGATCCTGACTCCCCTCTTGCCTCTTCAAATGATTCTTAAAGAACCACCCCTTGACACAAAAATCGTGTTTCCAAGATTTTTTTATCAATTATATAATAAAATTTCTACCATAGAATAAATAAATCTTATATATGTGTGAGATAAATAGGATTATTGAGTTGTCCAATCATAACAACCCAATATTCCTACTTGAAATCTCAACACAATCGGTGTTGAAATAAAAAGCCTTCCACTTAATTATGTCAAATGAAATATAATATGGGGTGAAGCATGTCAAGATACAAAATAATTGAAATATTAAACACACAAATTATATAATACCAGTAGAATAACATGTGTTAGAACTCCCTACCATGTTTTTTTAGCTCCCTCAAAATGATCATCCATAGTTTAGCTCTCCATCGAGAGGAGGAGGAGGCTCAGGTGGAAGTCCTTATTCATCCATGATCCCTAATATGAGGATAGGGGCAACTAGAAATTCAAGGATGATGAAGAGACTCATATAGGACTCCAAAATGTAATATCTTGGCTCCTGGTTCTAACTCTCCAAATGAGGAACCCATGGTGCTTATTTATAGCATAAATGGGAAGTGGTTTTGGGAATAAAGGTTGTTTAAAACCACTTTTCACATTTTTTTTGCCTCTATAAAGTCTTCAATCGCATTTGAAAAAACTATAAAGTTGTTTCTACATGTCTTGGATATCTCCACCAAATGTTTGGCTTCTTTTGGACACGTAACACTCAAGATATGGACAGAACACAACACACAACTTTGGACTCTATGCAGATTTGGTGGCCTGGATAGATCACTTCTTTTGGGCCCCATAATGGCCGAATGGGGCATGGGTGTCTTCATCGGAGTTTTAGAAATTGAATTTTCTATCAAACCACAAAATATCAGCCCAATTGGATTCACGGTTTTTTCATAATCTATCCAATAGTGGATAGGTGTTCATGGAACCCATGCAATATGGGACCATTTTCCTTCTGGATCATCTCTAGGGCCTCCAAATCACCTACTCCAGCAATGGAATCATAAAAACAAGAATCATTGACCCATTCAACAGTGATAAACACAAAATAAATGATTCAATCATGGGATGAAATTTGTTATTATTTTTATAATTTTCAATATAAACAAGTTTATCATAGTGGTGTAAGGGTGAAAATGAAATAGCGAATCGTGGTGCAATCAACTTACAAAAAAGTTGGGTGCCTTATTTTAGTCAAGAGAAAATTTTTGTGCCCCCGCCTCCTTGAGACAAGATTCCCCCACTATAAACACTTATGGTGTACTTACTCCCCTCCATCCAAGGAGCACCCACGAGGATTGTAAGACCTATGGTGCAGGCCCATCATTTCGAAATCAAGTCAATCATCATGAAACTCATACAAAATATAGTGTAATCTATAGGATAACCCTATGTAAAACCCAATTCTCATCTCTACAATTTTTTAGAGATATATAACACCTTCTGCTACCATGGGGCATCTGAGGATGGCTTTCTCCATTTTATATTTCCAATCTTCTTAAGGGATAAAGTGAGGGGCTGGATCAAAGGCCTACCTCAATGATCTCTCCTCCCCTGGGAGGCATTGGCCCAGGCATTTCAATCCAAATATTTTCCACCCTCTAATACTGGGACACTATGGAATGAAATTTGTAACTTTCAGCAACATGACTCTGAATCCTTATACGTCTCTTAAGAGAATTTAAAATAAATTCTAAGGGATTAACCTAATCAGGTCCTTTAGATGCTAGTCACAAAAAAATTATGGAAGTCTCGTAAAGAACACCAAGTTGGTGGTGGATGCAATAGCTGGAGGAACCATCATTAAGAAAACATCATAGGAACACTTCGACTTTCTTGAAGACATGTCTGCCAACAGCTTCCAATGGAATTTAGAGTGGGGAACTCAGAAGAGAGTCACGAACAACATTAATTCCAAAATGATGATTTCCACTCAACTTGATGTCTTTTCCACGAAGATTGATGGGTTAAATCTAAATAACGCATCTCTAGCTCAAACGGTGAATCACCCAGAATGCGATGAATGTGGTGACAATCTCATCATGGGTGAATGCCTAGGGAAAAGTTTTGTTACAACAAATGGTGAGGTAAATTTCATATCCCATAATAGAAGGTCCAATATGTACCCTCAATACCAAAATGTATCATGGAAAGATAACCTGGATAGGGTATGGGGCAGGCATGACAACAAAATTTTCAACCCCATCCTTAAAGGCCGACCAATTATGGGAAACAAAAACACCAAAATCCATATCCATGATAGTAGTCGTCGGGACCCTTCCAGCAACAAGGATATAAAAACCCTCTTTTGGCGCATCAACAAAGGTATCCACAATATCAAGTGGTTTCCCATAAAACCTATCATGAACCCCCATCCAATCTAAAGGATATGATGACAAAATTTACAAGAACTGTTGAAACAAGATTTCAAAATCAAGAGGCATCCATTCATGGCCTTGAGAATTATATTTTGAAACATTCTAATCATATATACTGAAGGAAACTTGGTACTCTACAGGGTAATACTGAGAATAACCCAGGGGAAGAATCCAATGATTTCATGTAATGAAGTTGGAGGGCTCTACCTCAGAATAAAAAATGCAATTCAAGGTGAAAATCTAGCTCAAAAAATGTCCTCTTCTAGAAAAGAATTCAAAGTTGAAGAGTCTTCCTCGAATCAAGAACGCCAGATATCAAAAATGGTAAGGGTATAGAAGTGTTTAAACCCAATTACCCCCCCCCCTTCCATTTCCTACATGAATGAAGCAAAGGAAGCTGGACCAACAGTTCAAACAATTCATGGAGGTATTCTGAAAACATCATATAAATATTCCCTTCACCAAGGCATTAACTCAAATTCCAAAGTACATGAAGTTAATATAGGAAGTACTCTTAAAAATGAATATGGAATATTTGGGGACAATTCCTCTTACTAAGGAATTCTCTACAATGGTACAACATTATCTTCCTCTAAATCTCTATGATCCAGGAAGTTTCACAATACCATCTTCAATTAGATCTTGTGAGTTTTAGATTGTACTTTGTGACATGGGGGAAGGTGTTATCCTTATTCGCTCTAGAGTCTTCAAAATGATGGGGCTAAATGATCTCCAACCAAATCGGGTAGCCCTTGAAATGGCAGATCGATCCATAAAATATCATAAAGGGCTACATGAAGATGTTCTCGTCAAAGTAGGACATCTTATTTTTCAAGCTGACTTCATCATAATCAACATGGTAGAAGATAAAGAGGCATTGATCATCCATGGAGGTCCTTTCTTGGATATTGGGAAGGTTTTGATTGATGTACATCAACGTGAGTTGATATTTTGAGATGGAGATGAAAATTTCTCCTACAACATCCTCAAAGTAGTGAAGAAAGTATCACTAATGGAGAATGAGGATTGTTTTACTTGATGAAGGTGAACAATCCCTTGAGTTATATAGCAGAATACATGGAATATACTTCTATAACCACTGATCTAGTCATCAATGACATACAGTGTGAAGTTGGACCAGAAGAGTTTCAATTTGTCATTGTCCAGGGAAGTCATTATTGGAAATAATCAATCATTCCAGATATCATAAAACTAGATGAGGTAGAATCCATGGTTCCCTCGGTTCTGAAGGACCCTCAACAAGAACTCATGAATCTCCCATAATCCTTAAAATATGGTTACTTGGCTGATGAGAATAATATTCCAGTAATCCAAAATGATTCTCTCACGAAATGAACAAGAGTAACTCCAACAAGTTCTGCGAAGAAGAAAACAAGAAATTGGGTGGAAAATTACTGATATGAAAGGGAACATACCCACTATTTTCACTAACAAAGTGTTACATGAAGAAGGAGATAAGCCCTCTCGGCAACCACATGATGATTAAATCATATCATGAAGGAGGTAGTGAAGAAGAAGGTAATAAAGATCTTAGATGTGGGGATCATATACCCAATCTCCGATAGCCCATGGGTAAGTCCTCTATAAGTGGTACCCAAAAAGGGGAAATCATTGTAATAACTCATTCTAAAAATGATCTTATTCCATCTAGAACAGTCACAGGATGGAGGGTATGTTTGGATTTCTGAAAACTGAATGATTCCACACAAAAAAGATGACTTCCCACTCCTTTACATGGATCAAATTCTATAGCACATAGCAAGGATGGAATTTTATTTCTTCCTGGTTGGTTATTCGTATTATAGAAAAATATCAATCTCCCCTGAAGACCAAGAAAAAAGCACCTTCCCATGCACTTAAATAACTTTTTCTTATCGTAGGATGTCATTTGGAATGTGTAATACTCCATCCACATTTCAACATTGTATGTTGGCCATCTTCCATGATATGGTATAACAAATTATATAAGTCTTCATTGATGATTTTTTCATCTATGGAAAGTCATTCAACACTTTCTTGTGAAATATTGAATTAGTTCTATATTGGTGTGAATAGACTAATCTTTTTTAAAATGGGATAAGTTTCACTTCATTGAACAACATGGCATTGTCCTAGGCCATCATATTTTTAAGATGGGCATTGAAGTTTACCTGGCCAAGTTTGAAATCATCTCACAATTGCCTATTTCCACATAAGTCTGTGAAAAGCTATGCTTTCTTTGGCATACCAGTTTTTACCAAATATTTTTTCTTGATTTTTCAATGATTTCTCAACCATTAACCAATCTGCTTACAAAGGACTCTATCTTTGAATTTGACCAACAATGCACCATAGCTTTCCAAAATTTGAAGTAAGAATTATTAGAATCCCCTATCCTGATTTTCCCAAATTTGGAGGAGTAGTTTGAGTCTATGTGTGATAAAAGTGACTATCCAGTGGGAGCATCTATTGGGTAGATACTTGATGGAATGTTCATACCAATCTATTATTCCAGAAAAGCCTTAAATGAAGCACAGATCAACTATGCTACCACTGAGAATGGGATGCTCGTCGTGGGTTTTTCATTCGATAGGTACCATTCTTATTTAGTGATTTCAAAATTAATTGTCTACACATACCATATAGTACTGAAATACTTGTTGAACAAGAAGGATGCAAAACCACGCCTCACCTATTGGGGGACTATTCTCCAAGAATTTGATTTGGAGATCTATTAAAATAAGGGTAGTGAAAATGTTGTGGCTGATCATCTCCCCCAGTTAAAATTTCCTCATCTTGAAACAGAAGAAGATAAAGACATTGAGGAAGACTTTCTGGAAGGGAATATTTTCTCTGTTAAAGCTTCACCTCGTATGCGGTATGCTAACATAGATAATTATTTGGATATGGGAGTTATTCACCCCGATATAACATTCCACCAAAAGAAATAATTTATTTCAAATGTGAAAATATATTTCTGGGAAGATCCTCTTCTGTTCCACTCATGTAGAGATGGGGTGATCTGATGGTGCATATCATAAAAAGCAATTCAAGAAATTATAAACATCTAGCATCCTTCCCTATCTGGAGGAAATCATGAACCAGACCAAAAATTGGAAGAAATTCCGCAATCTGTGTTTTTCTGGCCCGCCATACACAAGGATGCCAGAAATTTTGTGGCATGATATGATCGATGCTAGCGGACATGTTACTTGGGATCTGAGCTAAAATTCCTCAACACCGTAATCATGAGTAGAGAGTTTTGACGTATGGGGTATTTAATTCATGGGACCTTTTCCTCCATCATTTAGAAATATTTACATACTAGTTTGTGTGGACTACGTATCAAAGTGGGTGGAAGTTGCTGCTGCAACACACAACACTGCAAAAATCATTGTGTATTTCTTAAAAAAGAACATTTTCAATAGGGTTGGTGTGCCAAGGGTGTTGATCTGTTGTAGATGAATTGATTTTGACAATGTGTTGAGGAAAAATGTGCTTATGATGTACAGCATGAGATATAATCAGGGGACACATTACCATCTCCAGTCTAGTGGCCATGTTGAGGTCTCAACCCGTGAATTAAAGAAGATCCTAGTGAAGACAGTGGGAACATCAAGGAAGGACTTGTCCAAGAAACAAGATGATTCCTTATGGGAATACATGACCATATTCAAGACACCTATTGGAATGTCTCCAATTAGGTTGATCTATGGGGAGAAATTTCATTTACCAGTGGAGGTTGAGTATATTTCTTCTTGGGTTCTGAAATCTCTAAACTACAATCTCCAAGATGCAGTGGAAAATCAAATGTTTCAACTGATAGAACATGATTAGATTCGGTGGGAGGCATATGAAAATTCCATGATATATTAGGAGAAGATAAATTCTATCCACAACCGCATGATATATTGGAAATAATTCCATCCTAGTGATGAGGTACTTTTATTTGACTCTCATTTGAGATTATTCCCAAGAATAATCAAGTCTCAGTGGTCGGGACCTTTCAAAGTGATCAAGGTTTTTCCCCATGGTGCGGTGGAAGTGGAATGAGCGGACAGTCAACAATTCATGGTAAATGGGCAGTGTTATAAATCATATTTTCAAATGTAATCTATGTTGGCTAGACTCTCTACCATACAATTCAGGTTTCACAACACTCAGGTAAGGTGGATCCAATGACGTAAAATAAAGACTCTTCTTGGGAGGCAACCCAGAGGTTACACGTTGTGTACCACCTATACACACAGTGTGTACATATCTTTTTTGTATATATTCTAATATTATATACAAATATTAAATATGTTGATAAAAAAGGATGATGTTGGTTTATATGGTATGTTCGTTGGAATATATCCAAGATGTCTCTAGTTTGAATCACTTTATACCTACCTTCGACACATGATTCATCCTTATGGTATATGTGTTCAACTAAATGGAATGTGTGTTATTTTTAAAAAAAATATTTAAATTTTTCTAAATAAAAGAAAACCTATGATGTATTTTTGGGTTACCCTAGCAGTAATGTAGTAGGTCCCTTTAGCAGTGTTGTAGAAGTGATGAAACTGTAGCAGCGGTGACACTGTAGTGGTGGAAGAACTGTAGTAAGTATTGTAGCAGTGGCTGTACTATAGCAGCACGGGTACTGTAGCAGTACTATTTACCAAGGGGTCCTTTGGGCCAAAAAATGGGTTTTCAAGCCTTTTATTCAGGCCACTTGGCCTTGGGCCTTTAGGCTATTTAATGGGTCTCCCACTACCCACACTAAAGATGTCTTTTCCTTAATAATCAATTGAGGATTTGGCCCCAACCTTTAAAAGAACCACACAGCATGCATTTCAATATACGCCATGTGTTCCATCTATTCAATGATGATTTAAAAAGATTTTGAAATATGACCATACATGTGGGTGAAGTTGGCAGATTGGTAGAGTCTCGGCTCTATATTCAAAAGACCTTAGTTTGAATTCGTCTAATCTACCTCCATCATCCCTTTTATTCAAATTATAAACCACATTTCATGAATTTTATTTACCTTGTGCATAATTTTATATTTACATTAACTATTAAAAATAATTTTAAACGGGTAGCACTATAACATTTTCTCTAGTAGTTGAGGGATAACATTTGGAATGGCTGATCCCTGATTCAAATCATGCCCTAGGCACCAAACCAATGGTTGTAGTTCTCTTTTTCCATTTTAGAACACATGACATGGTTTTTCGGATACATTACATTTCTAGATTTAGTTTTAGTAAATAATAATAGATATATCATTCTTTTTTATTGTACTTATTAATATTAATCATTATGTAGTTTACTATAATAATTATATTAAATTATTTATTTAAAAAATTATAGCGATTCACGGTGTGTGGGTCCTTGTACATGCTATGTACAACGACTATAATGGCTGGGACCCTACCCGACCAGAGCCCATGTCACGAGACCCCCCTCCTTCCATGTTTTCTTCATCTTGATGTCATCACTCCCTTCTCCTCTGAATCCTCCATTTTAGTTCCCTTTTCTCTAGATTTCTCTACTTTTTGATCTTCTGATCAGGTATGTTTTTATTTACTCTATATTTCATGGTTTTTACACCGTTTAAATAGATTTTCAGATCGGCTGACCATTTGGATTCCTTGAAAAAACATGGGGTGTGTGAAGAACACATGCCATGTTTGTACGGTAAATGGACACACACAAAAAAATTTCACCATTTTAATTCTAAAGGGTGTGTATGTTCGGTACAAATCGTGTACCGTGTCTCCCCTAGCCTTCTGGCCCAGCTTGTGTCCTTTGGAACATAGCCCTTTCTCCTTGCCTCTACACGGTGTGTCTATTCGGTACATGACATGTCTTTCGACAATTCAGAGGACTTCGTCTGGATAGTATACATGCCTCACACACCATGTTTACATACAAGGCATGTACCAGTATCCTCACGCCGTGTATTTCCCTTTTCCATTTCCATCATTGAGATGTGTCTGGTTCATTACACAGGCATCACACCATGTTGGGTTACACAGCGTGTACCCAATGATACACATCGTGTACTAATTTTTTCGCAACACCTGTTGTCATGACATGAATAACCAGGGTACACTGATTCTTATATATCTCATATTACACACCATATACTCTAGATCTACACGATGTGTTCTGATGAATGTTTAGTTATCTAACATTTTATTCTCTTTTTACTTTTTCTTATTTTATATTGATTTTTTTTTGCTTTTATTCTTCGTGGTATGGATAATAGAGATCATTATAGTGGGAAGTGGACTACTTCTGTTGCTAAGGGTGAGTGACCTCCTCACAGTTGGATTAGTCTTCGACATTCAGAGAGGTATGATTTGGATTTCCCAGTTTTCCAACCCCCACCATTGGCCACTCGGCCTCATCTTCGGATGCCTCATGCATCCACAAAATCTACCAATACAACAGTTTCTAGTGATCCATTTACTCCTACTATTAATCCTCTAGCGGCGAAATCATCTCCATCCACTGGGGAAGAGAGCTCTTTTTCCCCGACTCCCTCTTCTTGATCCACCCCCTATGGTCTATCCTCCACACCCACAGTGGACCCTGGCTGAGCCGACACCCGCACCCTCTACTCGCCATCCCTCTATGCCTGCTCCAGAAACCACTAGTACACCACCAACCACTACGGTAGGGCCATCTGCTCCAGCACTAGTCATTCCACCACCCCCCCCCCCAGCACCGGCTGGTGCCCTCCATCCACCATATCCTCACCCTATCTTTCTTGAAGGTCATCCTGCGGCCGAGATATGGCAGCGATTCTCCCACAACATTATCCAGTTGAACAGACACTACACGGACATCAATGTTCCCCAATGTCTAGGAATTTGGGAGGATCTTGAGGAGATTCAAGGACATACACATTAGCTGGACACACTATAGGCCCACACTCCTGCCTTTTTGAGATTTATGTTTGGAGTTCATGGCTACGTTCGAGTTTGATAGGCACACATACCGCTAGACTCGCACAGACACTACTGTTGCAGTATGTTTTTGACTATGAGGATGAAATTTTTCCCTAACTATAACTGACTTTGGATGAGAGTGCGACTTCAATCACCATCCTTCCACCCCATGTCTTGTCTCCACCTTGACCTGCCCCGAGCGCTCTGATATTTTTGCGAAGTGGTGGGTGTTTTATGGGACTGACCACAGGTAGACACCCACATCACATAAGAATACAGTTACTATTTCCCCTAATCTTGGTTCCCATCACTGGTGCTTCATCTCCATTCTTTTTCCTCTCCATGAGGATAAGGGTGTTGTATCTTGATGGGACATGCATCTTCTTAACTGTATCATCCGTCATGATTACCCATAACTCCTCTATCCTTCCACTTTCTTTTTTCATTCTATGATCCATGGCCATCATGGAAACCTGAACAGTGGGTTCTATGCCACCCGACTGGCACACTATTTGTGAGTATTTGAGCTGTCTCTCCCTCATGACCACTTGGGTTCTCCTCAACATATAGAATTCCTCATGCTTATCCGTATGAGGATGGTCAAGATTTGGGGGATGGCTACATGCATGTGAAATATTCTCCTACTCCTAATGGGGTGAGAGATGACTCAGCTGATCCCACCAGAGTTGTTGACAAGGACCCACCACATCTACCGGTAGATGTTCCCTCACCACCCAACCCCCCTTCTTCGAGCCTTACTTCTTCTTTTACCATCCTATCTTCTTCTATGCCTTCCACCACCTCACCTCCAGTCGAACCCTCGTCCAATATCTCTTTCCCCCTCCTCTTAGCCGAGCTAGAGTGCTGCAAGTATGTTATGGCATAGACACATGGGAGGATCAAGCAGATCGTGGAGCTTCTTCTCCAAAATCATGGCCTTTCACTACCAGTGACCTCTATGACTCTGGCACCGCCCTCTACTCCTCAGCCTTCTGCCGCACAACCTCCGTCGACTACTCTAGCCATGGATTCCATTCTACTTTCTACTACTAGAATGGCTACTACCTCCTCTACTGAGCCTACAGTGCCTCTTGTGCCTACACCTCAGAGTGCCAAGCTTTTGCCTTCAGTATCCCCTCTGATTACTTTGCCAATGCCAGATTCTTTTATAGTAGATGATGTTTATTTTGAGGCTACCTAGTGACTGGTTTCTTGGCACATTTATTTCCAATATATATATATATATATCATTTTTGTGATCTCCATGGGATTTGATGATGTATGTATTTTCTGATTTGTTGTCATTTCCCATGAAGGGAGTATTTTTAGGTGTTTATTTTTCCTTAGTACATTGGGTTTACTTCTTCCACTGACGTCCCTCGTCTTACACCCATTGTTTCCCTATATTCCCTCCCAATCCTTATTACTACAGTTGCGGGACCATGTGTTGTATTAAGTGTGGGGGACGGCCTCTGATTACACTACTATTTGTCGTGTACTGATTTTGGGGACTTCATTAATAGTTGACATATTTGAAATTGTGGATAATTTTTTATTAACTATATTTATAAATAATAAATGCATAAAAGGTAATTTTAAAAGTTACATGCTTATTTATAGTTTTAACGAATTTTAAAATGATTTCTGATATAGTTTGATTCTAGATTCTAAGCCTTGGACATTTACATTTATTAGACTAGTCATTTTGTACTCATGTCATTACCTGATTGACCCATGTATTTTTTCCATTTTCGAGAGGTATTATAATCCTTTGTGATATATTCTTTCTTATACCCTCTTTTCATGAAATATTCTTAGGATATTCATAACTGTCATAACATGCTAGTTTATCTCTTCAAAACATAATGATTTATGAATAACATTAACATGATTGAGGCATTTGATTTTTTTTTCAGCCCCTTTGAACTTGATACCTACCCTACATCAGATCTTTGTAAAACCCTTAAAAACCATGACCTTTCTTGATGGGATGCTACATTACCAACCTATTTTCACTTCTAACTCAAATTCTTTTAATTTTTTTCATTATTTTTCACTTGATCATTGGAGAGGTATTTTTGTCCATACATGGAATATATTGGTGAGAAACCATGAATTTAAGTGTAGGGGATTTTATCAATTGTTCATTCGGGTAGAAGGTATTCCAAAACCACTATTATTTGTATTATTAGTAGTCCCTATATTAAAAAAATAAAAAAGAGGGTCTAGATTCATTGATGGTCTGTGAGCCCAAATTGGCAATGGAATATCATGGTGATGATACATTTGAGAGACCGTGATTAGGGGAAACATTCAGTAAGGTTTATTTTGAATATCATGAATTATTGTTTAACAATTCTTCCTCCTCTCGAAGACCCTAAGATTATTTTTCATAATTACCTACCAACCCATAGCCATAAAAAAAATTTAACCTTATTGAATGACCTCATGATTTTTGTGATTTGACTTCTGAATAGGATAATGGGAACACTTGAAAGCCTATGGATAGAGTTAATATACATAATATTGACCATAACTCTGATTAAATAATCATGAGTGATGATTGTTGTATCTTTGGGTAAGGTAAATCATAAATTGAAACATTTATTTATGAAAATTTAAACAATTTGAATGAAAGATGATGCAGATTTTTAATTAAATTATATATAAGGAAATATTACAATATCTTTGGAATTGAAATATGTTTTGTGATTTTAAAAAAAAAATCTTATATGGCTATAGTATTGATATTTATAATTAGATGAATGATTTATTTTTTAATATGGATTCTATTGATTTGATTTTGATATCTTTCTTGATGAAAATAAAATGAATAAGTGTGGTGGAATTTGATATGCCCAATTTGTGTATACATTTTCATACATAGTAGTGTGCATATAAACTTGTTTTTTCCTCAAATACCAATAATTTTGTGGATAAAATTATTTATATTGATGATTATGATGATTTTCTGGTTTTTCCATTCAAAGTCATCAATAGGGAATGGACATAACAATAATTCAAATATACACGGTGTGTAATTTTTATACACTCTGTGTGCTATTTCCATGACACAGATCAAGAAGACTAGAGACATGACCATGTTACCATCCAAAGCATACATGTTGTCTACATATCATATACATGTCGTGTGGACCTTCTAGAAGTGGTGGTGGCCGATTAATGATATTTTATTCCATGTATGGTGTCACAACATGTCGTGTACTTCAACCAACAAGGTGGTGCCATGTTCCAAGTCAAAGATGATGTGTTTTCTCACCTACCAGCAGAGAAAAGATGGCCAAAATATGTTGAATAGGTTACACACTGTGTACCATAAATGAATATAAATAGGTGGTAGGCCCTCCATGTTTGGGTTCATTCAGAAGTGATTCATTCCAAGAAATACCAAGTGGTAAAATTCTGGAGATGCCCAAGGAGATAATAGAAGAAATGATGTGCTACTGCTACCTCCCCAACGTCCTTAAAGACAAATATTTTTCAATGTTTAATTCAGGTATCAAAATTAGTTTAGTTGTTAGCTACTCAATGAGTAAATAAATCCCTAATGTGTTGGGGTTGTGGACAAGTAAGTGTTGTTTTTCGCCAATTGTGATGTTGTAATTGTGTTATTTATTTTTTTCTCTAATTCCTAAATAATCATATCTAAATTTCACCAAAAATATTATATCAGACAAAGAAATGGATTTATAGAGATATTATAATGAATTAAAATTACGAACATCCATGATCATTGGATGTGATTATCGTCTCAATAAGGGTATCAATTAGGAAAATTAAAACAAATCACATTCCAGACCAAGGGATTAATCTCTATTGATTCAAAAAAAAACTCAGTAGACCAAGGGGTTCTATCACATTCCTAACCCAAATATATGAGTTATTATAAAAAACAACCTCATAAGAAAATTGATTTAATAACAACCCTTAAAATCCACAGCTTTGACGCCTTCTTCATATCTTTCATAAAAAATCAAATTTATGCGTTTTTTTTTCATGAAAATAATTTGATAAAGCAATTTAAATTTAAATCACCCAATTATTAATAGAAATAATAGACTCTAAATTTCAGAAAACTTCTCTAAATTAATCACAATAGGAAACAAATCTATTTCCTTGTGGATAGATCCCTTACTTGCACTATACTTGTTTTGGTAATTTAATTTTGAGTGTCTAAAGTAACATGTCTGCAGAAAGGATTCAACAATCCATGAAAAATATAACATCTAACTCCCCTAAAGGATGTATAGAATGATTTACTTGATGATTTAGTCCTTAAAAGTTAAATCTGGGAAGAGTTATAAACCATGGATGAAATAATTTCCCCATTCCCTATTCTCACAGATTACATAACCTCCAAATTTTGAGGTTGTATTTGAATAGTTCTACTTAACTTTCCAGTTATGAAAGAATTTTTAGAACTTCAATAAAATAGTATGTTTTCTGTTCTTGAATGATTAACTCACGTACCTATCACTGCATTGTTTTCTAGCACCATCTCAATAGTAGGGATAGCATAAGGCCTACCTTATTGCCTTGGAAGGTGTTGTCAGTTGCCTCCAACAACCCCCAAAATGTGGAAATTGTTTTCGTAATGCCCATGGTCCTTGTAGTTGTAACACTACATTATAGATTGTTTGTGGATCTGAACCTTTCTATATTCTTCCACATTAGTCGGATTTTTCATATCTCGCCAACATTTTTTAACCAGATTCCCCAACTTTCCACTTTGGAAAAAATTCTTGGTTTCCTTTAAACAGTTACAAGGATGCTTCTCCCCATAATTTTTACAAGTGGGTTGGTCAGGCATCGTTCCATCAAGGAATTTATTTACAGAACCACCCACATTAGATTCCATTTTCCTATTTTTTTCATTGGTTCCACAATACCACTGATTGTCTCTGATATCCATTTCAACCTTAAGGGAACAATGGAACAATGTCCTCATAGTTTTCGCAGTCTCGTATCACCAACGCTTTTCATAGACACAACTCTAGTATGCTAAAGAAGTGATCCACCTTTCTTTCAGTGTTCATGAAAAAGCAAGAGGCGTGACTTGAAATCCCTGTAGAGTTTTCTTCATACTCCCCGATTCACTCATCATCCTTCTTCTTGAGTCATCAGAACTCTCTTTCCATCTTGAGACAGAGTGTCAAGGGAAAGTATTTATTGAAAAAAAAATCATGAATTCCTCCGAATCCATGGTTTCAATTTCCTCCCAAGGATTTGTATTCTTGATCAGTGTCCACCGCTGTTCAGATTCCCCATAAAAATGATAGACCACTAGTATGAATTTCTCTTCTTCATAGAACTGGAGGATAAATTATATATTTTCATTGGAGTTAATCAAATGTGCTGTGAAGAGGGGATTTGAATATCCAATAAATATGGGAGGCATTTTCCATATAAAGGATTAAACGAAAACATTATCTTACCTTGGATGAGGAGTATGGTGTTCCACATGATTAATTTTATTATTCATAACTTGATCTAGATGAGAAATTACTTTCAAGAAGTTATGAGCACACATTCCCATCGTATCGGGCATATCGTTAGGGAAATATTCGCATTCCCTATCACATGGATTGTTGGCACATATTCTTATATTTCCCTCCATTAACTATGAAAAATAGTGTACCGTTAAAGGGCATGAATACATAGTTATTTAGAAGAAAAAGGATACTTTCACTACGGGAAAAAGGGGTATTTGCGACGGGATTTATTCCTGTCACAAATAGTCCTGTTAAAAACTTATTTGCGACGGGAATATTTGCCCGTCGCAAATAAGTAGCCTTTTGCGACGGGATAGCTTTCCCCGTCGCAAAAGGACTGGCGCGGTTTGCGCGCCAAATCGTGGCAAACCTATTTGCGATGGGGGAATATTCTCGTCGCAAATAACGGGCGGCGTTAAAAGGTATTTGCGACGGGAATATTCCCCCGTCGCAACTAGTGTGTCGGTAGGTGGTTATTTGCGACGGGACCCGTCGCAAATAACTATTTAACCGTTAACCGTAATAAATGATGGCTAAGGTATTTGCGACGGATACCGTCGCAAATAGTATTATTTGCGACGGGAATCCCGTCGCAAATGGACCCGTCCCAAATAATCTAACCTATAAATACCCTCATCCGTTATTTTCAAATCATTCTCAAATTCCATCTTTTTCTTCTCTCAAAGTTTTATTTCTAAAGTTCAGTTTTTCTCAAGTTTAATTTTTTTTTCGGAGTCGATATTAAAGTTTTGAAGAACGATCAGAGCAGATCAATTTTCAAGGTATTTATGGTCATTTTAATTTAATATTTATTTTTAATTTTTTATTAGTTTTAATTATTCTTAATTAGTTGTAATTTAATTATGTTTACATTGTTTTGTTACTTAATAAATTTAAATTATTAGTATTGTTCATAGTTAATACTAATTAGGAATAATTAGTAATAATTTTTAATAATTAAGAATAAATATTAATAATTACTAATAAATATTAATAATTAGTAATAAATATTAATAATTAGGAATAATAACATTATTAAATTATTAGTATATTTTATTATTAATATTAAAATAATATAATTTTTTATATATATACAATTCTTTTTTCATCTGTGTGTTTGCTGTCTCCACATTTATTATTTGTATGTGGAGATAGAAAACACACAGATGAAAGGAGAATTGTATATAAATTATAAAATTATATTATTTTAATATTAATAATAAAATATACTAATAATGTTATTATTCGTAATTATTGGTAATTATTCCTAATTATTGGTAATTATTCCTAATTATTGGTAATTATTCATTTAATTACTACTAATTAATAATAACTACCAATAATTAGTAATAACTACCAATAATTAGTAATAACTACCAATAATTAGTAATAATTATCATTAATTAGTACTAATTAGTACTAATTACCAATAATTAGTAATAATTACAAATAATTAGTAATAATTAGTAATAATTACCTATAATTAGTAATAATTACCAATAATTAGTAATAATTACCAATAATTAGTAATAATTACCAATAATTAGTAATAATTACCAATAATTAGTAATAATTACCAATAATTAGTAATAATTCGTAATAATTAGTAATAATTCGTAATAATTAGTAATAATTCGTAATAATTAGTAATAATTCGTAATAATTCGTAATAATTAACAATAATTAGTAATAATTACAAATAATTAGTAATAATTACCAATAATTAGTAATAATTCGTAATAATTAGTAATAATTCGTAATAATTCGTAATAATTCGTAATAATTCGTAATAAATAACAATAATTAGTAATAATTAACAATAATTAGTAATAATTACCAATAATTAGTAATAATTACCAATAATTACCAATAATTACCAATAATTACCAATAATTACCAATAATTACCAATAATTACCAATAATTAGTAATAATTAACAATAATTAGTATTATTTACCAATAATTACCAATAATTGGTTATAATTAGTAATAATTGGTAATAATTAGTAATAATTGGTAATAATTAGTAATAATTCGTAATAATTACCAATAATTAGTAATAATTACCAATAATTAGTAATAATTACCAATAATTAGTAATAATTACCAATAATTAGTAATAAGTACCAATAATTAGTAATAACTGCCAATAATTAGTAATAACTACCAATAATTAGTAATAACTACCAATAATTAGTACTAATTAGTAATAATTACCAATAATTAGTACTAATTACCAATAATTAGTAATAATTAGTAATAATTACCTATAATTAGTAATAATTACCAATAATTAGTAATAATTACCAATAATTAGTAATAATTACCAATAATTAGTAATAATTACCAATAATTAGTAATAATTACCAATAATTCGTAATAATTACCAATAATTAGTAATAATTACCAATAATTAGTAATAATTACCAATAATTAGTAATAATTAACCATAGTTAGTAATAATTAACAATAATTAGTAATAATTACCAATACATAGTAATAATTACCAATACTTACCAATAATTACCAATAATTACCAATAATTAGTAATAATTACCAATAATTAGTATTAATTACCAATAATTAGTATTAATTACCAATAATTACCAAAAATTACAAATAATTGGTAATAATTAGTAATAATTAGTAATAATTACCAATAATTGGTAATAATTAGTAATAATTAGTAATAATTAGTAATAATTACCAATAATTAGTAATAATTAGTAATAATTAGTAATAATTAGCAATAATTAGTAATAATTAGTAATAATTAGTAATAATTAGTAATAATTAGTAATAATTAACAATAATTAGTAATAATTAGTAATAATTAGTAATAATTATTAATAATTAATAAAAATTACCAATAATTAGTAATAATTATCAATAATTATCAATAATTTTCAATAATTAGTAATAATTAGTAATAATTACCAATAATTACCAATAATTACCAATAATTACCAATAATTTGTAATAATTAGTAATAATTAGTAATAATTACCAATAATTAGTATTAATTAGTAATAATTAGTAATAATTTCTTCTAATTACCAATAATTAGTAATAATTAACAATAATTAGGAATAATTAGTAATAATTAGTAATAGTTTCCAATAATTAGTAATAATTATCAATAATTAGTAATAATTACCAATAATTAGTAATAATTACCAATAATTAGTAATAATTACCAATAATTACCAATAATTACCAATAATTACCAATAATTAGTAATAATTATCAATAATTAGTATTAATTACCAATAATATTAGTACTATGAAAATTATAAAAAATTTATATAATATTAAAATTATCAATATTTTTAACATGTTTTGCTTTATTCTCAACATATTTAATTCTTAAAGGGTCAATTTTTAGGTCTATCTCAATAAAAAGTTTGCGTCAGTCATGTATGATCTAAACTCTATAATTATCCTAGCTTTAGTGTTTTTTCTAACAAATTATTCAAAACCAGTAATGCTTTTATATTTTATAGAGAAATATGGAACAACGAGGTCGTCAACAATCATTATTAGGTGACCGCATATGGATAAATCAACGTAGAAATCCAAACGGTTCTGGTTTAAATCCAGTATATGTAGAGGGTGTGGAGAATTTTTTATCATTTGCGGCATCAAATCCAGAATTTGTTTCAGAAGGCAAAATAAAATGCCCTTGCAGAAAATGTGCATTGAGAACGTTTGACACATTTGACAAAGTGGGAAAACATCTCTTGCATTTTGGTTTTCAACCAGATTATGTTTTTTGGTATCAACACGGTGAATGCAGTTCCAGAGCAGGTGATACCAACTTGATTCCGGATCCATCCCGGTTTCAAGATTTAGTACATGATGTTGCAGGTTCATTTGTTCAACATACAGAAACTCCAGCTGATATAGCTTCAAATCCTGAGTTGGCACCGTCTGAATTTTATGAGTTGTTGAAGTCTGCTGAGGATGCATTATATCCTGGCTGCAAGATGAGCGAATTAGAAGCAGTTGCAAAATTTATGGCTATCAAATCAGATAACGGAATGTCAAACACCTGTTTTGACCAGATATTTTCTTTGCTTAAAACACTGTTACCCGAAGGAAATGTTTTACCTGCAAATTACTATGAGAGTAAGAGGCTGGTTCGAAATTTGGGACTTACTTGATAGAAGATTCATGCATGTTCAAATGAAGGCATTTTATATTCTGGGGAAAATGAGTCGTTGGATAGTTGTCCCACATGTGGGCAACTAAGATATAAAGAAGGACAACACGGGAAGTCTGGATCGATTCCTGTAAAACAGTTGAGATATTTTCCACTTATATCCAGACTTCAGCATTTATTCATGTCTAAGAATACAGCGACAATGATGTCATGTCATAAAGAGAATATTTCAACTGATAAAATCTTGAATCATCCAGCCGATGGTGATTCATGGAAACATTTTGATAGAGTGCATCCATCCTTTGCTTTAGAAGCTAGAAATGTTCGACTGGGCCTTTCCACTAATGGTTTCTGTCCGTTTGGATCTTATGGTAGTCAATATTCATGTTGGCCTGTTTTTTTAACTCCGTACAATTTACCTCCATGGATGTTGATGAAGGATCCATATATCTTTTTGACTTTACTAATTCTAGGACATCCGAAGAAAAATATTGATGTTTATTTGAAACCATTGATTGATGAATTAAATTTATTGTGGAGTACTGGTGTCAGTACATATGATGTTGCAACAAAACAGAATTTTATACTGAGAGCAGCATTGATGTGGACAATAAGTGACTTCCCGACTTATGGGATGTTATCTGGCTGGAGTACACATGGTCAGAAATCATGTCTTTACTGTATGGGAGAGAACAAAGCATTTATGCTCATTCATGGAAAGAAACCTTGTTATTTTGACTGTCATCGCAGATTTCTTCCAGCTGATCATCCTTTTCGCAGAAACAGATCTCATTTCAGAAAAGGAACAGTTGAAAGGGATGAACCTCCAAAAATGCTATCAGGTACGGAGTTAAAATCAGTTTTATTTTCATTACCTACCATCACTTTTGGTCCCACAATAAACCAACAGAAAATTTCTGGTTTTGGGAAAGAACACAATTTGATTAAACGTAGCATATTTTGGGATTTTCCATATTGGTCTGATTTGTTGGTCTGACACATGTTAGATGTCATGCATATTGAGAAGTACTGTTTTGATAATTTGTTTCATACAGTTTTGGATACGCCAGGAAAGAGCAAAGACAATGTAAATGCACGTTTAGATCTTGCCCAAATTTGCAGGCGTCCAGAATTGGAACTATTTGAGAATGTCAGAACAGAAAGGTTACTGAAACCAAAAGCAGCTTATACACTGTCTAAAGAAAACCGTTTATTATTTTGTCAGTGGATTGCAGATTTGAGACTTCCAGATGGTTGTGCTTCCAATTTTGGTAGATGTGTAAAGAATGGTCATATTACTGGATTAAAAAGTCATGATTGTCATGTTATAATGGAGAGACTTCTACCCATTGGATTAAGAGGTCTGTTAAATTATGTGATTTGGGATTCCATAACGGACATGTCTCATTTTTTTCGGGAAATTTGTGTGGCTACGGCAGATTATGATGCTCTAGGCAAACTTGAAAAAGATGTTGTTGTAATTATATGTAAACTATAAAAAATATTTTCGTCGTCTTTCTGCGACTCAATGGAACATTTGATGTTACATTTTCCATATGAAGCCAAATGTGGAGGTCCAGTACAGTTTTGATGGATGTACACATTTGAAAGATGCATGCAAAAATTGAAAAGAAAAGTACGTAATAAAGAATCTGTTGAAGGATCTATTGCAGAAGCTTATTTGCAAGAGGAAATATCTTTTTTCTGCTCCCATTATTTTGAATCTGAGTATCCTTCAAAACACAACCGAATGGGACGGAACGAGACGAATATTTATGAAATCGACAATCAATTATCTGTTTTCAACCAGTCAGAGCTTGGTTTTGGTGGAGTTTATGAACGCTGGCTTTCAGATGATGAACATCATAGAGCTCATACGTATGTTCTGCTCAACTGTGAAGAGATGACATCAGTTGTACTATAAGTGTTTATATCACTTATTCTATCATTTATGTTACAGTAAATAACTTTGGTTTTTATAGGTTGTATGATAATCATATCAAGAAACAAATTCCACAAATTACAGCAGCTGCTCTCGAAGAACGTCGACTGAAAAATTTCTCTCAGTGGTTTAAAAAACTGGTAACATAAAATCTTCATCTTTTAGCAACTCATTCAATGTATAGTTTACTATATTGATAATTATTTCACAAATTTTCTGGTGTCTCGACATGCTGATAAAATTGACAAACGACTGTGTGTATTGAGTAACCCACCTTCCGAACTTGTTAAAACTTATAATGCATATGTGGTGAATGGATTTCGATTCCACACACATGCATATGGGGAATCGAAAAAAACAATGAACATTGGAGTTAGCTTGAGAGGATATCATCATCGAGAAAATGAAGTTGACTTTTATGGCATACTTGATGAAATCATTGAACTCTATTATCTTGGACAACATTACATAACCATGTTCAAATGTCGGTGGTTGGATACAGAGAGCGGCGTGCATGTTCATCCGACTCATGGAATCATCGATATTAAATGTAAAAGTGTTTTCGCAGTAAATGAACCATTCTTATTGGCTCAACAGGCATATCAAGTTTATTACGCAAAGTACTGTGCTACATCAAGAGACTTGACTGATTGGTGGAGTGTAATAAAAATCAAAATTCGAGATAATCAGTTTAGTCAAAGTGAATGTGCTTTCACTGATGTGCAAAGAATTAAAGTTTTTCAAGAGGGTACTCAAAATCAATCTTTTTTACAAAGAGACATGAGTATCGATGACGACACCCCACATTTAAGAGTCAGTGATGACAATGATGTTAATGATGTCACATATGAATTTGAAATGGTAAGAGATGAAGCAACTGTAACTCGAATGGATATCGATGATGTTGAGGAGGAATATGAAGATGACATTGACATATATGAAGATGATGATGAAGATGAACACTGATAGAATTCTATATTATTTATATACAATCATAATATGTATATATGTATATATAATAGTAATTATCAATTATTTGCTAACATTAACATTTTCTGTTTCAGATGGACGACGCCACATTTCGTGAGTTGGCGGATGCTGACCTGCCTTTCGATGCGGATGAGTTGCTGGCAGATGACCCTCAGCCTGCAGGTGCTCCAGGGAGTACGCGGAGGGGGCGCGGTCTTGCATGATTGATGATTCCTGACCCCGTCCCCGAGCGACGTCCATGTCTTGGGTTTGATCCACGCACACAGAGGTGTGGTAACCTGTGTGATAACCTGTGGATTTGACTAAGATTTCATTAATCTATTCACATAATAAATGTTTATTATTTTTACAATTTTTTGCATATAGCAGTCGGACAGGGCAGCGCTATTTTGCACAACTATTTCTCTCAGCCGTGGACCACATGGGAGAAGATTCCCATTGATGTGCAGCAGGCCATGTTTGGCCATTGGTTGGTAAGTACGTAAATAAATAATTTTTATTTTGAAAATTATTTCATTTCTAACTTGATATTTTGATTTATTTGTAGGGTTTATGGTATCCGATTGAGGATACCATGCGTGACGCCATCCACGAGGCATGGGAGGTGGCCATGCATGATCGCCTTTGTCAGTTTTTGCACAATTTAAGAAAAGCTGCCATGAAGAAAGAAGGAATGTCAGATTTTGACGAGTCATCTAGAGCACACCGACCAGAGTACATTTCATCCCATGTATGGGATGGATTATGTGCGCACTGGTTGAGTGGTGCCTTTCAGAGGAGATCATTGGTGGGGAGGCAGAATCGGGGGAGACAGGAGGTGACTCATCGAGCTGGGAGTCGTTCTTTCAGTACTCATAGACAGCTTCTGGTACGTACATTATTTATAAATATTTTATATAACTATAAATATTAACAGTTTATTTTTTATTTTTATAGGCTGTCGAGCACCCCTATATTACGGAGTACGACGTATATCGGAGGATGTATAGTGATCCTGCTACTAGGGAGCTCAGAGGTGATCGTCAGCATCACATCGTGGTCAGTATTATTTGTTTTCAAGTTTAAAAATTAACTGCATATAATATATTCAAAATTTTAATTTTAAATTGCAACTACAGGAGTCATATGAGGCCGCAGCATCACAGGACCGTCCTGAGAGTCAGGCCGAGTCATCAGATCAGACCACTGGCCGTCATTTTGATGAGGCGGCATGGATGCAGGCCACCCAGTATGCCTTCGAGAAGGGTCGGGTAGTTGGTATCGTCTCTCGACTGACTCCCGGAGATTATTATGGCAGTACTGCGATGTCGGCATCCAGCTCGAGAGGAGCTCGTGCATCTTCTTCTACTACACAGTATGAGGATCAGTTGCGATCTCAGACTGCACTGATAGAGAGTCTCCGACAGGAGCAGAAGCAGATGCGTCAGTAGCATGAGGAGGAGCGTCGACGCCAGCAGCAGCTGTACGAGGAGCAGACGAGTCGGTGGCAGCAGCAGCATCAGGAGCAGATGGAGTACATGCGCCGACTCACTCATGCTTTAGAGATGGAGTTTCCTCTACCACCATCTGCAGATCCCCCACCTCCCCCCCCCCTCCTTCAGATTAGAGTTTGTATTTATGTTATAAAATTTGTGAAATCAAAATATGATTTCTTTTCTATTCGTAGTTTCTGTATCATTATAAAATATTAATAGAATTATATTTTTAAATAACAATATTAATATGAATAATAATATTATTTATATTTTATAATATTAAATTATATATATATATTAAAATTTTATAATATTAAAATTTAATTATATTTTTTTTACTTGAATTATTTTAATATTTGAATGTAAAATAATTCTATTATTTTTTTATTAATTAAAATAACTTATTAATATTTTTTTATTTATGAATTATAATTCTAATATTATTATATTAATTAAATCATTTATTAATATTCTATTATTTTTTATTTTTGAATTATAATTCTATTATTATTATATTAAATAAAATAATTTATTATTTTTATTTGTGAATTATAATTTTATTATTATATTAATTAAAATCATTTATTAATATTTTATTATTTTTTATTTTTGAATTATTATTGTATTATTATTATATTAATTAAAATAATTTATTAATAATTTATTTTTTTATTTTTTTTATAGTATTTGCGACGGGATGCTATGCCCGTCGCAAATAGTATTGCGACGGGTCCCGTCGCAAATAGTTTTATTATTATATTTATTAATAGTTTTTTATTTTTTAAAAAAAATAGTTTATGCGACGGGCCCGTCGCAAATAGTTTTTGCGATGGGCCCGTCGCAACAGGTATTTGCGACGGGACTCATCGCAAAAACTATTTTAAAAGTATTTTACAAATATACGGAGTACTATTTGCGACGGAAAGAATACCCGTCGTAAAAAAGGATTTTAGCGATGGGCCCGTCGCAAATAAGTGTTGTTGCGACGCCGTTTTCAGCAACGGGCCATTTGCGACGGGCCCCCGTCGCAACAATCCATTTGCGACGGGATACCGTCGCAAATGACCCGTCGCAAATACCTATTTTTCTAGTAGTGTTTGAACATAATAAGATAAACATGTAAAGGATAAGTATATCCTAACTTGTGATTGCCTATGTTTCAATCTTAGTTATCCTTGATCAATTTCTTAACATATAGTATGCTTAGCTTTTTTCATTCCCTTAAAAATTGTTTATATAAATATCATGAATGTACCAAATCATATACCTTGGTAGTGTCAAACCAAGAGTGTAGGAAGGCGCATTGTTGTGCACCAGTTCCCATTTGAGTATAGCTCAAAGAGGTTTTTTCTACTTTTACCCATAAATACATCTATTCCATAGCCACTTCTACTTGTTTTTATTTAGATAGAGATGTATTTTCATGAAAACCCACTTACTCTATACTTACCAAAATTTTGGGGTGTTTTATTATACTTAGTCTTATTCTTAAGGTTATTACTAATGTTATCTATTACTAATCTAAAAAAATAACTAGAACATCCTATGATACCAACTATAGAGTCCCTAGACATTTACACAAAACATTAAATTAATTTAAGAATAATTATACATTAAAATACCAGGCAAGTATCAGGAAGTATATTTTCTTTAAAGACTAGTTACATAAAACAGAAAACATGGGACTAAAAACACTTCATTATTTAGTCTTCATAAACATCTTAGAAATTTTTTTGAGCCCTTACATCTAAAAGTGGTACCATGGGTATCACATGAATGAAGGGATGAGGTAAAATCCCAGTAAAGGAAAAATCATAGAAATAAAACTTTTAACACATTTTTTAGATGGCCTGGAATAATGAAAATAGAAGTCATGGAACACAATGAATCATCAAATATAAACGCGGGATCATATAAACATTAATTAATATTAATTTGAAAGCAAAATAAATAATTACTTTAGCATGAATCAAAGAATATTTCACATAGGGAAGCACAAGTCAAGGATAACCACCAAGACCACTGCACATAGTAGCACGAGTCAAGGCTATCTGCCAAGACCTTTGCACATATCATCACATGAGACTATACTTTACCCAATGCATTTCAGTGATATCTGAGTACACCCATATTTACATGTTCATTAATATTTTTCCACATTAATAATCATACCTAATCAATTATACATAAACATAAGGGTTACCCGGAGAACGAATTGGGTATCATAATCATGACATAAATCCTAACAAATGAATGTATCATAAACAAAATTCCATGAAAAAAAGTAATTAGAGATTGCATGGACTATAATAGGGAAAACTATGCATAAATTATGATAACTGATGTCATCCTGAAGTAATATCATGAAAAATAGTTTTTGGGAGATATTATAATTTATTCATTTTTGTGCGGTTAAAAGAAAAATATCAAAATACATTTAAAAAATAAAAAGGAATGATCATTTATATAAAACCAGAAGTAAACAAAACTTTATTCATAATAAAAAGTTATTCTTTATAAAAAACTATGGTGGCTTAAAAATAGATTATATAGTGTACATGAGGATGGTTATGAATTCAGAAACTTCTCATAAAACAGGTTTTCTTATCAAAATATTTTGAAGAGAGAATCATCTAAAAACATGTATATACCCAGAGGAGAATAATGGATAGATCATGAAACATGATTTTGAGGAATATAAAAATTATTTATATGTTTTACATAAAAAGAAAAGAAAACATCATTTTCGTAAAAATAAAGATATAGAAACTCGAAGAAATATAGAAGGTTCGGGTAGAATCCCTTACGGAATATATGCATGGTATCAGGTGTACTTAGGGGGGTTTAATGAGAGAAAAGGGGAGTTTTCATATTTTATATATTGTGAAGGATTTATGTGTATGGTTATTAATCCTACCCCTCACTATTAATCACACATAAATTGGAATAACATCGAAGATATTCTTGAATACATGTGAGAAACGGAGGATCCATTACCTTAAGTTTGATGGTGTTCGTCGCTTGATCTTAATGACCTGAATAATAAAATTAGGTTAATTAATTAATAATTTTAGAAACTACAATAAATTTTATTGATATAGTATAACATTATTTAGTACATCCATGTCTCTTTTTGATGAGTTAAGAGGTTGAATTTCATTGTTTGGGAGCATTTTCTTCTTCGGTTTTAATGATCAGTTAACTTATATTCATGTTCAAATAAACATGTAAGATGAAAATGGTTTTATAGAATAAAAGATATATTACAATACTGAACATCCATAAGATTAAATGGTTATAAAATTCATTTTTTTATTTTTAGTGAAAGGGAATCATTATATAAATCATTAATGATGAATGCATGGATTAATTTGGCGACTTTGCTCATAATTATTTTTTTTGTATTATTATTTTATATCAGGTGAGAAAAAGGATTCTAGGAAATAAAATAAAATAAAATACATATTTAATAGTTTGGTTCAACCATAAAAATGTTTTTATGGCCATAATTTATGATTGTGATTGAAATTGATAACTCGTCATCCTTGAAGGTGATAAATTAACACATATTGGACGGTGTTTTCATTACATTAGTATAAAAGTAGTGGAAAGGATAGATGATAATGAATTATCCCAATTGTATAACAAAATTCCATTATATTTATGGTACTAGATATTTCATACCATTTGGATGATGAGAGGTTAGGAAAAAAAGAGAACAAAGTAATCTTAAAGAAAATGAAAGAAAAGAAAAGTGGAATTTACCACTTGATTTATTCTTCCTTGAGAGCCTCTTAAAGAGAGAGTATTTCATCTTTTGGGGACCCCAAATGATGCAAGACATGGGGGAGGATCTGGGGGAGAGATGCGGGCAGAATATATAGAAGGAAAAAGTCTCGAGAGCAGTGAAGAGAAGAGGAGAGTGTGGGAGGTTTTTATAGTGGAGGGGAGGAGGGTTTTCTTAATATTTTAATCATTAGTTTATTATTTTTCAATAACCCAAGAAATAGTAAAGATTCCATGGACATGAATTATAATATGTTAAAGTGAGTTCAATATTTGGGTTCTTACATCACTCATGATGTCAGGAATATTGGATTTCACTTATAATGTATTTATATAGTAAATTAATGTTTTTTACTATTCAGAAAATAATCATGTATTTCTTAAAAATACCAAAAACTCACCCAAACCATTTTATTATGTTTAAAATATATAAATAATATCCACTTCCATAAAAATAATTTTCTAAATATTATTAATTTAATTTTTAATTAAAATCATAATTCACAGAAAAATATGGATTTTAAAACTATAACTAATTTTATATTTCTTTAAAAGATTACATAAGGTCTTATAAAATGTTCTTAAAACTATACGATATAACATTATTTATTTTTAAACACCTTTTAGGAAATTAAATTCTCTATTAAATTAATTATTTATATATTTTTGACTTACAAAAAACAATACTTTTACCGTGGTCATATTATCACTTATAAGATGACTAAATTTTCTTTATACATTCATGGGTGATGTTACTACTATGTTGGACATTTTATTATTTATAAGGTTTATATTAATATTCATAAGGATAGTTTTCTGTTCACTAAAAAAATAAGCTTCTCTTATCGAACTCCAAACATCATACTAATTGTAACCATGCATATACGATTTTTGAAATTCAATTCACAGAAGTGACAATATTATTTTTAAAGGTCACATAGTACATAGGATTCCATTTTTTTATATCATGGGTTCATATGAAATAATTATAAGAACAGAATTTCCATTGATAAAACATAGGTTCATTAGGATTAGTGCTATGTTTCTGATCATTTTTTTAAATGAAAATTGTACCCTGATATTCATAGAGAATCTATTATATGTTTTATACAAAAAAAAACATATAAATAGGAGCCTGAGGATATAAGGACCAGTGACCAAAAATGTTAATAAGTTCTTTCATTCGATAACTTCTCATAGTCTCAATAGCTGAGAACTTTGAATTTTTTTAGTTTTTACTGTGATCTATATGATTTTATTCTTTGTGTTTTATCATTTTAAAAGAATTTAATTTTCATATCATAAAAATTCACTTCTGATAAAATATTAAAAAATACATTTATTGGAAAAGAAGTTTTATATATGGTATTTATTATCACTGAATTCATGGGATAATATTTGGTACCATACTTTATCAATTATGACATGGAGATATATTCTTAATTTTACAATTTTTTTGGTTCAAAATACACCACTGGAAATAAGATCTATACCAACGGTTTTTGGCATACCGTTGGTATAGTTCACTTATATGGACCTATACCAATGGTTTGGCCAAAACTGTTGGTATAGGTCACTAATTTTCACATATTCCAATGGTTTTGGGCAAACCGTTCATATAGGGGGGACCTAAACCAATGGTTTGGGGAAAACCGTTGGTATAGGTCACTTATATGGACCTATGGAAATGGTTTTGGCCACACCGTTGGTATAGGTCTATAATATTGACCCTATACCAACGTTTTTCCCAAAACCTCTTAGTATAGGTCCCCCCTATACCAACGGTTTGTCCAAAAACATTGGTATAGTTCCCAAAATCAATGTATCTATACCAACGGTTCTCAAAACCATTGGTATAGGTCTATACGAATGGTTTTGAGAAACGTTGGTATAGTTACATGTATTTTTTATGGAATCTTCTTATAGAGAATGTTAAATAAATCCAAATTTAATATAGTTATGATAATACATATATATATTTATGAAATTGTCTTCACAAAAGTCAAGGTACGTTAGTGGCTAGGTCGTTCAGTAAAAAACTGGAGGTACTGGGATCAAAACCCACAGAATGGTTCTTTTTTTGAAATACACATACCAATGGTTTTACGGAACCATTTGTATATATTGTTCATATTACATATGCCAAAGATTTTGGTAAAACCTTTGGTATAGACCTACCCCCATGAATTACTTGGCCACGGTTCTCCAAACCGTTGGTATAGGATATACAAACGGTTTGGAGGCCTATACCAACGGTTTCATACCATTGGTATACGGTAGTTTTCTACTAGTGATAGGTCTAAAAAAATAACATGTTTTTTAGATTAATTATTGAATAATTAAAGGGATAATAAATTCTTCATTAGATATTTTTTATCAATGATAATTAATTTTTATTATTTTTACTTTTGGATATTGGTATTGATCCACCTAATTCTTTAGATAAAATGCATAGAGTTCTACTGATATGAACTATTATATCCCTTAGTAAACATTATTTAGAAATTTATATATTTTAATTTGGTACTCTATCACATCATTTTAAGTTTTATGTTTTTATTACAATTCATTAATGTTCTATATATATTTTTAAACTCATTGTGTTTTATCTTATAAACAATGATTATATTCCATGAAATTTACCCTTTTTTACTTTGAATATTTTCTTCTTTGTGCCTTCCAAAAATTATTACTTTTTAAGAGGAATATTTTTTTATCATTAAAAAAGAAATATTTAACCCCTATTATATTTTTGAAATGAAAAAAACAATCGATGGAACCTTGATAAAATAAATATAACTAGAATAAGAAGGTAAGACCATCTAGTATAGACAATAATAAAACAAATCTTGAATGGATTCTAACATAAATATAAGAATATTTATTTTTGATATATCATGACACATATGGAATATATTAAATAGCCTATAATACTTGGGGAGGATGATTTTTGGTGTAACACAATCTTATGTCTTTAGGGGATATAATATACTACTAGATAACATTACTAGTTATTAAATAGAAATCACTATTATTGATATAAGGGTGTACAGGGTAACACACCTTGTTTATTCAAAGTCTGTTAAATTCTAATTAATTAATTTTTTATTAATGTTTTTCCAGATGATTAGGTTTAGGTAATTCCCATGTGTTAATGATCACTAATAATTTCATAAATTCAATATTATTTGATTTTAAAATTTTAAGTATTTAATTTATTAATTCTATGCATTCACATATTATTATGTGAATAAAATAAAAATATTCCTTATGAGAATATATTTTTTCAATAGTCATAAAAAATATTTTATAGTGGAATCTAATTGTTTTAATTACTCAAATTTTGTCACATATGTTGTTTTTAATGTTTCAATTAAGTGATAAATTATTTATAATGAATATTTTATGTTTACTATGTCATAAGTATTGTAAATGGTTTATTTATAATGGTAATATTCTTAAAGAATATACATGAAATATTTCGGAGTGTCAACATAACCATATAAACCAAAATTAACTCAAATTCTTTGGAATAATTTATATCTTGAATTTTAATAATTCTTACTCATCTATCTCAACTGTTAGTGTCAAAAATATTGTTTTAAGAACTATTGTCATATTCATGGTTCAAGTAAAATATGATTCGATGATCATAAATATAATAAATTGCACTTATATTTTCTATAATAATACCATAAGATCATATATTGATGTATCCAAAATCTTTTACATCTTTTTTGAATGAACTAGATGGTTCCCCAATGGTTTTATTTTAGCTATATCCATTAATTATGGGTGGAATGTTCCAATGTTTTCAGATTGAACTGGGTATTGTTTTGATTTTTTAATCACACATAAATAAAATATCATGTTATTATGAAGTTTAATAAGATATAACTACATAAAATTAATGGTATTGTTTCTGATTTAGTATAAAAATATAACTTTACCTATGGTTATGATTTTAAGGAATTCTTTGTATCAAAAACTGATATTAGAGTGGAAATGAAAATTTTAATGTTAATTTTTTTAATATTATATAATTAATATACACGGTGTTAATTTTTCCTAACATCATTGACAATAAAATAATTTAATAATGAATATATGATATATGGCTACCATAAGTTAAAAATAATATGATGAAATTTCTCCATTAGCTGGGGGAAGACATTTGCATGCCGCACAGAAAATGGGGATTCCATGATTTTTCATGGAATAGTTTAAATGTTTTTTAAATAAAATAATGTATATCTCACATATGTAGAACATGCTTTATTACATGTAGTCACAACATCATGTATCCAAATCTCTCAAACTCCTAGCTCTCAGACAATTCACCCAACACGGTCCAAGACAAGTCAGGAAATTGTAAACTCATCAAACAAAACGAGGCACTGAAATTGGTATGTACCCTTTTGGTAGCACGTGTGAGTCCCAAAAACACAAAAAACTCAAAAAAACAATATAAATAATAATCTAAACTATTATGAAAGTTTATATAAATATTTCAATAATTATAGAACGTATCATCTACGAATTAAAATTTACTATTATAATTTTAATTCATCAAAAATAACTTTATGAAGAATTTTAACAAACTCAAATTTCATTAAGTAACTTTACACATATTCGACTAATAATTAGTTGAGAGTAACCCATTAATATTTAGTTTTCTTATTTAATATATTTAATTACTACAATGTGTATTTTTTTATAACTAATTGTTAAATTTTACATTTAGCATTTTGTGAATTGTTCCCCTCTCTCATAAATATTCATATGGGATTCTAAATCCACATATGATGTAATTTTGTATAATCATCCATCTTGATACCTCCTCAATAGCTTGTGAGTATAATCATGTGACAATTAAGATGAATAATCCATACAATATGAGTTTTTCTAGGGACACAAATTGGAAAAAATATAAGGTAATGTGAAGGGGTACTACTATTCACGTCATTAAATAACTCAAGGAATTTTCCTATACTCTCGGTCGATCCATCACCCTAAAAAGAGAACAAATATTAGTTATAAAACTCATAGTAATGTTAGTTTTTAGTTTGTTATTCATTTTTATTTATTTTATGAATCCTTTATTATTCATGATATCAGAGAGTAATTAAAAATTAAATTATAGATTAAATGAATAAACACATGATTAATGTTATCATTTTATGAATGACTATAATTCAGAGCATGTTAACAAAGTGACAATATTGAAATGTAGTATTAGATTTGTTTTTACAATTAAACAAATAACTTAAGATCATTTAGTGAAATATTAAGACATTAAAATCCTTCAATCACTTGAATTTTAACCAAACCATATGAACATGATTCTCTACATCCATTACTGAGAGTTACTCCAACAATTGGGTAATTAATACAAGAGTGGTTGTTTGAATTAACCAATTATTGATCAAATAAATAATAAGATATTTCATAGATAAAATTTTATAATAAATATATTGATGAATCAAAATTTAATGATTTACAAGTGATGAGACTCTACTCAATGGATCATGGAACCATTCTCTAATGCCATTGGACAACAAAAATCCTACCATAAAATTATCATTGTAGTGAAATATTCATAAATTTCACTTCGAGGGAAAATTATATGATTTTGTTCGACTAGAATATTCCTAAAACTTAATATTTTTAATATATTAGTCAAGGTGTTCCAGTATATGTTAAAAATAGGTGGAGAAAATTAGGTTTAAAATTCATAATATCTATTATATTGGTAATTAATTAAAATAATTAATTTTAAAAAATTATATGTAATTGATAAAATTTAAAGCGACATCACTAGCATAATATCATTTTGATCGACAACAAAAAATAAATTTTCTTGACTAATAAAAAAATATAAGAGTGATACAATGGATTATTGATAGTACTACTTTGTAGGAGGAAGCTATGTGTGTTGGAATCCTAAAATTGTTTCGCGACTACTAATATATATATAGAAAATAAGAAAAATAAACCTATATAATGCATATTAATAATGAATTAGATGTATAATTATTCAGGTAATAGTCCATTTCCTATGAACTATGAAACATTCATGAGTAGAACAATATATAAATTTTTTTAATCATCTCTTAGAGTTATATATGGTGATAGTGGGAATAAAATGTTAGGAACCATCATGTTTTATTTTATGAGAATGCTGCATTAATGTAATCATGATGTTTTTAATATGTTATTGAAGATAGAGAAAATTAAGAAAATATTGTACCAAAACTTTAAACTATACCCATAAATTTTTTATATATCCTATTCATATCTTTATTTCCCATATTGTTAACATTTATCATTAATTAAAACATGTAAAACATGAAGAATTAAATTTTACAACCACAGTAAATGTTTTTCCTAGAATATATGTATATGAAGTAATCTAACTCTTCTATTATTATATTGAAATGGAATATTAGGGAAGGTAAATTATATCAATTGAATAAATCAATCAAAAAACCCCAATAAACCATCCCTCAATGGATATGAACATAAAGAGTTAATGTAATGATTATGTTGTTGTCGAGTCTTTCCCTTCACCTATAGAGGGGAGGTAGACCTACCGTTGATCATTTATAGTCTCTCCCAATATATTTCATATTGTTCATAAGTTGTTCTTGATTATGAGTTTTCAGTATCATTTTATCTTTTCCCAAATGATCCCTCAATTTATTTCATCTCCCCCAATAGGGTCCCTTCTCCAATGAAATGAATAAAATATTAATCCCTTTACAAGACCTCTTTAAAGGCTTATTTCTTCCTTCATCACCCCCTTCATTTATTCTTAGGATATGTTTGTCTATTATTCAAGAGGTTTATAGAAAGATGTTGTCATCTAGAATCTAGTCCCTCGCTACTTTTTAATATTCTTTATGGTGGAAAAATATCTATCATGAGATTGTTATAATTACCTTAATTCCATTAATGAGATTCAATTCATCATTTTAGGTGTTCATAAGAGTAAAAATTACTTTTGATCCCACATATTTGGATGTTTGGGGTTCCATCCCTATGATACCACTTCATTTTCATAATTTATTAAAACTCATATTGAATAAATAATTTATAAGGCAATTTTTATGTTCTTATGATCATTCACATTCCCTGTGTCACCAAATTTCCCCATGTATTTGTGTGTAAGTAATGTATATAAACATATAGTTTACTTTATATGGAATGAGATCTAAAATAACATATGGTTTAATTAATTTGTTTACTTTTAATCCAAGTTTAAGCTCTTCTCCTCATTCAAACATATGTGGCATTAGCAACAATCCCATGACCATGGAGTTCATGTTTATTTATTTGAATCCATTTAAATAGTATATCTAGACGAATATTCAAAATGTGTGAAGGATGTGAACATGGATTCCTCTATAGGAAATATAGTTTCTCTTAATTTATTTGATGTGGATTCTTCCCTATATGATGTCGATATTATTATACATATTGATGTATGTATAATGGAAATGTAGAATAAAAATCCAAAAATGAACATAATATTTATAATTTTTTTTTCCAATGATTAATAGATATTCATAATGTTTATCAATTTTTGGTTACTCGATGATTTTTATTGACATAAAAGGGGTTTCAAACAAAACAATATCAAGGGACCAGATGATGTGATTGTGGGGATAGATTATAATCTCTATTGAATGATTATTTATGTTACTCATTATTTTGAAAAACTAATATTCTACATGAATTGAGGGACTCCAAATGCAGGGAAGATCCTGAAATTCAATATGGTAGTAGGATAACATCTATAATGGTAAATTATCATATACTTTCTAAGAAATCATTAATTTTTTTCTTATTGAGGTATCCCAAAATATAATACTTACACACTAAAAGGTCATGCATGTGATGTCTCGACTATTGAATGTGTGGGGGGATTTATATCTTTAGATTTGTGTGAAAATATTGAGAATTTGGATCTGTTCGTTCTCTCGGTAATTTAGAAAAAATAAGTTCAAGGGGTTCAAAGATATTTCCCTTGACTAGGAGAATGATATATTGAATCATGTCGAGGTCTACGAGTAGGAATAATAAATTTCCTATATTGATTTAGAACCTAAACATGTACCAAATGCATAAAAATATTAATCAAATATTGACCATGTAATGGATGTGAACTCCCATGATTCATTATCATTTGATGAATATATGCATGACATTTCATTTTTCATAACAGTTGAGGAGAAAAAACAGATGAAGGGGGTTTTGATTTAGAAAACTATCCAGTTTTCACATGGAAGAAAATAGGACACAATAAAGATTATTCTAATATTGTTAAACCTATAAAGGCATGATCATTGGGGAAACTCATTTCCTTGGAAATGGAATAAGAATCTAACCAAGTTACCATCATGGATAATATTCTTCTATATATGGATCTAATATATGTGTTTCATGATGAAACACCATCTAACGTCGTCTTATAATAAGTGAATCCTATTTTGTTTAGTCTTCTGAACTCTTATTGGAATGATTAAGGCAGTACAACAAATGTAGGGAATGAATTTGGTATAGAAAGGGAAGACAATTTACAATTTGTTTTCATTTTATAAACCTCTCAGTTCTACGATGAATTGAAATGTGTCTATTAATAGTTTAGTATGGTAATAAAAATCTTTCACACATATTATCACATTATTCTTAATCGTAAATATCCATTAATGAAACAAAATTTTCATAAATTACCAGTGTATTATGATATGTATGTTGATATTATATTAATGTAACTTAAAACATGGAAACCACATTTTATTCTCAATAGTGATCCCCTAAAATATATTTGGGATCATAAAATAATATGGGATAACCATGTTAATACATAATGAAAGGGGTTACATAAATAGCACAGTAGGGGAATAAACATGATAACGAATCATAAAATGTGAGTTAATGGTATAACATGATATCTGAAAAGAGATGGCACTTGAGTAATCATGTGAAATAATAAAATAAAGTGAATGGTATTATTAGATCATGTAACAATTTGAAATGTGGAAAAAACCTATAGCATTAAATAAACATGATTCATGTATAACATCCAAGATAATATCACATGGTGGAAAATGTCCCATAATGAATTATGTTTACTCCCTAATCCCATACATGACTCCCCATGAGAATTAAAACTTACCCAATGCATTATAGAATTATTTTGTAATACCAATCATAAAAGTTTCATTATCTATATGTTCTATATAACATAAATAAATAAAATTTTATAACATAAGAATAACCCAAGGAAATAAAATGGGATTCATAACAAGGATTTCTATCATAATCAATTGTAATTTCATAATGAAGGAATTTAAAAAATGGTTATAAGGAATGAATTAACCTATGAAAAATAAGGGATAATTAGATAAGTATATATTCTATAGAAATATATACATAATTTAAAATAATTAAAAAACATTAATGATATATATAAAGTGAGTTAGAGAGATAATGTTAATAAGCCAAAGGAAAGGGTGATTTAGAGATATTCCTTACCTGAAGCCAAATTTTTCCCATGATTATTTTACATTCAAAAAAAATAATGTTAATTATTTACTTTATTAATAATAATTTTTATGTTTATATTCTTCACGTTATATTTAATTACACGATGGACTAATTTCATTCCATATGTTTTAACAATAATTGACTCATATGTCCAAAATCACATTGGTAAGTTGTATAAGGTAAATTAGAATATTAATTACATTTATCCCCAACATTAAACATGAAATAATTATTATTAATATACATAAATTATAATTTTTATTTCAATTATGAAAAATGGTTGTGCAAGATGAACTATGTTGAAATCATAGAGACCGAAGTTCGTATGTATGCATTAGTAACGCTTCCATTTTTTTGAATATCACTATGGATATAAGGAAAGTTTTATTTTATCAGTAAATGTTGATATTTATATCATTAATATCATATTATTCATTTAAATACCCATACACAAACCATCCATATGATACTATAGTAAACAATTAATCACATTGCATCACAAGGTCATAATCCACTATACACACAAACAAAATTACCATTTATTCAATGGATAATAAGGTATAAAATTATATGATATATTAATTTTTTAGAATGGGTAATATATAAAGAATATAATATATATATTAGAATTAATTTGTTCCTTATTAACTTACTAACATAGAATAAGTGAGAAATTAATTGCAAAGCTTTACAAGGCGGTAGTGTGATATACACAAGAGCGACATTATTTTATTCTCTATAGAATGGAATGTACGAAGATATATATGATATTATAATTAAAAAAGTATAATAATATTATTAATATTTTGTCTGTATATATATATATTAGATACATAAGTATATACATTTGTGATAGGAAATAATTTTAAAAAATATGTTGGTTCAAGAGGCTATAGTTCGTCGTACACAAGATCAACAGTTTTGATTCCCATTTGAGGGAGGGGGAGATGGTTTTATACAATTAAATTAACATATCTACATTTAATTATATTTAACATATTTTTTATAATATCATCATGGTTAAATAATATTTTAATGAGTTATAAGATGAAATTTAATAAAAATCATGTTTAAGAACATTATATCTTCTTCAGACAACTTCTGTTGGTTTAAACAAAACTCCTTCACATGTTGGATTTACAAACAGAAAAATGATTCTAGGATGATTTGAGGGAATTATTTATTTTATTTGGAAGGTTATTTTTGGAAATAATTTGTTTCTCATGTGTATAAAAGAGACAGGAGGGGGTGTCCTGTTTTAAGTGGGAGAGATGACACACTTGCACATTTTTTAAAATAAAGACTTCTATCAACATTTTTCTCATGATAAATGTCCCAAACATGGACAATGTTTGGACCATGGACGATATAAGGTTGAAATATTACCTTAAAATAGTAATTATAAATGTTTTGGGTCCTTTTTAACCCTTATATGGTTTGTTTAATCCCTAGAAAACTCGTTTTTACATCAAATATGGTAAATAATTTTAACTCTTTCACTAGTCATTTTGGTAAAAAATTAAGTTGGGCATATGATATAATATAAATAATTTCATTTCAAGATATTTAATCCTTTTTCAAAAAATTAAATCATATAATTGGAATATATTAATTTGAATTTAAACCTGTAGACTTGTGGAAGCAATGGTTTTCCCAAAACAAAATCTTTAAATAGTTGAACATGTTTCTAGATCAAAATTCAATATGAAAGTATTCCAATGGCTGGATTTGGATCAATTAATATATAATAGAATAAATTCTATTTTTAAAAAAACATTTAAATAAAACAGTTCTTTCAAATTTTTGAAACTTAGAGGTAGAAAGTATCATTATTTTTCAAAGATCATGTAAAAATGAACTATTTCATGAAAAATCACAAAACATTAACGTAAGAAAATTTTTATATGATCAATAAAAAAATTAAGATGATTTTTTATAAAAAAGTTATAAATTGTTTAAAAATTAATTTTACATTACAATTTCAATTCATGAATAAACCACCATTTGAAGGATACTATTTTTCAAAAAAATATATATTTATTTTTCTTCTAAATAGTTGAAATTTCATTTCAAGTAAATATATGATAGTTTAATTTATTTTATACATATGATTCAAAATTTAGTCTATCTTAATCATACCCACAAATTTAATAGATAGGTTATAATGGTCATGTTTAAATATTAATATTTTAATAGATTATCATGTTTCGTTTAAACCTTATTTGTGTAAATTGCAAGCTATTGAAGTGATTTGATTTATTTTAAAATAAATATATCACAAAGTCTCTGGGTGTTACCTTTATTAATTATTTATATAATTAAAAAAATTAATTCAAATTTATAGATACTGAGTTCACACCAATATAAAATTCTATGATGGGATTGGATGAAGAAGGCATACATTAGGAAGACTCATATCTAAATATTTATATTTTTTGATTAACATGATATAATTTTACCGTTGATTCATATCCTATGATCATTAATGTCATATTCAGATACATTGATGACCTTTATAAAATTCATCATGGATTTTATGTCAAATACATTTCCAATAAATATCAACTCAAATATTTTGTCTCAACGACCAAAGTGAATTATTGAAGCTGACATTTGGAGAGTTGAATGCTTGATCATATGAATTGCTGTATAAAGGTATAAAATTACCTTAAAAGTATCAACATGATTTTCCTTGTAGGTAGTGGTTTATTTAGACAATAGTTATGATCTTTTCATAGATTTATGTTTAATATTGTAGATTGTTTACTAATTCTTCAGAATATTGATTGGTAATTGCGTGAATTTATATTTTGCAAGGCTTTTTTGGTTGTATTAGCGGTTTTATGTCCATTTTTTGTGTGGTTTACTACTAGACCCTTAAATGTTATTTCCTATAAAATAAAAATACTTAATTAGAAAGAGATCACACTTCTTATTAGTTGACATTTCTCAATTTATATATTGCATGTATTGTATGCTCTATTTTTCTTAGTCAATTGTATTCAAATACAAAACCAAGTAGAATTATGAATATTGTAAAGGATGGGTTGATATTTGGTAAGTGAATACTGCATGAATGGTATCATTGGTAGTATTGGAATACCATCTTACTTTACTTAGACATTTCATTCTTATATTAAATAATTTTTATTATGTGTCTTCAGTTTCTAGAAATTTTTTCTTAGTGTTATGTTTAAACGACATTGGATTTTATTATATGGTTTGATATATACGTTGATTGATTTTTATGAAGTCCTTTTTCTATGATATAGATCATCCTAACATTAATTTATATATACCCTAACATGAAAATTAGATTTTAATTATGAAAATATACCTACTGTATAATAATTATATCAAAACTAAATATATACATTTAGGCTTACTTATATAAATGAAAAGAATTTCAATAAAATAAATTATATTGTGAATTTGAAATCTATTGGGTGAAAACATTTGGACGAATTCCACACTAGTATACAATTGAAAATCATTAAATTCACATTTATTAAGAAAGGAGAAAGGGCTATATGATTTTGGTAAATAATTCAAACTATCTTATGTGGTCCAATCCAATGGACGGAAGGGGAGGTTGATCTTGAAGGTTATGAGCGCAGTGGAAGCACGTGGGTGAATGTGCTCACATGGATTTTTGTCATTAGCAATGATCAATCCGGGATCAATACGATGATAAACTCCAGTCTCCACGGATCGAATCACAGAAAAAGATAGAGAATAAGGTTTGTCCCGAAACCACAAACAAGGATCATTACAAGTTGATTATAATTGATTTAATCAATTGAAAAGAAATACCTTTTGGGTATTCTTTCTTCGTTGATGTTCTTAATCACGTTCTGATGTGATTCATCGTTCTGTTGCAGAATCCAAGTGTAGACTTCCTCTAGCGGTGATCAACACATGTACCTCGTATCTCGAGATGACGCCAAAGGAGTATCCGGGTGCTAGCATGGAGAAACATTTTCTTGCATTGTCCGGATTAGATCATCTTGATCTAATGGAAGATGATATCTCTCGGTCTTGAGAGTGTTCTTGGAGGAAGTGGTTCTTTCGGCCTTCAAAGAATTCTCCAGAGTTGTTGTGCACAACGATTCTCTTAGGTGTCCGAAAAGAGTTGGGGTTGTGAGGATATTTATAATCAGGTTTGAGGTTTTAGAGTTATGACAATAAATAAATGCGTTACATGTTTTATTTATTTCATTGACTCCTATTTAAAACCCCCATGTCGAATAAATAATTCCTTGACATGCGCCCACGCTGATTATAATAAATATCATTTAAAACAATATTATATCCCCAAAATCCTGACTGGAAAAAACTACACGGCGTGTATTAATAAACACACGACGTATACTAGTTTTCATTGAAAACTACACGACGTGTACATTTAATAATACACGACATGTACTTGTTTTCAAAATAAAACTACACGGTGTGTAATTATTGATACATGGTGTGTACTTGTTTTATTTTTATTCTTGCTCCAACACTAAAAATATTTAGGCTACCTTGAATAATTGTTAAACCACGTATGGGAATAATATTTATTCTACTTGAGAAACTTTAATACACTTAGTGTGTGACCCTCTAGGCCTCTTTTTCATTGGCATTAGGTGGGCTTGCCAAAAGTCCAATATTACTGTCTAGCAACGGGGAAAGGCACCCAAGAGAATGAATTTGATGCCACATTGACGTATCACCCCATACAAATGCTTACTTTGTAATTTAATCCCTTTGTCTCAATATCTCATCAACCAGCTTTCATGGTGGTGTCATAAACATATATGCTTGATCTGTCGTTCTTTGACTACCTGAAATAAACTCGTCGTTTACACCATGGCTATGGAATTTAATGTGAAAGTTCTATTTCAATCAAAGGGCCGAGATATCAACTTCCATAAATGGAAGGGACAAATCCTTCCCCGATTTATCCATTAACAACATGTCACTCGTGACGCCCCCAACATACCCTACGTCCCACCAACTGTCTGCGTGATGGTTTTCGTCAGTAAATATAAGTGTGCGATTCATGACATGAGTTAATGATAATCTTCCAATCTAAGGACCATTACACATGCTCGTAGATACACTACTAAAAAATCGGCCATTAGCGACCGCCTTTGGTGGTCGCGACACTATGAAAATTTTTTTTAAAAAAAATTCATACTGAAAGAAATATATATATATATTTATTTATTTATTTATTAAATAAAATATATATAAATATATATTAAGGAAAATATTTATATATATAATATTAAATAAAATATTTTTAATATATATATATATATAATATGATTTAAATATTTTAATATATATATATATATGAAAGATATATATATAATATTATATAAAATATTTTTAATTTTTTTAATGAAATGTACGAATTGTGTTTTTTTCCTCACGGTGAAAAAGCAGAGATAAAACAATGTAACAATCATAAAAAATGGAAAATAATTTCAAAGAGCATAGACATCAAGATCATCATAAACGATAAACGTACTTCAACGATCCGATCAGGTCCATCTATTTCAATCTTCTGCTTCAATAAACCTACAATAAGACAAAAAAACAAAAAAACAAAACAAACGTAAATTGAACATAATTATTAAATTATTATATACATATAAGAAAATTAAATCTAACATCAAATTATGGTTCTATAATAATTTAAAACTCCCAATTTAAGAAATGCTATCATTTCAGTTTATTCGGAGCACGTTTTCTCCAAATTCGACCGTCTCACGCCGTTTTGGTGTTTTGTGACACCGGAAACGCGTTTCTGGTCACCACGGTCAAACGACACCTCCGATTGACATGTCGTCTACCTGAACATTTCAAAAATCACACAACGGCTGATTTCGTATGGTTTCATGGCATTCTGAGGCCGTTCGGGTGGTTTTGACCCCCCAAAGCGCCGTTTTAGCGCGCGCTGAGCTGCTAAAAATGACACAATCGGCCGTACCGCGCTCACCGCATGTCCAATGCACGCGCCGTCTCCTTATACACATCAAAAATAATATTCCTAATGTTTTCGTGTGGTTTCAGGTCATTCGGAGTACATTTTCTCTGAATTCGACCGTCTCACGCCGTTTTTAGTGTTTTGTGACACCGGAAACGCGTTTCCAGTCACCGTTGTCAAAAGACACCTCCAATTGATGTGTCGTCTACCTGACCATTTCACAAATCACACAACGGTTGATGTCGTACAGTTTTATGGTATTCTGAGGTCGTTCGGGTGGTTTTGACCCCCCAATGCGCTGTTTTAGCGCGCGCCGAGCTGCTTAAAACGACACAATCGAACGTACCGCGTGCACCGCATGTCCGATGGGCGCTCCATCTCCTCCTACACATCAAGAATAATATTTATAATGTTTTCGTGTGGTTTCAGGTCATTCGTAGCACGTTTGCTCTGAATTCGACCGTCTCACGCCGTTTTTGGTATTTTATGACACCGGATGTGCATTTTCGGTCACCGCGTTCAAACGACACCTTCAATTGACATGCCGTCTTTCCGACCATTTTTCAAATCACACAACGGCTGATTTCGTACGGTTTCATGGCATTCTAAAGTCATTCTGCTGGTTTTGACCCCCCAACGCGCCGTTTTAGCGCGCGTCGAGCTGCTGAAAACAACACAATCGGCCGTACCGCGCGCACCGCACGTCCGATGGGCGTGTCGTCTCCTCCTACATGTCACGAATAATATTCTTAATGTTTTCGTGTGGTTTCAGGTCATTGGGAGCACGTTTTCTCCGAATTCGACCGTCTCACGCCGTTTTTGGTGTTTTTGTGACACCGGAAATTCGTTTCTGGTCACTACGGTCAAACGACACCTCTGATTGACATTCCGTCTGCCCGACCATTTCAAAAATCACACGATGGCTGATGTCGTATGGTTTCATGGAATTCCGAGGACGTTCGGGTGGTTTTGACCCCCCAACGCGCCGTTTCAGCGCACGCCGAGTTGCAGAAAACGACACAATCGGTCGTACCGTGCTCACCGCAAGTCCGATGCACGCTCCATCTCCTCTTACATGTCACGAATAATGTTACTAATGTTTTCGTGTGGTTTCAGGTCATTCGGAGTATGTTTTCTACGAATTCGACGGTCTCACGCCGTTTTTGGTATTTTATGACACCGGAAATACGTTTCTGGTCACCGCGGTCAAACGACACCTCCGATTGATGTGCCGTCTGCCCGACCATTTCAAAAATCACACAACGGCTAATGTCGTACGGTTTTATGGAATTCCAAGGTCGTTCGGGGGGTTTTGACCCCCAACGGGCCGTTTTAGCACGCGCCGAGCTGCTGAAAACGACACAATCGGCCGTACCGCGCACACCGCATGTCCGATGGGCGTGTAGTCTCCTCCTACATGTCACGAATAATATTTCTAATATTTTCAATTGGTTTCAGGTCATTTGGATCACATTTGCTCCGAATTCGAACGTCTCATGCCGTTTTTGGTGTTTTATGACACCGGAAACGCGTTTTTGGTCACTGTGGTCAAACGACACCTCCAATTGGCGTGCCGTCTACCCGACCACTTCAAAAATCACAAAATGGCTGATGTTGTACGGTTTCATGGCATTCTAAGGTCATTCTGGTGGGTTTGACCCCCCAACACGCCGTTTTAGCGCGCACCGAGCTGCTGAAAACGACACAATCTGCCGTACCACGCGCACTTCATGTCCGATGGGCGCGTCGTCTCCTCCTACATGTCACGAATAATATTTCTAAAATTTTCGTGTGGTTTCAGGTCATTTGGAGCACGTTTTCTCCGAATTGGACCGTCTCACTCCGTTTCGGTGTTTTGTGACACCGAAAACGCGTTTCCGGTCACTGCGGTCAAACGACACCTCCGATTGATGTGCCGTCTACCCGACCACTTCAAAAAATCACACAAAGGATGATGTCGTACGGTATCATGGCATTATGAGGTCATTCGGGTGGTTTTGACCCTCCAACGTGACGTTTTAGCGCGCGCCGAGCTGCTGAAAACGAAACAATCGGCCGTACAGCGCGCACCGCACATCCGAGGGGTGCTCCGTCTCCTCCTACACATCACGAATAATATTCCTAATGTTTTCCTGTGGTTTCAGGTCATTCGGAGCACGTTTTCTCCGAATTCGACCATCTCACGCCGTTTTTGGTGTTTTGTGACACTAGAAACGCTTTTTTGGTCACCGCGGTCAAACGACACCTCCGATTGATGTGCCGTCTACCCGACCATTTCAAAAATCACACAACGGCTTATGTCGTGCTGTTTAATTGAATTCTGGGGTCGTTCGGGTATTTTTGACCCCCCAAAGTGTCGTTTTAGCGCGCATCGAGCTGCTAAAAACGACACAATCGGCCGTACCCTGCGCACCGCATGTCCGATGGGCACGTCGTCTCCTTCTACATGTCACAAATAATATTCCTAATGTTTTTGTGTGGTTTCAGGTCATTCGGAGCATGTTTGCGCTGAATTCGACCGTCTCACACCGTTTTTGGTGTTTTATGACACCGGAAACGCGTTTCGGGTCACCACCGTCAAACAACAACTCCGATTGACGTTCTGTCTACCCGAACGTTTCAAAAATCACGCAATGACATATTTTGTACGGTTTTATGGCATTCTGAGGTCGTTCGTGTGGTTTTGACCCCCCAACGCGCCGTTTTAGAGCGCGCCAAGCTGCTGAAAACAACACAATCGGCCGTACCACGCGCAACGCATGTACAATGGGCACACTGTCTCCTCCTACATGTCAAAAATAATATTCCTAATGTTTTCGTGTGGTTTCAGGTCATTCGGAGCACGTTTTCTCTGAATTCGACCGTCTAAATCCGTTTTTGGTGTTTTATGACACCAGAAACGCGTTTCTGGTCACCGCGGTCAAACGACACCTCCAATTGACCTGCCTTATACCCAAACATTTCAAAAATTACACAACAGCTGATGTTGTACGGTTTCATGGCATTCCGAGGTCGTTCAGGTGGTTTTGACCCCCCAACGCTCCGTTTTAGCGCGCGTCAAGCTGCTGAAAACGACACAATCGCTCGTACCGCGTGCACCGCACGTCCGATTGGTGCGTTGTCTCCTCTTACACGTCAAAAATAATATTCCTAATGTTTTTGTGTGGTTTCAGGTCATTCGGAAGATGTTTTTTCTGAATTCGACCGTCTCACGCCGTTTTTTGGTGTTTTGTGACACTAGAAACGCGTTTCCGGTCACCGCGGTCAAACGACACATCCGATTGACGTGAAGTCTACCCGACCATTTCAAAAATCACACAATGGCTGATTTTGGATGGTTTCATGGTATTCCGAGGTCGTTCGGGAGGTTTTGACCCCCCCCCCCCCCAATGCACCGTTTTTGCGCGCACCGAGCTGCTGAAAACGACACAATCGGTCGTACCGTGTGCACCGCATGTCCGATGGGCGCGCCGTCTCCTCCAACACATCACGAATAATATTCCTAATGTTTTCATGTGGTTTCAGGTCATTCGGAGCATGTTTTCTTTGAATTCGACCGTCTCATGTCGTTTTTGCTGTTTTATGACACCGGAAATGCGTTTCCAGTCACCGCGATCAAAAGACTCTTCCGATTGACGTGCCGTCTACCCGACCATTCCAAAAATCACAGAATGGCTGATGTGGTATGGTTTAATGGAATTTTGACGTCGTTTGGATGGTTTTGACCCCCCAACGCGCCGTTTTATCGCGCGTCGTGCTGCTAAAAACGACACAATCGGCCGTACCGCGCGCACCGCACGCCCGATGGGTCCAACGTCTCCTCCTACACGTCACGAATAATATTACTAATATTTTTGTGTGGTTCAGGTCATTCGGATCATGTTTGCTCCAAATTCGACCGTCTCACGCCGTTTTTGGTGTTTTGTGACACCAGAAACGCATTTCCGATCACCGCGGTCAAACGACACCTCCGATTGACATGTCGTCTGCCCGACCATTTTAAAAATCACACTATGGCTGATGTCGTACGGTTTCATGGAATTCTGAGGTCGTTCGGGTGGTTTTGACCCCCCAACGCGCCGTTTTAGTGCGCGCCAAGCTGCTGAAAATGACACAATCGGCCGTACCGCGCGCACCGCACGACCGATAGTGGCGTCGTCTCCTCCTACACGTCACAAATAATATTCCTAATTTTTTCGTGTGGTTTCATGTCATTCGGGGCACATTTTCTCCAAATTCGACCGTCGCATGCCGTTTTTGCTGTTTTATGACACAGGAAACGCGTTTCCGGTCACCCCGGTCAAACGACACCTCTGATTGACGTGTCGTTTGCCCGACCATTCCAAAAATCACACAACAACTGATTTCGTATGGTTTCATGGCATTCTGAGGTCGTCTGGATGGTTTTGACCCCCCAACGCGCCGTTTAACGCGCGCCGAGCTGCTGAAAACGAAACAATCGGAAACGCATTTTCGGGGTGCGAGGAGGGCTGTCTGGGGTGCGGGGAGGGCTGTCTGGTGTGCGGGGGGCCTGTCCGGGTTGCATGGAGGGTTGTCGGGGGTGCGGGAGGGATCTTCGGGGTGCGGGAGGGCTCTCCGGGGTGCAAGGAGGGCTGCCGGGGTGCGGGGAGGCTGTCCGGGGCTCGTGGGGGATGTACGGGGTGCGGGGAGGGCTGTCCGAGGTGTGGGAGGGATGTCCAGGATGCGGGGAGGGATGTCCGGGGTGAGGGGGGGTGTCCAGGGTGGGGGGCATGTCCTGGGTGTGGGGGACATGTCCGGGGTCCGGGAGGCTATCTGGGGTGCGGGGAGGCTGTCCGGGGTGCGTGGGGGCTGTCCGAGGTGCGGGGGGCCTGTCCGGGGTGCGGGAGGGGGTGTCTGGGATGCAGGGGGCTGTTCGGAGTGTGGGGAAAGTTGTCCGGGGTGCGGGAGGGTTGTCCGGGGTGCGGGGTGGGCTGTCCGGAGTGCGGGGAGGGTTGTCCGGGGTGCGGGGGGGGGGGGGGGGGGGGCTGTCCGAGGCGGGGGAATGTTCGGGGTACGGGGAGGGCTGTCCAGAGTGCGGGGAGGACTGTCTGGGGTGCGGGGAGGGTTGTCCGGCGTGCGGGGACGGCTGTCCGGGGTGCGGGAGGGCTGTCCAGGGTACCGGGAGGGCTGTGCGAGGTTCGGGGAAGGCTGTCCGGGGCGCGGGAGGGCTGTCCGGGGTGCGGGGAGGGCTGTCCGGAGTGCGGGGACGGCTGTCCGGGGTGCGGGAGGGTAGTCCGGGGTGCGGGGAGGGTTGTCCGGAGTGCGGGAGGGCTGTCCGGGGTGCGGGAGGGCTGTCCGGGGTGCGGGAGGGCCTGTACGGGGTGTCGGAGGGCTGTCCGGGGTGTGGGAGGGCCTGTCCGGGGTGCGGGAGGGCTGTCCGGGGTGCGGGGAGGGCTGTCCGGAGTGCGGGGAGGGCTGTCCGGGGTGCGGGAGGGCTGTCCGGGGTGTGGGAGGGCCTGTCCGGGGTGCGGGAGGGCTGTCCGGGGTGCGGGGACGGCTGTCCAGAGTGCGGGGGACGGCTGTCCGGGGTGCGGGAGGGCTGTCTGGGGTGCGGGGAAGGCTGTCCGGGGAGCGGGGAAGGCTGTCCGGGGTGCGGGAGGGCTGTCCGGGGTGCGGGGAGGGCTGTCCGGAGTGCGGGGAGGGCTGTCCGGGGTGTGGGGAGGGCTGTCCGGGGTGGTGGTGCATGTCCGGGGTGCGAGGAGGGCTTCCCGGGCTGCGGGGAGGGCTGTTCGAGGTGCGGGGAGCCTGTTCGGGGTGTGGGGAGGACTGTACGGAGTGCGGGGGCCTGTCTATGGTGTGGGGGCCTGTCCAGGGTGCGGGGGGCATGTCCAGGGTGCGGGAGGGCTGTGCGGGGTGCAGGGAGGGCTGTCCGGATTGCGGGGAAGGTTGTCCGGGGTGCGGTAGGGCTGTTCGGGGTGCGGGGAGGGCTGTTTGGAGTGCGGGGAAGGCCATCCGGGTTGCGTGAGGGCTGTCTGGGGTGCGGGAGGGCTGTCCGGGGTGCGGGGATGGCTGTCCGGGGTGCGGGGAGGGCTGTCCGGAGTGTGGGGAGGTCTGTCCGGGGTAGGCCGGGGACTACAAATAGTGAACTCAGCACATTCATCAAAAACAAGTTTAATTATTTATATTAGGAATCACATGTTTTTTTCAAAAATATTACAGAACATGCAATTCTAAACATTGAAAATTAAATAAACAAAAAATATCCAAATCAATAATCAGTTTCATGGTTACTTCTCAATTCGTGCACACAAACATTGCATGAGGCCAAAATACACATGATACCCCCAAATCAAAAGAAAAAATCACTACAAACCCATCATAAATATCAATAACAACCCCACCATTAAAAGCAGAAACACACCTCGTGAATATGATGTGTCATGCGTGTTCATCACTGACCTCCATCCGGTGGGCCAGCAGCCTACAACAAATAAACATTATGAATATTTTCATAACAAAAACAATTTAAATTAAATAAATAAATACAGTATATACCTGCATCGTGTGATCCCCTACACCATCACCTGGACGCACATATTCCCATAGTACTCTAACCTCAGCAGCAAATAGCGCATTTGCCTCCTCGGAAGCCCGCAGTCGTGCCTCGAAATCTGACAACTATTGTGTCATCTGAGCAACAGCAGGACTGACAACCACAGCGTGTGACACTACAGAAAAAGGAATCCCTATTCCATAGGTCAAACTATATCCATGGCCGTCCCGACCAATAATGCGATGCAAGATCTCATCCCTTCGCATTGGAACCTGTAGCTGGTCCTCTAGCAGATGTTATAATTCAACTTCAAATTGAGCCTGTGAAATATTTAAATATATATACATATATTAATATGCAGATTTTATGTAAGTATTGGTAATGAGTACAAGCACTTACTATCAATGCTACAGCCTCTGGATCATTGCGATCACGAGTCCTCATCCACACCGACATTTTATCAGTTGGTTCACCTTGCTCCCGCAACTATATATGAATATAATATAAACACAAAACCGTATTAATTAAAAAAATTAAAAAATGAATAATAAATACCTCATGTCGGATCTGAGACACGTGATGAGTCCCGAGCCTGTGAGGTGTTCCCTGCAATGATCGATTCTTAGAATGGCGTGTAGACACCTCCTACATTCAATTCATTCAAATATCAAACAAATCACACATTATTGAAAATATATATACCAAAATAAATATACAAACCGCAACAACCTCAGTAGACCAATATGAAACTAAATCACACCACTGAGCTGGGAGGAAACTTCTCGGGACTTTTTCCAGAATGTCTGGGGCACCCACATTTGGTACCCAGTGGTCCCTCTTGACTTTGCCTTTATAGTCTTTCCACATCTTACGACATTTTCTCATACACGCTGGCCGAAACTCATCGGGCCATACTTTTAGATTTTTCTATTAAAGAAAAAAATCACATATGTTATTGTTTTTTATATATAGAGAATAAATTAAAATGGTCTTCATACATGAACCTCCCTCTAAAGACGATCTAATGTGTCCTGAGGGATAGAAGCCCAGTCACATGTGGTCAATGGAAATCGATGTGGATCACGTATGATATGACCCAACTGATGAATAAATGCAAGGGCATTCCATCCCACAGGATGAAATACCTCATCAAATGAAACATCAAAAACCGTGTCGAAATTCCATGATAATATGCCACGACCAGGGCCTCTCCTGCTAGAGGAAGAAGCATTCGAGTCTGATCCTGTTGAAAACAATTTTATATACAAATTGAAAGATGTCATAAATATATATGTATATATATATATATGTTTATTAATTACATAAAAAATAGAGACAACGACATTCCAACATACCTCGACACTGAGATGTAGATGCCTCAGATGGATGATGTGGATCTTCGGCCTCTTCCCCTGACATGCCTGTAGTCATCGAAAACATTAGTAAGGGGACTATACAAAGTGTCCAAATGATAAATTGGATTGTTTTTAAAAAAAATCAAACCTGTACAGTTTTTAATCAAACAAAAAGGGATTGAATAATTAGTTGTGAATGAATTTTAAAAAATCAGAAACTTCACAAAACAGATATACAAATTATGTACAAAACCAATCAATGCATAGCCAAATTTCAAATTTAATTAGTACAAATTCAAGCTGCACATGATCCAAATGAAGAATACCAAAATGGGAAGATACACCGACAATAACATCAATATAACATGAGTTAAATCACCATAATTATTTATATCTAAATAAACTTCCAAAAGTGAGGATTAAAACTTACAAGGATTTATAAAATTTTTAGATAATTTATGATATCTTAGGCTGAATAGCGGGAAAACAATTGTACCTTTCCTTAAGCATGCAAATCGACCGTTTCTCCTTCAACAGCCGCTCTGACCCAATAAATATATTCTTCTCGTTGAACTATGGTATGTTGATCAAGCTGTTGGAAAAAAAGGAACAGTATCTGGTTCATCTTGTTCAAATACAAACACTCCTCACCAAGACATTTTGACAACAACTTGCCAACTTGGATTCGAAGGCAATGTAACGAAGAATACTTGTTCCACTTGTGATGTCAAAATGAAATGTTCATTATCAACTCATTCATTTCTTTATAACATATAGTTAAAATTCACCAATGAAAACTGATATTGATCGACTTTACATCCACGCACTGGATCAACCCAATTACACATTAACAATATGTACTCCAACCCGTGTGTGTATACAACTTCAATGATGTCTATCTATTGACCATAGTAATAACCAGAATCTACAAATGGACAACCGATTCCACTGTTTTGTGTTGCTCGTTTGTCATCAACATCTTTAATGTGAAATAGAGAACCATTAGAATCTATAGATTTATAACGGAGATCCATTATAGATGGACCTTCAGCCAGTTGGATAAATTCTTCAGTTAGTGTGGGGTCCCCTAACTCCCTTAGCTTATGAACCTACATAATTCATATAATTCAATAATTATATATGAAGAATGAAATTAGTATAATACTTCACCCATAATGAAAATCAATTTATACGTACATAATCCTTGAACCAATCATGAAATGAAGCATAATTAGACTGTTGAATTTGCAACTCAGTCGCACGATACAACTCTTCTTTTATCTCATTAATATGTTTTATACAAATGATAACGCAATGTTTAAATGATCAACTTATGCAAACAAAACTATTAAAAGTTAAACAATAAAAGTGATAAGGTACTTACAGCATTAATGGTGCAACTGATGGAGTATTGAACAAGATATATCGATGCACTTGTATCCACTCGATGTTGCCATATCATATGTGGTTCCTTCTCCAACTGGACCATCCTGAATCAGAGAGGGATTATCTAATTTTGTTTCAACATCCATAAGATATTCTGCAAAAAAAGTAGTACATTCATCCATCAAATAACCATTGGCTATTGATGCCTCCGGACAAGCTATGTTGCATACAAATCGTTTCAATGTACTCAAATACCGCTCAATAGGATACATCCACCTGAATTGCACTAGAACAGCAGCCATTACTTCATCAGTTAGGTGCACTGTCAAGTGGACCATAACATCAAAAAATGAGGGGGGAAATAGTTTCTCAAAGTGACAAAGCATAAGTACAATTCGGTCCTGTAGACTTTTTATATCACTCATTCATTGATTTCTTAAACAAAGCTATCTAAAAAATTACTCATCTCAATCAACAGATGAACAAGATTGGGGGATAAACAATCACAAATTGTGATTGGAATCAACTGCTGAAGTAAAATGTGATTGTCATGACTTTTCAACCCTTGAAATGTCTTTCTTGTCAAATTCATACACTTTGAAATATTTGAAGAGTAACCATCAGGAACCTTGAGCATCTTCAAAATGGAAAGAAATGTCTCTTTCTCCTTTTTAGTCATCGTATACTGTGCAATAGGCATATATGCCTTGTTTCCCTTAGCTAACTGTAAATGAAACTGTTTCCTTAAACCCATTTCTTCCAAATCACGGTGTGCATTAACATGGTCCTTTGATTTCCCATTGACACCTAAAATGGTCCACAATATGTTATCACAAACATTTTTTTCAATGTGCATGACATCCAAATTATGCCTCAGCATGTTAGTTTTCCAATACAGAAGACTATAAAAAATACTTTTCTTTTTCCAATTGTGACTGCGCTGCCTACCCGCAGCTCGAATATTACGTACCGGAGAAGCCACCAAATCCTGAATTTCATATACCATGTGGATGCTTTCTTCCTCAATCTACGATAACATTTCAACTCCTGTCATGATCTTTGGTGCTAGGCTGAACTCTCCAGAACCATCAAATGCCACTCTGTCCTTTCTGAACCTATGCTGAGGGGAGAGAAAACGTCTGTGACCCATGTATGCCCATTTTTTCGAATGATTAAGACATATAGATTTTTTACTTTTATTGAAACAAGGGAAAGAAAATTCTCCTTTCGTACTCCAGCCTGATAAATTTTCATAAGCTGGGAAGTCATTGATTATCCACAATAAAGTAGCCTTCAGTTTGAACATTTTATTCGTTTCACAGTTATAAGTCATCAAACCATCGTCCCAAAATTCATTCAACTCATCAATCAGTGGCTGAAGGTAAACATCAATCTTATCCCCCAGACTTTTAGGTCCATCAATAAGAGTGGAAAGTAATATAAATTGTTGCTTGATACAAAGCCATGGAGGAAGATTATATGGAACCAACACCACGAGCCATGTGCTATGAGTTGCACCAACCATAGACTTGAATGGATTGAAACAATCTACTGCCAATCCCAATCGGACATTACAAACATATTTGGAAAAGTTGGGATGTCTCTTATCAAAATCCTTCCATGCATGAGAGTCTGCCGGGTGGGTTAACATATCACTTTCATGAACTCTTTCTGCATGCCATATCATTAAATTAGAAACTTTAAATGACATAAAAAATATTTTCAACCTTGGTTTAAGGGGGTAGTAACACATTTTCTTTACGGAAATCGGTTTCCCCTATATCACAATCTGACTTTGATGAGTCGGATTTCCCCTATTCTCTTTCCACCTGGATGCACCACAAACTGTACAAATATCCAAATGGGCAGTTTCCTTTCTAAACAACATACAATTATTTGAACATGCATCTATGGTCTCATATGTAAAACCTAAGTTCTCTATCAGCTTGCGAGCATGGTAATACGACTCGGAAATCTTAGTGTCGACAGGAAGAACCTTTTTCAATAACACCGACAACATGTTTAATGATGTGTCTGGCCAATGATTCAAAGTCTTCAAATGCAACAACTCCATGATAAACAACAATTTATTGAAAGAAGTAAATCCAGGATATAATTCTGTTTTTGCATCATCAATTGCTTCATAAAACCTCCTCGAATCACAATCTGCACCAGAGTGAATATTTATCTCACCGGTCTCAAGATTCTGGTTGTCAATGACTTCAGGATCCAACCCACGTACCATTTCAGTAAGCATTTCAGGCATTGGATCATTCATCCTTGCATCAACATCCATCTGAACTGTATCTGTATTTTCACAACAAACATATTCTTCTCCGTGACGAGTCCAAATCTTATAATTTCTCAGAAATCCATTAAAGAATAGGTTCTCCCTCACATTATCTCGTGTGAATTGATATCTGTTAGCACATTTTCTACATGGACAACTAATATAGTCACATTAAAATCCTCTGGTGAAGTCAATAAACTGCATAATGCCATTGAAATACTCTCTAGACGTTCGATTTGGAAGATCAATCCAACTCTTATCCCTAATAAGATCCCTATAAATAACATTTACACAAGACTTATTACATTTTCATTTTTCATATCAAATATATTTAAAATAAATACTAATTAATTGTTTGTGAACCATTTATAAAATAATAATGTAAGTTAAATCCCCTGTCATACCTGATTGCGCTACAAACCTGGAAGGGAGGGGAGCTGCAGGCGGTGCTGCGAGGGAGAGGAGAGGCAGCGGTGGGGATCCGGATCTGAAGCTGGTGCGGTGAGGGAGGGGATAGTGAAGGAGGGGAAGGGTGGCGGTGGTTCGGCAAGGTAGGGGACGAAGATGAAGGGGATGGGGGTTGGCAGGGTGCGCGGGGGGGGGGGGTCGGTGGGGGTGTTCGGGGTGCTGGGGGGAGGGACAAGGGGGCGGAGGGATGAGGGCGGAGGTCGGAGGCTGGAGGGGCCGGAGGCCGAAGGCCAGAGGGCGGCCGGAGGGCGGCCGGAGGGCGGCCGAAGGGCCGCCCGAGGGCGGCCCGAGGGCTGCTGGGCCCGAGGGCAGAGGGAGGCCACAGGCCGGCCGCAGGGCGGAGGGAGGCCAGAGCCAGAGGGAGGAGGGAGGCCGGAGGAGGGCGGGGCCGGCGGAGGGTGGCCGGAGGGCAGCCGGAGGGCGGTCGGAGGGTTTCCGGTGGAGGGCGGGGCCGGCGGAGGGCGGGGCCGGTGGAGGGCGGCTGGCCGGAGGGCGGGGCGGCGCAGGGCGGGCAGCGGAGGGTAGGGCGGCGGAGGGCGGGGCTGCGGAGGGCGGGGCGGCGGAGGGCGGGGGTGGCGGAGGGCGGGGTGACGGGGAGGGCGGGGTGACGGGGAGGGCGGGGCGACGGGGAGGGCTCGCGGCGATGGGGAGGGCGCGGGTGATGGGGAGGGGGGAAGGGATCGGGGGCGCTTCAGGAGAGGAGGGAGGGTTTGGGGGGTGTGGATGCCTCTTTTTTAGGGAAACGTAGCGACCGCTAGTGGCGGTCGCTATTGGTTACCTATAGAGACCGCCAGTGGGGGTCACTATAGGTAAAGGGGCTCAAAGCCCATATTTCTAGTAGTGATAGAAATTTTCGATGACACCAAGACATGCAAAATTACTATTGGCGGGTCTGTTCTCATAATCTCCCATCTTGGAGATTACTAAGTGAGAACTCCATGAGAGAGAGTCTCATCTTCTTATGAGTACTCGCACATGACGGTCTGTATACTATGTGTCCTATTATAGTATATCATCCAACTGTAGAACATTATTTAAGAATATTGTTATAGCATTTCAAGGTTCTCATCATAGCGGGGATCTGCCATGACCTTATTAATGCAACAAATATTCCAGGACATTACTATATTATAGTCATACAGAACGATGAACAATATATAATAATTGAACATTCATGTAATCAAAGTACAAAATTGTTGGTTCTCAGGACACCAACCCTTACAAACTCCCACTTGGACTAGAGCCAACTGCCTACGACTTTTAGTTCGCTTGACCTCACATGAAGATCATGTTTCTGCTGAGTCAAGGCTTTAGTCAAGGCATCCGCCATGTTTTCTTCCATGGAAATACTTCTCACTATAACTTCACGTCTCTGAGAAAAATCCATCAAGAGATGATACTTCTGAAGTATTTTCTTTGTCTACTGATGTGACCTTGGATCTTTTGCAAGTGTCACCACTGCAGTATTATCACAATAGAGTGTGATAGGATCTTTACTGCTCGGTACGACATCCATCTCTTCGATGAAGCTTCACATCCATACTGCTTCTTTAGCTGCCTTAGAAGCTGCGATATACTCAGACTCCGTTGTAGAATCTGCCACCACACTTTTCATTGAGCTCTTCCAGCTCACTGCACCTCCATTTTAACTGAATATGTATCCAGTCTGCGACTTCATGTCATATTGATCAGTCTGGAAACTAGCATCTTCATGTCCTCTGATGACTAGTTCCTCATCTCTTGCATAAACCAGGAACATATCCTTAGTACGCCTCAGATACTTAAGGATAGTCTTGACTGCCATCCACTGGCGGTCTCCTAGATTATATTGATATCTGCCTACCACACTTAATGCGTAAGAAACATCTAGACTCGTACATAGAATAGCATACATGACTTACCCAATTTCGGATGCGTAAGGGATCCTTTCCATTCTCTTTCTTTCCTCATGTGTCTGAGGACACATTTTCTTGGAAAGATGAATGCCATGTGACACTGGAAACAATCACCTCTTGGACTGTTCCATATTGAATCTCTTCAGTATCTTGTCAATGTATGTACTTTGACTCAGGCCCAGCATTCTCTTGGATCTATCACGATAGATCTTTATCCCAAGAATATATGCTACCTCGCCCAAGTATTTCATGGAAAATAATTTATGCAACCATGCCTTAACTGACTGTAAGACAGGTACTTCGTTTCCAATTAGTAATATTTCATCAACATATACTATTAGGAAAATGACTGCACTCCCACTAAAACTCTTGTAAACACAAGGCTCACATTTGTTCTTAACAAAGACAAATTCCATTACAGCTTCATCAAAACGAATGTTCCATGACCTTGATGCTTTCTTTAATCCATAAATGGATTTCTCTAACTTGCATACCTTGTTGGCAACCTTTGGAGTCACAAACCCTTCAGGTTGTGTCATGTAGACATCTTCCTGGAGGTTTTTGTTAAGGAAAGCAGTTTTGACATCCATTTTCCAAATTTCATAGTCAGGGTAAGAGGAAATGGCCAATAGGATTCTGATGGTTTTAAGCATCGCAATCGGTGAGAAGTTTTCATCATAGTCAATTCCTTGATGTTGTCTAAAACCTTTTCCAACTAGTCGTGCCTTATAGGTGCTGACTTGCCCCTCCATGTCTAGTTTCTTCTTGATTACCCATTTATTACCAATAGGCTTTACATCAATTGGAAGATCTAACAAAATCCAGACATGGTTTTGGTACATGGAATCCATTTCAGAATTCATGTCTTATTGCCACTTGGAAATGTCTGTGCCTTCAACTGCTTCCTTATAGGTAAGAGGATCATCATTGTCAACTAATAATGAGTCACCATACTTGGTGACAAGATAACCATATCGTTCTGGTTCTCTCACCTCTCTCAAGTTCCTACACAGTTCTTGTGTCTCTGGAACAGATTTTTCTTCCATGGGGCTTTGTGGAAGTTGTTCTTGTACCAACTCCTGTGTATCTTGAGCCTCGACTTCATTGATGTCTATCTCGCTCCTACTATCTCTTTTGGAGATGTGATCCCTCTCAAAGAATATGGTGTGTATTGCCAATGTAACCTTTTTTTCTGAGGGGTTGTATAGGTAATTTCCCCTTGTTTCCTTGGGATATCCTATAAAGATACAGTTTGTGCCTCGGGGTGCAAGCTTGTTACCTGAAGAGGCCTTAACAAATGCTTCACTACCCTAAACATGTAAATTCAATAACATGGCTTTGCGTCCACTCCATAACTCATACATAATACCATTTATCAATTTAGTTGGTACTTGGATTAGTATGTGTGCTACTGTTTGTAATGCATATCCCCAAAAGGATAATGGAAGACTCGCATGACTCATCATTGACCTCACCATGTCCAACAGGGTGTGGATCCTCCTTTTTCTTACACCATTCCAATGTGGCATGTAAGGAGGATTGAGTTGAGATAGAATCCCAAACTCCCATAAGAAATCAATGAAGTCATGATTAAGATATTCTCCTCCTCTTTCTGAGCGGAGTTTCTTAATCTTCTTACCAAGCTGGTTCTCAACTTCATTCTTGTATTCTTTGAACCGATCAAAAGAATCTGAATTATACCTCATTAAGTATATATATCCATATCTACTAAAATCATCAGTAAAATTTATGAAGAATGAGAACCCACCCCTTGCCTCAACTGGAAATGGCCCACACACATATGTGTGAACTAATTCTAGAATCTCTTTAGCTCTTTCACCTTTCCCACTAAATGGGGCTTTGGTCATTTTGCATTGTAGACACGTATGACATACACCAAGAGGTTTTAGTTCGAAAGAATCTAAATACCCATCTTGATGTAATTTTGTCAAACGTTTCTCATTGACATGACCTAGCTGGTGATGCCAAAGTTGGGTGTGGTATGAGTCATGTGAATTAACTTTGTCATCAATTGACATTACTTGGTTTATGTAGTCTAAGACGTAAAAGTCGTTATATAAATGTTCCCTACCAAAACAAATGCTATCTTTTTAAAAGTAGCATCTTTCACTTCCAAACGTAAATATGAATCCATTAGTATCTAATCTAGATACTGAAATAATGTTTTTGGTTACAAAGTGTACATAATAACATCCTTTAAAAACCAATACCATCCCTGTAGGAAATGTGAGATGTTAGTCTCCGACAGCTACAACAGCGAGTCTGTCTCCGTTGGCTGCTCGTAGATCTACCTCCCCTTGATCAATCTTCTTGAATCTACGTGGTTACTGTATTTAGATAAATATGTGAGCACCACAATAAGTATCTAATACCCAATTTGTAGAAACAGATAGATTGCATTCGATGAAAAATGCACCTGAAGCTTCCCCTTGCTTCCTAGGATGGGTGCAGTTTTTCTTCCAGTGGCCCTTCTTACCTCATGCAAAACAAACAGTCTCCTGTTATCTTGCCTCCCCTTTGATCTTCTTTTCCTTGGAAGGCCTTGAAGAAGCTTTGGTCTTAAAACTATTAGCCTCCCCTTTCATTTTATTCACCATAAGGATAGAAGGATTTTCACACTTCATGTCATTATCTACTTGGTGAATAAGGATAAGAAGATCAGATAGAGACTGATCAATGTTGTTCATGTTGAAATTAACAACAATGTTCGACATGTTCTGGGGGAGTGATGCAAGAATGAGATCGGTGCCGAGTTCTTTGGGGAGTTTAAACCCTAGAACCTCCATGTGCTCAATGTAGCCAACGAGCTTGACTACATGAGGTCCAGCTGGGGCACCCTCTCCAAGATTGCTCTGAAATAGATCCTTGGAGATCTCAAACCTTTCTTGTCTTTCTCTCTCTTGGTATAGACCACGAAGGTGCTAGAGCATGCTATAGGCACCCATGTCTTCATGAGACTTCATGAGCTCAGTATAAATCGATGATTGCATTAAACATTGAACGTCAAGAGCATCGTTCAAATGTTGATCATAGACCAGGAAATCCTCATCACTTGCCCCTGGGGCAGGAGAATCAGGAAGTGAGGACTGCAACATGTAAAACTTTCATTCATGGTGTAGGATAAACCAAAGGCGCCTAAACCATTCTTAACCGTTACTGCCGGTGAGGATATTGTATTTATCCAGAATTGATCATAGAGAAAATGTGGTTGACGAGTTTTTCATTTCGATTATACTATTTAAAAAGCAGATTTATTAGTACTTTCTTGATTACATTTTATGACAAATAATAAATGAATTAATTAATTCTCTCACTATTTTATCAAGTCCCAATGGCCCTCAAAATTATACTCAGAATGTCCAGTTTCTTTGACATTCTAGTGGAAAGGATCCATATTACCATTCTCATAACCTAAATAAGGGTTGGTCAAGCTATTTGAAGGTATTTAGGTAGGCAGGTCTTTTCCAACTGTGAGCTTACTGTTCCTTGATCTGTTGAGTGGACTCCCCAATCCTGAAATCTTGACTTGGATTTCCTCAACTCTTGCCTCCAATATTACATCAAGTCTAGAAAGGGCTACTCCTCTTGATGCAATATGGTTAAGTCAACCCGAAACCTTTCATAGGGGCATCCTTTATAAAAGTATGTGTCCCAACAAGGGTTGGTCAAACACAATTTTTTATTGAGTCTTGCCCTTAATCACGTAATGGAAGGCTTGGTCTGACTTAATATGGTATTTGAGTGATTTTATTCTTTATGCATAGTTTTGCATTATCACATGCTTGTTAATATTATGTGATTCTTGCTTAAGTGATTAACCATGTTCTGAAAATGTTTACGCATAGTCTGGTATTTGTTTTATTCCATCTTTGCATGCTTGTTCATTTTATTAATTATGTGATCGCGACAACACATACATAATAAATAAAACATGCAATCAGACAGGAATAAAATAAGATGTAATGATCATTAGCTTTTATTGGTTAGCCGATCTAGCGGTTTTGACAAGCTTACCCTGTCCTAGGGAAAACACCTTGAACCTGATGGTTCGTGTTTTGCACCTCCCATATGTCCACCTTTGTATCTTCTTGCGTCGGTTTCACCTCAGCTTCTAGATTTGAACCGTCTCCTCTGTCTTGGGAGATCCTCAATTACATGGGTTTACATTAAAGAAACCATGGGCACACATGCCCTACATTTTATTGGAAGAAGGCTCATAGGCCAACAAATTTAAATAAAAGTAATTTAAATGAAACCATACACATACAAAGGGTCTTTGGTCTATCTCATGATCATCCATAGCATGCAACGACATTTACGCATATTTAGAATTCAAATTCTTTTAATTGTTCTTTCATTTAAGATAATTCGTGCTCGAATTCAATTAATTATGATCTTATAATTAATCAATTATTTATCTTCAATTCCTTTCAGAATTTCATTGACATTCTTCTCATCCATATTCTTTGTACAGTTATTTGTTCTTTTGGAGGAAACCTAGTGAAATTTCTGGAGAGTACACGGCATGTAGTTTATATTTACACGGCATGTATTTATTTTCACCTTATATCCAAAGTACATGTCAGGGGCTTTGGCATGTTTTTGTGTACTTTGGAAATTTTGGAGTACACAGCATGTAGATAAATCATACACGGTGTGTACTTCCTTGTTACACGGTAACCATCCTAGCGATATCGTGTACGCGGTACACGTCTTATCCTTGTACATAGTTTCACCTGGGCCGGAACGGACTACACGGCGTGTTGCTCCAACATACATGTCGTGTATTCTGGTTCCATGTGCCATTCAATTCTGTTCAACATGGCGTGATTAATACTTAGGCATATTCAATTCACACAGTGTGGTTTGGCGGACTAGTTCCCATTCATTGAACCTAAGTACACGGCGTGTTGTTTTAATTACACAGCGTGTAATCCCGTGTTGTACATACAGAAAGAGAGGCTCCTCCGGATGAGTTATTTGTTTTTATTTTAATCAAAAATTAAAATTAAAAGTTCGTTTCTGTGAGATGAATTGAGAAATGAAGAAGGATGAATAGATCTCGCTTATTCAGATTAATTGATTGATATATTTCGAATTGAATCAAATATAAATGAATAAATTTTCAACGAAAACTAAATAACTATAATCAACGTTGTAACCTACCTTTGATACCATTTTAAGGTTCCGAGTGCAGCGGAAGTGCGTGGGTGAATGTTCCAACTTGGCGTTTTGTCATTAGAAATGATCAATCCAGGATCAATACAACGATAAACGCCAGTCTCCACGGATCAAATCACAGAAAAGGACAAAGAAGAATATTTGTCCTGGAACCACAAACAAGGATCGTTACAAGTTGATTATAATTTATTTAATCAATTTAAAAGAAATACCTTTTGGGTGTTCTTTCTTCATTGATGTTCTTAATCACGTTCCGATTTGATTCGTCATTGCGTCGCAGAAGCCAAGTGTAGACTTCCTCTAGTGGTGATCCACACGTGTACCTCGTATCTCGGGACATCGCCAAAGGAGTCTTCGGGTGCTAGCGCGGAGAAACCCTTTCTTGCATTTTCGGCCTTAGATCATCTTGATCCGATGGGAGAGGATCTCTCTCGGTCTTGAGAGCGTTCTTGGAGGAAGAGGTTGTTTCATCCTTGAAATAATTCTCTAGAGTTGTTGTGCACAACGATTATCTGAGGTGTCCGAAAAGAGTTGGGTTTGTGAGGATATTTATAATCAGGTTTGAGGTTGTAGAGTTATGACAATAAATAAATGTGTTACACATTTTATTTATTTCATTGACTCTTATTTAAAACCCCCGTGTCGAATAATTAATTCCTTGAAAGCCCACAATGATTATAATAAATATCATTTAAAAAAATATTATATCCTCAAAATCCCAACTGGAAAAACTACACGGTGTGTATTGATAATTACACAGCGTGTATTTTTTTTTCATTGAAAACTACACGATGTGTATATTTAATAATACAAGGGATGTTCTTGTTTTCAAAATAAAACTACACAACGGGAAATTATTGATACACGGTGTGTATTTGTTTTATTTTTATTCTTCCTCCAACATTAAAAAAATTTAGGCTTCCTTCAATAATTATTAAACCACATACGGTAATAATATTTATTCTACTTGAGATACTTGAATACACTTAGTGTGTGACCCTCTAGGCCTGTTTCTCATTGGCATTAGTCGGGCTTTCCAAAATTCCATGATTACTATCTACAATGGGTCAAGGCACCCAAGAGAAAGAAGTTGATGCCGCGTTGACGTATCACCTCATAAGAACGCTTACTGTGTAATTTAATCCCTTTGTCTCAATATCCCATCAAGAAGGTTTCATGGCAGTGTCATAATCCTATATGCTTGATCTGTCGTTCTTTGACTACCTGAAATAAACTCGTCGTTTACACCATGGCCATGGAATTTAATGCGACAGTTCTATTTAAAACAAAGGGCCGAGATATCAACTTCTATAAATGGAAGGGACAAATCCTTCATCGACTTATCCATTAACAACATGTTACTCGTGACACACCCAACGTACCCTAATTCCCCCCAACTATATGCATGACGAGTTTCGTTAGTAAATCTAAGTGCGCAAATCATGACATGAGTTAATTATAATCTTCCAGTCTAAGGACCATTACACACGCTCGTAGATAGCAATGTTTGATGACACCAAGACATGCGGAATTTCTATTGGTGGGTCTGTTCACATAATCTCCCATCTTGGAGATTACTAAGTGTGAACTCATTGAGAGAGAGTCTTGTCTTCTTACGAGTACTAGCACATGACAGTCTGTATACTATGTGTCCTATCATAGTATATCATCCAACCATAGAACATTATTTAAGAATATTGTTATAGAATTTCAAGGTTCTCATCATAGTGGGGATCTACCATGACCTTATTAATGAAAAAAATATTCCAGGACATTATTATATTATAGTCATGTAGAATAATGAACAATATATAATAAGTGAACATTAATGTAATCAAAGTACAAAACAGTTGGTTCTTAGGACACCAACCCTTACAGATCTTACTAAATTACTTTTTCTATTAACATTAATTAATATGGTTATATCAAATTATTGATTTATAAGTTATATTCCATTATAATGTTTCTATAATATTAGAATTAATTAGTGAATTGTCATGACAAGGATATAGTGAAACGTTACCCAACTCATAAAACATAATTTACTAAGGAATCATTTAAAAATCTTTTGAAGGGGTGTGGATCAGTCCCCCAAATCACTCCTTTGTGTATACAAATATAGTGTGGTCTCATTGAAATGAGTAATTTCACCTTTAATTCCATATTCTGATAATTTATAATTCGTGAGACTTTTCTAATATCCTTTTGGGAATATAAACCTTAAATTTCATCATTCACTATAAACTGAGTTTTATGTAAATATACATATCGAATTAAATTGGAGTTATGGTATGAAAATAAACACGACATATCTCATATATGTGTATAGGGATTCCAAGAAGTCATCAAGATAATAAAAAATGAAAAAACTAGCATCCAAAATCATTATCATCATATTTATAAGATATTATATGGTAAATATATGATACATCATATATAATCCTTCATATATAAATATAATTGTGAAAATTTGATCCATATTTAAAATAAGGTAAACAGATTCCAGAATAAATAGTTATACACAACTTCTATTTGAAGATGTTGAATCACAATATTCAAAATATTTAGAATGAGAAAAAACACTATAATAAATATTGGGAGAAGAAAAAGTTCATGAGGAACATATATTGTGAAGGAATAAAATTGTTGTTAGAGAACTATAGAGATATTTTTTTATGTTCTTTAATTATGTTGAGAAATTATTTCGAGAATATAATTAACCTTTTACTGATAAGGAATTATTAGATGTAAAATACACTACTATGTGACAATAATATATAAAATGAAAAATAGATTCTATGTTCCACTATATTTTTAGACAATGATAGAAGCATTAACTAATGAAAACCCCATTTGGTGTAAATGAGTATTCAAAAAATAATATACATGTAAGGTATTGTAAATACCCAAAAACCATGTTTGGATGAAAATGTAATTAAATGATTTAAATTAATTGACTATGATTAATCATGTTTACAACTGTCATGGCTAAAATCCAATAGAATTTTATTTTAAATATACATCTTTCATGATCATAGTATTTGTTAATTGGATGTTAAAAGTTCATTCCTGGAAGGAATGTAGGATGAATAAATTCATTTTCCCCAATGTGAAATATATTTGATTAATATTAATTCAAAAACCATACTCATGTAGAAAAACCCCATATATTATTATTTTAGGAATTATGATCAGGAGTTATTTTTTTTAATGATGCCATAAAAGTATTTGGTTTCATTAAAAATTAATTCACAACATTTTTATAAAATAAGAAGAATGTGAGAAATTATTTCTACATTGAAACCTTTATGTATGATATTGACAAGATGTATAAAATAAAATTCCATTATTAACTCAATAAATATAAAAAACAATTAACCGAGTTATATTCAAGATCATGTTAAATATTGTGTTAATTATGGGATGAACAGCATGGAGGAATACATCATGATTATTGGAAATATGGATTTTGTTTTTGAAAATATTATTTTTGAACCACATAACCATCTAGTTATGATTTTTCTGTGGTTTGGAGTTTGAATTTTTGATGTAATATCCTTCAAGTTATTGATTTTTATTGGGGTTCAGCTTTGTAATTTAAAATATATATTGTGTAAAATGAAATCTTATAAGTTTGGGTAATCTCTACAAGTTGGTAAGCGGGAGTACCATCACTTTACCAATATAATATGTTTATGACACATTATTCATGGGAAATTAATTTCTTATAATATATTCATACACTTTTAAATGAATACATCTACATGAATGACTTAGGTGAATCCATATATATTCTTTATGTAAATATCCTTGGAGGTAGTTTTCAAGAGGCTTCCTGGAATATGTTGATTTTGAAAAATTATAAAGGTTGTCAAAAATTTACATTATGAAAAATTATAGGGGTTTATTTCTTCAAGATTTCCATTAAATTAATATCTATATGAAAATATTTTTAGAAACACTATATGTTATAAATTGAATAAGTAGTGTTCCATATGCTTTGTTAGTATGTTATTTATTTTTTCCCTCTCTATGTACTCTGTTTTATGATCTATATTCATTATTATCAGATATAAAATATCAATAAAATAAAAAAATTCACCCTAGATATGTATTTTAAATGATCATAAAGTAATTGTGATATATAAACGTTGTACACATATTATGTGGAGATGATGAGTGTCCAGTGGGGAGGGGATACACCAATACTGTTTGTAGATAGATCATGATGATTATAAATCATATTAATGGTATTATTTGTTCCTCTACGGTCATGAAATGATTAGAACAACGTTGAATAAAACCATATTTACTGAATATACAATTCAATTCGAGTATATATTGTCTTATAATGCTACTAAGGAAGAAATATTTTTATATAAAATTATCTCAGATCTAGGAATTATACCTTATACTAAAATCCATGTTATGTTATACTATGATAATACTAAAAAATTGGTACATTCCAAGGATCCCGGGTCACACTAGAGAATAATGATTATACTTTTGATGTTTTATATCATGTGGGATTTTACTCCAAGAGGTGAAGTCAATGTTCGTGGACTACCTACAACAGACTATGGGGAAGACCCACTAACTGAAGACATATATTTGAAAAAATATGACATTTATATGAGAACTATTTAATTGTGAGTGTATATCAATTGGATATAATGAAAGGTAGAGTGTTGTGAGTGTTAGCGTCCTAAACCCAACATGAATAGGTACTTTTGGATAAAATTTCATTAGTATACCTTGAAAAATAAATTAATTTATCTTTCCATGCTATTAATAATAAATTATTTATATATATAATATTTAATAATTTAATTAGATTACATATCATATCAAAGGGTTATAATATTATATATCTATAATGAGAGCCTTGAAAAATTATTTTAGTAATCATACAGATATATACTATTGTCTAGATACATTAGAGTGATATGAAACTGAAAATCTATGACTATCATGTTTCGGTGGCCCATGAGACTTGAGAATTATTTTCATTAAGTTATCACTTGGTAATATTAGGTATTGTAGATCTTGATGATTATCCCTTCTATAGTATAACCACATGTTTATTGTGTCATTTGTTCTTATATTCTATGATCATGTGTATTTGTCTCATGATTTGATATCATTTTTGTAACACAATGTTGGTTATTTAGGTATGAACCTAATTTAATTTTTTAAAACTGAATGTATTTTGACCAATTCAACCTATTTTAGGGGTTATAAGAGGGTTGAGAAATAAGTTTTTGGTAAATTCTATGTAGGGTAATATTTTTAGGTGTATATTTCCCACTGGAAAATTAGCGGAGAGGCACTGGAATTTTATTTTTTTGGTTGGAAGCTTTCATCACTCCCACCATGGGTATGTAGGGGTGTTTCCACACGGATTACGGGGATGACCTCCTGGACAGGAGATTCAAACGTTCCGATCGGTTTCTAGCAGGTTTGTTCGTAGAACCGGAAACATCCAATGATTCCACATCCGTTTGGACCTACTTTCCAAAGGCAGGCGCTCATTAGCTTGTGGACTGATGAGGCTTAGGAATTTGCATTGGTCGAGAGGATGGGAGGTCGGACTCATCACACCTTTTTGAGGGGAATTATTGTCTACTCCGGGACTCTCTTTATAGATTTAAGTTATGTTCGTGAATCCTTATTATATTACCAAGTATAAAATGAGCTTTCCTTAAGTTTTAACAATCAATGATTAAATATGCAAGAAATTTAGAGAATATTTTATATGTATTCGAGGTTCTTCATCAATAGAGAATCATCTATATCTGTTTAGAGATTCTTGGTCAATGGTATCCTTCAAAACATTTATATAAAAGTCTCTTGGTCATTATGATGACCAGGCTGGTTTTAAAGCCACTCAGTGGGACACTTGAAGTTTATCGTCATTCAGAAGGACAGAGATTATTTCAAAGTTGGGATCGAACCCATAAATGGGCTACCTACATATCCTTTGTTTTGGAAAAGGAATCAGATCCCACGTAGTTCGAGGAATGGGGTATGATGTTTATGATTGATGGCTCAAAGATGAATGTCCTAATTACTTTTACACTCTAAGCTCACGTGAGTCATGCTCGGTGTGAGAAACAAGAGGTATTGGTAAAATTTAGACAATTGTGCCATGAAATATGCAATCATAAGAATTTGTTTGGGGCTTATGTATGGATGACTGCCCAGATAGATGAAGGTTTAGGATATACTTTTAGGGAGAAAATCCATGAACAGGGTCCACAAAGTTATATGTGCTTCATGGAGATTTGAATACTCTAATCTTGTGGCTTACTCCTAAGGAGGATGCCCAAGTTAGGAGGGGACTTATGATTGGGTTTTACTCCTGAAAAGGAAACCCAAATCAAAGGTAAATTATGACTGGTTAAGAGAAGTTTAAGGGGACTTGGGGCTTATTCCTGAAAAGGAGGCCCAAGGTTATGACTGAGTCTTATTCCTGAAAAGGAGACCCAGGTTAAGGGACTTGGGGCTTACTCCTGAAAAGGAAGCCCAAGGTTATGACTGAGTCTTATTCCTGAAAAGGAGACCCAGGTTAAGGGACTTGGGGCTTACTCCTGAAAAGGAAGCCCAAGGTTATGACTGAGTCTTATTCCTGAAAAGGAGACCCAGGTTAAGGGACTTGGGGCTTACTCCTGAAAAGGAATCCCAAGGTTATGACTGAGTCTTATTCCTGAAAAGGAGACCCAGGTTAGGGATTATGGTTTGGGGCTTACTCCTGAAGAGGATGACCACATTTGAGATTGGGGCTTACTCCTAAGAAGGATGCCCAAGATTTAGAGGACTTGATTGGGGCTTACTCCTAAGGAAGATGCCCAGATCAAAGGTTTTATAACTGGGGATTATTCCTGAAAAGGAGACCCAAGTTAGTATTTTCTCATCTTAAAGGATTAGGTTGAATGAATGAACTCCCCGTATTTTAGTGACATAAGGATATTTAAATCACTAGACTTTGAGAGAGATTTCACAGAATTCCTTTCAGATAAGAAAGTCAAATCAAGAATTCATGCCATAAATGGTTTTGAAGAGTGTCTTGAAGACTGAATCTTGAATAGGAAAGGTGAAATGGCTTAAGAGAGGTAAAATGGGCAAGATGGGCACCCAAAAAGATAGGGGCGCGCAAGTCTTGAAGGGCGCGCAAGTCATGCGGCGGCGCGCAAGTAGTGGTCGCGCAAGTATACTTGCGCGACATATGGGGTACTTGCGCGATTTTCAACCAGCATGGAAATGCTTGAGCGACTCTTTAGAAAACCCTTTACAATCCTCTTGAGGTTCTTCCAGAGAAGGGACGCGCAAGTTATATTGAAGGAATTAAGTTGGCGCGCAAGTGTTTGATAAGTTTCAACACTTAGGCCTTCCTTCTTCTCTTTAGATCTTCCGTTCTAGGTAAGAAATTACCTTAGAAGTGTTCCGGAAGCTTTGAGAAGAGACTTGGGCATCGGGAGCTTTAATCCGAGTTTCTGGAAAAAAATCCTCTCGAATGGGGGGCCCACAGGGTCTATTTATAGGCAAAAGAAGACCTCGGGCGTTTACTGGGCGGTTACCAATTAGGTCGCGCAAGTCACCTGCGCGACCAAGGTAGCCGCGCAAGTATACTTGCGCGGCAGTGGTATCACTTGCACGGTGGATTTGCTTCTGATCCTCTGTTCATGCCTTTGTCGATTTTTGATGTTTTCTTCAAAGGTTGAAATCACTTTGAGCTCAGATATTCCCTTTTCCGATCTTTAGATTCTGTGACGAAAGGAGCGTCAACAAAATTCCCCCCTCAGAGTTGGATCCGGAGAGAAATGAGGATTTGACTCTGAGGAAATCGAATTCCTCCAAAGGAAAAGGGAGGGCGCGCAAGTCTTTCAGTGCGCAGAGGGTGGCGCGTAAGTCTGCGTCGCGCTGGCCTTGAGCGCTCTGGGTGTGGCGCGCAGGTAGGCTTCCTGGCCTATAAATATACGGCCTCACCTCCGTACAAGTATCTGGATTTCCGGATTTCTCGAGCTCTCGCCGCGCAAGTCTTCGTCGCCGCGCAAGTCTCCTGTTTTCACTGTTTCCTCGCTGCCGCGCTACTCTCAAGGTAATAAGGCTTGCGCGGAAATACTTGCGCGACAAAAACTTGCGCGGCACATGTATCACTTGCGCGACGTCTCCATACTTGCGCGCCTTAATGCCTTGGCCATTTTTTCCAAATTTTTTCACAAATTTTATGAAAAATAAACCCACTTAAGAGTTTAATTTATTCAACTCCTGTGCATATTCAATGGCTCTTAGACCTGGATTAATTGATGAACTGGCTAGCAAGCGGATAGATGATATGATGAATATCATTGGCCCTGATTACTATACTTTCAAAGACAGTACTCTTCCAGATTTGGCTAAGTATCTCAAGAAATATCATCGCGACTTTCCTCACTGCACTTATCTACCTTTGTATGGTCATGGTCATCTGCAAGAAGTCATTATTCCAGAAGTAAAGAATTATCTTCCATTTTCTTGGTTTCAGAATTATACCAATTTTTCTTCAGCAAATATTTCAGGCGGAGGAGTATTTCAAAATGCTGGAACAGTGGAGAAGGCTTATGTGATGCATCATAGCCCTTGCACACCAGATCTGAAAAAACATACACCTGAGCTTCAACCACATTGTCATCCTTCAATCTTCCGAAATGCTCAGATGGATCAATCCAAAGGCTGGAAGAAAAGTTGGGATTTCCGTCCTGGGGGAGGTGTGAAGCCAACTTGGATGTGGGTATACTGGGTGCGACAGACTTGCGCAGAGTTTATTGAGGATCTGAAGAGAGCTGCAATATATGAGGCTGTTTGGGTTGGGCAAACATATATTTACAGACATGATAACTTTGTGCCAGAGATACTCAGCCACTGGAGCCCAGCGACTAATTCTTTCCATTTGACTCATGGAGAAGTAGGTATCAGTTTGTGGGATGTCCACAAGATTTCAGGAGCTCCAATCTTGGGCGATATGTATGATGAATTCATTCCTCCCAAGGTGACTTGGAATGATCCAGAGAAGACTCCTGCTTTGGATCGAGAATTATTTAAAATCTTTCACAGGCTCAAGAGTTCAGAGACCTCATTAACTCATTTTAGAAAAGATATTCATCCGGAAGAATGGATGAATGCATTTCTTACTGAGAAGAAAGGGATGGAGCCAAAAGAAAAAGGATCCAAGAAAAAGAAATCCAAGGATACCCGGCCCAGACGTCCTACCACTTGTCCAAAACCTGAGAAGAGAGGATCTCCTGGCACATTCTGGCCAACTCTAGAAGCAGGAGTGTTTGAAAAATGGGGCTATGAAGTGAATCAAAGAATTCCAAAGAAAACTCGTCTGGCGGGTTTCTTGGCAATGTGGCTCAGTGTTTATCTCTTGCCGGTCAGGGATTTGAAGGGAGGCGTTAGGCCAGGGACCTTCATTATTGCGGCCAAATTGGCTGAGGGAAAAATGGTTGGGTTAGATACCCCCATTTTAGCAAAGATTCACAGGAGTTTACTTCACGTCTTCCAGGGTAAATCTCCTTTAAGAATAGTGGGACCATTCCAGGTTTTGTGGGGATGGATCGCCACTCACTTCAGGACTTACAATGTACAGAATGGATTACAAATTCCTGGAAGCTCTTTCAGACCGTCAGTGCAAGCATTCTCTGGAATTGCTCCATTAGATGTTAATGGTTATGACATGAAAGTAAGACTAAGAATGTATAAGGAATTCAACTTCTTTCCTTATGGAAGTCCGCCATCTGGGCGGTTTGTTGATGATGGGAAAGCCCATTTGGATTTGAGGGCATACATGCTAGCTTGCAGGGATGGCGTGTTAGTAGCCAGGATTGATGGAGAAATCATATGCGAGGCCTATGCTCCATATAGATTTGCACGCCAATTCAAATGTTTGCAACAGATTGTTGTATCCCCTCCAGTACATGTCAGGTTAGAGCAACATCCGATGGTTGCTCGACAACTATGGTTGCTGACATCAAGAGGGAAGACTGGGGCAGTATTTGATCTACCAGTTGAAAAAGCGGCACATTATCTGACTACATTTTATACCGAACACTGGATAGCATCATACCCTAAAGGGATATTGAATCACCCAGTATATCAAGTGGGAAAGAGGAAGAGGACTGTAGAGAAAGAAACTCTTCCTCATGAAGGTGACGCTTCTCCACCTGAAATAGGTTCAACAGACTCCTCTTCTAGAACTGATTCATCGGATTATCACGATGGGGATGATGAGGCACAACCGGCAGCAAAGCGGTTTCGTGCACGATATAATCCTCCGGCCAGAGTTAAAAGACCCACTCCATCAGCTCCTGGTGAGTTATTTGATTGTAATAACTTCAATCACTGCTACTTTATAAAGTAATAAGTCTCATTTTCTTATTCTCTATCTGTAGTTGCAGGAGTCGGGAAGAAATTAAAATCAAAAATTGTAGGACCTTCCTCACAGCCTTTATATCTAAGACCAGAGGCTGTTCAGCTATGGCAGAGCTTATATTGTGATACTGAGACCACCTGGCTGGATTTGTGTGAGGGCCTACAACTTCCTGGAATAGGATATCTTCTAGCTTCTAAAGACCTTCATTACAGAGATAACCCCAATGAAGTGCGAGCTTACATCAGAGAGCTGGAAATGCTCATATATGCCACTAATAATTCGGTTCCTATCACCAGGCGGGTGAAGGAAATGATTGATCGTGGCACCACTGAGGGGGCTGGTGGTTCTGGAGATGAGGAATGGCAAGAGTACGTGGCTCCTGAAGATGTAAGTTTTCTTATTTTCTTTGCAACTTGATTTTAGTTGAAGCTTTGTTTACTTAAGTAAGTTATTTTCTTCATCTTGCAGCTTGAAAAGAAAGGAATCGGGGTTCCTTCGCCACAATATAGCCCTGGTGGTACTGCTATCGGGGCTGCTGCTGATTCTCCTCGCGAACCAGGCGAGATATCTCCAGGACAGCAGGACATGAATGAGGCATTAGACATAGCCTTTCATTCTCCAATCCAAGTGCCAATAAGGGAGACTACTGATACTCCGAAAAAACAAAAGAAGCCAAGGCAACGAAGGAGGAAATCCATAGCTAAAAGTTTCATTAGCAGTGGTAAGTCCTTCAAACAATCATGATTTTATACCCATAATCATATGGTTACTCATATTTCTGAGGATTGCAGGGGCTTCTTCAATTTCCCCTTTGAGGGAAGGGATTGATCCTTCTTCAAAGGTCGTGGAGGGTGCTGTAGAACAATCACAGACTCAGGCTGACTTGGTTGCTCCTGAAGAAGAACTACCATCAATTCCCAGTATCCCTCCTATCACTGAAGATGCTGTCCAGGGTCAGGGGTTGCAGGACATAAGTCGGCAAGCAGACGTAGCAAATGCTCCCACTGGTGAGACTAATCAGGATTCTGAAGTATCATTGGATGAAATGATGAATCAAGGAATGACTTTTGAAGAATTTTATGATCATGCTAAGTTGTCATATGATTTAGAAGACCTTGGGCGTGAGTGTTACCCTTCGCCCAAATTTTTCTTTTAAAAAATATACTTCTAACCATGATGTAAAATAATATGCAGTTTCTTCCGTAGAAGCCGCTGAACTGTCAATGCCCGAAGAGGGTGTGGACACTGATGTCAACCCTATCATTGCAGAAACATTAGCTCAAGTAGAGCTAAATCCAATAAACTCTCCTGAGACTCATCTTGAAAATCCTGTTGAAACTGGGAAAGATAGGGAGAAGTCTTCTCAGGTTGCTGAACCACCATTGGGTAATGGATAACAATATTTTGTGATTGTACTTTATTCGCAAGACAATCCATTCTTTTGTTATCCTTTGAAGCTGACTAAACCTTTCAATTAATCATGCAGGACCATCAACTGCAATAATTAGATCCGAAGATGAGGCCTCAGCCTCTGCCCCAACGGGAATTGAAAGTGAAGAAGCACAAGTCAGGGGGGAAAGAGCAGGACAAGGCACCTCCCTAAGTGCGCTAATTCCAGATTACATACCCCCTTCTGACGATGATATTGAATCAGATCCAGATATGCTTAAAGCATTCAGCTTTTCACGACGTAAGGCATGGAATAACATATGGAATATCATATCGGGGGTGCCTTTAGAAGAGCTACCATCAAAAATTTCCCGATTGTCATCCCAATTTGTTATAATGGGACTTGGTGGTTTTGGGTATGAAAAGATCCATGCTGCGGTGAAACAGATCATTTTCAGGAGGGAGCAAATGCAGACAAGTCGCGAAGATTTGACCAGAGTGAAATTGTCAGTCATCATAGGCGAATTTAAGGCTGCGATATCCCAGGCTGAAGCTGATTATGCTGTCAAGATGAAGGATCTGAAGCAAAAAATCAAAGAAAAGGTCGTTCAGCAGGTGCAACTCCAGCAACAGTTAGATGCTGTTACTGGGGAACTTGATCAGCTTAATAAATCATTGGATGAAACTCATATGAATGGCATGAAAGCCATTACAGATGCTAAGAAGGCACTTCAGCAAGCTGAAAAGAGTGAAGCTGGTCAAGTGCACGAGCTTCAAGTAACTGTTGATAAGTCTCAGGATGCTATACATAAAATGAAGACTTATGTTGACAATCTTCTGTAATTATTGAAAAAGAGAAGAGATTCCAGTCTGTGGATGTCCTTCTAACTCTTGTGTATCAATGAAAAACACTTTTGTCTTCAATCATTTGTACTTGCATTCTTTCATTACCTGCTTCAAATTTACTTAAGCCAATGGGCTTAGTAATCATAGTTTGATTTTTACTAGGATTATTACAAATAATCCTACAAACTTTGAACCTTTTAACTGCTCAATATTACCTAAATCATACAAAAAATGTATATTTAGTGAGCTGGAACTTGACTTTTATTCAGAGTTCCTTTGTCTTTTGTGTGGGCAGTTTAAAGTCATGCACGCCGGACATAAAGGGGCTAATGTTTAAGGTCGAAAATAGCTTTGACCGAAAATGGATTAAAAAAATGGATTCAATTCCTTGACAATTTATCTGAAAACATATTACCATACTCAAGTATGAGGGAAAAAATGTAAACTATGGCTTAAGAATATTTGAATCTGAGGAATGATATGAAAAAGAGCTAAAAGGCATTAGAAGAAGTAGTTTCCAAGAATGAAGTTACTATTATTTAACAAAACCCGTTAGGGGGTTGAAATATGCAGGGCCACCTATGGGCATTGGCTGCATAGTCAAATAAAATAGCATCTTTTGGCTGACAAGTCTGTTATGTGGACTGTTTATGCAAGGCCACCTATGGGCACGTGCTGCATAGTCAGGCAAAAGAACTCCCAGAAATTTACTTTCCTAGTGGTAAAAGCTAGTGAAAGTTTATGGAGATTCAAATTTTCTAAAGCATAGAGTTTGTTGTATGGAAAGAGGTACTTGAATATGGAGAAGATATTTCCGAATAAGAATATCGAAGAACTGGATGAACATCACTCCTACAAAGGTCTGACCCAAACGTAGGGAAGAAGAATAAACCATAGACTTGAATACTTTCAGATCATGAAAAAGGATATGGGACAAATACGTTAAGGATGGCTATTTTTGCAGATCCCTACATACTGTCGTTTAAGAAAAATAAGGACAAAAGAGGCATTCTTCCCAACAATGAAGTTACTATTCGTTAACAAACCCCGTTAGGGGGTTGAAATATGCAGGGCCACCTATGGGCATTGGCTGCATAGTCAAATAAAATAGCATCTTTTGGCTGACAAGTCTGTTATGTGGACTGTTTATGCAAGGCCACCTATGGGCACGTGCTGCATAGTCAGGCAAAAGAAATCTCAGAATTTTGACATTTTTGTGACTAGAAGTCATGAAAAGGGTTATGAAGATCTGAAAATATTTAAGGTTAGGATTATAATACATAAATATGGGTATTGTCCAATGTATATAGAGAAACATAGGTCAATGAAAACCATAATCATGTTGTGGCTGGGTCCTAAATTGAAATTTTGGACTTCACTACGTATCTCATAAGAATGAGAATCAAGCCATACGTAGTTCTTGAAATGTAGTTTAACGTCGTGCAGGACGAAAGTATGAGTGATCTTAGTTTAGGGTCATAGAATTCGGACCATAATAATGAATACACAGTGTGTGTTTTCATGAGGACTTTTCAGCCAAGGGACTGAAAGTGAAATTTGGGGTTAGGCCCAAAAGACTTGGGACTGGATTCGAGGGACACTCGAATGTTCCTACGTATCCCATAAGGATGGGAATCAAGTCCACGTAGTTCTAGAACTACCCTTTGTACAAATTTGGTTCGTACATGTGAAGGGTGAAAGGGGACTTTAGTGCAATGATGTTTTAACCTGAGATAAAAAATTTACGCATTACCATGTATGCACGTAGTCTTTTTGAAATGAAACATGATTGAAAAATCAATGTCAATAATAGTTCTCTCTCAAGTGAGGAGATCAAAGAATATTGTAGTTTATTGTCGTACCGGACAAAAGTGTTGTATAGTTTAACGTCATATAACAAGGACGAAAGTGAATCAATGTAAAGATATTGATTCCAGGGGCGGTTTCACAAATTAACATCATATGAGATGGTGGTGAACCGATGTGAAGAGATTGTTTTTTGGGCTTGAACCCTGGGAGGTTGCCTACATACCCAGCCTAGAGGGCAAGGATCAAAGTCCGTGTAGTTCAATTAAAGAATGAATCAATGATCAAGTTATTCTTAGGGACAATGATCTAATAAAAAATATTGTTGGAACATACACATGGTTAGTGGCCCAAAGGGAGTGTTATGGTTGATGTTCGCTCTAAGCTCACGTGAGTCATACTCGGTGTGAGAAACAAGAGGTAATAACAACCTTAACGATGCACAGTTTAATGTCATGTAGGACATAAAAAAAGGGACTATGCAGTTTAAAGTCTTGCAGTTAGGACTATTGGTGCTGCACAGTTTAGTGTCATGTAGCAGGGACAAAATAACAGTTTAATGTTATGTAGGACATATCAAGGACTGTCTATACAGTTTAGTGTCATGTAGTTAGGACGATGAGGACAATATAGTTTAACGTCATATTGGACGAAAAAGGGGGACTGTTCAGTTTAATGTCATGCAGTAAGGACAAAAGAGTGTATCATTTTAACGTCATGTCGGACGAAAGTGTGAATAGTTTAAGGTCATATGTATGGACCGTGGATGGTGCGGTTTAATGTCATGTTGGACCTTTGATGATTATATAGTTTTAACGTCTTTCCGGACGTGAGGGGCTTTTATACAGTTTAGTGTCATGTAGTTAGGACGTCACAGTTTAACGTCTTGCTGGACATAAGGGATTTGCAAATAGTTTATGTTCATATACATGGACCAGGGATGATGCAGTTTAAGGTCATGCTGGACAGTTTAGAGAACTTTTTCACAGTTTAATGTCGTGTGGGACGAAGTTGCAGTTTAAGGTCATACTGGACCATTACTGTACAGTTTAAAGTCATGTAGCTAGGACTAACTGGTGGTGTACAGTTTAAAGTCATGTAACTAGGACTAAGGTGAACAAATATGAGGATATCAGTTCTGGGGACTTTTTTACAGTTTATCGTCATGTTGGACGATGAAAGTGCCACACAGTTTAATGTCATGTTGCTAGGACACAATATAGTTTAATGTCATCTCGGACATATACAGTTTAGTGTCATGTAGGACATATTAGTAACCAATGTGACAGTTTAACGTCATGTTGGACGATAAGGGAACTGACACAGTTTAACGTCATGCTGGACAATGAAAGTGCCACACAGTTTAATGTCATGTTGCTAGGACAAAAATAATATAGTTTAATGTCATCTAGGACATATACAGTTTAGTGTCATGTAGGACATATTAGCAGTTTAAGGTCATACTGGACCATTACTGTATGAACCAATTGTAAGAGTCTTGGTTCTGGGAATAATATTTTGTGTTTATACAAAATACTTCTTCAGAAATCTGGCATTAGTTGGAGTCGTGATGTGTTCTCCATCCATTGAGATCAGAGAATACGCTCCATTGGAGTAGACCTTATGTATTGAATAAGGTCCTTCCCATTTTGGTTCAAGATTGGGAGGCTTCTTTCCTGGTATCATTGGTGCTCTGAGAACCAATACCAATTCTGCCTGAATGAATGAACGAAGACGAACTTTTTTGTTAAAATCTCGTGCTATCCGATTCTGATAGATTTCCAAGTGGTGCAAAGTGCACAATCTCTTCTCATCTAACTGTTCCAATTCATTCAACCGTTTTTGGGATTGCTCATCTGTTGATAACTGATCACAAATGGCTATTCTGAGTGAGGGCAATTGAACTTCAATTGGCAAGACTGCTTCTGTTCCATATACCAATGAATATGGAGTAGACCGCGTTGCATTGCGAGTGGTAGTCCGATAAGCCCATAAAGCATGATAGAGTTTATCAGGCCATGAACTCTTATCTTTATCTACCATCTTTTGCAGTATATTTGAAAGAGTCTTGTTGAAGGCCTCTATCTGGCCATTAGCCACTGCATGATATCGAGATGAATGGTTGGACTTAATGTTGTATTCTTGATACAATTTCTTTACCTCAGAAGAATAGAAGTTGGTGCTGTTGTCCGTCAATATGGTATGAGGGACACCAAATCTAGTAATGATGTTAGACTTGATGAAGCTAACAATGCATTTAGAACTGACTTCTTTGAGAGGTACTGCCTCTTCCCATTTGGAAAAGAAATCAGTAGCAGTAAGAATGTACTTAAACTGCTTGGCCGTAGCTGAAGGGTAAGGTCCCACCACATCCATTCCCCATGTGGAAAATGGCCATGAGTATTTAGCTGTATGAAGCAACTCTGGAGGTTGATGAATGAAGTTGGCATATATTTGGCATGAATGACACTTCTTTGTGAAATTAACACAATCTTGTATCATTGAAGGCCATAAGTATCCAAGCCTTCGAATTTGATCAGACAATCTATGTCCAGACTGGTGGGCACCATAGACTCCTGCATGCACTTCTTTTATGACAGCCATTGTCTCTTCACCATCAATACATCTGAAGAGAACTCCATCAAAACCACGTTTGTAGAGAATTTTCTCGAGGTAGTTTGGACCATCATAAAGAGTAAAATTGACCACACGTCGCCGAATTTGTTCTTTCTCGGCTCTATCAGGTGGAAGTGTTCCATTTTGAAGGTATTCCTTGATAGGTGACATCCATCCTGTAGTATGACCATACGGTTCAGGAATGGGACTAATTTCATTAATTTCCTCTATTCTGACTTGAACATAAGGTGAAATTGCACGACGGTGGGCAATACGGATGGTTGTATCGTCCCGATTTGGATCTGCTAAAGCTGTGGATATATTAGCCAGTGCATTAGCTTGAGCATTTTGTGATCATGGGACATAAGAAAATGTCGGTTCTGAAGGGAATTCTGACATTAACTCTCTGACGTAATCATACAAAGGGATTAATTCTTCTTTTCTGATGGCATAATCCCCATTGACTTGTTTGATTACCAGGTCTGAATCACCTTTCACCTTTAAGTGATTCACTTGTGCTTGAAGTGATAACTCCAAGCCTGCAATGAGAGCTTGGTATTCAGCTTCATTATTGGAACCACCTTCCCACAACAAAAAGGAATAAGGTAACACTGCCTTATCTGGAGAAATGAGCACAATTCCTAAACCAACTTTTTTGAATTTAGGATTTTCCATTTTCTTCCCTGTTGGACTTCTAGAAGCACCATCAAAATACATTTCCCATGTTTGAGGACTCTCTTGAATAGAAAAAACTTCCTCATCAGGGAGTTCGATATCTGAATACGTGTCTTCTACTGAAGGGTGTTCAGCCAGGAAATCAGCCAGAGCTTGGCCCTTAATTGCCTTTTGAGACACATACTGGATGTCGAACTGCTGTAGAATAACCGCCCACCTTGCCAGACGCCCTGTAAGCATTGGACGACTAAGGATGAATTTGAGTGGATTATTACGAGATACCAATTAGACCTCGTGATGTTGCAGGTCGTGTCTCAGCTTCTGAACTGCAAAGATTAATGCTAGGCAGCACTTTTCAATACTCGAATACCGGGTTTCTGCTTCAAGCATAGTTCTACTGAGATATTAGAGACTATTTTCATTCCCAGCATCATTCTTTTGAGCGAGAAAGGCACCCAATGATCGCTCTAAAGCTGTCACATAGAGGATAAGAGGCCTACCCTCAACAGGTGGCATGAGTACTGGTGGACTCAGGAGGTATTTCTTGAGAACATCAAATGCTTCTTGACATTCTTTAGTCCACTGGTAAGTGACTCCTTTCTTCAATAATTTGGTAAAGGGTAAACTTTTGCCTGCCAAATTGGCGATGAAACGCCGAATATAGGCTAAGTGTCCTTGAAGTCCTCTTAATTCTTTCAAATTCTGAGGAGGTGACATACCAAGGATTGATTTGGTCTTCTCAGGATCGACTTCAATACCACGATGGCGTACAACAAAGCCGAGGAATTTTCCTGAGGTTACCCCAAAAGCACATTTTAAGGGGTTCATCTTCAAATTATGTTGTCGAAGCTTGTGGAATATGACTTCCAAATCAGCCAAGTGATCAAAACGTTGTTTGGATTTAACCACCAAATCATCTACATAGCATTCAACAAATTTCCCTAGAAAAGTTTTGAAGATACGATGCATGGCGCGTTGATATGTTGCACCTGCATTCTTTAAACCAAAGGGCATCACCCGGTAACAAAACACACCTTGAGGAGCTCTGAAGGCTGTATATTCCTCATCTTCTGGGGCCATTCGGATCTGATTATATCCAGAATATCCATCCATGAAAGAAAGTACTTCATAGCCAGTCGTCGCATCAATTAAGAGTTCTGTAATCGGAACTGGAAAATCATCTTTGGGACAATATCGATTAAGATCTATGAAATCGATGCAAACCCTAATTTGTCCGTTCTTTTTCTTTACAGGGACAATATTAGCCAACCACTTGGGATATTGAACTTCTCTGAAGAAGTTAGCTTTGATAAGCTTATCCACTTCAGCCTCGATTTTGGAAGCATAGGTTGGGTGTGTTCTTCTCGCGGCTTGCTTGAATCCTCGATGTTCTTTTGGCAAACCCAAATGATGGGTGGCAACATCAGGATCAAGGCCAGGCATCTCTGTATAATTCCAAGCAAAAATATCTTTATTTTTCTTTAGAAAAGAAATATACATCTCTTGTTCTTCAAGGGTCATGGCCGCACTAATTAAAGTGGGGCGTGGATCTTTCTCTGTACCCAGATTTACTTCTCTGAGTTCATCCACAGTGGTAGAGATACCCTCTTCAAATGCTGGAGGAGCATCTCTAAGATCTTCCTCTTCCTCTTCATCATGTGTTATTTCTTCCGTTTCTACTTGCAAAGTAGATGAAAAAATGAAATTCTCATGACCATAAGAGATGTCAAAATTTTCACATTTTGAAGAAGAAGCTTCCATTTCCGACCCTATTGATGATAAAGGGTCTTCTTTGGGAATTAAAGAGGAGATGATGGATTGAGAATCGAAATCAATATTCACCTCTGGTGTTGCTATAACTTCTTCTGGCCTGATTAGCGAAGTATAGACTTGTTGGATTTCAGCAGACGAAATGAAAACATCACCACTTATGATTTCATCACTACTTGGTAAGTTACCAATTTCTCCCATGTTGTCTGGCTCGATTGCCGTAATTGACATTATGGATCTTTCCATAAGAGTATTTTGATTTGGGCCTATTCTGTCAATTTGACTGATAGGTAACACATAATCTGTACTCACATGTGAAAATGGATTTATTGGAATTTTTTTCAAACCATATGGAGCATTAACTTTGGTAATTTCCTTCATTGTAGATTTTTCTCTTCCCTTCATGTGATAAAATTCCGCCTCAATGTATTGAGACTCACATGTCTTGAACGGGGCCTTATCACCATACAATGTTCCAACTTGACCATCGAAACAGTATTTGAGACATTGATGGTATGATGACGGAATAGCTGCATGTTGATGTAGCCAGGGTCTTCCAAGCAAGATATTGAAAGCTGGGTCCTGATCAACAATCATAAAATCCGAATTGGAAACAAGATCTCCAAACTGAGCTCTGAGTGTAACTTCTCCCAGTGGTTCTTGTTCATTTTTATCATATCCTTGCAACATCATGGTAGATGGAGATAAATCAGATTCCGTGAGGCCCAATCGACGAAGTGTGCGAATGGGCATGAGGCTGACTCCTGAACTATTGTCAATAAAAGCTCTTCGAACATCTACACCATTGACTTTTCCAGATAAGTACAAAGGTTTTATGTGCCCATGCACAACATCATCTTCATCTTTATCAGTAAAATATATCACTGCATGGCATTCTGCAGGATTATTCTCTATGTGATAAATTTCAGCTGCAGCAATTTCAGCTTCAAACTCCTGAGGACTTGACAAAGCTTCGATAAGTGCTTCTCGAAGATCTTTTGATAGATTCAAAGCATCCAAAATTGATAACTTGGCTGGTACTTGGGCCAAGTGTTTTAATATATCATACTTTTGATCTAGAGGTCTGCGTTTCCCAATAGGAATATTTGGTTTAGCAGGTACCTTGGAAGCAGATGCTTTGGAAGCTGATGCATCTTGTATTGAAGTTGGCAACATCCTTGGTTTTGGAAGATTAGACTGATTAGATCCATTTACTTTCTGAGATAAATAAGATGGAACCTTTAATCGGTCTTCCAAAATAACTGTGCCAAAACTGAGTTGGCCATTGGCAGAAGAACTTGCTTGTTCTTTTTGAGCTCGCTGAAGGGCTCTACCACGAGTTTCTGCTGCGTATACAGTGCTAGAAGGGGTAGAATTAGAGTAGTGGCTTCGGAAAGATCCACGTCTTCCCCTATATCCTGAACCTCTAGAACCTCTTCGGATTCCCTTATTTGATACAGGGAATTCAGGCTCATCAAGACTGGAATATGGATCTGTTAATTGAATCATATTAACAGAACCAAAGATTAACTCTTCGTCTGATAAAGACTCTGCCTGGTTAGCCTGTTTAGGCTGTGCCGTTTGGTGGGACGGTGCCCGTTGCATTGAAGTAGATGGCATGAAATCTGCCAGAGTCAAAGACAATTTAGGCTTTGATGCATACTCATCTTCTCCTGATTCATCTTTCTTCTTTGAATTGTGCTGCCCTTTTTAGGATTTGTCCTTTGATGGAGGCTTTACTGCAGCTTTTGTAGGAGACACAATTGGATTTTTCAATTGTGTTCGCAAAATGGAATGGGTCCGATTGATTGTCTTTCTGACCATCCAATCATCATATTTTTTCGCAGTTTTGCTTTTGACTTCCTGCCACTCGCCTCCTTCTTCTTGATCTGTAGCGGTAATACACGCTACATGAGCTGAAGAACCCTTCAATTTGACTTGTCCCAAGTCGACCATCTTTTGCAGGAGGTCTTTAAAGACAAAACACTCCTGGATGGGATGCCCCAACATTTGATGAAAGGGACAATAATTGGGACGATCTTCATCTCCTTCCTTGTTTGGCCTCTTGAGCACTGGTAATTGAACCAAATTATTTTCCAGAGCTGAAATGAAGTAACCAGGAACTTGCTCACTTCGGAAAGAGTATGTTTTACTCTTCATATCCTCAAATTGTTTTCGTCGTTGATCTTTTTGATCATTTGGACGAAATAGCCTTTGTTGTTGGCGTTCAGGAGGTGGAGCTCTTCGAGAAGATGAAGGTTTTGAAGTAGAAATAGGTATAGGTGCCTGTTTAAGCATAACTGTAGCAGTTTCTGCTTTACCCATTCTTCTTCCTGGAGCTGATGGAATTATACGAGATTTAACCTTAGCCTGTATAAGGGAATCTTCAATCTGTTGAACGATTGAAGTAAGGTCTCGAAACCCTCCTGTGTATTTCACAGGGATCAATGGTGTGCGTAATTCGTCACGCAAATTTGCCACACAGATTGGCAACAATTCCTCCTGAGGGAGTGATAAACTTAAGGAATATGTTAATCCCTTCCAACGAGCAATGAAATCAGAGACTCTTTCATTCTCCCTTTGCTTGCAGTTTGTAAGATCGAAAACTGTCGTTTTTGGAAAAGTTGAGCTAAACTGAAGAAGGAATTTTTGACGAAGATCCTCCCATCCGATGACTGACCAGGATTTCAAGCTTGTATACCAGACAAATTTGGTCCTTGCAAGGTTCGCACGAAGCATCTGAGTTTCACTGCTTCTTGCTGCTCTGGAGTTCCCATCATAGGATCACAACAAGATACGTAATGCGTCAAATGTTGTTCAGGGTCGCCTGATCCATTGAATGTAGGGAAAATAGGGTTTCCAAAACTGGATGGAGGAGAAATTGAATCTACCCATTCAGGGTAAACTTTCTTTTCAGGTTGAACTTGCGCCCGTTTCCCTTCCATAGTTTCTAACCGAGCTGTTAATGACTCAATAGTAGTTATTAACTTTTGAGAAACGTCAGGTTGAACTTGGTTTTGGGTAGGTGCAATGAATGGAGCTTGGACAGACGTGGTGGTTGGTGCTGCAACTGATGGTAGTGCTGCCAACCGTTGTTGCGTTTGACCCGTAGGATTAGACCTCTGTGGGTGTACTGACAAAGGAGGATATTCTTGATCCATCTCAGTAGTTACAACAAATTCCTTTGGCTGTCGGACTTCAGCATTCTTAAGAAGAATACTACTCTGAAGTAGTTCTGCATTCAACCTTCTTAATTCTTTCATTTCTTCCTCCTGTTGTGCAAATCTTTGCTCTAATGAGAGCGATTGACCTCCTTCAGAGGAAGGGTGAGAAGTAACCTGATTCTTTCCTTTCCCCTTATTGGATCCTTTTCGGAGAGGGGGAAGTGGGTTACTTGAAGGAATACCCAGATTTTGGGTAAGCCTTTGATTACGTGTGCGCACACCTTCTTCATTTAGGTCTGTGTGCGCGACTTCTTGAGCAGGAACCTCTTCGTCTGATCCCTCTGATTGAGCCTCATCTGGTGAATCAGCAGTAACGGCATTGATGACATTAATGGATGCATATTGCATGGAATCCTTTCTATCAGAATTTCTGTGATATTGTCTCCTTCTATGTCCATGATGAGACATGGCATTCCGTTGACTTGATCCCTCAGGAATTTCTTGGAGAACCGTCACTTGGAGAGAATCTCCTGACATCTTGGCTCTTCGTTCCTATTGAGGCTTATTCCCTAATTGAGAGAATACTGACTTTCTCTGAGGGAGGGATTGAAGATTTGAAAAAGTCCCCAGTCCAGTGGACTGGGGGTGTTCCTGTTGCTTCCGCTCAACTCCTCGAATCCCATTCGTTGACTCTGAGGGTTGGGTTAGAGAAGTCCCCAGTCTGGCAAGCTGGGGTGTCTCTTGACATGCTATGTCTGAGATCTTCTTGAAATCTCTCTTGATCTTGAGAATCTTAGTTCGGAAATTAGCTGGATGCATTAACCTGTATCCACTTTATCACCGGGTTCAACAGACCGTTGGATGATTTCCGAAACTTCTGTCATTTGATGACGTGTTTGCTCCAGACGAGAGGCTTGTGCAATATTCTCGCCTGCTTGATATAGGAGCAATTCAACAACCTGTTCTCTATATACTTGATTTTGAGAGGAACTAGTTGAAGCTTGATCTCGAGCAAGCTTTTGATTATGAACAAAGCCCATTGACTGTGGCCGGCCATGGGCAATAACATTGCATGAGACCATTTTCGGCAGGCTTTGCTGACCGGAAAGCACTGTGAAATGTAGTGCTCCGTGAACACCCCATCCTCTGATATGAACATTAGATGGAGCATTGGAAATTAACTGACGCAATCTTCTTAGTGCGCCAAGGCATGAACGTTGAAGGGTTATCTGTTGCTTTTCAGCCTTCGGATACCGAGAGACTGATAGAGATGCCAAATCAATCTGGCGTTGTAACCCTTCTATTATCTTAAGATGATTTTCATATTCATCGTAAGATAATACCTTCTTATTTAATTGACAAAGAGTTTTCCATATGTTGAGACGAATATCATGGATTCCATCATCCGTCAACATCTTTGGAATGTCGTGCTGGGAATCAGCCAAAGGCCAAAACATGACCGGTACTTCACCTTTTGCCAGTTTTTTCCTCATGTTCAGCATTTCCTCTTTATCATTAAATGAATATTCTTCTACCTGTTTGGACCAGAGTTGGTGTTTCCTTGTTGCTTCATAGGATTCAACAAGATTGGTAGAGAAATCACTATTCATGCTGGAAGATGAATGACCCAGGGAAGGTTCGGAGAATAACTTGAACCCCAGGCTATCTTCTGATGGAGAAAGAGTTTCACCTGCCGATAGTAAAGCATCATACATGACTGGTTTTACGTTTGCAAGTGCCTCAAGATAGGAGGGCTTTCTCGTCACTACATTGCCTTTTGAAGAATTTTCGAGACAACGTGAATCACTACAGCGGAGAGGACTTTCGCAGCGAAGTTCATCACCATGAGGAGGACCGTCATGATGGGTTACATCAAAAGATGAAATCTCTTGCTCCTTGGCCTTCTGACCACACAGAGGGTTCCTGTGGCTCTCATCTGAAGAAGAAACTTCAAGATTGACCGAATTTTCATGAAGCAAGTCTTCATGAGGAAGTGTCTATTGAAGACCTTCAAAATTAATGTTCCCTTTATTGGAAACTGAGGGAGTAGAATCTTGAATTCCGACAGATAAATGTCTGAGGGCTTCAAGAACTCCAGCATCGAGCAAGGCCTTGTTGCAGATTGGCCTTTGATCTCCTGACTGTGCTGGGCAGATCTTTTTCTTATATTCCTTCTTACTCGCTTTAGAAACCACTTGATGAAGAAAGTGATTGCTCTGAGCAGGTGTATGTGCCTGATCAGGAAAGATGGTCAGGTTAGGCTGACGATCATCGCTCAAATCAGGTGTATGTGCCTGACTTGGTTGTCCGTATGATATGGGGGAGTATGCCCCATAACCCTCTTTGACTGGAACAGATGTGTGTGTCTGTTCCGGAGTGAATCGTTGATGTGTCACTCCATTTCTAGGGATAGATTTATGTGTCTGTCCCTGAGATGATGCTGAAGCTGTTATGATATCCTGGCAAGCATCCAGAATATGAGCAGGAATTTTCTTCTGCTCTTTCACCATTGATAAAATATGTTTGGTGACTTCAGCCGTCGGAACAGGGATATACGTCCATTCCGGGCTTGGAGTAGGTGTATGTGCCTGCTCCTGTCCTCCTTTTCCTGTCAGTGAATCCTGACAGTACTCAAGTCTGGAGGCAGAGAGTTTAGTCTGCCTCCTGTTTGTCGTCGGGGCTTTCCGACTGACTTCTCCGTGCGCTACCAAGCGAGACTGTTGGTAGGCTTGATTAGTATTAGCAGGTGTATGTGCCTGATGATTACACTTCGCCAAACGTGGTTGACGAGATCCATCATATGTAGTCAGACGAGCCTGCTGACTAACTGATGATGTATAAGCAGGTGTATGCTCCTGCCTATGGTACTCCGCCGGAATTGCCTGGCGGGATCGGCTTGATGCTGTCAGACGAGCCTGCTGGACAGCTGAATTAAAACGGGCAGGTGTGTATGCCTGCTCGTTGTTTGCCACCAAGTTAGGTTGGTGGACTTCTCCGGTGATGGCAGGGATGACAACCTGCCTATTGTTAACCGGATTCCGTCTCTGGCGGTTCATCTTTCCTGCTCGGGTTCGAGGAACCTGAGCTGAATGCCTGGAGTCGGTACCCTCATCATGTTGAGGGCGCACTACCGCACGAGTCTGGCGGCGATTGTTGATGGGAGCCCTCGGTAAGGACTCCTGTCTTTATGAATTAAGGCCCCGAGGGACCTGCTCATTCACTTCCTCGGAGTAAGGGAGTGAATGGAAATTGCGTTCTGGGGATAACGACCCGAAACGGTTGGAGACGGTAGTCAGCACCGCCTGCTTCTTGATTGCTGGTCGCCATTGTCCGGATGACCAGGTAGAGTTGTTAACTTAGAGGGCTTGACGAGCGGCCTCCAGAGTTGGGATAGTACCGTTGCGGCGGTACTCCTTAACCAGTGCATTAGAAACACAGCGTTGAAGACGCTGAGTTGGTGATGTCATCCTCAGAGCGGATGACGTTCCAGCAGGAGTAGCAGTATTGGTTTTCACAGCAGCAGACCTCACAGTAGAGGTGTTCACAGCAGCAGTATTCACTGGGGTGAATTTAAGGAAAGCCATTTTTGCAGAAGATCTTGAAAAAAGAGTGCATGTTCCATGTAACAGACATTATCAAGATGAATCTGGCCACTGCATCTTTTGGATGAGCATATGTCAATGATTGCTTTGTTGGCCCAAGGGGCCTAACAAATAAGAAGAACATCACTTTAACTTGGTTAAGGATTCACGTCGGGTTCACCATTTTTGTTTCCACACGAATTACGGGGATGACCTCCTGGACAGAAGATTCAAACGTTCCGATCGGTTTCTAGCGGGTTTGTTCGTAGAACCGGAAACATCCAATGATTCCACATCCGTTTGGACCTACTTTCCAAAGGCAGGCGCTCATTAACTTGTGGACTGATGAGGCTTAGGAATTTGCATTGGTCGAGAGGATGGGAGGTCGGACTCATCACACCTTTTTGAGGGGAATTATTGTCTACTCCGGGACTCTCTTTATAGATTTAAGTTATGTTCGTGAATCCTTATTATATTACCAAGTATAAAATGAGCTTTCCTTAAGTTTTAACAATCAATGATTAAATATGCAAGAAATTTAGAGAATCTTTTATATGTATTCGAGGTTCTTCATCAATAGAGAATCATCTATATCTGTTTAGAGATTCTTGGTCAATGGTATCCTTCAAAACATTTATATAAAAGTCTCTTGGTCATTATGATGACCAGGCTGGTTTTAAAGCCACTCAGTGGGGAACTTGAAGTTTATCGTCATTCAGAAGGACAGAGATTATTTCAAAGTTGGGATCGAACCCATAAATGGGCTACCTACGTATCCTTTGTTTTGGAAAAGGAATCAGAACCCACGTAGTTCGAGGAATGGGGTATGATGTTTATGATTGATGGCTCAAAGATGAATGTCATAATTACTTTTACACTCTAAGCTCACGTGAGTCATGCTCGGTGTGAGAAACAAGAGGTATTGGTAAAATTTAGACAATTGTGCCATGAAAGATGCAATCATAAGAATATGTTTGGGGCTTATGTATGGATGACTGCCCAGATAGATGAAGGTTTAGTATTTACTTTTAGGGAGAAAATCCATGAACAGGGTCCACAAAGTTATATGTGCTTCATGGAGATTTGAATACTCTAATCTTGGGGCTTACTCCTAAGGAGGATGCCCAAGTTAGGAGGGGACTTATGATTGGGTTTTACTCCTGAAAAGGAAACCCAAATCAAAGGTAAATTATGACTGGTTAAGAGAAGTTTAAGGGGACTTGGGGCTTATTCTTGAAAAGGAGGCCCAAGGTTATGACTGAGTCTTATTCCTGAAAAGGAGACCCAGGTTAAGGGACTTGGGGCTTACTCCTGAAAAGGAAGCCCAAGGTTATGACTGAGTCTTATTCCTGAAAAGGAGACCCAGGTTAAGGGACTTGGGGCTTACTCCTGAAAAGGAAGCCCAAGGTTATGACTGAGTCTTATTCCTGAAAAGGAGACCCAGGTTAAGGGACTTGGGGCTTACTCCTGAAAAGGAAGCCCAAGGTTATGACTGAGTCTTATTCCTGAAAAGGAGACCCAGGTTAGGGATTAAGGTTTGGGGCTTACTCCTGAAGAGGATGCCCACATTTGAGATTGGGGCTTACTCCTAAGAAGGATGCCCAAGATTTAGAGGACTTGATTGGGGCTTACTCCTAAGGAAGATGCCCAGATAAAAGGTTTTATAACTGGGGATTATTCCTGAAAAGGAGACCCAAGTTAGTATTTTCTCATCTTAAAGGATGAGGTTGAATGAATGAACTCCCCGTATTTTAGTGACATAAGGATATTTAAATCACTAGACTTTGAGAGAGATTTCACGGAATTCCTTTCTGATAAGAAAGTCAAATCAAGAATTCATGCCATAAATGGTTTTGAAGAGTGTCTTGAAGACTGAATCTTGAATAGGAAAGGTGAAATGGCTTAAGAGGGGTAAAATGGGCAAGATGGGCACCCAAAAAGATAGGGGCGCGCAAGACTTGAAGGGCGCGCAAGTCCTGCGGCGGCGCGCAAGTAGTGGTCGCGCAAGTATACTTGCGCGACATATGGGGTACTTGCGCGATTTTCAACCAGCATGGAAATGCTTGAGCGACTCTTTAGAAAACCCTTTACAATCCTCTTGAGGTTCTTCCAGAGAAGGGACACGCAAGTTATATTGAAGGAATTAAGTCGGCGCGCAAGTGTTTGATAAGCTTCAACACTTAGGCCTTCCTTCTTCTCTTTAGATCTTCCGTTCTAGGTAAGAAATTACCTTAGAAGTGTTCCGGAAGCTTTGAGAAGAGACTTGGGCGTCGGGAGCTTTAATCCGAGTTTCTGGAAAAAAATCCTCTCGAATGGGGGGGCCCACAGGGTCTATTTATAGGCAAAAGAAGACCCCGGGCGGTTACTGGGCGGTTACCAATTAGGTCGCGAAAGTCACCTACGCGACCAAGGTAGCCGCGCAAGTATACTTGCGCGGTGGATTTGCTTCTGATCCTCTGTTCATGCCTTTGTCGATTTTTGATGTTTTCTTCAAAGGTTGAAATCACTTTGAGCTCAGATATTCCCTTTTCCGATCTTTAGATTCTGTGACGAAAGGAGCGTCAACCAGGGGTTACACTAGGAACAAGGTAGCCTTAAGAGTTTTTGTGGTAGTCCACCACAGTTTTGGTGGAGAATAGGGTGGTTTAAAAAAATAAATTAATTTAAATTGGATAAATTGTTAATAAAATGAAACTTTCAAATTTTTCACCCTAATATTATTATGAATTCTCCTCTACCATTCATTTCAATATTCACCTCCCTATGAAAGAACTCCCCTACATGGTAGTGTATCAACCGATTTTTTATCCCACTTGATTTCTTTGAGTATGTATATCAGTAATCATCCTTATTTTCCCCCAATTCATTGTTTTTTATTTTTTACCAGTAGCTGTTCTATAATTTAGTTATTTCTTCTAGGTGTTAGTAAATCCTTGAATTAATTCAAATCATGAAGTTAAATTTGATGAGAGGGATTGTAGTGTATCAATTTAGTTCATCCTGGATAATTATTAATTTTTTAAACATGTTTTCATGTGTTGGGTGATATATGGTTTCACAACATACATTAATTGTTCATAAAATTAATTTGAATTGACATCCTACAGATAGTATGAGTAGGGTAAGTAGGTTTATTCACATGGTAGATCTACTAGGTATAATAATTTTATTTTATAGAAACCAATGGCCATGGGATTGAACTAATGTACATTGTCCTTATACTTAGGACCTGGGTGGGAATAAATTTAAGTTATATTGTGATAGAATGCCTTTTTTCTGGTATCAATTGACCTCCATTAATAAGGGTTTATGTATTTACCACAGTGGTTGGTCACATACCATTTTATCAATAAATATTTTTAAACAAATCATAAATAAATTTATGATGTAAAGTTCATTTGATTTTTTGATATAAACATCAAATTTATATGCATGTTTTAATATATTCTGTTCCTTAAAATTTTTATTCATGTACAATGTAATTCAATAAAAATAACTATTTATCATTTTATAAAATTTTATTTACTCACTTCAGGATTATTTTTGAAAATATATTTTTATTCGATAACTATAATAAATTAATTACTATTTTATTTTCATTTTATGATATAAATTATAGTCAACTAGACATTGTAAATTTCTTAACAATATATATTACATGTTTCCAATCCAAAAACATGTAACATATAAATATTTAATGTATTGTCAAGTTATAATTTATCTGAAACAGATGATGAGTTGTCAGAAGTACTTTTTACACTAAAATAATACATTATCAGGAATTTTAAATTTATATTATATTTCACTTTATTTCTAAATAGTTATCATATATATTGGATAAGTTTTAATACCAAAAATTACATTTTAGTTTATTAAGTAACATTTTTACAATAAAATAACATTATTAAATATTTATTTTTTATTTTAAAATAAAATTACTTATATGTAAAGTGTGTTTTTATCACAAAATTGTAAATAAATATTGATAATCATGGTTTTTAAAAAATAAAATAGTTAATGACAGCGCATTATGATAATAATCTATATTTCTTATCAACTAGAACTATTTTATAAATTATTTTTTTAAATATATATTCCATTTTTAAATAATATTGCTTATTTATAATCCCTTATTTGATATTTTGGAACCTATGTTTTAATTTTTGAAACCAAAACTAATTTTAGATTTTTATTTTTAATTGAGTGATTCCAAGATTCAATTCTGTTTTCTCTTAGTATTGTTTCAACCCAATTTGCATCACACCAAGTATTGATTGGGAGATATGATCCCATCAGGATTGGGTAGTTTATCATTTTTATGTTTTTAAGGAGGTATTGCATTTCCATGATCCTGGGGAGTTATTGAAAATGGGGTTCTGTCTCCGTTAAATCAGCATATGTTCGGTATGATGTCATTGGATGGTCTCCACCGGGTTTATTTGTGGAGCTAGAAAACCCCAACGGCCCTGGTATCTATGATTTTTGGACCTACATTCTGAAGGCTGTCGCTCATTGGATTATGATTTGTCCAACGCCACTTGAGGACTCCATTTTTTGAGAGAATGGGAGGTCGGGCTCATCACAACATTTTGAGTGGAATTATTGCCAGCACCTGGACTCCATTATATATTTAAGAAATGTTCTTATGTTCTTGAATCCTCAGTTATTCCAAGAAGAGTGTGTCCACAGATAACCCCTGGCTTACAAGATAAATCATGGATACTTATGGATTAATAATTACTTAGAAAATTCAATTTTAAGCCCAATAGTGAGGCGCATTGGAGTTTATTGTCATATAGGGGGTGAAAGTTTCTTTGATATAGGTATTGAACCCATGATATTGGTTTACAATGTATCCAATTTATAAGAATCAGAACCCACATAGTTCGATGTCACATAATTGGGCACATCACATTTTAAGGTCTTGTGATGGGGACCCATCCATGTAGTTTAATGTTGTAACGACCCAAACATCTATCAATTAAAATTTCTCTTTATCTAATTAAATGTCTTCTTATAATAAATGGTTATGTAAAACATATTCACTTCCTCTGTTTTATGTATTTGGATTTTAAAATACTACTATGAATGGTAACAATTTATAATTTAGTCGTTCAAAAGTGATCACATGATTAGTATAAATATAGGGCTTTAACAAATCCAATTTACTCAGAGAAAAGGATGTGATGGCCTCGTCTGGTTGGCTTTCCCCATATGAATCCCATTTTTCAGAGCTTGGAATGTATTTGGTGTCATTGGGATTTTCTATTTATCAAGCCCACGTTGAGCGTCAACACGTTAATCTCTAATGGAACCACCTACAGGAGAAGTGGAAGTTGATAGAGATTACCACCAAAGCAATGTTATCCGAGCCGCCCCAAGTGTCTGTCACCATAGCAAACCTTACACTTCGGTCTAATGTGGGGGTTATAAGTGGTTATGTAATGATACCCTACTAATATTATTATGTGCATTATTTCTGTATAGAGAATATACATTCATTTTATTATAGTTACTTTGTAAATAGTTTTTTTTAAAATAGCATTTTTAGTTAATTTAGAAATCTATTTTGATGAATTAATGGCTTTTTGAATTGAATAGTATTTTAATTAAATGTTATTACTAAATTTCATTTTATATAATATAAATTACCGTATAATTATTATGAATATTATTGTGATTTATATTAAGGTTTAAAAGGTATTTCTATCAAAACCCATGAATTTTCTATAAATGTATGTTTTTATTTAAAAAGTAAAAATTCACATATTTATAAAATTATTTAGATAAAATTATTATTATTTTTTGAATCATGATATTGATATTATCCAATGGTGAATGTTTCATAATCTTCTGAGACAGTCAAATGTTTGGGTAAAAATTAAATACAGTGTAAATATATAATGTCTTTTATGACATCATGATGACCCAATAGTGATGTAATAAAATAATATAACCAATCTGTTTGGCCAATATGTATTTCACCATTAAAATATTGTTATTTTAGGTTTGTTTTATTTATTTTTGAGTGCTTTAGTGGACCCTTCATGTCTGATAAAAGATTTTAACTTTTAAAAATAATTTCATTGAGAGTGTGACTCATCTTCACATAAATGACCCAATTATTTTAAGAAGTTCGGCTATTGGCCTTATAAAATATTTCTTTCCACTCCCATTTTGAAAAAAACCATGGGAAAAAACCATGGTATGGTTTTTGGTTTGGATTAGTTTAATGTGTGTTGAACCAAACCTAAATAATAAAAAACTTCCCTCTCATTTCCTATATACACCCACCCAAGATCCCACTTCCTATGCACTCAATTCCTTTGGAGCTTGACCAAAAACTGACCTCCTATATTTATAATCCTCCCAAGGCACCTCAAGGTCTCAAGAAGACTCTCAAAAGACCTTCCCTAGACTTTGGGATCACACTTCCAAGTAAGGGATTCCTTCCTTTCTCATTTTATCCAATTTTATTAATATCTTTATTCCCTTTTATTTTCAATTGTAAATGTTGGGGTATGGTTTTTGACCTCCCTCATACTACCCTCTTTATGTTTGGTGGATGATATAAACCGTTATCTCTCATTAATGCCTCCCATGTACACATGTTTCCATGCAGAAATTCTGTATGAAATTTCCCTATCCTTATTTTCATTCGAGCAATTATTTTGAATTATAAACCTAAAATTACATTACTTATGTTGGGACATGAATCTATAGGACTCCCTTACTTTCCATTTAATTTATATATTATGAGACACAATATCTCTCTCATAACCCATTTTTAATAATTCGTATGTCACGCCGTTATGCTTCTAAAATTGCACAATGATTTTCCAAACCAAAGTCATTGTGTCGTGAATACGATGTCCATTTCTCTGTCAATGGTATTCACCATTATGCATGATTACTTATTGATTATATAGTTTTATATATGAATTAACAATTCCTTTATTTTGTAATAAAAAATTATCTTTAATGATTCCATGTTGTATGATCCATGTGGCACACTTATGCATGAAATGAAATGTTTAAGAAGGGTGCGCTCTAATAGAGCTCCAATGCATTGGGTAAAGATTAGTATCATGATACATCAAGTGGAATGAGATTTTACTCCTGATAATTCAAGTGAAATTATTTTTAAACAATGTTAATTCATGTGTAACGTGGGTTTACTCATGATCCATGTGCAATGTGACTTGGCTCATGCTAATACCATGTTAAGTGTTGTTTCCACATTTCTATGTTATGATAATCATGCTATATCATGCCTTTTTGTTCATGTCTCTTTTCTACTCCATTGATATCCTATTTCATAACATGTATCATATTATTCATGTTACTCCATATTTACTCCCTTACTGGGACTTATTGCTCACCCTTTTCTTATGTATTTCCTCAGGTTATCCCCTGCAATGTTAAGTACGAGAGAATGTAGTGGTCATGTAAAGGAAGTTTTTAATAAAGATGTTTTGTTTCAAGTTTTAAGTTGTTATGGAATGTTCTAAATCCCCAAAGACACTAGACATATCTATATTCTATTTTTTATCAAGTGAATATTTTATGTAATAAATAACTTTTAAGTGTGCAATAAAGAGAAGGGTTTTCATAGTTGGTATTAGAGGGAGGTGTAGTTTTTTTTGGATTAAGATTAGAAAACCATAGTGAAAGCCTTAGGTATAAGAATAAGTATAATTAAAGTAACCCTATATTTTGGTGAGTAATGAGTAAGTGGTTTATCAAGCAAATACATCCCTGTCAGGATACGAGTTGGAAGAGGCAGCTCTGACACAGATGTACCTATGAGTGAAAACTCCGACAAAGAGTTTCAACCTTGACCCTTAGTATCATGGCACACAAAAATAGGTCTTGTTGCACTCTTGGTAAATTTACTAGACTATTATGAACCATTATTAATGGTATTAAAAAATTCTCTAGATAATATATGATAGAAACTAGATAATGGATATCATAGATTGAAGCCTATTGATTCATAATGTAAGGAAAAAAATTTATTTATAAGTCATCCGTTTTTTTCATGGATTACCTTTTATGTGTTACCCCTATATTTTATTTTATTCCAGCTAGTGGCCAGTAATAGGAGGACTCGAGCTAACAACCGATATGATTATCAATGTTGTGATTGTTCTAATGAGATGCCCAATCCGATGGGAGCAGGAATCACAAACATTATCATGATAATCTCTCAATTTACTCATTCTTTGAATAGAAACACGGTTCAAGATGAATGTTCAACCCCCTCCCCCCCCCAAGAAAAAAGGTTTAAATCAAGGGCTTTATGAGACAACTACCTTCTAGTTTTAGTGGATCATCTAATCCCTCAATTGTCGAACAATAGATCAACTCTATTGAAATGGTCTTCTCTATCCTTCAATGTTTCGAACAAGATATTGTTCTTATGGATACTTATCATATGGAGGGTGAAGCTGGTCAATGGTGGAAATTGATCAAAAATATGAAGCCTGAGAGGGATATCGAGGTGTTAAAATGGAGTAATTTCTGAAAAATGTTTTTCGATAAATATTTTTCGTGCACCATATAACTAAATATAGAAATGGATTTACTTTAAATCAATAAGAAAGATGACAAATCCGTCGGAGTGTACGACGAAAACATTAAAACATTACACGATACAACTTTGGATTTTTCATTACCCTTAAATTCAAGTTTGACAACTTATTTGGAGGGCTGAAACCTAGCTATGGAAATCCCTGGCGATCCATGACTTCGATAGCTATGAGGAGATTGTCTGATGTTCCCTCAAGGTTGAAATGGAGATCGGTGAATCTCAGGGTTGTCATGGGGATAGGATGTTCTAGGTAGACTTAAATTCTAGCGGTCTGATGGATAAATCCAATGGTGCTAAGAAAATATTTCACCATGCATGCCAAAGGTGTGGAAATAAGAACCCAGAAAATTGCCTAAAGGTGAAGATGAAATGATTTAGCTGGGGAAGAGAATGGCACCTAGTGGATAAATGCTGACATGAAAAACCCACAGCTGCGACAGAGGATAAGAATGCTCCATTTGACCATCAATGCATTTTTCACTGCTTCAACTACAAATAACCACGACACCATGAAAATCAATACCCTAAGAGAAGGGTTTTCAGAGGCATCCAACATCCTCCAAGGAAGAAAGAGAAAACTTTTTCCATCACTACCATCGAAGTGAACCTCATCCACAAATTGGTGACAGGTACACTATTTATTCATTCATGAATAAAGAAATTATTTTTTATTATAGTTCTATGCATTCTTTAATGTCCTCAATGTTTAGTAGGACAATCCAAAAACCACCTCAAATCATGGATGTAAGGATGCGGGTGAGAAGGACAAATGGGGTAAACATTACATCCCATGACTATAACTCCTCCCCTATCACAATATTTGGTATGAAATTTCCAACGAACCTCGTCAAACTACCTCTGGTGGAATTTGATGCAATTATCCACATGGATTGGATTTCCTTATATAGATCAAACATAAATTTCCATTAGAGGGAAATCATTATCCATGTGGTGAATCCACCCCCGATTCTATACAAGTGATAGGAGGAAGATGAATATTCTTTAACACCATCATAAAAAATGTGGATAATACTGTCCTATGATCACATGTATCAGGATCAGATGATTTTTTCTAACGAAGCAACCATCCTTGAAGACATTCCTATTGTGAGGGGATTTGCTGAAGTGTTTCTTGGGGAATTCACTATTCTTCCTCTGGGAAGAGATTTTCAATTCTCAATTGACCTTACACCTAGGGTGTTTCCAATATCCAGGACATCATATTAAATTTCTATTGTGGAGCTTGAGGAGCTGAGGAAACAACTATAATAGAATCTGGATAAAGGGTTTATACACCCATGTGCTTAACCATGGGGTTCTCTAGTCCTCTTTGTCAAGAATAAGGATGGGTCAATATGCCTTTTCATTGATTATCGTGAGCTTAACAAAATCACGATAAAGAACAAGTATCCTCTACCTCGAATTGATGAATTGTTCAATTTTCTATGGGGAGCACAATACTTACACTTGGTGGATATGCGGTCAGGATATTACCATGTAAGCATAAAGAAAGAGGATATCCACATGACAGCTTCTTATACAGGGTAGATGCACTATGAATTCATATTAATGCCTTTTAGAATGGCCAATTCTTCATAAATCATCATGGACATGATTAATGGAGTCATTAGAGATTACCTTAAAAAAATTTGGTAGTCTTTATAGGGGATATTATTATATACTCCAAAACCAACGAGGTGCATGAGAAGCATCTAAGCACTATACTAGAGACCTTTAGAAAGGATAAACTCTATGAAATGTATATAAACATTGAGTTTTGGATGAAGGAGGTCCCATTCTTCGGCCATATCATCACAAGCAATGAGATAACTATTGACCCCTCCAAGAGAGCTGCAATTGAAGGATGGCTGATGCCAACATTAGTAATGGGTATCCGTAGCTTCATTGAGTTATCTGGATACTATTTTTGATTTGTGGGGAATCACTACTAGATATTTAGTATATAACAATGGTTTAAAAATGTTGGTACAGGCTCTATAATCATTAATAAAACATATAACAATGGTTTAGCCAATTTTTGGAAAGTCATCCATGAGGATAGTCTTATGAAAATGGGTTATGAAATAACTATTGGGATAAGACAGCAGAAATAATTTTATACCTCCTAATGGTTTAGAAACCATTCGAATAGATCTTTATCAATGGTTTCCTAGAACCATTGTTAAAAATTGAGAACAATAGGCCTTTAAAAACTGTTTCTAAAACTATTGGTAAAGATTGAACTAACAGGACTTTACCAACGGTTTCTAAAAACTGTTGTTATAGATTGACAATAACATACATTTACTAATGGTTGTAAAAAGTTGGTAAAGAGTGGGGTTTTCAATTATATACAAATCGTTTTGGAAACTGTTGGTATAGATCCTACAATTCACCCTGTCAACAAGCAAGCTACTTCCCTCTGTGCATTTACCTGCATACTGACACAGAATTCACAATACAAAATACATATAATTCTATACCAATGGTCTATAAATGCACTTCAGGATTATAATGATATCCCTCATTCAAAACCATAAAATATTATATAATTTCTTATGATTTAACTTTATAATTTGTTTGTTGAGTTGATTGAATACTATATCTTTATGAGGGATCTGTTATACAACCCCTAATTTGAGTTATTTCAAAATGGTATCACATGTTTAGTTTATTAATGTACAACATTTATTTCTTGGTTAATTCTCTCTTATTTTCTATGTTATCCAGTGTAGACATAGAGTAGATTAACAAATGTCTCTTATGTAAGTGGTCAGTGAAACTTTCATTCTCTAAAAAGGTGATACATGATGTAACTGAGAGACAAATAGGGATAATATGGTATCTTTTGGAAAACGTTAAATTAAATAAGAAGATCCCAAGATATCCTTTGTATTTATTATCAATAATGTGGAAAAAGATACAAACATATTGGTATAAGAGTAGTTTTTTGGTATTATAAAACAAATAGAAAGTGGGACATTGATGTTCTCATTGATTGGATTTTATTTTTTTATCAATGATTTGTGCATGATATAGTGTTGAGGAGTGAAATAAGATATTGATGTCAAGGGGGGTGGTGGTATGTCACAGGGGTTGGGGGTGCTGTCCAAGGGGGTAGGGGATGTTCGGGGGTGGGGGTGTCTAGGGGTTGGGGGTGTCCTGGGGGTGGGGGTGTCCTGGGGGTGGGGGTCTAGGGGTTGGGGGTTGTCCAAGGGGTTAGGGGTGTCACGGGGGTAGGGGTCTAGGGGTGAGGGTGTCTAGGGGTGGTGTGGTGCCCAGGGGGTGGGGGTGGTCCTGGGGGTTGGTGGTTTTTTCAAGGAGTAGGGGTGTCTAGGGGTGGGTGGTGTCCATGGGGGTGGGGGCATCCATGGGGCTGGGGGTTGTCTAGGGGTTGGGGGGGTGTCCATGGGGGTGGTGGTGTCCTGGGGGATGGTGGTGTCTAGGTGTTGGGGTGGTGTCTAGTGGCGGTGGGAGTGTCTGGAGGGGCTGTATAGGGGCGTAGAGGGTGTCCATGGGGGTGGAGGTGTCCAGGGGTATGGGTGGGGTTATGGGGGATTAAAGGTGTTGGGGTGGTTTCCAGGGGTGGGGGTTGTCCAAGGGGGTGGGGGTTGTCCATGGGGGTGGGGTGTCTTGGGGTGGGGCTTTCTAGGTGGTGGGGTGGTGTCCAGGGGGGGTGTCCAGGTGGTGGAGTGGGGTCCAAGGTGTGGGGTTCCATCCAAGGGGATGGGGGATGTCAATGTGGGTGGGGTGTCCAGGGGGTGGGGTGTCCAGGGGGTTGGGCGTCTAGGGGTTGAGGACTGTCCTGGGGATGGGGGGCTTTCCATGGGGGTGGGGTGTCCGGTGGTGCCCCGGGGGTGGGTGGGCCGCCCACGGGTGTGAGGGGGATGTCCACGAGGGTGTGTAGGCTTTCCACGGGGGTGGAGGGTTTACCAAGGGGGTAGGGAGTGTCTACGGGAGTGGGTGGGCCATCCACATGGGTGGAGGGGCTGTCCAGGGGGGAGGGTGGGATGTCCATGGGGGTGGGGGGGGGGGCATTCCAAGTGTGTAGGTGTTGTCCAGGGGGTAGACAGGCTGTCCTTGGGGGTTGGGGGTGTCCACAGGGGTGGGGTGTCAAGGGGGATGGCGGCGGTCTAGGGGGTTGGGGGTTGTCCAAGGGGGTTGGGGTATCCAAGGGGTTGGTGTGTTCGAGGGGATGGGGGGTGTCTGGGGGTGGTGGGGGTGTCCAGGGGGTGGGTGGCCAGTCCACGGGGGTGGTGCGGTTGTCCACAAGGGTACATGGTTTCTAGGGGGTGGGTGAGCTATTCACAGATGTGGTGGGGCTATCCACGGGGGTGGCATGGTTTTCCAGGGAGCTAGGGGTGTACAGGGGTGGGTAGGCTGTCCACAGGGGTGGGGATGTCTAGGGGGTGTTCGGTTATCTATGGGGGTAGCGGGGTAGTCCAGGGGGTAGGGGTGTCTGGGGGGGGGGGGGGGGTGGACAGGCTGTCCATAGGGGTGGTGGGACTGTCCAGGGGGTAGGGGGTGCCTAGGGGGTGGGCGGGCTGTCCATTGGGTGGGGCTCTCTAGGGGGTACGAGGTGTCCAGGTGGTGGGCAAGCTGTCCACGGGGGAGGAAGAGCTGGCCAGGGGGTAGGGTGTGTCCAGGGGGAGGGAAGGTTGTCCACAAGGGTGGTGGGGCTGTCCAGGGGAGTAGGGGTGTCCATGGGGGTGGACAGGATATCCACAGAGGTGGGGCTACCCATGGGGGTATGGGGGGTTCTAGGGGTGTGAGGGTTGTCCACGAGGGGTGGTGGGGGATGTCTAGGGGTAAGGGCTATCCAGGGGGTAGGAGGGCTATCCACGGGGGTTCTAGGGCTATCCAAGGGGGTAGGGGTGTCTAGGGGTGTGGGCAGGCTGTTCTAGGGGGTGGGGGCTGTCCACAGGGGGTATGGGGTGTCCAGGGGGTGGGTGGGCTGTCCACGGGGGTGGTGGGGCTATCTAGTGTGTAGGGGTGTCTAGGGTGTGGATGGACATTCCACAGGGGTGGGGGCTATCCTGGGGGGTACGGGGTATCTAGGGGTGGAGAGGCTGTCTAAGGGGGTGGGGGATCTCTAGGGGGTATAGGGTGTCTAATGGCTGGGTGGGCTGTCCACATGGGTGGTGGGGATCTCCAGAGAGGTACGGGGTATCCTGGGGTGTGTGCGCTTTCCACGGGGGTGGCAGGGCTATACAGGGGTTATGGGTGTCCATGGGGGTGGCAGGGGTGTCCAAGGGGTAGGGGTGTCTAGGGGGTGGGGGGGATGTGCATGGGGGTGGGGAGGGCTGTCCAAGGGGTGAGAGGGTTATCCACATGGGTGGTCGGGCTATCCTGAGGGTGGAAGGGTTGTCCATGGGGTTGGTGGGGCTGTTCATGGGGTACTGGGTGTCTAGGGGGTGGGCACGATATCCATAGGGTGGTGGGGTGGTCTAGGGGGTACGTGGCATTCAGGGGGTGGGCAGCATGTCAACGGTGGTGTCAGGGCTATCTAGGGGTTGAGGTTTTTATGGGTGGATGGGTTGTCCATGGGGGTGGGGTGGAGGTTTTCCATTGGGTAGGGGTGTCCATTTGGTGGACGGGCTGTCCCTTAGGTGGCAGGGTTGTCCAGGGGGTAGGCGTTGTCCAGGGGGTGGTTAGGCAATCCACATGGGTGAGGGGGCTATCCAAGTGGGTATGGGATGTCCCGAGGGGTGGTTGGGCTGTCTATATGGGTGGGGGGGATCTCTAGGGGGTCAAGTGTGTTCACGGGGTGGGGGTATCCAGGGGTAGGGGGCCCAGGGTGTGCCCAGGCGATGGACATGCTATCCACGGGGGTGGGGGTGTCCACGATGGTGGGGGTTTCCAGGGGTGGGGGATGTCCATGGGGTTGGGGGTTGTCCAATATGGTCGGTGTGTCTAGGGGTCTGGGGTGTCTGGTGGGATGGGGGTGTCCCGGGGTGGTGGGTGTGTCCAGGGGGTAGGGGAGCTATCCACGAGGGTGGGGGTATATCCATGGGGTATGGGGTGTCCATGGTGGTGGGTGGGCTATCCACGAGGGTGGTGGAGCTGTCCAGGGTGGGGTAGCGGGTGTCCATGAGGTGGGGGCTATTTCTGGGGGTAACAGGTGTATAGGGGGGGGCTATCTATGGGGTTGGGGTGTTCATGGGGGTGGTGGTGTCCAGTGGGGGCTATCCAAGGGGTCGGGTTGTCCAAGGGGTGGGGGTGTTCAGGGGGATGGGGGTCCGGGGGGGTGTCCAGGGATAGGGGAAATCCAAGGGGGTGGGGGATGTCCATTGGGTTTGGGGGATGTCCAAGGGGTGAGGGGTATAGGGGGTGGGGGTGTCCAGGGGTCGGGGTTGTCCAGGGGGTTGGGGAGCTATCTACGGGGGTAGGGGTGTCCAGGGGTGGGGTGTATCGAGGTGGGGGGGGGGGGGGGGTGGTGTCTAGGGGGGGTGGCTGTCCAGGGGGGTTGGGCGGGGATGTCCACGAAGTAGGGGTGTCCCATATGGTGGAGGTGTCCAGGGATTTGGGGGATTTCAATGAGGGTGGGGTGGTGCCGAGGCGGGTGGGGGTGTCAGATGGCTTGGGGGTGTCCAGGGGGTTGTGGTTGTTGTCCAAGGGGGTGGGGGTGTCTAGGGGGTGGGGGTTGTCCAGCTTGGGGGTTGTCCAGGGGTTTGGGGGGCTGTCCATGGGGTGGGGAAATCCAAGGGGTAGGGGTGTTTACAAGGGGGTAGGTGGTGTCCAGGGGGTGGGGGCAGGTGTCCAGGTGACATAAATAATCTAGGAGTGCAATTTCATAACCATATTAACCTATAATTACCATTGGATATGTGTTCATGACTCACATATCCAACAAAAACTCATCACCATATAATTATCCACAAATATTAAGTAAAATAAAGCACTCTAATATTGATTCTTAATGCCCAGAATAAAAGAAAAACAATTGAATCAAAGAAAGTTCACAACAACACCTCAGGTGCACCTCCACATATGTAAAATACTATCAACTAGTGGTGAATAATTACGTGCACATGAACCTGATATTTTGTTTCATGAGATATATATCATAGAGTAAATAATACGTAGGCATGAACAACATTAGTGAGTTCTATGATGGTTATACACCATTATTATGGGTGCCTTACTAGGATATAAAATCATATAAATTACATAATAATGCTTTATAACTACCTATGAAAATTTTGACATGAATTCAATACACTCATTTTGAATTTCAAATAAATATTATAAGTGTGTGATAGAACCGCTTGATGGAGTAGAAATAAATAATTATGTAATAGAGTAAATTTTGGTTCTATCACCATTCACACATGAAAAGTACCACAACCCCAGTCAAGTGGTTCAAGTGGAAGCACCACTTCATTGAATGACGTATAGTGTGGGTATCATCATTTTATAGTTAGAGTGTGATATTTCAAAGACAACATTTAGGGGTACATTTATAATGCCTGAGTATCTTATCATTCCTCTTAGGATAAAAAATTATATAACCTTTTTTATTTCTAGGTAATGAAATCATTTCAATAGACCTTAAATTTAAAATAAACCATGTATAAAATAACTCAGGATCATATTGACCACTTAAATAGAAATCAAAATAATTCTATATAGATAAATCACAACAAAACCGCTACCTAAAATGATATATTTTATATGTTCATAAGGGGATCATAATACAATTTACATTATAGTGAAATGGAACAAAAAATATAAAATAAATGAAGTCACACATATCGATTTAAAATGAAAGAACATAAATTAAATGAATCAAAGATAGATGCCTAGATGGAAATTACAGTTAGTATCCTCGAGAGAAGGTCAAGAAATAGGGTTTGAATAGAAACCTAAAATGATATATGCCTTCTGTTAGTAAGGGGATCATAATACACAAAACATTGCAGCGAAATGGAACAACAAAATCTAAAATAAATGAACCCCCATGTACCAATTTAAATCAAAAGAAGAAAACATTTGAAAACCAGACCTATTATGCTGGGAATTCATGTTTGCATCGAGATTTAGGGACAAATATTCGAGATGGTCAATGTTTAGGGAATCATATTTGAGATGTTGTGTTGATATCTCATTTAGGGAAAACTATAGAGATCTCATGATTTTGATATCTCTGGAGGCATCAATATTTGGGTATTTTCTTTCCCAATGGTTTTAAAAAGAATTTTGTGAATGTAATGTTTCCCAACAGTTTAGAACCATTGGGAAAAAACCTCTTCAAAACTTTACCCCATGGTTTGTTTAAACCATTGGGAAAAAATCTTATCCAACACTATACCAAACAGTTTCCTTAAACTGTTGGGAAAACAAAAAAACAATAAGAATATACCAACGGTTCTACATAAATATTTGTATAGTATCCTCCTACCAATGGTTTTTTAAACTGTTGGGAATGATGTGTTGGTATAGGTGGGATTTCCACCAGTGCATTTCTCATGATTTTCCAACCCTCTTACCAAATCTAACATGGAAGGGAGTAAATTTTTCTTGGAGTGATGAATGCGAAGAGGGCTTCAATGAGTTGAAAATGAGGCTTATCACTGCACCAGTACTCACACTCTCAATCAGTGGAGAACTATTTGTGGTGTATAGTGATGTTGCGAAGAGGGTTTTAGGATATGTGCAAATGTGAAATGATAAATTGATTTCCTATGACTCAAGGAATCTGAAAATACATGAGCAAATCTATCCCGCACATGATCTGGTTTTGGTGGTTGTGATCTTTGCGTTGAAAATATGGTGGCATAGCCTATATGTGGCGAAGTGTGAGATATATTCTGATCACAAGTGCCTAAAATATATATTCACACAAAAAGATCTTAATATGCAACAATGAATATGGATAGAGCTCATTAAGGATTGTGACTGCTTAATCCACTACCATCCTAGTAAGGAAGACAATGTGGTGGATGCTCTATGTAGAAAGGATCATGAATCTATATCAATGATGAGAATTGAAATGGATCCTATCTTTATAGATTTGCAGAGGATGGACATGGGAATCATTAAGGGAAGAACATCATCAATACTTTCTCCAATTATTGCTCAACCATTCCTCATAGAGAAAATAAAGGATGATCAAATAAAGGACATAGAAATTCTAAAAAGGGTGGAAGCTATCAAAAATGGGAAATCCTCTGAATTCGTGGTTGGCAAGGATGGAATTGTGATATTTTGGTCATGATTATATGTACCATCCGATATAGAGATAATGAAGGAGATGTTTAATGATGCCCATTGCTCAACCTTCTCGATTCACCCAGGGAGTACAAAAATGTATCAGGATCTCTAATAAAACTATTGATGGGAAATATGAAAAGGGATATTTCTGAATATTTATCAAATTGCATGGTATGTCATCAAGTGAAGGCTGAGAGGAAAAAGTATAAGGGGATGGTGAAACCACTACCCATACCAACATATATAAGGGATAACATTGCCTTGAAATTTTTTATTGGACTTCCAAGGATATCTAGAGTAACCAATGCTATATGGGTCATTATGGATCATCTTATGAAGACAGCTCACATTATCGCGATTCGAGAGGACTTCTCATTGAACCATCTTGCAATGATTTACATCAAAGAAGTGTTAAGGCTTCATGAAGTTATCCTATCTATTGTATCCAATCGTAATCCAAGATTCACCTCAACATTAGGGAAAAGTCTCCAAGATGATCTAAGCAATGAACTGCACATCAATATAGCCTATCATCCTCAAAATGATGTCCAATCAGAGAAAACTATCCAGACACTGGAATATATGTTAAGGTCATGTTCTATGGACTTTAATGGAGGATAGGACTAACATATTACATTGGTTTAATTATTATACAATAACAGTTTTCACTCGAGAATATTAATGGAACCATATGAAGACCTTTGTAGGAAAAGGTGCAGAACACCTGCGTTTTTGGGATAATTTTGGTGAGCATAAACTGATAGGACCTGAAATGGTCTCATAAATGGTGGAGAAAGTGAAAACCATTCTATAGCATATCAAGGAAACCCAAAGTCAAAATAAGAGTTATGCCAATAACCATCGATGAGACCTTGAGTTCATAGTTGGATACATGGTATTTCTACATTTATCTCTGTGGAAGAAGTTCATGAGGTTTGGAAAGAAAGGAACGTTAAGTCGTAGGTACATCGGCCCCTTAGAAATTCTTGATCATGTTGGGGCTATGTCCTATCCACTATAACTTTGACCAACCATGTCTAAATTACCAGATATCTTTAATGTATCCCTCTTAGGGAAGTACATACCAGTCCCTTCACATGTACTCTCTTCCGAGGTAGTACAGTTAGAGGATGATATTTCTTATGAGGAGCAGCCATTGAAGATCAATGATTGTAGATATAAAGTTCTGTGTAACAAGACTACCCACCCGTTCAAGGTAATATAGAGATACCCTAAGTACAAAGAGGCTACATGTGAACTAGAGGATGTAATGAAGGAAAAGTACACATACATGTTTGCAGCTTATAATGTAAAATGGAATTTTGAGGGTGAAAATTTTTAAGGGGGGGAATATTGTAACGACCAAAACATCTGTTAATGAAAATTCCTCTTAATATAATTAAATGTATTATTATGAAACATGGTTATTGAAAACATATGAACTTCCTTGATTTTAGGTCATTGTATTTTAAAATACCATCAATAATTGTGATTGTTGCTAATATATCCTTTGAACAGTGATGACATGATTTGTATAAATATAGGGCTTTAACAAATCCAATTTACTCAGACAAAGAAAGCGATAACCTCATACAGTATGTTGGCCCCATGAGAAGCTCATCTTTCAGATCTTGTAATGGATGAAGCACCATTATGGTTTGCTCTTGACCATACCCAAGGCGAGATTCAACATGTTAAGCTCAAACAGAACCGCCTATGGGAGAAGTGGATGTTGATAGAGATTACAACCTGAGAAATGTTATCTAAGCCACCCCAAGAGTCTGTCACTATCACACACCTTACCTTTTGATCTTATGAAGGTGTTATAAGGGGTTAGATAATAATACCCCAGTACATTGATTAGGAACATTACTTTTGTATAGAGAATATAATTTCATTTTATTATTGTTACTTTTTAAATGGGGTTTTTTTTAAAAATAGCATTTTTGGTTAATTAAGAAATCCATTTTGATGAATTAACGGATTTTTAATTAAATAATATTTTAATTAAATATTATTAAAAACTAATTTTTATATAATATAAATGATTGTATAATTATTATGAATATGATTGCGATTTTTATTAAGTTTTGAAAGCTATTATTGTCCAAAAATATAAATTTTCGATAAATGCCAGTTTTTCTTTTAAAAGTAAAAATTCACATATTTATAAAATTATTTAGATTTAATTAATTTTCTTTTTAGAATCAAGAAATTGAAGTTATCTAATGAAGTAGTTTTCATAATTTTCTGAGACAGTTGATTTTTTGGGTAAAAATTAAATATCGTTCAAATATTTAATGTGTTTTATGACATCATAATGACCCAATAGTGATGTAATAAAATACTATAAACATTATTTTAGTCCAATATATGTTTTAATGTTAAAATAATGTGATATTAGGTATGTTTTATTTATTTTACAATGCTTTAGTGGACCCTTCAAGACTTATAAAACATTTTAAAATTTTAAATTGATTTCCTTGACAGTGTGACTCACCTCCACCTAAGAAATCCTATTATTTTGAGAAGTTCTGCCATTTTCCTTATAAAATATCTTTTTCCACTCCCCTTTTTCAAAAATTATGGGTAATAACCATGGTTTAGATTGTTGTTTTGATTAGTTTAATGTGTGGTGGCCCAAACCTAACTGATAAAGAATTCCCTCTTCTTTCCTATATAAACCCACACAAGATCCCACTTCATCTTCACTAAATTCCATTAGATCATGGAAAACCCCTGACCTTACCTCTCTAAAATTCTCCCAATTCACCATAATATCTCAAGAATCCTCCCTCAATCCCCTTATATGCCTTTAGGATCACACTTCCAAGGAAGGGAATCCTTCCTTTCTCATTTTATCCAAGTTTCTTAACATTTTTATTCCCTTTTATTTTCAATTGTAAATATTAGGGTATGGTTTCTCACCTCCCCCATACTTCCCCCTTTATATTTTAATGATGTGATATCCCTTTCTCTGTCATTAATTCCTCTCAAGTACACCTGTTATCATGCCAAAATTCTGTAAGGAATTTCTCTCTCTTTATTTACATTCAAGCAATTATTTGGTATTATAATTCTAAAATTCCCTTACTTATTTTTAGAAATGTACCTATATGACCTCCTTACTTTACATTTCATGTACATATTACGACACACCCCATTATTTCTCATCAACCATTTTTAGGAATTCATATGTCATGCCCTTATGCTGTAAATATTGCACTGTGATTTTTCATGCCAAAGTCATTGTGTCGTGAATACCATTCCCATTTCTTTATCAAGTTTATTCACCTTTATGAATGTTTACTTATTGATTATATAGTTTCATATATGAATTACACATTCCTTTATCATGTAACATGTGATGATCTTTAATGATTCCATGTTTTTTGATACATGTGGCACACTTATTCATGAAATAAAATGTTTAAGAAGGGTGCGCCCTAATAGCGCTCCAATGCATTGGGTAATGATTAGTATCATGATACATCTAGTGAAATGAGGTATTACTCATGATAATTCAATTTAAATGAGGGTTTAATCATGATAATTCAAGTTAAATGAGGGTTTACTCAGTCTCCATGTGCAATGAGCCTTGGCCCATGCTAAAACACTGTTAAGTTTTGTTACTAGAGTTCCATGTTATAACAATCTTTCTATATCATGACTTTGTGTTCATGTTTCTTTTATGCACCATTGATATGCCTATTTCCTAAAAAGTATTTTATTCTTTATTTTATTCCATGATTACTCCCTTATTGGGCATTATAGCTCACTCTTTTCTTATGCATTTCCTTAGGTCATCCCATGTAATACTAAGTACGAAGGAATGTAGTGGTCATGTAAAGAAATTTTTTCAAAAATATGTAGTTCTTAATGTTTTAAGTATTAATTTAATGATCCTAATATACAATGACACTAGACCTCTCCATATTCTATGTTTTATGAAGTGATTATTTTATATAACAAATCATGTTTATGTATGTAATAAATAGCAGGGTTGTCATAAATGTTATGCGGTAATAACGTCTAGGTGAATGATACCTTGTCAAGATCCAATGTGGGGATTATTTCAAGGTGTCCCAAGATAACAAATAAATATATGGTCTCCTAGATGAATGTGACACCACCATGAATATAGCTCGAATAATTTTTGGGTTCTTTGTGTATTGGGTTTCAACCTCATTGAGTATTCCTCAGTATCCCAAATGAGTATGAATCAAATCAATCATAGTTAGGTTTGAGTTGTGACTTGATTGTGGATTTATGCATGGGAAGTTCTCATTTGAAGGGGGAATGATATCTCATTTTATTGAGGAGATGATATAGAGCTTGGGCCTAGATCCTTTTTATCCTAGTAATGGTGGGAATCAGAGTTCTCGTAGTTTATGGTGGGTTGTGCCAAAGAAATATTATCACAGACCCCTAATCCCTTGTGAGTCATGTTCTGTGTGAGAAACAATATAACATGAATTATTCAAAAAGACAAACATTATCTTCTATACTATGGGAAAAGGAGGAGACAACAGTGTATGATTCCAGGGGGACGGTGGACGAGGGTGTGTATCAATGAACCCTTCAATTTTTAAATAATGTAAAGGTCATTAAGTTTGTCTTGAATGGATAGGGGCTTACTCGAGGAGGGACACCCTATAATGGGTTTTGGGATAGGGAATGATTGTTTATTCACATCAAAAGGAATAGTGAGCAAAATCCCATTGACTTATCACTACCCCTAGTTGAATGGAAAAGCAAGTGATTACCCTGGATCCCAATAATGGGTAGATCATTGTTAGTATCCCATGGTTGGATTTTGGGTTACCATGGGATTGTAGATTGGAGAAAATTCATGGGGTCTATACATATGGTAGGATTAACTTTGTGACTCTATTTACCATGGGTATGTAATCGCAGAAGGATGCACTGATGTGCCCGATAGTCCATTTATAGGGGTCTAGTGGCTTTGGAAGGAGTTGTCCCTGATGGTGAAAGATTGGTTCAGAGAGGGTATTCTTTGAATGGGATGGAAACAGAAGGGAATGATTTTTACTGGAAGGTGGAAAGCATAGAGTTACCCTATTATGCATACCATTTATCATGTCGTCCAGGGTAACTTCCACATAGTGCTTCACAATGTGGGTGGAATGTTCATCCACATACTAGGGTGGTACGAGGATTTGTGTGTAGTCTGAGTACCATGGTGGAATGTGGCCTCAGTCTATATTCACATACCATGGTGGTATGCGGGGATGGAGTCCCTCCATGTGGTGGAATGATACACTAGATAGGGTTTCATCCACACAAAGATGTGCTACATGGTACGCTAGATTTAAGAAGGGTCATTAATCTCATAGTTTGTGGTACATTCATTCACAAAGTGTGTTTTTTGGTTGGCCTTTTAGGTTCACTGTTTACCCATATTATTATTTGTTATTTTTATGGTTCATGGATTGTTTATGCATGTTGGAAACTATTCAAAATTTTGTACTTTTCCACCTTTTTTCCTTTGATGTCTTTTATCCGTAGACTCCTAGATCTCCTAAAAACCAACTCCTTTTTACAGCTCCCCCTATGGTCCATTTATAGTCTGCCAAGGAGGAAGTATCTATGGGAACATAGAACCTTTTTTGGAAGACCATGCAAAAATTTCTCCACCTATGGATGGCTCAGTCAATCGATATTTGCAGTTTTGTGGTTCGTGGTGGTAGAAATCACTGACTCACATTCACGAACGACATGTTTCACGTGGTTCTGTGAGACTTTTCTCATCTACGAACCGCTCAGTCTATTGAGGTGGTGCACAGGGAATAAAGTCTCTGTCATATTTTCGCAAATGATGTGGTTCACTGTTGACTGACATATTTCCTCATTCATTCCACAAACATCCTGATTCATTGTCCAATGTTTTGATGTCCAGCATTTCACAGCCTTCCCACGTACCACTTGGTTCACGATCTATCACTTCCTTTGAAATTTCTCGATAACCAGTACTCAGACTAGTTTGGGTCCTCTTCCAAATTAGACTCCTTCATATTTCCCTCCAGTTTTTTCATCCCTACATGCATCATTATTTTTATTAATTTTAAGGGTGTATTTTCTTTACTTTCACAGCTTTTTTTTGGACCATACAAATTCCCTCCATCAGAATTGGGTTTGGTCGAAATAAATTGGAGGATATTATAATTCAGAAAATGGACCCGAACTGAACTTGTTTTTGGTAGAGAGGTAGACTACTTTGGGGACCATTCCAATATATAGGGGGCACAAGTCATTTGTTTTTTACAAGGATTCCCATGGAAAAGTACTCTGTGAAGGACTCTCAGCTTTCCTTTCTCCTTTATACCAGATCCTTCATGAAATTCATCTTCTATGAACAATGCTTTGAATTCCATGAAACACGTTCTCTTCAAAGTTTCCTCATCCAGGAACCATCCTTTGGACCTGGGAACCACGATGTTGAATTTTTAAAATGTATGTATGAAGTAATTGGTAGTAAGATGATATGTGGCCTCCCTATCTTGTGGAAGTAACTTCAATGCAAAAAAATGAACTTTAAATATCCAAATCATATTTTAAATCTCCAAATTATGAACTTTGAATATCCACATAGTGAAGCTCGGTACATAGCTTTCCGATTTTGTGAACCGATCAACCTGCTGGCCTACGCTTCATAGGGAATAATCTTGCGGGCATTCTGCGTACTGTTGATTCACATTGAATTCATTCCGTGAAACATTCTCAGTATTCATTTTGTGGAGCCTTGTGATGGGTTTATTTGTTTGGTCCTTTGGCATTTTCTCCTTTGTTCCCATCACTTGAATTGGACTGACCCTTTTGAATGGTAATTTTTTCATAGGAAGAAGATATATCTTCTTAATGCTATCACTGCCAATATTTTTGTTGCTAATTTTTCCTCTACTCCCCTTTCCTCTTTCAATTAATGGAATCAGTCTATGGAAAGTGATATAGAAGAAAGAATCCTTGTCATCCCATTACATCTGTATTTAGAGAAATAACTTACTATGGGTCAAAAGAAAAATTTGATCTCCAAAAGGATTCCAATTTATGGATTTGGCCTATTGTCTAACACACCTATCCCGAATCATGGGTGTTTGACTATCCCACCACTTTTATATTTAGCAGTACTATCCCTATGGATATAATCTCATCGATAGGATGATTCATACAAAAGAATACATATATCGGATCCTTGTTGAACGATGCTCCTCAGATATTTAAGGGGGCATGATCAAAGCTAGACAAGATGGACCATTACTATTATAGCATTTCCATGAGGTCCATAGAAAATTAAAAACATGGTAGGTCCTCCAAATGAGACCTTATCTCTAGGCGTCCATCTAGTTTAGATTGGGGGTGGCCCTTCTGGGTTTATCAACGCTGTGAATAATTCTAGGTCGAATTACAAACCATGGGGCTATGTGAGGTTGTCTGGGTATCACAAACTTATAATCATCGAACCAGTTGCCTCATCTCATAGCTTTTGAGTAAGTAGAGTCCAGACACCAATACATTTCATTTGACCAATAGGGTGGTTGGAATCATCCTCTTAGGTGTTCGAATAATATTAGGGGTCTCCATCATCAGGCAACTGAATGATGCGTTACTACCCCATCTTCATCATGAGATGATGAGGATATGACTCATACTTTGGGTAATATGCTCATTACTCAGTAGAAAAAATATTCAAAGGATTATGACCTCTTTTCGAAACAATACATCTATTTCTCAGAGTGGATTAATGAATTTGTTATGTATAGTGGCTCAGAACCTAATTTGCGTAGACCCATGTTCTTTCCATCCAAGGAAGCTTGAAATAAAGAAGGCTCCTACATGCCTGCCTTATAGGAGGGACAGTTCTATGAATGGGGATAGGAAATCGACCCAAATGTGCACCATATTTTTGGTTGGAAACATTATTGGCCATGTTTTTGAGTGGCTAGATCTTACCATCATGAGATTGTGGCGGTGTAATAGTCACGACTATTGTCATGGAGGCTCAGCTGGCCACTGGAAAATGTATCAAACTGGCCATCCCTATATTTCCCAAAATTTACCACCTACTGGGTCAGATCATTGAAGAAACTTCACCTCAGCAAGATTATTGGGCCCTTTTGTATCCTCTAGGGATGGATAGTATCCCACATGGGAGGCTACACATTTATCAATTCCTTGTCGATTCCTTACTCTATTATCTGACCATATCTTTTGATCACTGGGGGGTTATACTAGATGACAGGCTGCACAAGTTAAGTAGGAAGACTGGAATACAAATAATGTTAAATAAATGATGGATCGAATCAACTTCCATGATTGATTCACCAATTTTCATTAGCACCATCATGAATTCCAAATCTGATGACTTTGTTAACCGAGGGTACCTATTTTCTCTGAGGAATGGTATCTTGATTTTCCACATTGATAGGGAGCTTATCTGTGAGGGATACGTACCATGCATATTAGGTAGTCAGTTTAAATGAATTCAAATTTCATGTCCCACAACTATTTATAGTGCCCTCTATGAGAATCATATTATGATAGCCTCTCAATTACAGCTAATGTTCACCCGTGAGGATACCCAATGCAAGGTTAAGCTTCTATATCCTGATGTTTTTATGCCCTTCATTACGAAAGGTTACACTTACACCTGGATTAAAATATATCCAACTGTTCATTTGTCAAATTTAGTTCCCATTGTTATAACCCCCAAGGAATCTAATGCTAAGGGGAATGAGAAGAAGAAAGAAGCTATTGGGAATTCACAACAAGGGAAAGTTCTTCAGAATCCTTCTGGTCCCCTCCCAAGGAAGGTCTTGACACCTTGGCGTGTAACCTCAATATCTGTCAAGGCTACTTCTAGAGACTATCCAATCATTCATCAGATGTTAATTTTCTAATGTACTATAAGTAATGGGATATTTTGAAGACTCTTTAATCTTTTTGCAGTCAGTCCCCTCTCGTCTCGTGGAAGTTCCTCCAAGAGAGAGGTTTCCCTCACTGATCATAGTTATGTCTCAACACCTGCAGACATATCTAACGATGAAGACCCTTAGAGTGTAGGGAATTACTTTGAAGACCTTAAAACCCTAATTTATGCCCCGAATGGTCACCACAAATACTATAATCGAGAATTTCTATTCTTCGACTAGAGTCCTACTAAGAAGGTGACAATGTTGTTGGTTTGCCTATTCAGGTTGTGGTAGGGGAAGCTCCTTATATGTTCCTACATCCCTATTAGCATAAAAATCACGAGGTTCCTAGGGCTGTTAAGGAACCCAGGAAGAAACTGCAACTAATGAAACCTACTTTTCTTCCCTAGGACACTCCTTTAACACTTATCGTTCCTATTAAAACTACTTTTCTGTATTCTTGCAGGGTCTAGGATGAATTGAGTGAAAATGCCTCTAATTAAGAAATATTGAGGATTATTCCATGAGTATGCTTTGACGATCTAGGTTTGGGGGATCCATCATGCCCTCATTTGTTTCTGTTGAAGAATATCTAGATGAAGTGGTCGTTTACCTGGGTGAAATCAATAAATGCCTCCATGCTCCAAAGAACATACCTTACTACTCTGAAGATGTGGCATGGATAGTGGTACTATTGTGAAAGATAGAATTGAGAGAGAGGTCATTTTATTCACAATTCCTAAATTTAATTCCCTTTACTATGAATATTATAATCTTTCCATTCTTTACTTCCTTAGGAGCCTAAGGAGGCGCAGGAAACACCTCCTTCTGCAGTATACACCCCCAGAGGCACCGCAGCCGGGGGATGTGTATCTTTGGATGCGGGTATTGCTAGGTAAGGTTCACCTACTACTACTAAAAATATAGAGGTTATCATTGTGGACCCTTCAAGATAATTTCCTCCCTAGACTCCGGTAGATATTCTTGCTAGACATCCATTACCCTGGCATAGTAAGAAACATCAGAACACATCCAAACTGTCGAATCGTATTAAGAAATGGATTACAAGTAACTACCACACCTGTTTATCTAGTCATCATACCATGAATTTTTTTCTTTCCAAACCATTTTCTCAAGCCTATTTTGATGTAGGACCAGTAAGTAGCCAAGAGGCAGTTTCTCAGGCATTTAAGACTCATATTCCTTCTGTGTTAGAAGAAGGACAACCAACAACCATTGCTACCCCAAACCAGGTGGAGGAGATTTTAGACGATGAAGTCCCAACCAAACATGCGTATCTCGCTTCCTTGTAAGCAGATAATATGACCCTAAAAATAGAAGCTGAGCTGGGCAAGGAGTCCTGGTCATCGCGAACATTGAATGGAAACCTAATAATGAGGATTCAATTACTCCAAACCAGCAAGACACTACTCTTGTGTAGAGAACACCTTTGGAAGTTGATAATTCTAATTATCAAGATAATCCTACTCCCTCAGTGGTTTCAAACATAGAGAATGTCCATATATATGCTCCTAATAACTTAGAAGGTTCTATTATTCTATTTATTCTGATCACAAGAGAGACTATGATCCTGACCCTCATAATTTTGTGGCCCACCATCACTCCTTTCTCTAAAAAGATTAACCCTACAGGCCTAATCTCAGTAATTGTTGTTTTGGAGGCTGGAATGGAGGTTTCTAGTCTGGTTGGGAATGGCCCTGAACCCCAGATACCTTTTAATGATTCTGGGCCTCAACTGCCTATCGATGATATAATACGGTCTTTATAGTGCGATGATGTCACCATGAAGGTAGAATGAATCAATTCTTCCTTAGGTGGGGGTTAGTTTTAATGTCCTCCTACCTCTCTCAACATTCTACCACCCCCCATTAGGTATCATAGATTTTTATTGGTTTTATTTCTAATTTATAGATCACCAATGTAAGCCCAAGCAATTACAGTGGATGATTCAAACCTTCTTATTATCGCAACTATCAGGGATAATGCTTTTGAGGGATCCAATCATGATTCAGTTGCTAAATCAGCCACCCCCTTTTTAAATTTGTTCATGAATGTATTTGAACATCATGTTTGATATTCAAATAAATTGAGAGAACTTGTTCAGCCTTTGACCTGGCCGCCAAGGGGTTAGGAGAAACATCTAGAGTTTAATTTATAAAACACCACTTGTTGACATGCCGGCGAAGTTAACAAGGTAACACCACCATTTTTTTGTAATGGGGTTCAGAGGGTTTAACTATCACAACATCAATGACACAGTGAAATTGGTGGTTACTATCAGGGAGCTGACTAGCACACTCTAGTCTCATCTTTCCACTGCAAAACCTACAAATAATCTTGCCACTACTAGGAAAATCCATATGAATGAAGTTTCGTATTATGTTATGGTAGTTTCAAGGCTATAGAGTGAACTCATGAAGAAAAGGTCTTTAACGGAACAACATGACCAGTAATTTGAACATCATAGAATAGAATTAGAGAGCCTTAAATAGGAACATGCATGTGTTTGGCCATAGTTGATGAGGGGTAGTAGCGAGTGGATGAAGGAAAAAGGGCTGGCCTTGAAGTAGTAGAAGAGGCAGAGGCATTGTAGGCATGTGTGGAGGCTGAGACCATGACATTTCTAATGTTGTGCCTATACATTTATGAATCAAAATAGACACCAACAAAACTATTTGAATAATCTGAACGTCTTTTCTAATAGTTATATATATCCTATATAAATAGGCTCTAAATTTTGGCTTCCCTACATATCTTTATTCAATTAGATGAAAATATTTGGTCCTCCAATACACTTCTTTCATCCTTTTCATGAAATCTCATTCATTTTTGATCAACTATATTTTAAGAAATATTGTCAACCATATATCAGTGTGAATCATAATTAAGGACAAAGTAATAGTCAAGTTATGCTCTAATTTTTTCCTTAACTGAGGGCCTCAGCGATCGTAGTTTGACTCTAGTTAAGGTCAAATAGAAAATCCAAAAAAATTGTTTATTTTAACTATCAGAATATTTTGTGCTTAATCCTATTATGATGTGGGACTAGCAGGTATAAATTGACTTTTTCTTAGGACACCCTTTCTGGGTTTTGGACATTACAAGCTCTATGTCTCTTGATGTTTTTTATTTCTCAATATTTATTTTCCTAAACCATATCTTGAATAGGTTTAGTGAGCTGATACTTGAATTTTATCCAGGGTTCCCTTTGTAGGTTTTCATCCTAGATAGTGTTGAATCTTTTTCATTGGAATTTTAGATTCTTTCCTACTAGACTATCATTACTGATGTGTTAGGTCAAGCAACATTGACCATGATATTTGGGGGAAGGACCCCAATTTTGGATTCAAAAACTAAGAATGTCTCGGAAACTTTTATACATTTATGATGGGTTTTTCTTTAAGAATAACTTGTGATTTACGGATTTGGGATATGATACGGTGAATAGAAGCCATGGGGTGTATAGAGATAGGATAATCCCTTCTTGAGGATGACATCTCCTTTGGTTGATTGGACATTTTTGTGGGCAACTTATGCAAAGCCGCTGGGGAATAATGTGCATTTTAAAAAAAATGTGTCCTGAAGACATTGGCCTTCCATTTTCGATGGCCAGAAAGTTTTTATAGAACATTGTATTTATTTTGTTTCTAAGGACCACAGTGGGTGGACCTTTAATGGAATGAATTCTGAATGTAATAAGTGCATTTGTGTCATCCTTGGATGAGACACTTCTCCCACATGAATTTGGATTCTGTATAAGTGGGTTAAAGCATAGTGCAGTTTAACATTGTAAAACCAAGACATTAGGGAATTGTGTTGTAAAATCATCTTACTCTAACTTGAGGAGGGAAAATGATTCACTTATTCCACAATGGTTTGTCTAGGAACCTCTTTCACATTTGGTAATTAAAAGGGGGGAATATGTAAACCCTAATCCAAGGGGTTTCAAAATCCAAGTGCTAAAGTGGGACATAAATGTCATATGGGGGTATGGAGGTAGGCAGATCTTCTCTAGAGGATGGATTTTCCTATGATTGATAGACATTTTTTCTAGGAAACATATGAAGATATGTCAAGGCATAATGTTCATATTCAAACAAAAGTGTCTCTAAGACCATGGCCTTCTATTTATGATGTCCATATAGAATTATGAATATTTGGAACATTATAGACATAGAATATGGCTCATGAATAGAGGTATGCCTAAACTAGAAAAATGGTATTTTAAGGTTGAACATTATTTGGAATTATAAGAATTTGTGATGGCATTTTTATTCCATCCATGAGAGTTTTTTCCTTACGTAGATCTGAACCTTGTGCGGGCTGGGATGGGAAATTTTTGTTTCATAGTTGGATCCAATTATGAGATTCAGATTTCACTACATATCCTGTGATGAAAAGAATAAGGATATATGTAGTTCTTGAAAGTCTCATTCCTATTAGGATATCATCTATACATACGGAATCAGAATTTTTGTTTTGGATACAGAATCAACAATGAGGTGGGGGCATATGTCGAACATTCCTATGTAGATTGATTTCATGTACATGGATATGATGGGAAATACCATTGGACATGACTTGGCTTAAGGTTGAATAATGGGTTTTTAAAATCATGCAGTTTAAACATCATTGGATCAAGACGTCTATGTGGAGGCTTTGAGTAACCAAAGAGTAATCGAGCTATTGTGTTCTGAAATATCTGGGACATGTGTCAGAACGAAAGTGTAAACCATTGTTTCGAGTGATCTGGGAGCAGGAGGAATGGAATGGGTGTTAGAATCCAATAGGAATACTAAAATAGGAAAATAATATCCTATGGAAAATTTTTCCTTTGGTTGATAGGCCATTTTGTGGGTAACATATGCAGAGCCACTGGGGAATAATGTGCATAGTCAAACAAAGGTGTTCGTTGGACACTAACATTCCATTCCTTATGGCCATAAAGTTTTATGATGATCCAGGATCACTCAAAGAACAGAGTATGATGAAGGGAGAAGGTTGGTTTGAGAAAATAAGAAACACTCACACCATAATTATTCACAGAATCAGGAGTCTCTCCCTATATAGTTCTAACCTATATTTGACACTGGATATTCTGACTCCCTTTTCATATCAGGGCCCAGTTTTGAGGATCCAGATGTTCCAAGACCAGATTCCCTAAACAATTTTGGTCTAAAAATAAGGAGTGGGGGAATGTTAACTATATTTGGGGTACCTTACAGTTTTTTATGTCATGAGATTAGGACGTTGGGCCATATGGTTTAACGTCATGAGGTGAGGATGTCTTCTGTATAGTTTAACGTCATGTGTAAAGAACATTGATAGGACAGTTTAATCATCATGTTGTAGGAAAGAAACATCAAAGGGACCATGTATAAATATGAGATAATCATCTTAGGGTATTACTGGTATGTCTCATACAAGAGTGGGGGAGGAATATTTTAACCATGATTTAGGGGGCCCTCGAGTTAAGAGGTTTTCTGTAAGGCTTTGGATCCATTGATCGTACAGAAGAAGGAATAGACTCTCTTGAGGATGAATTTTCCTTTGGTTGATAGGCCATTTTTGTGGGTAACGTATGCAAAGCTACCGGGGGATAATGTGCATATTCAGATAAAGGCGTCTAAAAGACACTAGTCATCCATTTCCGATAGAAGTGGGTGATTATGGTGATCTGAGATTTCGCGAGGCCTAGAATTTGAAAGATGAAATGGGGATGTATGTGCATGAGAATAATATATAGGCCAAGATTGGTTTTGAGGTAAGAGGTCCTTTACATAGATCTGATTCATATTTAAGGGGATGTAGGTTCTCTTACCACTTCTGGTATGTAAGAATTCATATCCAAAATCCCAAGCATCTTTTTTCATTTCACGTGTGGGGGGGGGGGGTTCCCTTTGTTTTATTCTGCAAGGTCGGACCCTGGATTTCTAGATCCAGTTCACTATGTATCTTGTTATACTAAGAAAAATTCCATACACAGTTCTTGATAAATCAGATATTTTAATTTCATGTGGTTATGCCCTCTTTGGCCATGTAGTTTTACGTTATGTGGTAAAGACTCATGAATTTCCATGTGCATGTCTGGCATATATGTAGAGGGGGGAATTTTATTCATGATGGTCAGACCTAGGAAAATTGAGTTATCACTATGTATCCCATTTGTGGGAGGGAATCAAGCCACACATAGTTCTCGTATCCTGTGTAATTTAATGTCATACAGTAAGGAAGAGAGTGAACTAGCGTGAAAAGGATTAGGAGAGTAATGTGTTGGGATTGAACCATGTAGAGTTTTCTTACATATTATAGTTAAATGGGAATGAAATTACACATAGTTATTGAAGGGAATTCTATATATATGACTGATTTATAGGTAGGAAAGAGGGCATTTTATTAGGTGGTGGATGGACCAGGACGAAGAGTCTGGGCATCACTATGTATCTCGTAGGGTAGGAATCAAGCCACACATAGTTCTAGAGTGTATCATGGTAAGTGACTGATGTTGGAGATAATTTTCCCTCATGTAAAAACATTATTGGGGCCATCCATCTTAACTTCATTTGGTAAAAATAAAAATTCTCATCATGAAAGTCTGGCCTATAGACAGGGGACAGAGGAATTATAGATTTTGACTGGCGGTTGGACAAGGATGTAGAATCCAGATGTCACTATATATCCCATGAGGGATGGAATCAAGCCATACGTAGTTCTAAGCCCCCCCCACCCACCTCGTCTTTCTAGTTTTTCCTGTTCATGGAGAGGGGGGAATTTTATACCATACTTTCAAGATGATAGGCTTATTTTACTCCTATATGCTTTTTCTGTGATGGGGAAATTCTGACTCCCATTCCTAAGCTCATGTGTGTTATACTCGGTGTGAGAAACCAGGAATGATGAGGAGTTCCCTTTTAGTATATGAACATAAGAAGGTATAAAAGAGGAATTTCATTTCATGTGGTGTCTAGACCAAGACTTTGGGTCAATGTTTTTATATGTATCACATTGATGAATAGAAAAAAATTTGTAAGTAGTTCTACAACGTGGAATGGTAAGTGACTGATGCCAGAGACAATGTTCCATCGAGTGAGAACATTAGTGGTATCATGAAATTTAACTTCATGTATCCTAGACAGATTTATTGTGCATTTTATATTCATGAGAACAAAACATCTTCTGTATAGTATAAAATCATGCGGAGAGGACATAAGTGGTGTTATGCATTGTAATGTCGTGCAGCTAAGAAGAATTTTCTCGCGATTACAGAATGTACTTATTCAGGAAACTTGCATTGGTGGGGTATATGGTGAGCTATAAATCCATTGAAATCATTAAATATGGTCCATTGGAGTAAACATTGTTTATAACATATGGTCCTTCTCATTTTGGCTCCAACTTTGGAGGTTTCTCTCGAAGTATCATCCGGTCTCTAAGGACCAACACCACTTCTCCTTAGAGGAATGATCAGAGGTGAACCTTATTATTGAAGGTGTGTGCAATCCAATTTGGGTAGACTTCCATATGGTTCAGAGTGTGCAATCATTCCTCCTCCAACCACTCCAACTCATCAAACTATTTTTAGGATTTCTCATCTATAAATAGTTGATCACAGACAGTGATGCAGAGCGATGGAAGTTGAATTTCAATGGAGAGAACCACCTCCATCCTCTATAATAACGAGTATGGGGTAGCTTGAGTGGTGGTGTGGTTTGTGGTTAGGTAAGCCTATAGAGTATGGAGTAGATTTTCTGGACATCATTTTTATCCATATCTACCATCTTTTGGAGTATGTTGGATTGGGTCTTGTTGAAAGCCTCTATCTGTTTGTTTCCCACCACGAGGTAGTGGGATGAATGGTTGTCTTTGATACTATACTCTTTATAGTTTTTTTCAATTAAACAGAGTAGAAATTGGTGTTTTTTTACATCAGTACTTTTTGAGGGACACCAAACCTGGTTATGGTATTTTCTTTCACAAAGATAATAATTCTTTTCTCCCTGACATCTTTAAGGGGTGAAACTTTTCCCATTTGGAAAAGAATTAGGTGGCTGTGAGAATATATTTGAATTATCTTGTCATGTTGGGAGGGTATGTTCCTATGACATCCATTCCTCATATGGAAAATGGCCAGGAGTATATAGTTGTGTTAAGAAACTCTTGGGGTTGATGGATGAAATTGTCATGGACATGGTAGGAATGACACCTTCTGGTGAAATCGACATAATCCTACATCAGGGTTGGCCAATAGTACCAAAGCCTTAGAATTTTATGAGAGTTTGGATGATAATTGGTGTGCCCCAAAAGTCTCTAAATTCACTTCTTTCATAATGGTGGTGGTCTCTTCTCCATCGACACACCTGAGAAGGACTCCATTAAGTCCTCTCTTTTAAAGGACCTTTTGCTAGTTTTCACTATCATAAAACATGAAATTGACTGTTATTCTTTGGATTTTTCCCCTTGTATCCCTATGTGGTGGGATTTCTAAAAGCACAGATTATTATCTCCTATAAACCATTCAATTTTCTGATGCTCTGCTAATGTGTATAGCAACACTCGAGTCGAATCCTCGGCAATGAAACTTTTTAATAGTCGATTGTTTTTAGTAGATTGTATTTTGATTGGGGGTTCATTTTATGATATTAAATGAAGTGATTAATGATGGGTTTTTTATTTAAAAATTGAATAATGATTGGGGTGAGTTCATTATTAGGGAGTTAAGCTTGTGATATCCTTGAGCTTTTCTTTATAGTACATTAAATTAACACTCAAATCGCAAGATGACATTGATTGAAATTTCTAAGTGTTAAGGATTTAATCCAAAACATAACTTAACATAGGGTTCTAATATCAATATGTACATGTTGAAGGTAGTGTATTTATGGTTCCCATAATACATGGAAACCACATGTTAAACAAAACAATTCATTAATCAATGACATGTTAAATCCAACATAGACAATGTTGATTTGAAGAATATTCATCAAGAAAATACTCTCAATCACTTAACATACCTAAATTTTGACTCACCCCAATGGTAGATTTACTCAGACATTAAGATATTTATTAATATCGTAATATGTTTTTAGGGTGATTAATTATAAATAGAACAAAAATAATAGGATAAGAAAAGAGTTGTTCGTCGAATACTAACACACGAACAATGATGAGAATTAAAAATGGGCATTCGATTGAATGAGTAAGAAAAATAAGGGAAGGTATTTCAACATGATTTCAAAGATATTTAATAGAATTAATATTTAATAATAGAGGGTGGATGATTAAAATATTATATGAAAATGAAATTTTCATTAAAATTCACATGATTTTGAAAACAACTTACGCAATTACAAATGAAAGGAACACAAAAGTAAATCAAAGAAAAGAGAGGAGGAAGGGTATCTCATGTAAAAACCTGAGTATGTAAGGTCCTACCAAGCCTTTAGAAAAAATTTGGCCATACCAATGTATCATCCTCTCTTCTGAAATTCCAACATTTTCCAAGGAGAGGAGGAGGATGTATTTATAAACCAATTTTGTGGGTTGTTTTCACTCCAAATCTACCCCTCCACTTGCATCGCCAATATGATATTTTAGACAGCCGAAAATGAAGACATGTTATTCTTCAAATTTGTATATATTACAGTTTTCAGTAGTCTCTCAAAATTTTGAGGCATTTTGACTTATGGATCAAATTTTATGGCAGTTTCGATAAAAAATATTAAATTGTCCATTTCTATCCATGCATTTTTGATGGCCACAATGTGAATGGCTTTTTTAATAGGAATATGCCCTCATACTAGAATGATTTATTCAAAAATGTCAGTCTCCTATATCTACTCTTTCACACTAAAAAATTACCACTTGAATAGATGTCTCTATAATAATAAATATCAAATTTTCTATGTTGATCTCAATTCCCAGACAGAATTATGAGTTGGACATCAAAGCTTCATTTTGGGCCCATGATTTTGGATTTGGGATTTGAAATTATTATATATAACTCCTTGAATTATTTTCCAAAGTTTGGGGTAGAATAAATAAATTTTCAAATCTGTATTGAGCACAGTAATTCAATCTTCATGGATGGTCCGTTTTCTTCATAGATTCTATGGGCCTTCTTGTGTGGTCCACATGGCACTTCAAATTGACGATTTGGCCAAAGATCCCTTCTAAGGAAATGTTCTAATTTGAGTAAGGAACCCTAAAAAGTAAAAATAATGCAATTTGGATAAGTAGGGTGAGCGTTATAAGTAAAATAGTTAACTAAATCTGTTTGATTAATTTAAATAATGCTCAAAAATTACATTTAATATTAAAATAAGAGTATTTCACACAAATTATGAAAATTTCATATAAAATCATTAAAGGGAGCATATAATATGTTATGAAAATATTAATAACATCAACTCCCCCACACTTAATCTTGTGAAGTTCCTCATTTTAAATAAATATAAAAACATAACAAAATCATTTTTACTCATCAACAAATATTAAAAAAAATCCTCAATTTGGGGAGGTTTGGATCATTTCACTCTTCCGTATTGAATTCCACTACAAACTGTTATAGAAACAATTATGTAAAAACAATGTGTTTTTCATTCTCAAATTTAGAAATGGAAAATTTGGACCCTCAAAACTCACACCTCTCATGGTGATGAAATTCATTAATGGGGGTTCACTCATTCACCAACCAATAGTGAAAATATTAGAGTTTGAAATAGATCTCAGCTTCCATTTCCTATCCTAATGTTCATAATAATCCAGAGGTCTTTTGAAGGTGTTTTTCTATGGCAATGACACGTTTGGAATTAATTATTTAAAATAATATAATGAGGGGTAAAACACCAACATCGAAAAATCAATGATCAATATTTTTGAAATAAAACATGGAAAGAAATGGAAACACATATTTACAAATTAAAAATTTTGTGAATCAAGACAGAGAAGAGGAAGAATATTTGAAGGGAATGGGAAGATGGAATATTTAAAAAACAAAAAACTTCCCCCAATGACATAAGAATATATAATGCAAGTGTTCCTTATTATTATTATTATTATTTTGAATTTTTCTTAAATTTGAACTTGAAACTGATCTCACACTCATATGACAACCCATGATTTATCTCCTCATGACACTAATTATAATATTTATGGAATGATAAAATGTTGAACAAGTGTGATTTTTGTTTCTCCCAATAAACAACCCATTCTATTTTTCATTTTTTGTTGATTTTTTTCATTTTTTTAACACTTTTCAATAACATTTAAACAAGAAATAAATATATACATTACAAAACCTCACTAAATGATAACCTATACCCCACACTGAAATGGATACTTTCCATCAAGAATATTATAGCATGGTGAAATAAACAAAGGGTACCCTAAATTAAATCCATTCCCCCACAAATAAATTTCAAAAAATTATGCAATGGAAATCCATCTAGATATTTGGTGGGATAAGGTTTTGGGATTTTAATGTGTCTATTATAGAAAAGTTTTTCATAGGATTGAAAGTTCTTTAAAAGGTTGATTAATGTAAGGTTAGTGGGAGTCTATTTGGATATTGTGATTCTCATGAGGTTTAGAAAATGCCTCTATCATATTCAAGAACACAAAAGATTGAAATTAAGCTCGAAGGTCCATAAACTCAAGACTCACAATCGAGGGTGAAATGAAAAACATATATTTTTAAATTATTGCCATAGGTGTCCTTATCATGAAAGATAATTTTGTTCCTCATGGTTGGGGAAAATCATTTTTTAAATCTAAAACCGAGCATTCAAAATATGTTGGTTTTGACACAAGATTCTTTATCCAAAATTATGATGAAAATTCAAAATTCCTGAGATGAAAACATGTCTTTTGACTCCCAAAAATGGTTAGGTAAAATTTCAAAATATTAAGGTGTGTAATTATGACTAATAAATTTCCATATTTTTTAAGTGATTTTTATTATTGTTTTTCAGTTTTTAGGTTTTTCTATTTTCTTTATAAAGACACACCCACACAAAAGAGTAAATAAAAATAGTTATGGGGAAAGTGGTAAAAAATTGAAAGAGAGTTGTAGAAGAAGAAAAAGGGAGAGAAAGTAAGAGATCTACAAAGATTTAATGGGAATGAGGTGCCCCTGGTTTGGATTTGGTGGGTCTTCATCCCCATCCGATGGCGGGTCAGTGGAAGTTTTGGATCTGATGGAAGTGGAGGTGGTACCTGGGATGTGTGTCCTCTCATGTTATTGATTTAACTGATGTCTATTAACCATGAATGTCTTTCTGAAAGAGGGTTCTTGGACTTACACTGCACCAAATGGGTAAACATGTGAAACAATAGAAGGACCTTTCCAATGAGAATTATGCTTAACTGGGCGAAGCTGAAATCAATAGTTGAAGAGAAATACCTTTTAACCTTCATGGAATACTTTTCTTAGAACGTGTTTTACATGGTGTACCATAGCCTTTTCTTGGTACATATTGGAATTCTCATAGGAATCATGTTGAAACTCCTCTAATTGATTCAACTGAAATAATCTTTCTTCACCAAATTTTTAAAAATAAAAATTACATTTTTTCACCACCCAAAATTACTTATGTTGGATTTCAACTGGTAAGTGACATGTTTTACCAAAAACTAGCCAAAAAGGAGACATCCCAATGGGTGTTTTATAGGTAGTTTGATAATCCCAAAGTGCTTCACCAAGTCTTTCGGGTGAATCTTTTCTGGTGGGCTTAACAATTCTTTCAAGCACTATTTTGAAATCTCTATTATAAATTTCAGTCATGCCATTTGTTAGGGGATGATATGCAGTTGATGTTTTATGTACAAACCCATTATTTTCAAAAGAGATTCCATGGTTTTATTAAAAAATGGGTTCCTAAGTCACTCATCAAGGCACGTGGTGTGGCAAATCGGTGGAAGATGTGTTTCATTAAGAACTCGTTAATAATATTTGAATCATTCATTATAGTGGTTTTGGGTTTGACCCAACTAGAAACGTTATCAACCACAACAATAACATTGGAGAATCCATTGGAAGGGGGAATGGTCCCATGAAATCAATGCCCCCAACATCGAATACCTCACAGAAAATTAAATGCTTTTGGGGAATTTCATTTCACTTTGAAATTTTGCCAAAATTTTTGCAAGTGTTACAAGATTGAATAAGCACATGTGAGTCCCTGAAGCGTGAAGGCCAAAAAATCCAGAGTATAGGACCTTTCAGGAGGTCTTATGTGGTCCAAAGTGGACACAACCAGGCATTTAGTGACACAATTCTAAGATGGAAGAATGTTCATTTTCATTAACACATCTCCTAATGACCATGTATTCCAAAATATTCCAAAGTTTACTATATTCCCAAAAATAGAATTGTGAATCACTTTTCAGCTTCATTTTTTGTTTTTTTTGAAAAAAAATTCAGGAAACATCCCAACGACAAAGTAGTTTACAATTGGGGTACACCATGGTAACTTTGGAGTGAGAGATGAAAGGTGATCCATACAGAATTCAGGATCAATGATTTCTGAATGAGAATAATTAGATACTTTACTCAGGTGATTATCCACATGGTTTTCTTTTCCTGATCTATCTTTGATTTCAAGGTCAAACTCTTGGAGCATTAGGATCTATCTTATTAGCATTGGTTTGGAATCACTTTTCTTGAGTAAGAACTTTATAGTAGAATGGTCTATGAAGATGATGATTTTGGCCCCTAAGAGATAGGGCCAGAATTTATATAAGGAAAAAACCACTGCTAACAGTTCATTTTCTGTGACAGTGCAGTGATATTGAGATTCATGCAATGTTTTTGAGGCAAAACAGATGACATGATGAATCTTTTCTCTTCTTTGACCAAGAAAATCCTATACGGCTCTATCAGAATCATCAAACATCAACTAAAATGTTAAAGACCAATATGGGGGTTGGATTATATGGGAATATTTAAGAGAATTTTTGAGTTAAACGAATGCTCTCTTACAAACCTCATCGAAATGGAAAGTGAAATCATTTTGGAGAAACTGAGTGAGTAGGATGGAAATCCTACTGAAGTTATGGATGAATCACTGATAGAAACCAGCATAACCGAGGAATGAATGGATGTCTCTAATAGAAGTGTGTTATAGAAGTGATTGGATCACATCAATTTTGGCATGATCAACTAAAGTACCCTATTTTGAAACAATGTTCCCTAAAACAATCCCATTTGAAAACATTAAGTGACATTTTTCAAAATTCAACAAAAGTTTAAACTTGACACACTTTTGAAGGACTAGAGAGAGTGAATGAAAGGATACTTCAAATGAATCACCATAAATGGTAAATTCATCCTTGATAAACTCCATGAAATGATCAATTAATTTAGAAATGATACTCATCATACACATTTGGAATGTTTTAGGATCATTGTAGAGGCCAAACGGCATTCTCTTATATGCATATGTTTCAAAGGGGCATGTGAATGTAGTCTTTTCTTGGACATGAGGTGCGATTGGGATTTTGATGTAGCAGGTGTATCCATCAAGAAGGAAATAGTGTGACTTTCTAGATAATCATTCTAGAATTTGATCAAGGAATGGAAGAGGGTAATGATATTTTCTTGTTTTGATATTCAATTTCCTAATGTTGATGCACACACACTATTTGTTCTTCACTCGAGTTGTGACTACCTCCCCATGTTCATTTGTGACAACAGTTATCCTGCCCTTCTTAGGTACATCTTGAATTCGACTAACCCATTCACTATCATAAATTGGGTAGATAATACCAGCATAAATAATATTTGTGATCTCTTCCCTAACTACCTCAAGTATGAGTGTATTGAGACTTCTTTGTGGTTGTCTAATGGTATTGGATGATTCTTCTAGATGGATATGATGCATTTAATGGTTAGGGTTGATTCCCAGTTTGTCATCTAACGACCAAACTAAGGCCTTTTTGTTTTCCTCTAACACATGAACAAGTTTGGACTCCTCAGTTTCAGTAAGTACAGTAGAGATAATGACAGGATAAGACTGATCATGGAAAATGAATTATTTTTTTAGGTGTTCAGGAAAAGGTTTTAGATTAGTATCATCATTCATTTGATGGTTAGAAAACTCAAGAACAGAGGAAGGGACTTCAGTTGCTCCATATTCATTTTCTTTAATACTTTTCAAGGTGGATCAATAGAGATCTGAGTTTATGTGGGATTCAAGATAGTTTTCAAGATCCTCAAGATTTATAGAGTCTGTGAATGAGAGGTCCACATCAAATTTGCCATTGATGAATTTGTTAATCATGGTGCATATTTCATAAGATCCATTATTACAATAACATGATGAACATGATGGATTGGGGTTCAATTGACTCTTAGAAGTATCCTCAGAAGCATGGATTGAGAAAGCAAAGTGATCCTTAGATGGGTATTGCATGACTTGGAAAATGTTGAACATGACCACTTGGTCATCAAATTCCATGGATACGATGCCTAAATGGACATCAATCATGGTTATCATTGTCAATAATAATGGTCTTCATAGAATTAAGGGAGATCGATAAGAGTTCATCTCACCTTCCATGTCAAGGACATAGAAATCAGCAAGGAAGATAATATTATTCACATGGACAAGGACATCCTCGATTATACCCTAAGGAATTGCAGTGCTTCAGTTGGCCAATTAAATGAAGACATATGTTCGGTGTAAGTGACCAAGGACAATGTTGGAGAATATTTATTTGGGAATGACATTAATTTAGGCTCCTCGGTCTATGAGTGCATCATTAGAGATAGAATATCCAATTTGGAATGGAACCGTAAACGTCCTAGATCTTTTCACTTTATGGGAATAGACTACTGGGTGGAAACATTCTCAATGGTCCAATGTTGTCTATTATGATTTCACAATTACTTAAGAAACATGGCATACTTAGAAATTTTTGATGGAATCTAAGAGAGGAATGGGGACTTCAACACGTCTAAACATAACGAGAATTTTAGGATCAGGTTCAGAGGATATATTTGGCATAAAAAAGCTTCATGAAAAGGGATTGGATTCCTAAGTGGAATGGAATCAGGTGAGGGAATGGATTCAAAATCCTTTTGATGTTTCTTTTTCTTTTCATTTTCTAGTTCAACATTCATAGTGGTTGGAATAATTATCTTTAGGCATAGCAATTTTCATCCCCAATCTTTGTTCAATTTCACATACAGTGCACTTGGGATTGGGTAATAGTTGAGATGTGAGTTTGGATGAATTTGATTGTTGTTTTTCACTCAGGTGGGATACAAGTTGACCAATTTGGGTTTCATTTTTTTTAGGCTGGAACTGGTGAAGGAAGAAAGTTCTTCCATAGCACTTTCCCATGTTTGCTTGGAATAAGAGGCTTATCCTGGATTGATATTACCTTGATCTTTGTTCTTGGGAAATTTATTTTATTTTTTTGGTAATTGACAAGGATCACTAGGATAGTGGAATCTAGGAGGAAGATTGTTCCTTTGAGGTTGAGGAACAAAGTGTAATGTTGTTGGATGTTACCACCACATTGACCAGATTACAATTGGTTTGGGTTTTTAGGGGGGACTAATGGGGATGAAAAATGGGATTACCATACCTCAAGCCTTGGTTGAATGTAGAATAAAAGGGAATAGAGTGGGTATGGTTAAATTATCTAATGAACTGACCTGATAGATGAGGGTTGGTGTTCCTCTGAGCATACGTTACATTTAGCTCTATTGGTCTGGATGAATTAGATGGATCTTCATGAAGTTGTGGACATGTGTTAGTTATATGAGATGGGGAGCTACAGATTCCCCAGTTCATGATAGGTCTAGGGAACAAAGATTGTGGACAATATGAGGTTGGTGCCTGGGCAGCCACAACTAGTTGTCACAGAAGACATGTAAGTTCACTTGTCCACTTGGTCATCTTGTTTGGCTCTATCGACTAACTATATTGGGCTTGTTTTACATGAGCAAGTTCTCGAGCATGGAATTGTTGTGTATTTTTAGAAATGTTTCATATGATATCTCTTGCAGTTGTAGGAGTTTTATCAACAAGAGAATCAACACTGGCGGCATCAATGAGAGTTCTGTCCAAAGACAATAACCCCACATAGAAGATCTTGATCAAGATTTGGTTAGGGATTTAATGATGTGGAAAGATTGCCACATGAATTTTGAACCTCTACCAATACTCTTGGAGTGATTCATAGGGGAATTGACAGATACCACTAATTTTCTTTTGGATAGAATCTGTATGAGAAGCATGGAATAATTTCTCTATGAAAAGCTGCTTCATGTCAATCCATGAGTTTATGGAACCATGAGGGAAGTAGTAGATCCATGACTTAGCAGTGTCATCTAGGGACAAATGGAATTCTTTGATTTTTATTTGTTCCTCAAGAAACCCCTTGAGGCTTCATGGTAGAGAACACCACCTATAACTCTTTAAGGCAGAGATGTGGATCCTCACCAGCAAGCTCATGGAATTGAGGTAAATGATGACTCAAACACAATTTGAGTTCAAAGTCATCCTCTATGTTTGGATGTAGAATATCAATAGGTTGGTATTTCATATTAGGGGAAGCAGGTTAATTAAGTGATTTTTCCCTAGGATTGTCTACATCTAATTCAATTGGTTGGACAACGATAGGTTCTTGAATTAGTTGATTATCTCTTACGTTCCTCCTAATTTGTCAATGTGTTTTCTCAATTTCAGGGTCAAAAAATTCTGAGGGATTATTTGTGAGCATACGGGGCATTCATAGAGATTTTTGAATAAAGTGGATGATGAGTTTTTCTTTTTGTTTTTTTCTGTTTAGGATTATTATGATAAGGTGATTTTTTCTTTGTGTTTTATTTATTTTATTTTTTACATTTTGTTTTTTTTTTGTTTTTTTTTCAATAACCAAAAAATAATGACTAATTAAATGAACCATCCCCACCAACAGAGCCATTTGAAAGTGCGACTAATTTTTTCTTATCGGCCGTTCAATGTTTCGATGCTCTACAAATGTGTACAGTATCACTCGGGTCAAATCCTCAGCAATGATACATTTTAATAGTCAATTTATTAAGTTTATTTTATTTTGATTGGGGGGGGTTCATATGTAGAGCATAAATTAAGTGATTAATGACTATTGTTTTATTTAACAATTTGATAATGATTGGGGTGAGTTCATTATTAGGGAGTTAATCCTGTGATATCCATGAACATTGCTCTATATTCGATTAAATTAACTCCCACTTCACAAGATGACGTTGATTGGAATTCTTATGTGTTATGGCTTTAATCCATGCCATAACTTAACATAGGTTTCTAATCTAAATCAGTACATGTTGATGGTTGTGTATTTATGGTTCCAATAATACATGGAAACCAAATTTTAAACAAAACAAGTCATTAACCAATGACATGTTAATTCCAACCTACACAATATTAATTTGAAGAATATTCATCGAGAAAATACTCTCAATAAATTAACATACCTAAATTTTGACTCACCCCACTGGTAGATTTACTCATTCATTAAGATAGTTATTAATCGGGAAATATGTGATTATGGTGATTAATTATAAATAGAATGAAAATAACGAGATATGAATAGATTTGTGCGTCAAATACACACACATGAACAATGGTGAGAATTAAAAACGGAACTTTGATTGAATGATGAAGCAAAACAAGGGAAGGTATTTCAACTGGATTTAAAAATATTTAATATAATTGATATTTAAGAATAGAAGGTGGATGATTAAAATAGAATATGAAGAAGAAATAGGCATTAAATTCAAATTAAATTAAAAACCACTTATGTAATTAAAAATGAAAGGAACACAAAAGTAAATGAAAACAAAGAGAGGAGGAAGGGTCTCTTAGGTGAAAACATGACTATAGAAGGTCCTCCCAATCCATTGGAAAAAATTGGGTCGTTCCAATGTATTCTCTTATCTTCAGAAATTCAAACCTCTTTCAAGAAGATGATGGGGATGTATTTATAGCCCAATGTTGTGGGATATTTTCATTCCAAAACTACCCCTACACTCGCATCACCTATTTCATATTTCTGAAAGCCAAATCTAGAGACATATTCTTCTTATACATTTTATATATTGCATTTTTTATTTGGCTATCAAATTTTCGAGGCATTTGGACTTATGGATCCAATGTTATGGCGGTTTTCATAAACAATTTTAAAATGTTCATTTCTATCGATGCTTTTTCGATGGCCCAAATGTGAATGGATTTTTTAATAGGAAGATTCCTTAAAATCCAAATTATTTATTCAAAAAAGTTGGCTTCCTGTATCTATTATTTCACATGGAAAATACCATCTCGAATAGGTGTCTCTCTATGGAAAAAATGTTAAATTTTGTTTGCTGATCTCAATTATCGGAAAAATTTATGGAATGGAATTCAATGTTCATTTTGGCCCCTTGTTTTTCGATTTGGGCCTTGAAATTATTATATATGACTCCTTAAATTGTTATCTGAATTTTGGAGGAGATTAAATGAATTTTCACTTCTGGATGGAGCTCAGTAATTCAATCTTCATGGATGGTCCAGCTTTTCATGTATTTTGTGGACCTTCTTGTGTGGTCAATATGACCGTCCAAATGGATGATTTGGACAAAGATCCCTTCTAATGAAAATGTTATAATTTGAGTAAGGAACCCTAAAAAGTAATATTTATGGAATTTTTATAAGTATGCTGAGAGTTATAAGTAAAATTGTAAACTAACTCAATTTGATTAATTCAAATCACACATCAGCTTTCTACTTGGAAAGGTAAATCCTTTTCTATGGCTGGCAGAATCTACCTTGTAAAATTTACTATCATTTCTAAAATGGTTTAAGGTTGATGATACACAAATGGCCTACCAGTACCATTAAAAAACATAATATGCGTATTAGGAATTTCTTCTGAACTGGAAATATTCTTGAAAGGAAGCTTTCTATAGTTCCCTAGAGGAAATGTTTTAAACCTTTTGGGAAAGGCAGTATTGGCATTAAAAACCATGAAATGTTTAATGATGCTTTGCTGTCCAGGCTTATCTAGAGGTTGATTCATAAAAACTCTGATGCTATTGTGTTTCTTAAGAAATGATTTCTCAGTAAACTTATAAGAGGCAAATTAAATTATATTCAGTCCTCTATCTGACCATCTATTAGGAATATTTATCAAATGGTTATGATTAATGCTAGATGGCTTGTCAATGCTGATTCTTCATTGAATTTTGGGACTGCTAATTGGACGAGTACCCCCTTAATTTCCTTATTACCCTCTAAATATTCTCCTTATAATATTAATACAACCATTAAGGTTGAAATTCACTCGAGGAGACAAGATATTCCTGATAACATTAATCACATAATTTACAATTACCCTTATTCAATTTCTGAAGACTTACCTATTTGGGAACCTTCTCACAATGGCATTCTCGACACAATTTTTTCTTATAATAAAAATTCTTGAACTCTAATCCTTGTTTTTGGTGGTTGAATGCCTTCAATAAACCGTGGATCAAACCTTCGAGACTCACTCTTATATGGCGAATCTCTCACAGACAAATTCCTATTGATGTTTGTCTACAATCATTTGGTATACAACTTTGTTCTAAGTGACATCTATGCAATCAAAACAGGGAGGACATTAACCATATTTTTCTTTCATGTGCTACAAGATTTTCTTTTTGGAACTATATTTTTGGTATTTTTAATTTAAAATGGTATTTTTCTTATTCTATCACCTCTTAGATAAAAATATGTGTCGAAAATGATGCCTCTCAGCAAATTAAGAATGTGTTACTCTATGATGTTGCTGAGTTGATGCACGTGATCTGGTATGATAGAAATAATTTTATTCAAAAAAATACTCATTAAATCCCAATGTAGGTAAATCTAGGATCCTCATTGTGGTTCAAGAAGCAGCCTCTATCCAGAAATCTCACTGCAAAAATTCTGTTAGTGACTTTGAGATTCTCCACAAACTTCAAATTAATGAAATCTATAGGCAACCCAAACGCACCCTGGAAGTTTTCTGGAAATCCCCACTCACTGGATGGATCAAAGTCAACATTTGGAGGGCCTCAAAAGGAAATAAATGTCCTACGGGTTGTGGAGCTATCTTAAGAGACTACCTTGGCTAGTTCCATGGGCGATTCTATTGTATATGTGGTACGACCTCCTCATTGGAAGTAGAAATGATGGTTGTGATACATGATTTCAATTTTTCCCATCAAAAAGGCTTGAGAAAGATTTGGATTGATAGTGACTCGTTCACAATTATCTAGGCTATCTGGAATGGTGTGATCCATCTCACATGGTCTCTTACCACCTGTTGGATGAGATGTCTTGATTTGCTTCGGGATATCAACTACATCGTCACAAATGCATATCGGGAGGTGAATATGGTTGCTGAGGCCCTTGACAACAAAGGTCTCAATCATTATTTGACTTGGTTGGATACCTTGCTTCCTAAATTTCACCATTTTTATGATAAACATTATAAGAAACCCCCATCCTTCAGACTCATGTAACTCCTTTTTTATATTCAATATATTGTTCCTCGGTCTTTGACTGAGGCACCACCTTCTTCAAAAAAATATAAAATCAATAAAGGGATTGTATAATATGTTATGAAAATATTAACAATATAAAGTTCTACCCTTTTAATATAGTACACAATGGGAGTCATCCCGCCAGTGGAAGTACCATACAGCTCAGAGATAAGACCGATCACATTAATTTCCTCTATGTTGGCATGAATGAATGTTAAGACCATCCATCAGTAAACAATACTGATGACTATTTTATTTTTATCTGGGTATTCTAGATCTATGGCTGCATTTTCCATTGCAACATATTGTGCATTTTGTGACCAGAGAACATAATTCAATTTTGGTATTTTTGGGAATTTTTTCACCAGTTCATAGATATGGTTCATCAAAGGGAACAACTCCTCTTTCTGAAGAGCATAATAACTATTGAATTGTTTGATGACCAGCTCTGAATCTCCTTATATATTCAAGTGTTCATCTTGTACTTGGAGTTATAGTTCCATTCCTACAATGAGGGACTGTTACTTCGCTTCATTGTTCGTGCATCATTCCAATAGTAGGAACGAATAGGGAAGAACTTCTTTTCCTAGGTATATGAGTATGACTCCCAGACCCACTATATTGAATTTTTTTCTTCCATTATTCTTTATGTCATGCTTTTGGAGGCACCATAGAAGTTCATTTCCCACATCTGAGTGTTCTCTTACATAGAGAACACTGCCACATTAAGTAGCTAAGCATCTGATGGGGACACTCATGTTGAGTAATACTCATCCAGGAAATTTTTTAATGCCTATCCTTTGATATAATTCTATGGTATAAACCATGTATCAAATTTCTATAGGATGACCACCCATCCTAGTAGGCATCCAGTTAACATTGGACGATTGAGAACGTACTTGAGCGGGTTGATACATGATTCCATGTAGACTTCATGGTGCTGAAAGTAATGTCTTAGTTTTTTTACCACAAATATTAAAGCAAGGGATCTCTTATCAATATTTCAGTAATAATTATCAGTACAAATCATGGTATGGTTGAGATAATAGAGACTATTCTCATATGACGTAATCATTTTTAAGCACGAAAAAGGGATCTAGGGAACACTCAAAGGCAGCCACATAAAGAATAATATGTCTTCCTTCTATTGGTGGCATTATAACTGCTAGAATTCAGAGATACTTCTTGAGATTATCAAATGTGTTTTGACGGCCTTTAGTCCATTGATATTCTACCCTTTTCTTCATTAGCCTAGTAAGTGGAATGCATTTTCCTGCAAGGTTGGCTATTAAGTGTATTGTGTAATCCATATTCCCTTGGAGTCCCCTCATCTAAATGAGGTTTAGAGCTGGTGACATGCCAAGTATTTAATTTTTCTTCATAGGTTTTAATTCAATGTCACGATTGTGTATAATGAAGCTGATAAATTTCCCTATGGTGACCATGAAAGCACATTTTAGGGGGTTCATTTTTTGACTATGATACCAGATTTTATTGAAAATGGTTTCATGGTTGACTAGGTGGTCGAAGCATTTTCATGATTTAACCACCATATCATCCACATTACATTCAACGAAATTTCCTTGGAGGAGTTGGAAAATGCAGTCCATGGAATGCTGATATGTGGAGCTGTCATTGTTTAACTCGAAAGGCATCATCATGTAGCCAAACAACCCTAGGAGAGACCTTAAAAAAGTTGATTCTTCATCTTATTAGGCAATTTAGATCTGGATAAAACCTAAATGACTATCCATGAATGAGAGAGCCTCATATCTAGTAGTTTCATGGATAAACAATTCTATGATCGGGACATGGAAATTATCTTTTAGGCAGTGCCAGTTAGGGTCCCTGAAATTGATTCAGCCCCAAATATTCCCATTTTTCTTACTGATGGGGATGATTTTTTTCTAGAAAAATAGAGTATATGAACCCCAATATGAAGTTATCTTAGATGATATTGTTGTCTTAAGCCTCTATTTTGACATCATGTGTTAGTTTTTTCTTTATAGCAGTTTTCATATAACCACGGTGATCTTCTGGAAGGCCCAGGTGGTGAGTGGTCACCTTTGGATTGAGACCTGGCATTTCTGTACAATTCCAGGACAAAAAATCTTGATTTTTCTTTAGGAAAGAGGTGTACATCTCTTTATCTTCATGACATATGTCCACACAAACTATATTGGGATGTGGGTCTTCTTCCATACCCAATTTGGTTTTTTTGAGTTCATCAATAGTGCTGGAAATGCCTTCATTAAATTCTAGAGGTGCATCACTTATGTATTGTTCTTCTTCTTCTCAGGTATCCTAAATATCTTCCTCTTCCTCTTCTAAAAAATAATTAATACTTTCAATTATTTCTTTATAGTTGAGGGAGGAGTTGAAATTTTAGTGTCTGGGAGGTAAGGTAATCTCTTCTGCCTTGGCCCATGGCATGGGCTTCTCTTGAAAAGATTTAATGAGGGGTAAAATAGATTCTTCATCTTCATTGAATGAAGAGACAGTTCTTCCTACCTCATTAGTTGAGGAGGGGATTTTATGGAGTTTTTATTTCGATTCATTGGTATTCTCATCCAAACTATCCCCATCATCTCAGGAGTCAATGTGCCTTTAAACATTAGTTGGCTTAGAATCCATAACTGAAATCATGGGGAATGCTGAATATGCATCTAAATTTGGACTTTTTTTCAACCTAATTAATGGGAAGTATCTATTATTCCCTGAGTTACTTGAGGGGATAAGTGGGAATCATTTCCAATCCGCTTGGGTTAGAGACCCAATTAGTTCCATCAATTGAGGTTTGTTCCCCCTTTGGTTTGCAGAACCCTCTATCAATGTAGTGTGACTCATAGGACTCGAATAAGGGATTGTTGGCATGCGATGTCTCAGTCTATCCATTAATAATATATTTTAAGTACTAATGGTATGACGAGGGGATATTTCCATACTTGTGTAGTTGGGCCACCCTAGCTGGGCATTGAAGGGCATATTATTTTGGACCACAATAAACTCGGGGTGATCTATGAGGTCACCGAATCGGGTTTTGAGCTTGATTTGGCCTAATTTCATCTACTCTCATTTTTCATAGCACAACAGAGTTGTGGTGAATGGAATAATATTTCCCTCATTGCATCCCAGCCAATGTAGTGTCTACATGGGGAGTAGATTAACGCTAGAGTTGTTTTTGATGAATACTTTTCATATATCAATTCCATTTATCGTTAGAAACACTTATAAGGGTTTGGTGGATCCTTTCATGATGGTGTATTCATCCTGATCTGTGAAGGAGATAATGACAAGAAATTTTGAGGAATTGATCTATGTCTGGTATAATTCAACAGTGGCTAATTCAGCTTCAAACTCCTTGAGAATTAATAAAGCCACTATGAGATATTCTCTGAGATCTAGTGATAGAGATAGTGCATCCATGATTGAGAGATTAGATGGAACTTAAGTTAACTATTTTATAATTTCATATTTCTGATATATTGGTCGGTGCTTCCCAGCTTTGGGATGCTCTTTCACAGGCACATTATGGGCTTGAGAATTTTATGAAGATGATTCGGCCTTTGGTACCAGATCCGAAGGAGTTTCCAACCATTGTGGATTAGGTAGGGAAGATCTGCTCACATGATGAGGGAAATTAGTCATTTCTTCTTCCTTTGGTGGATACTCTAGGATTATTGGACCTAGTTAGCTTCCCATGGGGTATGGGTAATTTTTCTATCCCAGTTAGATTTACTAGAGGGCCCTCTCATGGGTTTATGCAACACTGACGGTTTGATTGGGGTTGCGGACATACACCGAACTTATTCCATGGATGTATATTCCTTGGTATCCATGTCTTATGTTGATTCATCATCTGGCTCTCCGAATGGGAGTGGGGAATTTTGTTATACAACCATACCCTACATCGAATAAAGGACCCATCAAATGGATGACATTTACATTGCCAAAAAGAATCTCTTATTCTGATGATGTCTCTATCTCGTCATATTCTCATAGAAATTCTGGTTGGTTGGGAGTTGCCTGTTGGGCCGTATAGTGGGGTGGTTCCCTATTTTTCATATTTTCTAGCATGAAATTTGAGTGTTTTAAAGGAATCCTTGGCTTTGGTGTGATTTTTCTTCCTACATGCTATTTTCGCCCTTCTGAATGGACTTCATTTTGAGTATCTATCCTCTGGAGAATTTTGGGGTTGATGGTGAAAGATGTGTTTCTTTGAGAGTCGTTGGATGCATAGTTGGTTGCTTCAATTGTTCCTGGAGTATGAAATGAGCTCATTCGAAAATCTTTTGAGTCACCCAACTATCAAACTTTTTCTCCTTTTTTATTATCAATTTTTTCCAGGTCCCTTCTCCATCTAGATCAGTAGTGGAATCATAATCCACATTCACTGGAGTTTGTCCCATCTTTACCTTTCTAGAATCTAATATCTTTTTTCTGTATTTCTTTATAGAAAAAACACTCCAAGATATTATGATCTAATATCCAATGGAAGAGACAATAATCTGGCTGGTCATCAAGACCTACTTCATTATCCCGATTTGGATCTGGAAACTAAAGCAAGATGAAATTCATAGCGGCTATGAATTTTCCACGGACTTGGTCATCCCCGAAAGAGTGTACTTTGTTTTTATGTTCCTACGATTTATTTATATTTCCCCCGTCTACTCGTCATGATGGGGTGTGACATCTAGAGGTCTGTTCATGGTTTGGTTGGGGCCATAGAGATGGGGCTAATGTAGCTGGTGGCTTAATCATGGTAGAAGCCTCTTTGTCCCTCTTTGCTCTTTTTACTAGCGCTAATGTGGCTACCCGATACTTGAGATTGGCCCATTGAAAGGAATCCTCTCTCCTTTGAGTGATAGTGGAGAAGTCCTATAACCCACATGTGTACTTCACAGGAATGAGTGGTGTTCAAAACTAATCTTGGAGATAATCAATACACATGGAAAACATCTCATCTGGGGGGAGTGTCCAGTTCAAGGTGTAAGTCAGACCTTTCCATATGGAACTAAAGTACGTGACTCTATCATTCTATCATTGTTATCATTTCATGAGATCTCTAATGGATTTTTTCGTAAATGTTGATATAGAATGGAATAGGACCTGGAGCTAGAGATCCTCCCATTTTTTTAATGAGTTAGCTTGAAAAATAGTTTGTCGCACTAATGTTGTACCTTGTAGTGTTTACACAAAGTATCTGAGTTTTACAGCCTCTTTTTTATCTAGAGTTCCCATCATTGGATCACAATAAGAATAATTAGGAATTATATGATTCACAGGGTCCCCTGAGCGATTTAACACTAGGAATATAGGATTCCTTATATTTGGTGGAGGTTGGACATCTCTCACTGAGTCATTATAAGGCCTTTGTTCTGGTTGTATTAGAGTGCACCATCCTTTTATTTCTGCTTTTCAAGTAGTTAATAACTAGATGGTATTCAGGATACCTTCATGCATCTCCTGTTATATCTGCGCTTGAATATAAACAACATGGGGAAATATTGGATGTGTCAACACTGTTGGTAATTAATGTGGATACCTAGCTTGGGCGTCCTTTATGGGTTTGCCTGATTCTATCTTAGATTCATCCAAAATATAGGGGAATCATGATTTGCTAATTGGGTTTGGTTCCGGTAAACTGATGGTCCTATTGTCTCCATAAATGAGCCTTCCATATTTCCATCATTCATCAAGATAATCCCATGAGGCAGAGGTACGTTTGATGGAAGTGTGTGTTGACTCTCAACCTAAGGAACATACCTAGTAGGACAGTATTCTCTTAGTATCTCAGTGATGAGTCACTTTAATTCTTTCATTTCGTCATCTTATCAAGTTAATCTATCCTCACGTGTACGGGAATCATCTTCATGGGGAGGAGGTGGTGGTGCGTAGTCCTTCCTCTCATTATTCTACTTGTGGAGGATTTACGTGGGAGGTAATGGAGGATTGAATGAGGGGACACCCAAGATTAAGACAACTCCTTATTTTTTGGTGAGGACACCTTTATGGTTGGTGTGGACTATCTCCGAGATGGAAACCTCTTCTCCTCTTTTCTCATCATTTTTATAGTTTTCTATGATGTTTTTTGGGATTATTTACATGAAGTTCATCAATTCATACCACATTTTGGGTGGTGTACCGGGTTTTGAATGGTAGGAGAGTTCAGTACACCCTTTGTTGGATCTTTTCCAACCATTCTATAATACTCCTTGGGTTTCTTAGAAGTGAGTGAATCAAAGGGAGCCTTGATATTACCTAACAGTATGCCTTTGTTCTGTGGGATGGAAGTCACGGAATGGGACAGAATGAGTGTCCCCTATATCCATTAATCTCCCCAAACAAGAGAAGAAAGATATCTATTGGGTGGGAAATTAAGTTAAAAATTCCATTGGCCCTTTCAGATGGGGTTTCACTCGTTCTTCTTTTGATATTCTAAATCCCATAATTTTTGTTCTTCTGGATTAATATTCAATTAAAACTTCAACCAAAACTATGGGATGGGGCTGGTCCCATATTACGTTAGATGCTACTACTATTTCTGACATCTTGATCTCACACATTCTAATGTGGATGTGAGCTAGATTTGTTGTTGTGTCTGTACATGAAATATTTGATTTGAATTGCATAAACATTTTATGTTGATTTTCATCCCTAAAACCGGAATCCTGCTGGATGATCTTGGTTTCCTAGTTCAGGAGCTTCTCAATTGCTTGCTTTTGTTGGGCCTGATGCTTCTAAGACTCACTGAAGGTCAGCTCTTATCGTGTGTTCCACCTTTCTTGGGAAGGGACTTCATTTTATTTTTGACTTTCAGTAATGACATTACAGGATGCCATTTCCAATGAATTCTTCTAGACAAGAAGGGGTGATGTGTAGGGATCCATGTCCTCCCCATCCCCGTATATGAACACCAAATAGGGCATCGCTGATTATAAATGCAACTTGTGTAGTGTATGGATGCAGGATAACCCAAGTTCTTTATTTCACCTTTCTGATGTGGTTTTCGTGAAAATACAAGGGCTTCTAGGTTGATTTGATGGAAACTACCTCCCAAGATGTTAACATGATATACATACTCATCGTAGGAAAAAACATTTCTTTTAAATGGTGGATAGTTGTCCAGATATTGAGGCGAATGTTATGTATACATTCTTCATAGAACTATTTTGGTATATTGAACTGGGAAGTGGTTGTGGTCCAATACATCACTTATGTTTCATCCCTAGAAAGTTTTCTTCATAGAAGAAACTGATCTTGTTGTCATTCATTCAGGGACTCTTCTGATTGATCCACCAAGTTTGACTGCTCCATAATGATTTTGTTCCATGAAACAGGCCTGCAGGGGGTCTTGTTGAAACTTGAATGGTACAAGGGTGGCTTGGAAGATGTGCATGGTCTCAGGTCATCCTCTGATTTAGAAAATATATCACTGGTCATGGATAGGGTATACCATATGTTGTACTCTATTTTTTCAAGAACCTCAATGAGTGTTTTCTCATATTCAACCCGACAAGGGGAGGACCTTCTCATTGGTGTAACTTTTTATTATAGGGAGGACCTTCAAAATTAGTTTCATGATGGCTACGAATACCATCACATATTAGTTTCCGACCACAGAGATGAATTATATGGTGTATACCAAAGGGAGGAACAATTGGGTGGACTGTATCAAGGGGAGGAACTTCTTATTTCTTGGAATTATTGAGGGGAGGGATTTCACAATGATTGCTATTATGGAGAGGATTTCCATCATAACTCTACTTGTAGGGAGAGTATCTACAGTGTTCACTATGGGGAGGACCTTCAGGATGTACTTCAAAGAGGGGAGGGCCTTCTCTTTTCTTAATTTCACTATAGGGAGGACCTTTGTATCTAATGCCATCATGGGGACGACAACCATCACGAAATAACATCTGACTTTAGGGAGAACAATATCTGTATCATATACCATAGGGGGACCATCATGGCGGACTAAAAAAAGGGGAGGGCCTTCTAGATATATTATCTTCTGATCAAGGTGAGGGATACCCTAACACATATCAGGAGTTAGGTTCTCGTGATCGATCATTTTGGACCAATGGAGTTAACCCCCATGGATGCTCTAGGGAGGACCTTCAGAGCTACTACTAGTGACATTACAGGGAGGACCTTCGCAACTGCTACTCTCACTTCCATAATTTGGTAAAGGACTGACAACATCATGAGCCTCTATTGATAATTGTTTGATGGAACCAAGAACTCTAGCTTCCAGTAGAGAAGAATCATGAATTTTATCTTAATTTTCTTGCTCCCTTTGGGCCTTTTATTTTTGTGTTCTCTCTTGAAAGAAATTTGGGACACCTTCTGTTGGTAACATCCTTCACATATGGGTACCTATCTAATTTGTTCCCATGATTTTGACGTGATATTCTGACGAGCATCATGAGTTCTGTAAGTGATATATGCCTATCCTGGAGTAGCCACCATGTTGAATCGATGTGCCCTTAGTTGGAACGAGTATTTTTTTCATTATTTTTTTCATTGTCTCGCATAATATGGCCATTGAACCTCTCATACTAGAGCATGGATGTTGGTCTATGATTTAGTGATCATCCTATTTGGTGAACAGATCACCCCGCCTAGGGAGATCGGGTCATGGGCCCGACTTCTCACTTTTTCGCTGACGAAATGATGTCTTGACAAGTCTGGAGGATGTAGTTTGGAATCAATGTATGATCCTTCATTAGGCCCAAGATGTCATGAGATGAATCTATAGTTGGAATAGGTATCAAGGACCACTCAAATTTCGTAGAAGGAGTTTTTTCATGCTCCGGTCCTCTATGAGTCGCCAGTGGTTATCATGTGTTAGAAAAAATGAATGAGTTTTCTTCCTACTATTTTCTCTAGTGGCCACCATATTTGGATGGCGGGATTATTATTTGTGAGAATAAATTTGTGTCTTATCATTTTCCAATATATTTTTTTCACAGGATTGATTTTCATCTATAGAAATCTGACGCTACTCATATTTCATTGCCACTGTATTTGGCTAGTGAGCTTTATATGTGCAAGTAGTGTTGTATGAATGCCCCTAATTAGCTACCATATTTAGATTGTGGAATTTTTTTCATCAACATGGATTATTGTCTGGTTATAGCTCGGTGTAGTTCTATTTGGATGATGGGACTCTTGTGAATATTCCGAAAGTTTCATCTTTTTTTAATTTTCCACTCTATCTATACAGTAGGACAGGCGAGCACTGAAAGGAATGTGAATTTTCTCGTATTTTTTCACCCTATTTCCATGGTGGGATTCAACAGGAGGAGAAATGTTGTATGACATCCAATTACATGATACTTTATTTTTGTCTAGGGCCTCCACCTTAGGAACCAGGGTGATAATCTATTTTTGATTATTGATTTTTTCCCTTGGTGGGCTGCCCGAGTGGCATGTGTCCTTTGGGCTTTAGTAGGTTCCCTAATCATGGGATCCCCTTCAGAGTTAGGATATCGGGTTGTACAATGAAGATGGTGATAACTTACCGAAAGAGCCCTAGATTGGGGTTCATGTGCATCTAGGATGAATTCATTGGTGTCGACTTCAACTACCTCCCTGAGATAACGGATGTACTTGTTATCATGCTCCATGGAAAGACTCCCAATGGAGTTGTAGATGACCAGCAGGGTCATCCCATGCTGGATCTTCGGCTGTGGCTGAAGAGGTGGATGGTGAGATATTTCTGATTTGAAGGACTACCTTACGACCTCCACTGTAGGGAGAGTACATTTTTTATGGTACTCTTTGATCAGCATGTTTAAAACCCATCATTGAAGAAGATGGGTAGGTGAGTGGGTTTAGTTCTAAATTGGGGAACTTGCCACTAGTGCGGTTGCTAACATGTGTGTCTGAGTAATTTGTTGAGATTCCATTTGGATCTAAGAGAACTTTTCTAAATGCCTTTTATATATATATATATATATATACATGTGACATATGCAGACAAACAAACCCTGTCAAAGTAGCATCTTAAGATCACATGTGAAATTGATGATCTTTTATGTACCTCTTTTTTTTAATGTGAAAGGGCCTTGGGGAAGGATTCACATTAGGTTCACCATTTTCTCGACATGATTAATGTTGCACCACCTATAGATATAGTGATTTGGTCCCACTGGGATTGGGAAATGAATCCTTTTTTATGTTATTAAGGAGGTTCCTCATTTTCAAGATCCTCAATGGAGATTGCAATGGGGTTATGTGTCTATTCAATCGGCCTATGTTGGGTACAATGTCCTCATATGGTCTCCAACGAGTTTATTTGTAGAGAAAAAACTCCCAAATACCCTGATATCCATGATTCGTGGACCTACTTTCCAAATTATGGCACTTATTGGATGACTATTTTGCCAATGACACTTCAGGACTCTGTTGATTGAGATTATGGGAGGTCGGTCTCATCACACCCTTTTGAGGTGTATTATTTCCTACATTGGGAATCTCTTATAGATTTTAGCAATGATCATATGTTCATGAATCCTTGGTTATTTTCCATATATCATGTCAAAATCTTACCCTTGGGTTGTATAATCAATCATGGATATGCATGGATCAGGAATTACTGAGACAATGCTAGTTTAAGCCCCAAGATGAGGATCTCTTGAATTTCTCATCATCTAGGGTGGACTGAAGTTTCTTCGATGTTGGGATAGAATATATGATATGGGTTTCCTTTGTATCCAATTTAGAGGAATCATAAACCATGTATTTTGGTGTCACATTACTTGTCACATCACCTTTTAAGGTCGAGTGATGGGGACCCATCCGTGTAGTTTTACATCTTACTACAATGAAGACTAGGATAAACATTCATAGTCAAGATCCAATGTGGGGCTTATATCGAGGCATCCTGGGATGCCCAAGAAATAGATAGTCTCTTAATTGAATGTAACTCTCATAGGAATATGGCCTAGAGAATTCTAGGGTGATTTTGGGTAAGGGGTTTGGACTTGAGGGATGCTTCCTATGTATCCCAAATGATTAGGAATCAAATCCATCGTAGTTCAGTATGAATTTTCACTTTATTGGGGTTTATGCATGGGAACATCCCATATTAAGGGGAAATGATATCTCATTTCATAGAAGAGTTTATATAGAGGTATGGCCTAGATGAAGGCTTCAAATATATCCCAGTTATGGTGGAAATTAGAGTTCTCGTAGTTCTTGCTGTTTTTTTCCAATATAATATTATCAGAGATCCCTAAGCCAATGTGAGTCCTGCTTGGTTTGAGAGTCAAGATGATGTGAAATATTCATCAAAGGAATTATTTCTCTTATCTATTGAGGGAAAAAGATGATCACATGGCCAAAACAGCTTGGGTGATGGTGGAAGAGGGTGTAGAGCAATGAACCCTTCAATGTGAAATGAAAACAAAGGTCATTAGGTCCATACCAAAATTCTAGGGGCTTACTTCATAAAGTACAAACTAGACATGGTTTTGGTAAAGGGAAGGAATTTTACTTCTCATCAAAAGGAAAAGTGAGTGAAATCCCTTTGACTTATCATTTCCCCTCATTGAATAGAAAATATAGTGATTACCCTTGATCCCTAGAATGGGGAGGTCCACGTTAGTATCCCAAGGTTGCACTCCAGTCTTCCATGGGAATATAGACATAAGAACATTCTTGGGTCCCATACTGATGTGGGGATTACCATCATCACTCCACTTACCATGGGTTTGTAAACTCAGAAGGACGTGCTGATATGCCCGAGGGTCCATTTATACGGGTCTGGTGGATTTGGAAGGGGATTTGGCCAGATGTTGAAGGACTGATTCATGTAGGGGATTCATATAAAGGAATGGAAACCGAAATGAGTGATTGGTATAGGAAGTTGGAAGGCTCAGAGGTACCCTACACCATGTACCATTTGTTTATGTGTGGCGCGGTACCTTCTGCAGAGCGTTTTTTCTATACGGGTGGAAGGGTAGTCCATGTACAGAGGTGGAATGTGGATCTGTGTGTGGTCCATGTACTTTGTTGGTACATGTCCTCATGCTCCATTTTCATATTTTGGTGGTATGCGGCACTGGAGTCCCTTTGTGAAGTGAAATAATACGTAGATCTGGGCTTCATCTGTATAAGGATATTCTACATGGTATTCTGAATTGAAGAAGGCACATTAATCTCATAGTTCGCAAGAAGTTTTTCTGTGAAGGGAGTATGGTAAATCGTTGGACTTTTATTTTTGTGATTTACACATATTATTATGATTTCTTCTTTTTATGTTTCACAAAATATTTATACCTATAACAAATCATTCATGACTTTGTATTTCATTTACCTTTTGCCTTTGAAGTCTTCCATCCGTATACTCCCAACTCTCCCCAAAGTCTGCTTCTTTTTAAGGCTCCCCTTTGGGTCCTTTTAAAGAGTTTTAAAGAGTTTGTATTTATGGGACCATGAAACTATTTGTATATTTCCATGGGGAACTTTCTTGGCCCTTAAACGACTCATTCAACTAATATTTTCATTTTTTCGATTAGTTGTGGCTAAAATCACCACGCCACATTCATGAATGATGTGGTTCTAGGGGTTTTGTCAGCCTTCCCTCATCCACGTACATCTCAGCTTTCAGAGTTCGTGCATGGGGTCTAAATTATCCTTCAAGTTTTCACCAACAACATGGTTTGTAGTTTATCGAATCAATTCCTCATTCATTCCAGAAACTACCTGATTCGTTGGATAATTCTTTTAGGGCCATCGTTTCACAGGCCGCCTGCGTACCGCTCATTTTGTTGTATTTTCCTTCCAAATTCCTCTCTCGGTAATTATTATGTTGAATATTTAGGGTCCTCTTACAAATTATACTCCTTCAATATTTTCCTCTAATTTTTTACCATCATACATTACATTCCATTAACAATTTTATGGGAGTATTATCTTTCCTTTCCGGGATTTTTTGTGACCCTATATGTATAAATATAAAAATCTAAAATGTATTAAAATATAATCTATTAATTTTCATTTAAGTCAATACTATTTATTTTATTTCAAAAAAATTATAAAATAATCAATATTATATACAAAAATACCCTCATCCTTACAAACACACCACCTCCAATCATTTCTCCCACATCTAAAATTCATTAATTTTATAAATATTATACCAAAAACATCATTATACATCCATTCATGTAAGATCCCAACCTTTTCTGGAGTCAATCTCGGGCACATTTTAGGTACTTTTGATGTTTTTAAGTACGTCTGTTTTGGAGTAGTGACTTGGGGTGCGTTTGGGTGAAATTTTAAGTGAAACAAAAGGGCAGTGGCTTGTGCATGGTTTTTGCACGGTGTGGCAAATCGTGCGACCAAACCGTGCAGAACGTGCAAATCTGGATAGAGAGCTCCGAACATTTTTCGGACGGTTTGAAAAACCCTGCGCCACTGTGTAGGAAACTGTGTGTGCAATTTTTAATTCCAAAAATCCATTTTAAAACCACTCAAACCCCGGGACTTCCTTATTTTCCAACCTTGTCTTAGGCTTGGAAAGTTCTTGGTGTTTCTAAAGCCTCTTGTAGATATTCCAAGGCGATCCAAACACTTTTTCTCATGATTGAGGTCTCGGATTTAAGATCTTCTCTCCTTTCGGTAAGTAGATTTCATCATGTTGTTTCTTCCGTTCTTTCCTCTATCTTTCCTTGATCTTTTCATGGAACATTTAAATCATTTCCATTGATCTAAACCTATGATTTAAGGTATAGATCTATTATTTTGGATCTATATCTAGTTTTGTATGATCTTAATGCCTTTGATCTTTTTTTTGTTATAAGGATTTAGATCCAGAACATGATTGACGACATTGTGCCGCTCGGATTATGGGGATTTTCGTTGGGCTATCATCCATTAATAAATCGAGGTAGGTGGGCTAAATCCAATCCCACGATCACATCTTGATAGAAGTATGCAGATGTATAACTGTCGTGGTATAAATAATTAATTGGTGGTTTGGTTATGTAGTTCTTTGTGAATTTTTAATCTAGTTGAATATGGGTGAGAGTTATGATGGAAGGATAAATATGATTAAAAATTTGAATATGGTTGTATATGTGAATTATTTTTTTTTGAAAAAGGGTTGTGGGACACAGAATGACGCTTCTAAATCCCATAGAGGTTCTAGACATGGCGTTCTATAACCAATGACATGCATGAATTTGATATTTTATGGGACAAGGACAGATTCTCCAAATACCCATGGGGTTGTGAGATAGGGACTGATGCTCCAAATAGTCACATGTGTGCTAGGCTTGACGTTCTTCACTCTATCATTTATTTTGTACTATGGTTTCATTTGTCTATTGATAAACTTAACGTTGTGAGATAGTAATTATGAATTTAACAGGGGAAATGGTTTAGGCTCCTACACAAGCCGAAGCAGGCATTGTATTTTGGGTGTTCTTGGGAACCTGGATGTTTAACGTATTAAAGAAAGGTTAATTGGATAAATATAATTTTTTTCCCTATTGTCTTCCTTTATTATTAATGCAACTGCATACACTACTGATGACTGGATTTTTTTGACACTGTTGGTGGTGATCTACTGAGTCTTACTCAAACCATACTCAGGCTTCCTGATTGGTTCCTGAATAGACTTTTTTGTTGGAGGACAGGACAAGGTCTAGAGACCTAGGTAGAGTGATGTTTGGGGTTGGATCATGGAAGAGGGAACTAGACATGGTTCAGGACGCGTTTGGAGTCATTTTGTCTTTACTTTCAGTTTCATTGTAGACACTTGGCACTTGCATAGTCAGAGCATGTTTTATCTTTCTGTTGAGTATTTAATTTCTAGTTTTAATTATGATAGTGACATTGTACTGTTATATTTACATGTATTTCCTCTATTGCTTGGATACTTTTTCTGGTATTTTATTCTGATAATAGAGGGTATATTCTCCCCACGACTAACTTAATAGACCCTCTCTGCTAGTTGGCACCCTTTGGTGTATAGGGTGGCACGCTTGAGGTCTTGTGACCAACCATCTCGGAGCACGGTTCAGTGGCTCCCGATTCGAGATGTTAGCTAGATATTATAAGAGATTTATCCTAGAATTTTCCCCTTTGGAAACTCCACTTTCAGGCTTGACCAAAAAGGGAGTAAAGTTTGTATGGTCAGAGGCTTACGAGACATCTTTTTAGGAGTTAAAGAAGCGTTTGACGTCGTCACCAATTTTGGCTCTACCATAGTTAGGTGAAGAGTACATGGTGTATTGTGATGCTTCTAGGATAGGACTCAGAGATGTGTTGATGAAAAGAGAAAAAGTTTTGGCATACGAGTCTCAACAGATGATGTTGCATGAAAGGAATTATCCAACGCACGGCCTTGAGTTGGCAGCGGTGGATTATGAATTGAAGTGTTGTGAACACTACCTCCTGGGTGAAAGTTTTATAGTTTATACTGATCACAAGAGCTTGAAGTACATCTTTTCTCAGCGCAATTTGAATCTTTGACAGCGGAGATGGGTTTAGTATATACAGTATTTTGATTTTGAGTTAGTATATACACCTGGGAAAGGAAACGGTGTGGCTATGATTTGAGTAGTAAGACTCAGACTCATATTGTCTAGTAATCAAGTGCCGAGTGGAGGATGATGTTGTTTCCAGCTGAAATGCATGTTGTGGTTCATGAGAGACAGGAGAAAATGGAACTCGTGTCAGTTGCAGTGGAGTCTACACTTTTGAGATGGATCAGAGAAAATCAATATGAGGACACAAGACTCTTAGCCTTGAGGGAAAACTTTGAAGTCGGGGAGACACCTTCAGACTAGAGGACAGACGAGAATAATGTCATTTATATGAAGAATCAGGTAGTTGTTCCTAAGAGCATTCGAGAGGAGCTCATGCGGTAATTTCATGCCTCAAGATGGCCAGTGCACCCTGGTGTTACGAAAATGTATTGTGATCTGCAACAATGGTTTTGGTGTCCAGGAATGAAGAAGGAGATAGCAGGGTTTGTGACACGATGCTTTACATGCCAGCATGTGAAGGTGGAGCATCAATGACCTGGAGGTTTACTATGACCTTTTTTCACTCCAGAATGGAAGTGGGATGACGTGGCCATGGACGTCGTGATAGTTCTTCCAAAAACACCTTTTAAGCCTCTATGAGAGATTCTCTGAGATCTAGTGATATAGATAGTGCATCCATGATTGAGAGATTAGATGGAACTTAAGTTAACTATTTTATAATTTCATATTTCTGATATATTGGTCGGTGCTTCCTAGCTTTGGGATGCTCTTTCAAAGGCACTTTATGGGCTTGAGAATTTTATGAAGATGATTTGTCCTTTGGTACCAGATCCGAAGGATTTTCCAACCTTTGTGGATTAGGTATGGAAGATCTGCTCACATGATGAGGTAAATTAGTCTTTTCTTCTTCCTTTGATGGATACTCTAGGATTATTGGACCTAGTTAGATTCCCATGGGGTATGGGTAATTTTTCTATCCCAGTTAGATTTACTAGAAGGTCCTCTCATAGGTTTATGCAACACTGACGGTTTGATTGGGGTTGCGGACATACACTGAACTTATTCCATGGATGCATATTCCTTGGTATCCATTTCTTTTGTGGATTCATCATCAGGCTCTCCGAATGGGTGTGGGGAATTTTGTTATACAACCATACCATACATCGAAGAAAGAACACATCAAATGGATGACATTGACATTGCCAAAAAGAAGCTCTTATTCTGATGATGTCTCTATCTCGTCATATTCTCATAGAAATGCCGGTTGGTTGGGAGTTGCCTGTTGGGCCGTATAGTGGGGTGGTTCCCTATTTTTCAGATTTTCTAGCATGAAATTCTAGTGTGTTAAAGGAATACTTGGATTTGGTGTGAGTTTTCTTCCTACGTGCTCTTTTCACCCTTCTGAATGGACTTCATTTTGAGTGTCTATCCTCTGGAGAATTTTGAGGTTGAGGGTGAAAGATGTGTTTCTTTGAGAGTCGTTGGATGCATAGATGGTTTCTTCAATTGTTACTGGAGTATGACAAGAGCTCATTTGAAAATCTTCTGAGTCACCCAACTATCAAACTTTTTCTCCTTTTTTATTATCAATTTTTTCTAGGTCCCTTATTCCTCTAGATTAGTAGTGGAATCATATTCCACATTCACTGGAGTTTGTCCCATCTTTACCTTTCTAGAATCTACTATCTTTTTTCTATATTTCTTTATAGAAAAAACACTCCAAGATATTATGATCTAATATCCAATGGAAGAGATAGTAATAGGGATGTTCATCAAGACCTACTTCATTATCCTGATTTGGATCTGGAAACTAAAGCAAGATGAAATTCATACCGGCTATAAATTTTCCACGGACTTGGTCATCCCTGATAGAGTGTACCTTATTTTTATGTTCCTAGGATTTATTTATATTTCCCCCATCTTCTCGTCATGATGGGGCGTGACATCTAGAGGTCTGTGCATGGTTTGGTTGGGGCCATAGAGATGGGGCTAATGTAGGTGGTGGCTTAATCATGGTAGAAGCCTCTTTGTCCCTCTTTGCTCTTTTTACTAGCGCTAATGCGGCTACCCGATACTTGAGATTGGCCCATTGAAAGGAATCCTCTCTCCTTTGAGTGATAGTGGAGAAGTCCTATAACCCACTTGTGTACTTCACAGGAATGAGTGGTGTTCAAAACTAATCTTGGAGATAATCGATACACATGGAAAACATCTCATCTGGGGGGAGTGTCCAGTTCAAGGAGTAAGTCAGACCTTTGCATTTGGAACTAAAGTACGCGACTCTATCATTCTATCATTTTTTTTCATTTCATGAGATCTCTAATGGATGTTTTTGTAAATGTTGACATAGAATGGAATAGGACCTAGAGCTAGAGATCCTCCCATTTTTTTAATGAGTTAGCTTGAAAACTAGTTTTCCGCACTGAGGTTGTACATTGTAGTGTTTACACAGAGTATCTGAGTTTTACAGCCTCTTTTTTCTCTGGATTTACCATCATTGGATCACAATAAAAATAATTGGGAATTATATGATTCACAGGGTCCCCTGAGCCATTTAACACTAGGAATACAGGATTCCTTATATTTGGTGGAGGTTGGACATCTCTCACTGAGTCATTGTAAGGCCTTTGTTCTGGTTGCACTGGAGTTCACCATCCTTTTTTTTCTGATTTTCAAGTAGTTAATAACTAGCTGGTATTCAGGATACCTTCATGCATCTCCTGTTATACCTGTGCTTGAATAGGAACAACATGGGGAAATATTGGATGTGTCGACACTGTTGGTAATTAATGTGGATACCTATCCTGGGGCGTCCTTTATGGGTTTGCCTGATTCTATCCTAGATTCATCCAAAATATAGGGGAATCATGATTTACTACTTGGGTTTGGTTCATGAAAACTGATGGTCCTAGTGTCTCCATATATGAGCCTTCCATTTTTCCATCATTCATCAAGATAATCCCATGAGGAAGAGGTACGTCTGATGGAAGTGTGTGTTGTTGCTCAACCTAAGGAACATACCTAGTCAGACAATATTCTCTTAGTAGCTCAGTGATGAGTCACTTTAATTATTTCATTTCTTCATCTTATCAAGTTAATCTATCCTCACGTGTACGGTAATCATCTTCATGTGGAGGAGGTGGTGGTGCGTAGTCCTTGCTATCATTCTTCTCCTTGTGGAGGATTTACGTGGGAGGTAATTGAGGATTGAATGAGGGGACACCCAAGATTAAGACAGCTCCTTATTTTTTGGTGAGGACACCTTTATGCTTGGTGTGGACTATCTCTATGAGGGAAACCTCTTCCCCTCTTTTCTCGTCATTTTTATTGTTTTCTATGATGTTTTTTTGGATTATTTACATGAAGTTCATCAATGCATACCACATTTGGGGTGGTGTACCGGGTTTTGAATGGTAGGAGAGTTCAGTACACCCTTTTTTGGATATTTTCCAACCATTCTATAATATTCCTTGGGTTTCTTAGAAGTGAGTGAATCGAAGGGAGCCTTGATATTACCTAATAGTATGCCTTTGTTCCGTGGGATGGTAGTCACGGGATGGGACAGAATGAGTGTCCCCTCTATCCATTAATCTCCCCAAACAAGAGAAGAAAGATATATATTGGGTGGGAAATTAAGATAAAAATTCCATTGGCCCTTTCAGATGGGGTTTCTCTCGTTCTTCTTTTGATATTCCAAATCCCATAATTTTTGTTCTTTTGGATTAATATTCAATTAAAACTTCAACCAATCCTATGGGATGGGGCTTGTCCCGTATTACGTTAGATGCTACTACTATTTCTGACATCTTTATCTCACACATTCTAATGTGGATGTGAGCTAGATTTGTTGTTGAGTATGTACATGAAATATTTGATTTGAATTGCATAAACATTTTATGTTGATTTACATCCCTAAAACCGGAACCCTGTTGGATGATCTCAGTTTCCTGGTTCAGGAGCTTCTCAATTGCTTTCTTTTGTTGGGCCTGATGCTTTTAAGACTCACTAAAGGTCAGCTCTTGTCGTGTGTTCCACCTTTCTTGGGAAGGGACTTCATTTTATTTTTGTGTTTCGGTAATGACATTACAGGATGCCATTTCCAATGAATTCTACTAGACAAGAAGGGGTGATGTGTAGGGATCCATGTCCTCCCCATCCCCATATATGAACACCAAATGGGGCATCGCTGATTATAAATGAAACTTGTGTAGTGCATGGATGCAGGATAACCCAAGTTCTTTCTTTCGCCTTTCTAATGGTGGTTTTCATGAAAATACAAGGGCTTCTAGGTTGATTTGATGGAAAATCTCTCCCAAGATGTTAACATGATATGCATACTCATCGTAGGAAAAAAACATTTCTTTTAAATGGTGGATAGTTGTCCGGATAATGAGGCGAATGTTATGTATACATTATTCATAGAACTATTTTGGTATATTGAACTGGGAAGTGTTTGCAGTCCAATACATCACTTATGTTTCATCCCTAGCTAGTTTTCTTCATAGAAGAAACTGATCTTGTTGTCATTCATTCAGGGACTCTTCTGATTGATCCACCTAGTTTGACTGCTCCATAATGATTTTGTTCCCTGAAACAGGCCTGCAGGGGGTCTTGTTGAAACTTGAATGGTACAAGGGTGGCTTGGAAGATGTGCATGGTCTCAGGTTATCCTTTAATTTAGAAAATATATCACTGGTATTGGATAGGGTATACCATATGTTGTACACCATTTTTTCAAGAACCTCAATGAGGGTTTTCTCATATTCAACCCGTCAAGGGGAAGACCTTCTCATTGGTGTAATTTTTTATTATAGGGAGGACCTTCAAAATTAGTTTCATGATGGCTACGACTACCATCACATATTATTTTCCGACCACAAAGAGTAATTCTACGGTGTATACCAAAGGGAGGAACATTAGGGTGGACTGTATCAAGGGGAGGAACTTCTTATTTCTTGGCATTATTGAGGGGAGGGACTTCACAATGACTGCAATTATGGAGAGGACTTCCATCATAACTCTACTTTTAGGGAGAGTATCTACAGTGTTCACTATGGGGAGGACCTTCATGATGTACTTCAAAGAGTGTAGGGCCTTCTCTTTTCTTAATTTCACTATAGGGAGGACCTTTCTAGCTAATGCCATCATGGGGACGACAACCATCACGACATAACATCTGACTATAGGGAGAAGAATATATGTATCATATACCATAGGGGGACCATCATGGAGGACTACAAAAAGGGGAGGGCCTTCTAGATATATGATCTTCTGATCAAGGTGAGGGCTACCCTAACACATATCAGGAGTAAGGTTCTCGTGATCGATCATTTTGGACTAACGGAGTTAACCCCCGTGGATTCTCTGGGGAGGACCTTCAGAGCTACGAGTAGTGACATTACAGGAAGAACCTTCGCAACTGCTACTGTCACTTCCATAATTTGTTAAAGGACTGACAACATCATGAGCCACAGTTGATAAATGTTTGCTGGAACCAAGAACTCTAGCTTCCAGTAGAGCAGAATCATGAATTTTCTCTTAATTTTCTTGCTCCCTTTGGGGATTTTATTTTTGTGTTCTCTCTTGAAAGAAATTTAGGACGCCTTCTGTTGGTAACATCCTTCATGTATGGGTACCTATCTAATTTGTTCCCATGATTTTGATGTGATATGCTGACGAGCATCATGAGTTCTGTAAGGGATATATGCCTATCCTGGAGTGGCCACCATGTTGAATCGATGTGCCCTTAGTTGGAACGAGTATTTTTTTGCATTATTTTTGTCATTGTCTCACATAATATGTCCATTGAACCTCTTATACTAGAGTATGGATTTTGGTCTACGATTGAGTGATCATCCTATTTGGTGAACAGATCCCCCCACCTAGGGAGATCGGGTCGTGGGCCCGACTTCTCACTTTTTCGCTGATGAAAGGATTTCTTGACAAGTCTGGAGGATATTGTTTGGAATCGAAGTCTGATCCTCCATTAGGCCCAAGATGTGATGAGATGCATCTATAGTTGGAATACGTATCAAGGACCACTCAGATTTCATAGAAGGAGTTTGTGCCTGCTCCGGTCCTCTAAGAGTCGCCAGTGGGTACCAGTGGTTATCATGTGTTAGAAAAAATGAATGAGTTTTCTTCCAACTATTTTCTCTATTTTCCACCATATTTGGATGGCGGGCTTATTATTTGTGAGAATAAATTTGTGTCTTATCATTTTCCAATATATTTTTTTCACAGGATTGATTTTCATCTATAGAAATCTGACTCTACTCATATTTCATTGCCACTGTATTTGGCTGGTGAGCTTTATATGTGTAAGTAGTGTTGTATGAATGCCCCTAATTAGCTACCATATTTAGATTGTGGAATTTTTTTTCATCAACATTGATTATTGTCTAGTTATAGCTCGGTGTAGTTCTATTTTGATGATGGGATTCTTGTTAATTTGCCGAAAGTTTCATCTTTTTTTAATTTTCCACTCTATCTATACAGTAGGACCGGCGAGCACTGAAAGGAATGTGAATTTTCTCGTATTTTTTCACCCTATTTCCATGGTGGGATTCAACAAGAGGGGAAATATTGTATGACTTCCAATTACATGATACTTTATTTGTGTGGAGGGCCTCCACCTTAGGAACCGGGGTGATAAGATATTTTTTATTATGGATTTTTTTCCCTTGGTGGACAGCCCGAGTGGCATGTGTCCTTTGGGCTTCAGAAGGTTCCCTAATCATGGGATCCCCTTCAGAGTTAGGATATCAGGTTGTACAATGAAGATGGTGATAACCTACCGAAAGAGCCCTAGATTGGGGTTCATGTGAATCTGGGATGAATTCATTAGTGTCGACTTCATCTACCTCCCTATGATAAGCGATGTACTTGTTATCATGCTCCTTGGAAAGACTCCCAATGGAGTTGTAGATGACCAGCAGGGTCATCCCATCTTGGATCTTCGGTTGTGGCTAAAGAGGTGGATGGTGAGATATTTCTGATTTGAGGGACTACCTTACGACCTCCACTATAGGGAGAGTACATTTTTTATGGTACTCTTTGATCAGCATGTTTAAAACCCAACATTGAAGAAGATGGGTAGGTGAGTGGGTTTAGTTCTAAATTGTGGAACTTGCCACTAGTGTGGTTGCTGACATGCGTGTCTGAGTAATTTGTTGAGATTCCATTTGGATCTAAGAGAACTTTTCTAAATTCCTGTTATATATATATATATACATGTGACATATGCAGACAAAAAAACCCTGTCAAAGTAGCATCTTATGATCACATGTGAAATTGATGATCTTTCATGTCCCTCTTTCTTTTTAATGTGAAAGGGCCTCGAGGAAGGATTCACATTAGGTTCACCATTTTCTCAACAAGATTAATGTTGCACCACCTATAGATATAGTGATTTGGTCCCACTGGGATTGGGCAATGAATCCTTTTTTATGTTATTAAGGTGGTTCCTCATTTTCATGACCCTCAATGGAGATTGCAAAGGGGTTATGTGTCTATTCAATCGTCCTATGTTGGGTACTATGTCCTCATATGGTCTCCAACGAGTTTATTTGTAGACAAAAAAACTCCCAAATACACTGATATCCATGATTTGTGGACCTACTTTCCAAATTATGGCACTTATTGGATGACTATATTGCCAATGACACTTCAGGACTCTGTTGATTGAGATTATGGGAGGTCGGTCTCATCACACCCTTTTGAGGTGTATTATTTCCTACTTTGGGAATCTCTTATAGATTTTAGAAATGATCATATGTTCATGAATCCTTGGTTATTTTCCATATATCATGTCAACATATTACCCTTGGGTTGTATGATCAATCATGGATATGCATGGATCAAGAATTACTGAGACAATGCTAGTTTAAGCCCCAAGATGAGGATCTCTTGAATTTCTCATCAGCTAGGGTGGACTGAAGTTTCTTCGATGTTGGGATAGAATATATGAGATGGGTTTCCTCTGTATCCAATTTAGAGGAATCATAACCCATGTAGTTTGGTGTCACATTACTAGTCACATCACCTTTTAAGTTCGAGTGATGGGGACCCATCCGTGCAGTTTTACATCTTACTACAATGAAGACTAGGAGAAATATTCATAGTCAAGATCCAATGTGGGGCTTATATCAAGGAATCCTTGGATTCCCAGGAAAGGGATATTCTCTTAAATGAATGTAACTCTAATAGGAATATGGCCTATAGAATTCTAGGGTGATTTTGGGTATGGGGTTTGGACCTGAGGGATGCTTCCTATGTATCCCAATTGATTAGGAATCAAATCCATCGTAGTTCAGTATGAATTTTCACTTTATTCGAGTTTATGCATGGGAACATCCAATATTAATGGGAAATGATATCTCATTTTATAGAAGAGTTTATATGGAGGTATGGCCTAGATGAAGGCTTCAAATATATCCCAGTTATGGTGGAAATTAAAGTTCTCATAGTTCCTGGTGTTTTTTTCCAATATAATATTATCAGAGACCCCTAAGCCCATGTGAGTCCTGCTTGGTTTGAGAGTCAAGATGACGTGAAATATTCATCCAAGGAATGCTTTCTCTTATTTATTGAGGGAAAAAGATGATCACATGGCCAAAATAGCTTGGTTGATGGTGGAATAGGTTGTAAAGCAATGAACCCTTCAATGTGAAATGAAAACAAAGGTCATTAGGTCCATACCAAAATTCTAGGGGCTTACTTCATAAATTAAAACCTAGACATGGTTTTGTTAAAGGGGAGGAATGTTACTTCTCATCAAAAGGAAAAGTGAGTGAAATACCTTTGACTTATCATTTCCCCTCATTGAAAAGAAAATATAGTGATTACCCTTGATCCCTAGAATGGGGAGGTCCACGTTAGTATCCCAAGGATGGACTCCAGTCTTCCATGGGAATATAGACATAAGAACATTCTTGGGTCCCATACTGATGTGGGGATTACCATCATCACTCCACTTACCATGGGTTTGTATACTTAGAAGGACGTGCTGATATGCCCGAGTGTCCATTTATACGGGTCTGGTGGCTTTGGAAGGGGATTTGGACAGATTTTGAAGGACTGATTCATGTAGGGGATTCATAAAATGGGATGGAAATAGAAAGGAGTGATTGGTATAGGAAGTTGGAAGGCTCAGAGGTACCCTACACCATGTACCATTTGTTTATGTGTGGCGCGGTACCTTCTGCAGAGCGTTTTTTCTATACGGGTGGAAGGGTAGTCCATGTACAAAGGTGGCATGTGGATCTGTGTGTGGTCCATGTACTTTGTTGGTACATGGCCTCAGGCTCCATCTTCATATTTTGGAGGTATGCGGCACTGGAGTCCCTTTGTGCGGTGGAATACTACGTAGATCTTGGCTTCATCTGTATAAGGATATTCTACATGGTATTCTGAATTGAAGAAGGCGCATTAATCTCACAGTTCGCAAGAAGTTTCTCTGTGAAGGGAGTATGGTAAATGGTTGGACTTTTATTTTTGTGATTTACACATATTATTATGCTTTCTTCTTTTTATGTTTCACAAAATGTTTATACCTATAACAAATCTTTCACGACTTTGTATTTCATTTACCTTTTGCCTGTGAAGTCTTCCATCCATAGACTCCCAACTCTCCCCAAAATCTGCTTCTTTTTAAGGATTACCTTTGGGTCCTTTTAAAGAGTTTAGAAGAGTTTGTATCTATGGGACCATAAAACTATTTGTATATTTCCATGGGGAAATTTCTTGGCCCTCAAATGACTCATTCAACTGATATTTTCATTTTTTCGATTAGCTGTGGCTGAAATCACCACGTCACATTCATGAATGACGTGGTTCTAGGGGTTTTGTCAGCCTTCCCTCATCCACGTACATCTCAGATTTCAGAGTTCATGCATGGGGTCTAAATTATCCTTTACGTATTCACAAACAACATGGTTCTTAGTTTATCAAATGAATTCCTCATTCATTCCAGAAACTACCTGATTCTCTGGATAATGCTTTTAGGGCCATCGTTTCACAGGCCGCCTGCGTACCGCTAATTTTGTTGTATTATCCTTCCAAATTCCTCTCCCGGTAATTAGTATGTTGAATATTTAGGGTCCTCTTACAAATTATACTCCTTCAATATTTTCTTCTAATTTTTTCCCATCATGCATTACATTCCATTATCAATTTTAAGGGAGTATTATCTTTCCTTTCCGAGATTTTTTGTGACCCTATAAGTATAAATATAAAAATCTAAAATTTATTAAAATATAATCTATTAATTTTCATTTAAGTCAATACTATTTATTTTATTTCGAAAAAATTATAAAATAATCAATATTATATACAAAAATACCCTCATCCTTTCAAACACACGACCTCCAATCATTTCACCCACATCTAAAATTCATTAATTTTATAAATATTATAACAAAAAAATCATTATACATCCATTCATGTAAGATCCTAAACTTTTTTGGAGTCAATCTCAGGCACGTTTTAAGGTACTTTTGATGTTTTTAAGTACGTCTATTTTGGAGTAGTGACTTGGGGTGCATTTGGGTGAAATTTTAAGTGAAACAAAAGGGTAGTGGGTTATGCACGGTTTTTGCACGGTGTGGCAAACCGTGCGACCAAACCGTGCAGAACGTGCAAATCTGGATAGTGAGCTCCGAACATTTTTCGCACGGTTTGAAAAACCCTGCGCCACTGTCTAGGAAACTGTGTGTGCAGTTTTTAATTCCAAAAATCCTTTTTAAAACCACTCAAACCCTGGGACTTCCTTGTTTTCCAACCTTGTCTTAGGCTTGAAAATTTCTAGGTGTTTATAAAGCCTGTTGTAGAGATTCCAAGGCGATCCAAACACTTTTTCTCATGATTGAAGTCTCAGATTGAAGATCTTCTCCCCTTTCGGTAAGTAGATTTCATCATGTTGTTTCTTCCGTTCTTTCCTCAATCTTTCCTTGATCTTTTCATGGAAGATTTAAATCATTTCCATTGATCTAAACCTATTATTTAAGGTATTGATCTATGATTGTGGATCTATATCTAGTTTTTCATGATCTTAATGCCTTTGATCATTTTTTTGGTTATAAGGATTTAGATGCAGAACATGATTGACGACATTGTGCCGCTCGGATAATGGGGATTTCGTTGAGCTATAATCCATTAATAAATCAAGGTAGGTGGTCTAAATCCAATCCCACGGTCACATCTAGATATAAGTATGCAGTTGTAGAAATTTTGTGGTATAAATAATTAATTGGTGGTTTGGTTATGTAGTTCTTTGTGAATTTTGAATCTAGTTGAATATGGGTGAGAGTTATGATGGAAGGATAAATATGATTAAACATTTGAATATGGTTGTATATGTGAATTATTTTTTTTTTGAAAAAGGGTTGTGGGACACAGACTGAGGCTTCTAATTCTCATAGAGGTTCTAGACATGGCGTTCTAGAACCATTGACATGCATGAATTTGATATTTTATGGGACAAGGACTGATTCTCCAAATACCCATGGGGTTGTGAGATAGGGACTGATGCTCCAAATAGTCACATGTGTGCTAGGCTTGACGTTCTTCACTCTATCATTTATTTTGTACTATAGTTTCATTTATCTATTCATAAACTTAATTTTGTGACATAGTAATTATGAATTTAACAGGGGAAATGGTTTAGGCTCCTACACAAGCCGAAGCAGGCATTGTATTTTGGGTGTTCTTGGGAACCTGGATGTTTAACGTATTAAAGAAAGGTTAATTGGATAAATATAGTTGTTTTCTCTATTGTCTTCCTTTATTATTAATGCAACTGCATACACTACTTATGACTGGATTTTTTTTTGACACTGTTGGTGGTGATCTACTGAGCCTTACTCACACCGTACTCGGGCTGCCTGATTGGTTCCCGAATATACTTTTTTGTTGGAGGATAGGACAAGGTTTAGAGCCCTGGGTAGAGTGATGTTTGGGGTTGGATCATGGAAGAGGGAACTGGACATGGTTCAGGATGCGTTTGGAGTCATTTTGTCTTTAATTTCCGTTTCATTATAGACACTTGGCACTTGCATAGTCATAGCATGTTTTATCTTTCTGTTGAGTATTTAATTTCAGGTTTTGATTATGCTAGTGACATTGTACTATTATATTTAGATGTGTTTCCTCTATTGCTTGGTTACTTTTGCTGCTATTTTATTCTGATAATAGAGGGTATATTCTCCCCACGACTAACTTAATAGACCTTTGCTGCTAGTCAGAACCCTTTGGTGTATAGGGTGGCACGCTTGAGGGCTTGTGACCAACCTTCTCGGAGCACCGTTCAGTGGCTCCCGATTCGAGATGATAGCTAGATATTATAAGATATTTATCCAAGAATTTTCCCGTTTGGAAACACCACTTTTAGGATTGACCAAAAAGGGAGTAATGTTTGTATGGTCAGAGGCTTACGAGACATCTTTTCAGGAGTTAAAGAAGCATTTGACGTCGTCACCAATTTTGGCTCTACCATAGTTAGGTGAAGAGTACATGGTTTATTGTGATGCTTCTAGGATAGGACTCAGAGCTGTGTTGATGAAAAGAGAAAATTTTGTTGCATACAAGTCTCGACAGTTGATGCTGCATGAAAGGACTTATCCAACACACGACCTTGAGTTGGCAGCGGTGGTTTATGCATTGAAGTGTTGGCGACACTACCACCTGGGTGAAATTTTTATAGTTTATACTGATCACAAGAGCTTGAAGTACATCTTTTCTCAGCACGATTTGAATCTTTGACAGCGGAGATGGGTTTAGTATATACAGTATTTTGATTTTGAGTTAGTATATACACCTGGGAAAGGAAATGGTGTGGCTATGATTTGAGTAGTAAGACTCAGACTCAGATTGTCTAGGAATCAAGTACCGAGTGGAGGATGATGTTGTTTCCAGCTGAAATGCATGTTGTGGTTCATGAGAGATAGGAGAAAATGGCACTCGTGTCAGTTGTAGTGGAGTCTACACTTTTGAGACGGATCAGGGAAAAGCAATATGAGGACACATGACTCTTAGACTTGAGGGAAAACTTTGAAGTTGGGGAGACACCTTTAGTCTAGAAGACAGACGAGAATGATATCATTTATATGAAGAATCGGGTAGTTGTTCCTAAGAGCATTCGAGAGGAGCTCATGCGGTAATTTCATGCCTCAAGATGGCCTGTGCACCCTAGTGTTACGAAAATGTATTGTGATCTGCAACAACGGTTTTGGTGGCCAGGAATGAAGAAGGAGATAGCAGGGTTTGTGACATGATGCTTTACATGCCAGCATGTGAAGGTGGAGCATCAATGACCTGGAGGTTTACTATGACCTTTGTCCACTCCAGAATGGAAGTGGGATGACGTGGCCATGGACTTCGTGATAGGTCTTCCAAAAACACCTATGAAGAATGATTCTATTTGGTTCAATGTGGATCGATTGAAAAAGGTGGCACATTTATTGCCTATAAGGGAAACATTTACAGTTGAGCAGTTGGGAGAGTTGTATTTATAGAAGATAGCTCGACTTCATGGGGTGCCACGAACTATAGTTTCAGATTGTGATTCATGGTTTACTTCGTGCTTCTGTAAGGCATTTCCGAAGGCACTTGGTATGCAGGTTTTATTGAGTACAGCTTTCCATCTACAAATAGATAGACAGTCAGAGCATACTATACAAGTTCTTGAGGACATGTTGAGGGTGTGTGTACTTGACTTCGGTGGTACATGGGAGAAGAAGCTAGATTTAGTGGAGTTTGCCTATAACAAAAGTTATCAGGAAACTATACAAATGGAACCATATGAGGATCATTATGGTAGGCCATGTAGATCACCGCTATGCTGGATGGAAGCAGGCGAGTCAGAGTTTTTTGGACCGAGTCTCATGCAGGAGACAACAGAGCAGGTTCATCTGGTTTAGAAATGTATGGCTACGGCTCAGAGTATGCAGAAGTCATACACTGACAGACTGAGATGACCCTTAGAGTTTGTAGAGAGTGATCGTGTTTTCCTTCGGGTGTCACCTAGGTTGGGTCACCATGGGATATGGAGGAAGGGAAAGATGACACCAAGGTTTGTTGGACCTTTTGATATCATGAAGAGAGTTAGGATGGTAGTGTACCAATTGGATCTTACATAGAAATATTGTGCTATGCATGATGTTTTCCAGGTATTAAAACTACAACGGTATCACCCCGACCACTCTCATGTGATTGATGTCGATGATGTTGAGCTATAAATAGATGTTTCCTTCTAGGAGCATCTGATACGTGTGTTGGATCGTAGTGAAAAGGTGTTGAGGGGAAAGATTGTACTGATAGTTTGTCTTTTATGGAAACATGGACGTGTTGTAACGCCCCAACCCCAGTTACCTAGAGTCGGTGCATTATTACATAATATTGGAATGATCACAAAAGATCAAATCTCAAAATACTGAATAGTTTAGTAGCCTTGGAAACACTAGATATATTCATAAGTCTTACATTACATCATAAAGTGGAAAAAAACTACAACAACATCTTGTCTTCATATCCCCTCATACTATCCCTGCAGGTAATTCATAAAATACTTCTTCACATCTTGGGGAAAATTATAACATTGAAAGTGGAGAGCTCAGATGCTCATTAAGGATAACAATATAGCGGAAACTTTCATAAATAAACATAAACATTTAAGGCAATGTATAAGTAAAACAAAAGCCTTTTAAACTTGAACTCCAGCATAATATGGAAAAGATAAAATTAGTAATTCCATTTACTTATTCACATGCATATTCTACTAGTCGAATAATCACATGCAATATCAATAACCACTTTCATAATGATGAAATGCATAATGCCAGACTATCATAACAACATATTCATGGCCTTATACTGAGACTACAAATAAGATTTTTTCAAGGCCTTGTGCCATGACACTAGTTTGTCCCATGAGACCTACCGATGCATCGAGGAGCTATAGCAGGCTCCACCCATCACTTTCTAAGTCCAATGCATTCCTTATATGAAAAGGTTTAAATATATCATAAACAATTCTTATGAACCATAACATAATTGTATCACATAAAACACGCATAAAGGAAACATAAAATTTCCACATTTCAATCACAAGATATAAATACAACACATTGATATAATCAAAACATTATCAGAAATATTTTCAATAACAAAATAAAATAAAAGTAAAAATTGTATTTATATTTCATTTAAAAAAGTTATGGCTTGTAGAGGAAGCCAAAACTCAAAAAATGGTCACGGCGACAGAGAAGTCGTTGTCGTCGTATATGTAAGACAAAACATTCCTTTTGTCGTTTAGTAAAAATGCTTCGTATAAAAAGTTTCCTTTTGAATAAAAGTAAAATTCAAAGGGGTTTATACACCATATAATATAAAGTTGTGTAAAAAAAATATGTCTCAATGAAAGGAGATTGAGATAAAGTCCCTTACCTTGTGTCCGACTTGACTTGATCATTCTTTAATCTCCTGAATAATAAACTATAGTTATTTTTTATATTCTTAAGAACATTTTTCAAGTTCATTATTCCTTTTATATCACTTATTACCATGTTATGAACATTATGTAATTATTTATGTTAATAACGGTCGTTTTGTCGACCTTTGGTACTTGAGGCAAAAATAAATTTCTTATAATTACAATTTGTTCATGTGGTAAAATATCCATTATATCTAGAATTATATTCATGTTGTAGATATCATATATATCTAGTATATACATGCATTTATAATATTACATAACATTTAGAGGTAATAAATTAAATGTACCGTTCATGGAGACGGTAAGCCGTACGTACGAATGAACGCTGCTTTCATTTCTATTTCATATTTAATGGAATAAAATAATAATAATATAAAGGTATATTATAATTTTAGTATAATATCAAATATAATATCATTAACTCTATCCTTTATACGTCCCACATATGGCATTAACGATTCAAATCACTTTGAGGGGGCGATAGTCCACACTTCCTAAAATGAAGATATCATGTTTACCCATAATGAAAACCATAAAGGTTTGGCATCAATGGAAAATAAGTATGCATAAATAAAGCATAAAAATAATATATATCATATATAAATAGAGTGACACCTTAATGGCCACCATGAAAGGTGTCAAAAAAAGATTGAACAATAATCGTTTCGTGAGGCAGTAATTCGCCACTCAAAGAAACAATATATTCTTTAACCATTAGATGGAGGTGTGTGTAAGTGTAAATAAAATCCTTATCATAAACACATCCTAGTATATTTAAGATTCTGGTGTTTTTACAAAATATAGGAATAAAAAAATTTAGGGGGTTGGAGAATTAAAAAAAAACAACATAAGAGAAGACATTACCTTTAAATCGGGTAACTCGCCTTGGTTTGAACCAAAATGGTTTTTTGAAGAGCTTTCTGCCTCAAGTAAGGCTTCAAGGATGAAGGGAGGAACTGTTAGAGGGTATTTGGGTAGATATTGTCCAAGAAAAAGGGCTTTGAAGGTGTGAATAATGTGGTAGAGGTGGGGGCCTTTTATAAGAGGAGAGGAGGGGCTCTTTTGGAAAAAATGAAATGTTACTTTATTATGAAATGAATTTCGGATTTTAAAGGTGCAAAAATGATATAGTTTGAGTATAAGGTGATAAGGTTTCTAAATACACCCATCCAATAGGCTTTAGACAAGTGTAAGTCTTAGATTTTACATTATATTTTCATTTTATTTAAATCGTTCATTAATGAGGTAATCACATCTCATCATAGTGTCATAAATTTATTTATTTAATGTCTAAAAATTATAAAAACAAATACCATGTTGTAGGAAATATTTTTATCTTCCCAATGACTATTTATAGTCTAAGAGATAATTTATGTAGACAAAATTAAAATTGTTTTACTTAGGTGTTACATACTTTTGTTACATTTTCGTTTCTTTAAAAATAAAATGATAAAATGTCACTATCACACAAAATTAATTCAATGGGGTCCCTAAGTGGCACAAGGCATCCCTTGGTTGGCCATGACACAAACAATAGAATTAGAACACATGTTGGGGTCATTTTATATTATTATGATATTATTTCATTACCCTTAACTACCCGATTACTAATTAATCATGACAATTAATGATAATTATCATCGTTACTATTCATAATGTCCAAAAACAAAAGAGTATTAATTACATAACTTGGACCTTCTGATTAAAAATATGGAATCTATTTTACAAAATTCCAAACACAGAAATTTCAGTAATTAATTTAAAAATAACTCTCGTTGTCAAAACCAAATACGGGTTTTTAATAAGTAAAATATATCAAAATATTGACTTGTTTTTACATCCAATTGAAAAGTAAAATTACTTACAATGACCAAAATTGTATTAAATGATAAAAAATAATTCAATTATACTTTAAAACAAATTAAAATTACAATCTAACTATATAAATAAATTGGATGAAAAGGTATTTTTGAATTAAAATACAACATTTTTCACTATTTATTAAAAAATGAACATTATCAGACAAATACCAAAAATTCACCCTATGCTATATTTGATATTCCAAATTCAAAAATGATTTCCATTTTACCAAATTAAATACATAGAAGTTTCATTAAAAAATTATATAGTTAATTCTTGTTGTACAAACAAATTGTGTGTTTTTAAGAAACAATATCTATCAAAATATTGATAATTTTTTATGCCCAATTTTAAAGTGAAATTAATTCTAACGACCACCATTGGATAAAATGGTAAAATTATATTCTAATTATACATTAAAACCACTCAATAGTATAATTTGTCACTATAAATTATTTTGATTAAATAAGTTTATTTTAAGTATCTTTCACAATTCATCGAAAATTGGATGTTCTCAAAAAAATACCAAAAAAATCAACATAGGCTAATTTCGATATTCTGAATCCAAAAAATGAAGTCCATTTTGAAATATAGAATTTATATAATTCAAAATGTGGGTATTACTATTCATAAAACCTACTTTGATTGGTCATGGTGTGTTAGAATCTCGAACTCACGTGCAATGCAAGCTATTGAATTATTGAAAGAGAAGCATATCGTGGAATCTGGGGCTGTTACCCATCTGCAGGAAGAGACATGGGAAATATTGGCAGATATACAGACTCAGTAGATCAATCTTTCTATCTCGGAATCTCAGAGAAGTTTGGGAGTACTACTCGAGGAGGAGCTAATATAAGGTGGGGAGAATTTAAGATCCCATCCTTTCCTGGAGTCAATATCGGGAACATTTTCAGTTACTTTTGAAGTTTTTAAGTACCTCTGTTTTTTATTAGTGACTTTGGGTGTGTTTGGGTGAACTTTTATGTAAGACAAAAGGGCAGTGGGTTGTGCACGGTTTGCGCACAGTCTAACAAACGGTGTGACCAAACCATGCCAACCAAGAAGAACTAGACAAAGAGGTACGCATGGTTTATGCACGGCATGACAAACCATGCGACCAACCTGTGTGGACCGTGAAAATCTGCACAGTAAGGTTCTCATGGTTTGAGAAACCGTGTTCCACTGTCCAGGAAATCATACGTGTGGTTTTTAATTCCAAAAAGCCTTTTTAAAACCACCCGAACCCCGGGGCTTCCTAATTTTCTAACCTTAGATAATGAATGTAAATTTCTAGGTGTTTCCAAATCCACTCTGAGAGATTCCAAGGCGATCCAAACACCTTTTCTCAAGATTCAATGCTCTTATTTATGATCCTCTCTCTTTTCGGTTAGTATATTTCATCACGTTTTTTATTCTGTTCTTTCCTCTATCTTTCCTTGATCATTTCAAGGGAGATTTACATTGTTTCCATCGATATAAACCTAAGAGTTAAGGTATAGATCAAGGATTGTAGATTTAGATCTAGTTTTACAGGATCTTAATTCCTTTGATCTTTTTTTTCTTCTAAGGATTTTGATCCAGAACTTGATCGACGATGTTGTGCCACTCAGATTTTGGGGATTTTCGTTGGGCTAACATCCATCAATAAATCGAGGTAGGAGGTCTAAATTCAATCCCGTAGTCACATCTTGTTAGGCGTATGCAGTTGTATAAATGTCATGGTATAAATAATTAATTGGTGTTTTGGTTATGTGGTTCTTTGTGAATTGTGAATCTCGTTGAATTTGGGTGAGAGTTATGATGGAAGGATAAATATGATTAAATATTTGAATATTGTTGTATATGTGAATTTGTTATTTGTTTTCTAAAAGGGTTGTGGGACACGGACTAATGCTCTTAATACCCACAGAGGTTCTAGAAATGGAATTCTATAACCAATGACATGCATGAATTGGATATTTTATGGGACAAGGACTAATTCTCCAAATACCCATGGGGTTGTGAGATAGGGACTGAAGCTCCAAATACTTACATGTGTGCTATACATGATGTTCTGCACTCTTTCATTTATTTTGTACTATGGTATCATTTGTCTATTCATAAACTTAAGGTTTTGACATAGTAATAATGAATTGAACTAGGGAAATGGTTTAGGCTCCTACACGGGCTGAAGCAAGCATTGTATTTTGGGTGGTCTCGGGAACCTGGACGTTTAGCGTATTAAAGAAAGATTAATTGGATAAATATAATTAATTTCTCTATTTTCAGGCTTTATTATTAATGCAACTACATACACTTCTTATGACTGGATTTGTTTTTAACACTATTGGTGGTGATCTACTGAGTCGTACTCACACCCTTCTCGGGTTGCCTGATTTGTACCCGAATAGACTTTATTTCTTGCAAAGTACATTATACTTAAAAAATATCCTTATATTTTCATATTCATAAGAGTGAAATGAATCTTACATTATCCTCATTATGTTCCTTTCAGAGAGCCTGAATAACTCTTATATGATGGGACCATGTTGGATGAAGAAGTGGATTGTTTTTTGTTGTTGTCAAAAAGGGGATTAATCAATTCACTTTGTAAAAGACATGTAAAACCAGATGATTCTTTGGTGATTTTTATATCAAAATTGTTATAAGTTTGGAGAAGTTTTCATTAAACCCTTATAAAGGAAAGGGAGAGAAGAGGTGATTCCAATCATATTCAGTTTTGGTTGGAAATAATGATGTTTTTGGAAGACAGAGAAGTTGCAATACTTTCCATTGAAAATATGATGATGCTAAAGGTGTTCGATCAAAAAATATATATAAAAGTAGATATGTTTCATGATAAAATGATTTTTTTGTTGAATAATACATCTAATAGTGAATTAGAAGTTTTCTTCTTTCAGAAGCCAATTTTTAGGTGGAGTCATTTCCAAGTGTTAGTTGAACGTTTGGAGCTGAAAATCAGGAGATGGAGGTGTGTGCTTTAGGAAATGTATGTTGTGTGAATGTTTTAATATAGAATCATATGTTGCACAAAAGTGGAGTTCCAAGATCTGAAAATCAAAATATGGTAAAGGAAAGACTCACAAAAAATATTAGTTTTTTCTTCCAAGATTGAAGGGAGTTTTGAATGACGTGCTCAAGTCAGGATTCAAGATTAGAACATAGAAAACTAGCAAGGGAAAGAAGTGTGTGAAATATGAGCTTGTCATGAAAGATACTTAAACATGAAATGTGATTTCAAATGGGGTTTTTCCTGATGTTTCAAGATCTTGGGTGATGTTTCGGGGTTTGTACGGGGGAGGGGGTTCGGCGATGCCTACAAATAAGAGGTGACCCCTCTCATTTGACAATGTCGACCCTTAGAAAAATCTTTATCATTAAAGCATGAAAGAATTTTATGTATAGGTAGTTGTGTGAAAAAAGTAGAGTTACATGTAATAAGGATAATTTTCATGAAAGTTGAGAGTTGTGTACAAGATTGAATTTGCAAGTAACAGGTGTTTCATGACAAAATATAAATCTGGTGCGTGATGCATGAAATTTTCACACAAGACACCTAAAAGGGTGCGTGAAATATTTGTGTTCAACACAAGAAATAATTTGTGTGAATGTGTTTTCTAACTAGATTCTTGGTTAGAAATAGAATAATAGTTTTTGATATATCAAACTATGAAAGCTAATTAAAAATCTCTGAAATATTGTTTTTCCCTATTTGTGCTAAGAGGGTGCACACACAATTGAGGATTGTTTTCCAAGGGCTACATGAGTGTAAGGGTATGTCCTACTCATTGTATTCCCAATAAAAATATTGTTTTCTTGTGGATTGTGTGGTATTTTATTGTTACCATACTATATCAGGGACGTAACTACTCTTTTTGAGTAGTGAACCTTGTAAATTATTTTGTTCCAACAGAATGTAGGTTTGGATTGTGTTTAGTAGTAAAATAACTCTAAAAAATTAAGAACATTGATTCAAAAGTAAATATCATAAATGAAAAATATATAACTTATTATCCCACTCCCCATCTCTATGATAAGTGGATCCTTACTAGGAAACTTCATTATGAGGTTTAATATCACACTTATGAAGTCACCTTGACACATACAAATCTAAAAATGATCTTTACGCTATTTTTAGACATACATATAATTTCAGTTATGATCCTTACATGGAATGTAATGATCCTTTCAAATTTTACATTCCTTTTTCACTTTTCGATCAATGATTCTGAATGAATATTACAAACTCATCAATCATACTTATGGAAGACTAGTGAATTTTTTAAATTTCCACCGTAGAGTTGAGATGACTGATAAAGATCATAGGTCGTTATTACATAATATCATATTAATAAAATATCACCATTATATTAATACACCAAAAATTATCCTAAAAAAATTAAATCATATCAGAACATTATACATCACATCAAAAAAGCACACTGCAATTCCAAACTACATTACTATGATTAACAAATACATTTTTTGAAAAAAATCAATCCTTAATAAGTCAATGGGGCACTTCAATCTTCCCTAATTGATTTTTGGGAAACCTTAGTCAACCATATTTTTAGAACTCAGTAAATCATTGAATAAATATCAAATCATGGACCATATGACAAGAGATATATCCTTACAGCACAAAACAATACAATGTCATTCTTGAGATAATTACATCCCTTGATAACAACAAAATATATCCCAATAATTTTAATGATCCTCCCAAAATTCATGAACTCATAACATTAAATTATACTCCCCCTTTTACAAACAATATAACCAGAAGATTCTAAAATAATAGAGATAATTAAAAGATTCCTCAATAAAAGTTATACGGTTTTCATCCCCTTTTTTTAAAAAAATAAAACCATGTGGGGGTAACATCTGATTCCCCTCAATAGAGTTGGGAGGGATGGACAATCTCGATTAAAAATAATATATCAAACTAGTATTTAGGAAATTTTATGTTGTAAATATAATGAAATTGTTTGTGGGTGGAAATTAATTATAGGTGGAAATCACCATTTTCCTCCTTTTAATTTATGAAGTGAAACATGATGTTTATTTTATTTGAACTCAGGTGTTTCAAATTATTTTTTGAAATAATTATATCACCATGTTTTTAAAAATTATTCTTAGAGGTCTTTGAAGCTTTAGCCTCAAATACAAAAGCTTCTCCATTATCATGTTCATCTAATTATTGACACTGGTAGCTGTGAGATGTCAAACCTTTTTAGTACTTAGGGTGACTACATTTAGTTTCTTATAATTCCAAATGACATAGATTCTTCACAAAATAAATAATCCCTATGAATTAGAATTTTCATAATCACAACCACCTTCCCAATTTTCATCAGTTGATCAAGATAGATTCATGTTGTCCTCAATTGAGTACAATATTGTGACACTCAAAGAACCTTTGATATATTTTAGGAATCTCTTAGAATCCATTAGTTTTGATTCCTATTGTTCACTTTTATATCTCATACACAATCCTACTAAAATAGATTGAAAGACTTAGAAAAAGTGATATATATTAATCTTCTAATAAATATTCTATACACTTTTGGTTATACCATTTATCCTTAAAAATAAATGGAAAATGTTATTCCAACATGGATGTGAGTAGATATTTGTTTAGACTATTCCATGCTGAATTTATTAATCATATTCTTGAATATATATATTGATATTCAAAAATGAAACCTTCCTCTTACCAAAATTGCAGCAACAGAAAAAAAAACTCAACACTCCAAGCATGGAAATCTCAAAATAATGTTAAATTATCTTATAAAATTCATTACAAGAACTCTCATGAGTACCTGAACAGATAATTTCATCAACATATAAAATTAAAATGGAAGTTACTTCCTTTATTTTATACATATATATATATAGATATATATATATCTTCCCACTTTTCCTTTCTGTAAATTTTATATCTTCCAATAAACTATCATACATTGAATTATACACCATACGGGGCATGGTTTAATTTATATAAATCCTTCTTAAATTTTCACTCAATAAGGCCATAATTTTCAATAATAATCCATTATTATTCTTAACATACACTTTTTATTCCATATCAACATTCAATATGGAATATTGTTACATCAATTTGATAAATTGTATATTGTATATGTGATAGAGTAGCTGAAAACATATTTATAAAATCATGTCTTACAACAAGTGAAAATTTCTCTTAAAAATAAACATCATTAACCTATGAACAAACCTTGAAAACATGTCTGTACGTGTAATTATAACTAATCCTTTAGCAATTATTTTTTTTCAAAATAAAAACATGGTTCCAATAGCATTACTTTATTTGATATGGGGAAAATATCCCATGTGGAATTGTTTTCTCTTCAATCCTTCTCCTTAATCACATATTCAATCCTATTTTTTTGTGAAATCAATATTCATTGATTATGTCTGAACATAAGAGAAAAAGGATGTTTAAACATTTATCCTTCTTATTGATTGAACTAGAGCCTCATGTTATTAAATAATATTCAATGTTTTAATATGATTCATCAGATTTAGATATTTTAATATCCAATTAATTAAATCATAATCATAATTAATGGTTTGGTTTGAATCATTATCAATATTAACTGAATCCTCCACAACTTAAACATTAGTTAGATTTTGAAATTCCTATGTTTTTTTTCTCTAGAAATTTTCAAATAATATTCAATTATCACATATAGCTTACCATAATTTTAAAATATGTCATCATTAATATATCCGACAATATTTTGAACTATTTTATTCCAAAATCATTAAAAATTTACATTTGATAAGTATACCAATAAGATCCCTTCTTCTATATTCTCTTCAAAATTTCATAGATTACTATTTTAATATTCCTAAAACAAGGAATATTAAAGAAATTAATATACCTAACAGTTTGATTTTTCTTATACCGTATCTCATGTAGTGTCATATGTGTCATACGAATCAATATAAACATATTCTGTTAGAGGAAAATATTACATTCAACCCTATCTACATATATATTGAAATTATTTGTTGAACTGACATGGGTCTATGAATATCATCTATTCTTATTTGTATCCTCCATGATACATCATTCTGTTAGGGATTATATGTGGTACTATATTGATTCTTGATTCCATGTTTTGAAATATAAAATTCAAAATAATAACACTTATATTGATTTATATTATTTGAACATATTTCTTTAATGTATAGTCCAAATTATTTATCAGCCTTCCAAAGAAAATGAAATTGTCAACGAATCTTTTCGTGTTATTAATAAACATGATATTGGTTATTTTCATGTACTAATTAATGAAGGTCATAATGTAAAAATTACTCATAGTATGATTTTTCTTAATTTTCCTATATAAGTTGTTTTTAATAGGATACAATGTTATGGTAGACCAAATCTCTAAACATTTGTGAGAACCAGAGTCAATATTCATTTCTAACAGGCCTTATAGATAACATATATTACACTTTTCATCTTGGGTAGATCTTTTAAAAAAATATATATTAATTTTTAGTCATAATTATTTTTTGAAATATGAGGAATTCTTATATACCGTATACTCTCTTTATATTTGTAACTCAAGTAACAAGTGTTGGTAGGATCGCCAATTTAAAATAGATCCCAATTTTTCTCTCATCTTGGTTGAGAATACCCTTGTACATTTTTAGTTTTATGATAAAGGTTTACTTCATGAATATGTTCCAAGGTCCATCATCATAGATTTGAAATAAAATCATGAAGTTGTTCTTCAAAAATTATATAAAACATACGTTATTTGACTTCAAACATTGACATTATATTTTAGATAAGAAAACCCATGTATTTTATGTAAAATTAAATTATATATGGAACATATTATACTTAATGATTTTCAATGTTCACTGCATTTTTTGGGTTACTAGTCATTTGGGAGGAATAACCAATTTCAAGAATCCATTACAGGGTTCACTTATGAGATTTCAATGAAGCCTCACCAAAAAACATGTTTTCTCTTACTTTAATTTCTAATTCATTTTTAATTTCTCACCATTGAAAATATACCTTGGTAGGATAGTCATACAATCCATTATAAAATGGCCCTATAAATCATATCTGCTACTAATTGATTCTAGTTATACAATCAATTTTATTATTGTAAAAAGAGACACCATTATTTTCACAACTTTCTTCCATTAAGGGTATATTTTCATCTTATTTGAATAAATCCAACTTTATTCAAGCATCTTACCTAGTGGGGAAATATTGAACAAAATTTAGCATGCTTTTTGTACAGATATTCTATAACACAATCAGTATCCATTAAACATTTATTTTCACAAATAAAATAAATTTTGTACTTAAAATTTTATAATTATCTTTAAATAATATATGAATATCTTTAATTAGGGTGAAGTGTTATTCTAAAAATATTATTCTCAGAATTTTATGTAACTGAGGGTTTCTTGATAGTTTAATTGGTCTAAACTGGCTCATATTTGGTTTTATAACAGAAACTATTATAGGTGACATATTTATTTTAGGATTTATTTTAAGAAAAATTTAAATTCCAATTTTTGGTCTTCTTTTCACTGTCCAATGATGAATCAAATATAATCCTATATATATTTTTATAGAACCTATTATCATTTTCAAATAAATCAATTCATTAGGCTGAATTTAGTGGGTCTTTATTAGTTCTTGATCTTTTAGGGAAACATTATATTCATGATCTTTACCCATCTTATCTTGCTCTGCCTCTCAAAATTTCAATAATTTGATATACAAAAAGTATATTAATTCTTTCTTAGCATACTCCATATTTATCTTAGATATCCTTTCATTTTCATTTTATAATGAAAACTATTCTCCTTCTTAATATATAGCTTCTTCTTCAGATAATCTTTTAATTCATTTTAAATCATTTATTATAAATCTTTTGGTTCACATTCTTTATTATCATATCTTGAATATTCAACTAATATTTCAATAATATCCATAAAATTAGTGAATTTATCAATAGAATCATATTTTTTAAAATTCATTATTTGTAGTAATCTCATTATTCTATGATCATTAAACTAATTATCTTTTTTATAGAGAACGTATTTCTTATTCTACTGGATTTGGTTTCTTACCTTGATCTTTTAAACCATATCCTTTTTTAAGGTCTCTCAAAATTTTCATATTAATCATATTTTGTTTCCCTCTTCCTTGTGGAGTTTATTGTAAACAATCCAATGAAATTAAAATTATAACACATTGGTGGTATATTTTAGTTACACTTTAATTGTTTCCTACATCAATTGAGTCTCCATCTTCATCATACCTAATTTTGATATTTTCTATGGAATCAAAATAAATCTCATCTTTGATGTTGTTTTTCAATGTTGGTATCTTTATCGTTTCATAATAAATTAGAATATTATATCATTTATCAAGGGACAGATACTTTGAATCATATAAAGAATAAATTCTAGGATCAAACCTATCTTAGAATTTTCATGTCCACTTTTTTACAACCATATAGTAATACAAGTTTTCTCCACAACCTCAAATATTTCCAAAATTTTATTGAATCATGTAATTTAGTCCTCAATGTATTCTTCTTCAGATAAATTTATATCTTTCATCCTCTTCATTAAATTTGAACCATAGCCTCATTAACATTCAAAATTCCTTTAAAATTAATCTCCAACTTATCCAAAATTTCTATAGCTAGCTAAAGACTCGTGAAAATTGTGTAAAACTGTTATCATGAAGAAAAAAGAATAGAATATAATGTTTTTTAATAAAAATACTTATTTATCTTATAAGAAAAGGAAATATGATAAGCCTTCTCAGTGGGTGTAAACCCATCTATTATGACATCTCTATACACCTGGAATAAAGGTTGAAGATAATGTATCATCATATTCTTATATTTTTGATAGATTTTTCTATAAAGTATATGGAAACCACTTCAGTTGAATGAATTCATATTTTCTATTATTATTATCACACATGGTTCAATCATCTAAAAGAAACCCGGTAAGCTATGATACAAATCTATGTTCCAAGATGTTGCAGTAAAATATAGGGGTGGATGAATTAGTGATAATTTTTAAGATATAATTCTTTCTAAATAAAACTCATTGACTTCTTAAATTTATATTATCACTTAATTTTATTATCACCCTCACTTGGATATATTTTGAACTAAAATAAAAATAAAAATCATTTTTTACAAGTTTTGACCCCTTTGGGTAATGCCTACCCGTCGTTGTGATTGGTTAGTCATAACAATCACAGTTTCTTCCAAAATAATTGCATGTTGTTCTAATTTTAATCTCAATGAAACATTTATACATCCTTCATCAGTATATCATTAATCATTTCTATCCACAATCCCATTTTAATCCAAATATCTCTCCACTTATTCAATATGTACAAAATTGAATGAAAAATGTTACTTATCTCTCTTAGTCACCTCAGTGACAATTTAAAAAGAAGTTCCTCCTTAATAATATAGGATCAATATAATACCATGTGATTACTTCAAACTTATATTCCATTATTTGGTTATTATTTGTGATTCATTGAATTCTTGGGCATCGAAAGTTCTCTCCTTTCATCTAAAATACTCTATGCTTCCATCATTCTTATTCTTTCTATTTAATGTAGTTAATCTTCAGTTCAATATGGTATCCTATTAAAAATAATAAAAATATTGTTTCCAAAATAAAATTAACTTCTTCTTTATATTATTTAATATTCATAGGATTATGAATAAAATGTTTTCACAACAGGAATATAGAAACTCCCCTTGATTATCAACTTCTTGATTTCTTTATTCAAGTATTTGTTAATGGATTCTGAAACACTATTTATTTTTTGTGAAATCAATCTCATGAAAATCCTCATTATTATCATATTTCTAATCTCTAAGATACACATGATATTATTGATGTAGTATTTGAAATATCATTGGTTATTTTTGAAGATCAACAAAATCTATAAATTATTTTTCATTCCTGTATTCGTGGTAGAATGAATCACTATAATGTGGCAACTCTCTTTGAGAAATTTAAATAATGGACTCTAGATTTAGTGCTAAAAAATACTATGTTTATTTCAATGATGATAGAATCATAGAGTCGTATAACTAAAATTATCAGTTTTGAAATTTTTCCAAATTCTATTATTTCTTATCAAAATATCCATGTATTAGATTCTTTAAAATAGTGATATAAAAGTTAGGTATCCACATTATGAAATATTTAAAGTGACTAAATAACTTTTATAAAGTCGAAGAACATTGTTAATAAATAAATATGACTATTATGATGCCAATATTTGATCATTACATAGACCATAGTCTTCTTTACAAAGTTAGTAATCATCCTTACTCAGTTGAGAATGATCCTTATAATTTATCCTTACCTTTATCAATTTTCAATCCAATAGTTTGAAGTAGTCCTATGAACTAGTAAATCATTATTATGAATGTCTCATGAAATTTTTAAATTTCCACCACAGAACTAAAATGACCAGTATGGAGCTGAGGTAATCCTATCGAAATCATAGTTCACCAAATAGCACTGCAATTTGAATATTCCATAGTTGATCAATATTAACTATAATCACATCATAACATTCCCAACTACTTCAAAAACCCACAATAATGATATGTTAATTTCATATGATTCACATAGGATTGGTTGATGACATATACAATCATTTATAATTGAAGGGGGCATTTCAAAGAGTTCGAGTGGTCGAAATATGCGTAGAATATTATTTCCCATCAGATTCCTATTAGGGCCCGTTAGAGTACTAATGGTCTTCGAAGAGTGTATTCCCTCTACCACTATGGGCCCATTGTACTAACACCCTGACCATAATTTCACACCACTATTATAATTTATGTTGAACAGAGTTTCGATGGAAATAGGGGATTTTTATAATATTAATTAACAAATTTTACTTTTGAAAAATACATTATAAAATGATGTTTTCTCATTTACCCTTCCCCGATAATTATACACAAGTCCCAATTACCATCCTTCAATTCTTAAAATACATTATCCATATCTCCCAATTTTGAGAGTGTATATGTGATCTACTATACCATAGGATCCATCCTCACCCATAATAAAAATTGTTTAAATATTTATTATTTGAGTAATTTGTACATGTTCTACCCTAGTATTATGATTTTTTCAAATTTAAGGGAAACCATAATTTTTAGCAAAATTTTTAGTTGATATTAGATTATGGGGATTCTATTTTATGTTATTAATTGGATACTAACCATTCCAAATTGTTTAAATGTGATTCTATGTGACTTAAGATATAAAATATCATTTTCATTGGGTGATTATCAAACTTTTAATTTGAATTGTATTTCCTTATCCAATATATGTAAGGTAAGGATGTCAAGGACCATGCTTGACCCACTAAATATCAATCTTGTATACAATGAATGTTGATTATTACGGTATAAAACAATTTTTTTGCCCATATAAAAAACACACAAGTAGGGAGTCCCTTTGAGTTATGTGGTGATGGAATATATCTTTTTAGGTTCCAATTAACATTTTCTAATAAGGTATTTTCTATTTAACTTATTGGTAATTTTGAATTAGGTTCCAAGTGGGTTTTGATATTTTGTATTGTTTCTTGTCAAGTTTGTGCATGTTTATAGAGTATCTATTCCATGACCTATCCCCACTAGGAATACCTAATAGGGATATAGTGAGGAAAAAAGTTAAATACAAAACCTACCTCAAATAGTCCTTAAGCTGATGACCAGCCCCAAGGGATTAAGATAAGAAAATAAAAGGAAAGAGTATAATAACCCCCTGAACCAAGCTATTACTGTCTAGTTTGGTCACAGAATTCCTCTTATATGTCTATAAAACACTATTATATAAATATGAGGTGAAAATATATATATACTGAGTAAGATCCTCCCCAATATATCTTGTGAAAATGAAGAATGAGTATAATAAAGCTTCAATGAATAAATATATGAACCAATAAGCTCGTTTCAGATCAACAAATAACTAACATGTAATGGTTTCAAGATTCCCAAACTTTAATTTTTGTGTCCTCAAGGATTTTGGGTTTCTATAAAAATTTTAGATGATTTCTAGGGGCTTGGATAATGAATTAGTCCTTTCTGGTTGTTACCACAACCTGGTGGTGGGTGGTATGTTTTCAATTTTGGGACCTTTATGGTTATACCTATGTTTATTGGGGAACTAAATGCATCGAATTTGATTATAAATCCATTATAAAGAATATTTTTTTTGTTTAGTGTGTTACTCATCTATGAAATGAAATATTTTAAATAGATAAAAATGTGATGGTTATAGGGATGTTCTTATGCGAACTCCCATATTTAAAACTTGTGGCCTAGAAACAGCTAATCAAGTTATTTTGGACATTTTAAAAATGGTTAAAGGAATAAATATGGTCACATTTTGTAGAGAAATTAGTTTCAGGATGACACACTAAATAACCACTATGACCATGTCTAGGTTATAATGGATGTTATGGTGGAATTTAGTCCTTCCTTGGAATAAATAAAATGGTAACATTATTCATTTAATTTTACCCTCTTAGAACATGTAAATAATGTGAACTATAATGGGGGTATTGAGTGTGATTTTAGGTTTTTCCATCCTCTATTAATTCATCAGCATACCACATTTTATTGGTATTTAATTTTTTAGATGTTTTGGTGAACCAAGGTTTTGGTTGATCGATCTCCCGAATTAGAGCCTTATTGAGGGATGTTGTCTTTGGGAACTGTTCATTCTACCCTACCATACTTACCATTAATCCACTTCTTTTATTTCAAAACATCATCATGGATAATCAAATGGTTTATTTCTCAAGTTATGATTTAATATTATTGTTTTCCCATTTTTAGGTAATCTTTATTTTCATGAAGAACTCGTCGATGCTAAGTATTGGTTTTGGTTTTTTTTAACATAGTTAGACGGTAATTTTTAGATTCTATATTCTAGCTCGTCCATGTTTTTCTCAGCCTTGTTTTATGCAGTGGTAGTTAATCCTTGATCATATATTGTTGTGAAAAGAACACTGAACATCCTAATATAGGTAGGAGATTCATTGGTTCTCTAATTATTTTAAAATTAATAATAAGGATATCATGGTTTATCTCTTTTAATAATGGTGGAATTAAACTTAATAAATTTAACCATAAATAATGAAATAAATTTATTTATGGTTGTAGTGATGACATTTATTTCCACCGTGATAATGATTTACATCCTGTTTTACTTTTATAATGATCGATCTATGTTAATACTATGGTTATAAATATTATTTATTTTATATTTTATCATGTTTGAAATGAATAAAATAGTTATATAATCGAAATAAATTATTGTCTATTTGAAAATAAATTAATGTGGTATGTATAAATGAACCCTTTTCTTAAAATTTGATGAAAATAAAAGTTAATTTTGATGAATTTCTAGTAATGTTTCCATTATTATCATAATTAAACTTTATAAATAACATGGATTTGTTGTGATTTTTTATGAAATAATAAAGAGGAATGTTAGTTAAAAAACCTCTTCTATGAAATTTACTGAAAATGAAAGTTATTATTAGAAATGATTAAATAATTTATGTATTTTATTAGTTAAACCCGTTGGTTACCTATAGTCATATTCTATGATAAATGAGTCTATTAATTAAGGAAGATAATGAATTTTTTGTTTGATAAATATTAATTGTGTATGCTGAGTGTTCATATTTTATTATAATGCCCAAATGACATGGTTTTTAGACTTCAACGACCTGTAAAATTTGTTGTCTGATTACTAAATTTAGTGATTTATTTGGACTTATTCCTTTACCTATGGTGACATATGATCTCAATAAGGCTGATGGTATAATGATAAATTCTTTGGGCTGAATGGATTTGGGGTAGTAGTTTTCACCAATAATAGAAGAATTGATGCATGGTAATATGAATAGTGGTGTTGGGGATTTAAATAAGATGTATAGACTAGTTGAAGCTATGATTTCTAATTATTTTATTGGAAACTAAGATTCTATCAAATTATTCAATTTTCATAATGGATGTATGGATGGGTTCTTTATTTATCTTCCTTTCTTTCCCAATCGCTTGAAGCAGATGGTTGTGATCAATTTATGCAGGTCTTTTTTGTTAGATTAGAATGTGTCCTAGAGAACATAGAATGTAAACTATTTTTAAATATAAATTTTTCAACCCAATAGTTTGGTGTCATATTGTAATGAAAATGATGATAACATTTAGAAACCATGGAATTCATTGGTTTATTCCTGAAGAGAATGGGAATCAATTTATGGTTATTTTTTGTAATATTAAAGTAATGTTGTTGGTTATCTAAAATAATCAATGTATTTTGTAATGTTTAATGGATATAATTAATGAAATTATTCTTGAATTTCTATGTGCTTATAGGGTACCTAGTTTTAGTAGTGATAACCGGGAGTTTGAGATATGGTAGCTGAAATCAAATATAAGACTTAATTGATTCCGATAGTTTATTTGATAGCTAAATATATCGCCTATGTTATTTGATTTCATATATTACCCACCATTTTCATTAGTTCTATGGACTCCCAGTGTACATGGGGATGGTGTTTACTCTAATATCCAGGTTGGTGAGGAATGGATGGATGACTACCACCTATTCACTCTCCCTCTGCTCCTAGTAGTATTATGTGATTTTATACATGGTGGTTACATTACCCATATATGTGTTTGTAAGACTATAATGGCTTGTGGTTATTTCAAACACATTTATCTCCATATATTGTATCCTATTGATTATAAAAGTTTTGTCTTGTATGGGTGGTGATTGAATGAGTTTCAATGTATGAAATATGATTTTTGGTGGCAATAAAAAACTACTTCGTTACAATCTAGAGATGTGATAAGATTATGTGATGCATGAGATGCATGGTATGTAACGATATATTTATGTGATTCAGAGGGTGTATGATCTGAAACAGTTTCCTAGGTGTTTTTGAACATGCTTACTTTTGGAGAGAGATGACTCAGATGTGTGACATTGGGGAGGATAATTAAACCCATAGGAAGTGGTAGAAGGTACCTTGTTTTGATATTTTATTATATAGTATATTTTATGTGACACATTGTGACAGATCATTGCTGAGGCTAAAATAATATCACAATTGATTATTTGATGAGTTGGAATAACATGTTGTTCACTAGAATTTAGTATTCTTTTTATATATTTTACATGTGAGGCTCTGAGTAGGATCCTACTTCTTATACATTTTTTATCATTCTATGTATATATAAAATATTTATTAGGTCCATATGAGTTATTTGGGGATTATCCTAGATATTACAAGCTCATGTAGTTTCCCTACAGCAATTTGAGATTCATTTTCACTACTGGTTTTTATATTTTCAATCTTTTGGTTTCATTTTAATTTTTATTCAATATGTATTAAATTAAATTCATCAACTTGGGATGTTTTATTTTATCATTGATCTAGATTTTTATGGTGGTTTTATCTTATTTCCCATTCCATGTGTCCTTAGAGGGTAATACAACCCATCATTATGAATGATATACCATCAAATCTTGTCTCCAAATCATTACCTATTAGAGGTGGTATTAAGGAATCATTATCTTGATTAACATAATGCTAGCAAAGGAGTGGTAACATTGGGGGTGGGGGTTATGAATTACTGGTAGAAAAGGTTCATGATGATGGGTAACATGAACTTTATAGGTAGGAATAGGTGTGGAATACATGTGTTGGTATGGAAACAGTGTTAGCATAGTTTATTATGTTATGTAAATAAGGGAGAATGGCAAGGATTCAAGTATTTAGGCCCCCATATGATCTAATTCAGGGACTATTATTATTTTTTCCTATGAAGAAAAGTGATGGAGGTTTTAGGTAATATTCCTTGGAATGTTTTGTCCATAATTCTTCTTTTTGATTGTGTTTGAATGTGTAGACCTGAGGATTGTTTTAAACCTTAATTAAAAAATAATTATCAAATATTTCATATTCTATGTTTATGAGTCAAAATCATTTTTCTTTTGAATATATGATTCATGGTGGATATCGTTATTAGTTTTTCAATGAATATAATCAGTATGATGTACCAACAGACCTTCATATATTAAACCTTAAAAATGGAAACACTTATAGGAGGACACTCCATGAGTTTTAGTGCCAAACACTGCAGAATTATAATGGATCTATTTTGGATTCACAGATAATGGATGGGTTGGAGGAAGTGGATATAACTATCACATCAATATACTCTTGAAAAGAGAACTGAGTTTTTTTTGTGGTGAAAAAGATATATTGAGTATCTAGGAATTTTTAGTTACTATTCCTTGGGAATATTCAAGAGTTAGTTATCTCATGGGAAATTCATGTCTTCAGTTTTGAGTAGTGTTCCTTTTTTTTCACGAAAGCAGTAAACCTAGAATAAAATATTACTATTTGATAGGGTATTTCAAGTGTGTGGGAATTTTAGATCCATTTCATGTCCCTTCTCTGATATTCTTTAGAATATTTTCTCGATTAGGAAGAAAGGGTATAGAATTTCAAATAGGATTTTCATATAGGGATATAGCTCTTGGTCACCCTATTTATGATGTGAATATATCTGGGGATACCGGTAAGAGTATAAGTCCTAGAGATGATTTTTTCCAGAATGTAATTTTCATGATATATGATTCCCTATGGTTCTTCGTGTAGTATAGGTGTGTCTTGGGGTTCTCAGTTTCTTGGACATAAGATCTTTCAAATAGTTGAGGGTGGGTCATATCCATTGTTATTTAATTTCTATATGAAAATTTGCTATTAGGCCCCTACCAATGAATTAAATTCTTATATTTCTAAAGGATGGTGTGAACATCAGTGATGTTATATTTCTATCTTTATAATAAAACTACATGCAATAGGGTTTTTACTTCTAGATCTATCATTAAGATAGTTTTATACACTGTAGAATCAGTGGGGTTCTCCATCATTGTACTTGTAAATTGGAGAGTTGGGATGCATAGGATAACCCCATAGTTCTTATTGTCCACATAGAGTGGAATTAAGATGTTGAGGTTTTAACTATAATTGTCAAATAGTCCATGTAGTTATTCATGGTTAGTTACATGCCTTTGAGTTTTATTCTCTAGGTGATAAAAATTTCATTTATGCCACCCTTTGATTTTTTTTACTCGTGTGCCTGATTTTTATTAACTTAGTAGATACACACTTATTTATATCACCTTAACTAGTATATTATTTCGAACATGATGTAGAGATATATCCATTTCTCTTATACTTGAATTTGTATGTGGGATTTTGAGATTATCTGTATGAGTAATGCAGAGACTATGAGCTGATTATAGGGTATACCCTCTCTTGATGATAATTAAAATGTTTGAATAAATATCCATACAACTTCATTATCATCATGGACTGGATCTTTTTATGTAGGATATCATTAATTTATTTTGGATTATTTTTTTATATGATGATGGGGGTAGTCTTATATATTTATTATTGAGAGATACCCTTAAATGATTCATAGGGGTGTTTCGTCACTATCTTCCTCGATGGCTAAATTATAGCTGAGTTTGTAGGAGGTTTAATCAATTGTATTCTCAGGGGTCTAAAAGAGTACCTTGATGTATTTCCTAGGTTGTTTTTTGCAATGAGATATCATGTTTTGGCTAGAGCTACAATGGGGTTCTTCTCTGATCTTAATGTCTCAATATAGGTTATCTCCATCCTAGTTGTGAGAGTTTTTATAACATATCGAACTTTTAGATTACGATTTCTTTTTTTTATGAGCATGTCACCTTGGTGTGCACCTGTTTTTTATTGAGTAAGGTCAGTGAAAGTATGTGTCTCTCTATTTATTATAATTTATTGAATTAGGTGTTAATATCAAATTGATATCATCTTCATTTGATTCATGGATTCTTTGATCATCTAAATGTAGCTAGTTGGTTCTCAAAGATCTATTTCTTGTATGGGTATCATCAATTGATGGGAAAGATGATAATTTACTAAAGAACGCATTGAGATGTCATTATGGGCATAATAATTTTTTTATTTCATTGGATGTAAAAAAATCTAGTAGTGATTGTGGTTATAATGAACATAGTTTTCCTATAGTTATTTTTTCTTTCTTAGCATTTTTCATTGATCAGATAATTGTGTACTCTATTACCAAGGTAGAAAACACCTAGCATTTAAAGGTAGGTTTGGGAGTTATTCATAATTAGTAGCTACATGGAATGTTCTAAAAGTTTAAGTTAGAGGTTCATCAGGTTCCTTTATTAGGGCATGGAATTTTGTAGAACGTAGTAGCTATGGATCCTTTGAATATCAAGTTTGTTGTTTCTTAGGCATCCTGCAATAATTTTGTAGAGGTGTAGATATTCCTTGGTCTGTAAGGATTGTAGAGGAAGTTCATACCCAACCTTTCTCATATTATGAATTCTCTAGAAACATTGACAAGAATAATATAGAAATTCCTATGTACTTACTACTGTCAGACATATATTGAGTACCTGGGGGAGAAACTAGATAGAACTCATATTCTCAATTTTCCAAAAGAGGGAGTTCAGTTTAAAGTTTTCTACAACACATCAGGTCTTGTAATTGATAGTGTCTTGATTCATTATAGGTTAGTTGTTTCTTATGGTTCTCAATAGTTACATCCCTTTGAATGTAACTATTTCTCTCATGATATTGAGTTGGTACCAACTGTGGTTACTAGGAATTTGGATGAAAATTACTCATCCAAAAACATTTTGTGGTTTTCACCAACCATGAGAGACTGATGTATTTATTTTTTATTATGACCTTATCTTATGATAATTATAGTGCACGTAATTCTATCTATATTTTGAATTTTATGTTTCATATACACCGGGAAGGGTAATGTTGTAGCTTATGCACTGAGAAAGAATGCATACAGTGATGTTTTCATGAACTTAGAGATTTGTTGAAATTTATAGAATTGATATCAATAATAAATTTTGATATGGGGAGGTTAGTGGTAGATGATTTCTTTTTTAGATTAGAGTGTACTCGTCTTTAGTGAAAAATGTGGAGGAGTCCCATCTTGGGGATTATGTCGTAGAGGTATGGGGAGATAAACTTTTATGTGGTGAGACACCTAATGGATGTAATGAGAGTGATCAATACTAGATGTTATTTCATGGGAGTATTTATATTCATTTGGTGATGCACGACTTTGTTCTCTATGAGTTCCAAAATTCACCCTTAGTGGTATATCCTTGTTTGAAAAATATGCATCATTCTATAAGAGACCATTTTTTGGATTGGGTTAAAGAATTTTGTTTTAGAGTTTTGGTATCGATGTTTAGTGTTCTAGAAGGATAATGTTGAACACCATATTCTTGGTGGATTGATCTAGAAATTATAGTTTCCTCAATGGACATGGAATGACATCATAGAGGACATCATTACTAGTTTACCAAGATATCATGGAGATTATTCTTCTATATAGGTTATAGTGGACCATTTAACAAATTCACCACACTTATTTGTGATCAAGGAGTTGAGTCAATGTTGGATTTACTAAGGTAGTTTATGGTGGACATGGTTAGACTCCACAGAGTCCCAAGAAAAACTCACTTTGATCAGGGTGATTTTTTTATCTCCAGGGTGTGGAGAGATCTCCAACATGCTTTGGTATTTTAGTTGTTCCATAACACTAATTTCCATATATAGATGTATTGTATAATGGGGTGGACAATATAGAATATTAGATACATTTTTCACACATGTTTTCAAGATTTAGTATGTTTTTGGATAAGGTAGGAGCCTTTGGTTGTGTATTATATCAATAATAGTTTTCACTCCACTATTGGAATGGAGTCGTTTGATGCAATATATGTCCAAAATTTTCATTATCCACTGTCTTGGGCTATGGTTAGAGAGTCAGTAATTATAATTCTTGGACTAGTACAAAGCATGTTAAAGATAGTTATAGAGATTCATAGGAGAATGAACTATGTATACGATCATCAGATGATATATAGACCATAATTAGATAGATATTGAGTATGAAGTGAGAAATAATGTTTTCATAAAGGTGGATCCTCGTTAGGGGTATTGAAATTTTTTTCATTGGAGTAACATTTATCCATTGTATTTTTTGTCTTTTTTTATTTTCTAGGTCAAGTAGGTTACTTCTTGTATCAAAAAGAACATACCCCATAGATGATCTAAATACATGATTTTTTCCATGTTTCACCACATCTCCATTATATTCATGATAATTATCACATAATTCCTTGGGTAGATTGATTTTTATGATGATGTGGACTTCTAAGAGAATTATGTGGTGATTTAGGAACATTAGGATAAGGTGTCTTATAGGCATTCTATTTTCTTGGTTCAGGTGTTATAGAGACATAGTGTTGTGGAGTAGATCACCTAGGAAAATGAGATGTCAATATATACTAGGTGTCCAATGTTTTTTGGAATTTATCTCTTCTTTTGTATAAATTCATTCTGATGTTGATCACCATTATTTGGTTTATGAGATTATTTTCACTTCATCAATTATTTTCAAGTGGTGTTGTTCTTGTTTGAGAGGAAACTCCCTCATAAGAGGGTTTTGGAGATAGTTGATGGTGTTTCTTATATTTGTGCCTTGTTTCTATGACTGAAATGTTTCTTATCGAATATTATTGAGATTTTTGAAATGTTTCTCATGGGTGGATATTCAGATAAACCATTTTATTTTTCTCCACTTTGGGTTTGGTTTTAAATTATCGAGGACAATATTTTCTTAAGGGCCATCAAATTTAATGGTTCAGAACTTCCTGGACTTTAATTTTTATTTTCATGATGATTTTTTTTATTAAATGGATTTTAGAGGTTGTTTGGGGTCTTGGAGAGGGCTGTAGGCATTTCTAGAAGTCAACATTCCTGGGTGGTGGTCATGGTGGTAGCCGTTTTGGCCACTTTGTGTTTGTCTGTGATGTACATGGTTCTCCAAAACCATCAAAATATCTTGTAAATACATATTGGAGGTTGTTGTTGGGACGATTGTGTTTCAATAATCTTATATGGGAATGTGTAAATGGTTATCAATGGTATCTCTCCATGAGGATTCTCTTGTTTCAAAAATAAACCCAAGATTTGTCTTACACGGCTATTATAGAACTAGTGATAAGGGGGACTGGATTTCATATTGGAAATAATACCTAGTAGAAGTCATTTCAGGATGGTTCTCTAAAGAAACATCACATCCATGTCCAAGCTATGGTACAATCTGTGGGTTCATTTTAACAAGATTTTAAATGAATTAAATGTCTTTATTACTTCTTCGGTATTCACTAGTTAAAAATGGGTAAAATCTTTAACCTAATTAGGGTGTATTGAATGTGATTTTATGCCTTTTATTCCTCTACTAATTGATTTACGACCCTCCTATTAGATTTCATTCATTTTTTAGACATTCTATTGAACCAATTGTTTGTTTGAGTGATCTATGATATTGGAACTTTATTTAGGGAGGTTGATGTTTTCTAGGGTCCTTCTTACCTACCATTGGTGACTAGTGATCAAATACTTGTTCTTATATCCCAATATATTGTAAAACAAATGGATCTAGCTATATTTTTTTCTTCTATTTTTCCATTTTTCATATATTCTTTTATTAGAGAAGAACACAAAAATTGGACACCTGATTTTTGCTGATGATTAGAATGGATTAATCTTTTTTTGATGATTCTGCATTCAGACTAGTCACCCTTCATCTTAGTGGTGCTTCTTATAGTGGTAGTTGAACATCAATCATATGTTCTTCTATTAATAACGTTGTACTATATAATTGATATAGGGTGATATTTTCTTCTCAAATTATTTTATTTTTAATCATAACATTATCATGATTTATCTCTTTGGTTGACAACGTAATTAATGTTAATATTGTTTAATCTTGAAATAATGAATGAAATGGTTTATGGTTGCAGCGATCAATTGTGTTTCCACCATGATAAAAATTTTCTAATTGTTCTATTAGATATTGTGCTATCTATGTTGATTATATTATTATCATGTTTATTTATTCCTTGGTGTATCATGTTTGATGTATTGAAAATTTCTAAAGAACATAAAGCAGGTAGTGGTTGTTGGAAAAAAAATTATGCAGGAATTAAAGAATATTTTTTATATGATTTTATTAAAATGGAAGTGATTCTTAATCCTTGTTAAATTAAATTATTATTTATAATATTAATATAATTTTATAATAAACACGATTTTGTTATGATTTATGTAGAAATAATAAAGACGCATGATAATTATAAATTTTAATCATTAAATTTTGATGAAATAGGATACCAAGATAGGAACAAGTTTAAATAAGTTAAATATTTTAAAATTGGTTTCATTAGGTTGGTTGTGGTAATGAACATTTTATAAATGAATCAATTAATTCAAGTAAAAAATGAACTTTTATTTTTGAAGATAAATTTTTTGGGCCAAGTGGTTCTCTTTACAAATAAAGGAAGGATTCCTTTTTTGGTATAGATTCGCTATTCACTTTTATTGTTTCCATACATCCCTCTATGTTTTATCTTTATATGGTCCTTGTTATACTATGAGATATTATATAAGGATTATTTATGCTTTTATGAGACATGGGAGTGGAGGAATGGGTTTGTGGTTGTATTTGGTGCTGGTAATGATGGGATGGATGAATGGTGATATACATGGCAGTGTCAAGGATAACATTCAGACTGATGGAATGATTTCAACATGGGATTGCAAATTCTTTAACTAAAATTTGGTATACTTTCTTGTTTATTAATTTTCTTAATGGTTGTATAGTTGAGGTGCTAATTCTTCTACATTCCTTTCATCACAGTATAAGGAATGTAGTTGTGCTTGGTTTATGCATCACTTATATGGTAGGTTAGGAGGAGTCCAATATTACTTGGAATGTGGAATGATTTTGAATATACATTTTTTACCCCATGAGGTTTGTGTCCAATTGGAATTATAAGGATGATAATCTTGATAAACCATTGAATTAATTGGTATGTGCCTGATGGGAGGGATAATTAGTTAGTGATGTTACTAAGTAATGTTAAAGTAACATTGTTGGTTATTTGAAACAACAAATGTAATGTTAAAATAATTGAGTAATAAATGAAATTAAACATGAATTCTTGTGTTCTTATAGGATACATATTCATTAACTCTAGAATCCAAGAATCTGATAGACGATAGTTGTAGTTGAAACAAGGACTAGGTTGATCCCCATAGTGTGTTTGTAGGATATATATATATATATATATATATCATGTATGTTATGTGAATTAATATGCTTCCCCACCCATACTAGTTGGGTGATAGATTCCCAGTGGGCTTTATGAGGGTCTTTTCTTCAACATTTAGGACGACAAGGAATATATGGATGACTACCCCTTATTTCGCCACTCTCTTCCTCTAGTGGGATTATGTTTTGGAATAATCTACAGTTACCATTACCATAAAAGTTTGTAGAGGTATAAAATGTATTTTTTTCATTTCACACACATACATCTCTAGATATAGTATCCTATAGATTATTATATATATATATATAGTGCATGGTTTTTGAGGTCATGAAGTGTTATACTAAACATACAGGCAATATTGGATCCTAGAAACTACTTGTTTTCTATATAGATATATAATTATATGGTGTGTTGAGTGAGTTATATGGTATGTGAGGATGTGTGATTCATATAGTGCATCATATAATACATGTTCCCATGTGTCTTCTAACTAGATTACTTTTGGAGAGACATGGATCATGATATGAGAAATTGGGGTAGAGTGGATAAAAGGAGAGGAAGTGGTAGTGGGGTAATGAATTTTGATATTATATCATTTGATATCTTATATATGAAACATAGTGATAGATACATTGTGTGCCTAGGAACATAGATGCCTGATTTCATGATGAGTTACCTTTTGTTATTATTCACTTGGATTTTGTATGATTTATTTATATTTTACTTGAGAAGATCAAGGGAGGATACTACTGCGTATACTTTTTACGCTTTCCTAACATATATTCAAACTATTTTTTTTGGTTTGAAGGAGTTGTTTATTAATCTGGCTACACATTAATAGCATGTGTAGTTATTCGTGTGATATTTGGGCATCATCAACAATGCCAAGATTTACCTGTTGGTGCATATGGTTTTTTATAGTTGTTAAAGTATATATGAAATTACATACAGGTAATGGGTATATTTTATTTTATCATTGGGTATATTTTTAATGGAATATAAATCTTAGGACTATTTTTTAATGTTATTTTTAGAGTGTAATTCCTCCCATATATGTGTATTATATACCATCAGTGCTTTTTGTCGACTTTTCGCCTATAGAATGTGTGATTCAAGTGTCATTATGTTCTATATCTCTATGTCCGTCCATGGAGGGAATCATTGGGTGGTGGAGTCTTGAGATAACCATAGAAAGGCTCGATCTTCAAATATCAAATCAAAGTAAAATGACATAACAATGGAAACATGTGTTATAAAGGAAACCCACACCACTAACCCATAGAATTATCTCTCTAATTCTTTCATATAAAATTTCATGACACTCCAAAAATATATATTTAATTAAAAACATATCCATACAATACATATCAAGTGACATAAGATGTGGGTCAAACAACAACCCTACCTACTTCTACCCATATAGGGTAAAATGATATTGTTGGCACTATTCCAAAGATGGAAGCACATATCCCCATATCAACCACACATTAATATACATAATAATAAGTTATAGTGAAAATATTTGTTTATAACCTTATTTAATTATCATATTATTCATAACCCCCATGGTATACCACATCATCCTCTTATTAACATAATATCATCTCACATATGAATTCTGACAAAAACAACCAATGGATATAAACCCCGGAATATCATATACATACTATGTATAGATGAGACATTGAGTAATATGAAGTATTCAAAAATTTATTATCACTCCAACCAAGATATTTAGAAAAAAACACCAAACCCAACACATTATCTCATCATGAGGGTTTTCCCACAAGAGTTGGATACTTATTAAATCAAAAGAAAATTAATGTATAATATGACCACAAAAAAACAACTTATATGGTTCACATAATAAAAACCCCACCACTTCTATAATAGCCCACACACTACCTCTATCTCACATCAATATAACTACCTTCTTTCATATAATAAAATTGTCCCTAATTTATAAAAAAAACAATAATAAAATCTAATCACAGTTTTTCATTAAATCGTATCATTTTAAAAACAATAATATTTACCAGTATCAATCTTATAAAAATCATTATTACATTAAATTCCTTATTAAATGAAAAATAATTCTATGTCAACACCCAAATTAAATCCATCCCTAATTCATTCATTTCTACGTTTATAAATTACATTTATAATATATTGGTTATTGAATTCTAGCCACACCTATTACAGATTTCATCATTACCTTTCCAATTCAATTTCTACAGGGAATAGATAACATAATATCCATATCATATAAACATCCATCACCTGACCACAAATTAGAATATTCTAACAGTGACGTGAATGAGATAAATAAATGCGATTTTTAAAATATATTACTTGAATACTCATTTCACCTGACGCATAATCTGATAACCCTAAGAACCAATGTTTTACTGTAATTTTATATGAGTTTCATAATAAAATTATTTTTCCCCACATGTTATCATCCCTTCACAAAAATATACCTATTGAGATCCTCTTCCACATTTGATAATTTATACTCATCTTCAAAACCAAGAGAATGGAGATATAAAAAATGGGTGAGCACTGATTCTTATTATCGGTAAAACTTATCAACATTTAATCAAATGTTAGAGTATAAGAATGTGATAAAACATGAACATGTATAAATATATTACTAAAAATAAAAATAAAAAACAAGTTTTTTCAAAAAATAATGATAGAATGACATATAAACTCAAATAAATCAATATGCACTTTGGTATAAGAGTGTTAGATTATAAATAATTCTAATCCATAGGTCATAATCATAAATAATTGTTTCGTTACATAGAAACATTGAAAAAAATGAACTATGGGACAAACCTAATCACAAAGAATCATCTTGTTTTTGAGAATATCTATAAAGTCTTGTCTTTAGATTCTGTGTATATACAAGAAGGCACACTCTTTAATCTGTGATCGTATCAAAGAATTCCCACCCTTTATGTTGTGAAAAAATACAAGGATGTACACACTTCCTTAACTTATGGGATATGTAACCTTAAACAATGAATTATAGTGAGATAAAATGACAAAAACATCATATTATTTTCATATTTTTTTGATGTGAACACAATCATTCATCAAACCATAAAGAACCCATAGAAATAAAGTGGGTTTTATAAAACATCAAAAAGGTATCACATTAAATGACTAGAATAATTTTGATAAGAAATATTCATTCACCCAAAATGAGTATTTGATATTTATTATTTTTTCATAAAAAATAATTCAATAGGATTAATATCATTAGGATTTGTGTAAAAAGAAATCAAAATATAGAAAACGTTATTTAGAAGATATTTCTTAAGATCCTCTTGAAGAAATGATGTTATGAGTCACCTTAGAAAATATCATTCATCAAAATATGTTATTAAGAGATTTTCAAAAATTACTAAACAATAAGAATTAATAAATAATACTTTAACATGATGCAATGGCTTTCTAAAGAAATTATGGAGTGAAAGATACAATATTCGAACGTAAAAGGGAAAAATGTTTTCAATATTGAAATTAACATTATTTAAAATAATTCCATAAAATAGTAAAAAATCATCTATCAGAAAATTTTTAAAGATAAATTTGAATATCAACCAAAAGAGTATATATTTGAATTTATTAACAATAATTTATTTTATTTGCATGGATAGTTAATATGGACATTCAAGAAATAATTCTTATTTGGAGAGGATGTTCATTATTCCTGACATCATAAAATTTTATGAAGAAGAAATTCCATCAAAAAAGATTTATTTTACTTTAAATTATTACTCCATATATTATATGTTGGAATGGAACTATAAGTTCATCATATTATAGAAAAAAAGGATCTTTTAAAACCATATTATTTGAGGAACAATTATGACTTAAGAAAATAAGTGGAGTCTGTAAAAACCTTTAATAATATTATAACATTGAAATTTAAATTCCTCAAAAAAATAAACATGAAATCCACTAAATTACATGAATAATAAAACGATTTATAAAAAGTTTCGTATAGGCAGTTCATAGACTTTATAAAACTTTGTTAGCGTGTAATTTAGAACTTTTCTCAGGGAAGAAAATTTTGAGGTGAGAAATCCTTATATTAACTATAGATGTCCAAAAAAATTTAACCTATTTTATAATAAACATATACAATGTAAAAACAAATTTCAAATCCATATTCATTTTTATTATCCCATATACTTTTAAATAATAATGATTTATTTTAAATTTATTAGTTTGATATAAATTAGTTTCAATATAGCTGCTATAATGTTATATTATTTTGTGAATGTTTTAAAATTTTAATTTTGATTCCCTTTTATTTATTCAAAGTTAATCACACAAATATTACCAATGTTAGTGGAATAAAATATTTATAATTATTTATACATTTATAATTTTATTTTGTAATATTTTGTTCATGATTCATGAAGACTATCTCAGTAACAAACTTTTCTTTTGTAATTTACCAATATGAACATATTACATTCAGAAAATAATAATTTTCTATCATCCAAAAATGGTATTAAAAAAGTAATAATATAAATATTTTCATCATATTTAAAAAAATCCTTATATAATAATACATGAATGTAGTGAAGAAAGACAAATAATGTCATCCAAGGCGGTGATAGTCGACATGTAATAGGTCTGAATATTTAATTTTCTAATTGATGGATTATTAATAGAATTCCCAATTTAACATAAAAAACCACAATAATGTCATGAAAATTATTATAATGCAATATATAAATTCTTAGAATCCTCTTATTTGGTTGGATATGAAAAAGAAATATGTCAATCTTTGGAGGTGGTAGTGCACACATACACATGGATGATGTTTCCATTTTCAGAAGAATGGAATAAAATTACAGATTGTCCTATATTTCCCTAATCCTAATAATGTGTGAAATATAATATTTATTAATTAAATACCATCTTTTTAAAATTATTTATGGTGGGGATAAAAATTAAAACATGTCACACATAGAGATGGTAATCTGTTTGTACACATAAACGACATAATTATTTTTCTATGGAGAATCGAAGAAAGTGTATAATGTTTCTTAAAAATATATTATAAAACTAATTTATTTTAATGATAATGATATTATTATTTTAGAATTGTATATAATACTATGACTTATAATAATAATACTTAATGAAATAGAAAAAAAAGGGGAAATTTGGGAATTCTCACATTACTCCTTGGGATAACGCATTTGAATATATGATTATGACTTTCACAGATGGAACTATATAGAGACTAGAAACATTAAAGTTGTTTATATAATTATTTGGAATATATTTTTAATGTATTAATTCAAACAAAGGTTATTTTTGTATGAGAAGAAGATGAGTGGTAAGGGATCCTTTTACATGTGAGAGGAATGATAATTTTGTAACAAAAGGTGAATATATTCAAGGGAAGTGGGTCCAAAAGAGTAAAATAATGAGGATGAGATAAGGTTGGTTCGAACAAGACCTAAAAATTAATTTTTATATTTTTTTAACATTTTTAACAGAATTCACCCCTCATATTTTACTATTTTATAATTTTTCCTTTTACAGTGGTAAAAAATATTTTATCTCAATAATTTATTTTTATACCTAAAAGATGGATAATATAAATTAATTAAGGCCTTATAAATCCAAATATGAAATATATTTTATTTGATACAATTTCATAAAGTTCTAAAAATTAACTCAAAATAATAAATTTGTATCTCTTTAAAAACAATTTTATAGAAAAATATAAATTTAGGTCAATAATGACATATGTGGGTTTCTAAATTAAAAAAATTAATAAATATATAATTTTACATTTTAAATACATCTTTTTTCAGGTAAAATATTTCATATAATATAAATTATTATTATCTATGAATGATTTTGTAGATGTAATAACATTTGTAAAATTGATATTTTACATTGCTCAAGTAAAAATAAATATTTTCAAAAAAAAATCAAAAAAAAATATCACATGAAAATATTATTATCATTAATAAAAAATATAGTTAAATGTTCCAAAAAATTTCTAGTATTTTTAAATTTCATATCTAATTATAATTATTAGATGAAATGCCCCTTGTAGGCGGCTAGGGTGGTAGGGGGTTTGGGTGTGGGGAACCAGTCACGGGGTCGAGTACCTGGACCATTATTTCTTAATGAATGAATATGTATTGGAATTTTGTTGACAATTATAAGATAAAATTTAAAATGTTTTTATAAGAAAATGAAATTTTGAAAGTGTTATTGTTCATATTAAATTTTACCATCAATTAAAAATTAATATAGTGTTAATATATTATTCATATAAATAATTTAATTTAACATAATTTAACTAAAACATAATTAGTTTCTTGAAATAAAAATACACATCACAGTAAAATGAACATTTTTAAAATACATTTTTATACAAAAAAAATATTAATAATCATTTCGTGATACAAATTTGATATCATCATTGTATTGGTATTCAAAATAAAAATTATTTTCCTATATAATTAAAATTTTGAAATTAATTTAATACATGTGATATATATAAGTTATCACATTAAAAATTACCTTTTATATCATAATAATTTATACTTACATAACTTATGAAGATTTCTATGAATTACATAAGGATAAGATAATCTTCATTGATAGTCGCGAGTGGAAGTTCAACTAGAATTTATCTCATGGAAATTTCAATGATCATTATATTATCTCAAAAACAAATTCACTCAAACTATGATTGTGAGAGTTCATCTTGGGATTGGTCTCGTAAAAATATTAGTGATGGAACCTCCCTTCCAAGCATATAAAATGAACTTCACAAGGAAAAAATATACTACTCAATGAAATTTAAATTAATTTTCAAATTTTAGTTAATACTTTGAATGATTATAATTATATATAAAAAATTTAAGTCTAAATTTTAACAACCAAATAAAATAATTTTGTTTTAAAGTATCATTGGTTTGTCTGGTTCTTGTGATTTATGAGAAATAATCGATTCAACAGACTACTTATTTATGTGGAAAATAAATAATAAAACCTTGGGGATTTACATTCTCCCCATCACCCTTAAAAAATATCTTTTTCAACTTTTTTATTATCAAATTTTAATGAAAAAAATATAAGGGTATTTTAATGGTAAACATGAATCAATATTAAATTAAGAGTACCTTCCATGTCTGATTGGTCTAGGAAGTTATTGTTTCTCATTATCCATGTCACCCCTTGATTTAAGGTGATTTCTTGGATAATTTCTTAATTCCCCACATTTATGAAATTGAAAATTTATTATTACTTTAGGATGGAATTAATTTTCATCCATCAAACTCTTCATGTTTCAATGACAATTGGATGATCGATTTCCTCCTTTACAACAAAAAAACATTTTTCCTATTGTGGTATTTTCCTTGGTTCTTCTTCCCACATTCTGAAACACAATTAATTATATCTTATTCCATATAAATCATTTCTCCTTTAATCGTCCATAAAAATTCATCATTCACTTCATTAGTGTTATTAGAAATTCCTCTAGGTTTAAATGGTAAACTAGAACTCTGTATAGTTGGTTAGGTAGAACCATATCATTCCTCACTCAGACTCCTTTCTCATCCAGTTTCTCATTTCGGATAAGCATTTCATTTTCCATTGAACATATTCTTAACTCGGTTTTTCTTGGTTGTTTGAATTACAAAAATACAGGAATGTTGAAGGGATAAAACATATATCTAAATTTTATAGAATGAAATTAGTCAAATAAATAACTCTTAAATAATGTTATAGATCAACATAAAAATCATTAGGAATTAATCCAGTTTATATAAGATCAAATTAAAATTTGTTTCTCTAACTGAAACTAACTCAAATCCCTCATAATGGTTCATAAAGAGTTTTTTAATTACCCCATAATATCACCTATCAGTGTCAAAGAGGTGTTAATTTAATCCTCTATGTCATGAATAGGTGCATATATGTTTAATATCCAACCATCATTTTTAGGTTTATTACTCTTATGTGAAGTCATTTTAGATCTTGTAACCATTTATTTGTATATAGAGGGATTTCATCACTAGGAATCCCCAAAATATATTCATAACAAAAACATTTAGATGTTATACCATACATAGAAGTATCCCTAGTCATTTATTGTGACCCAGAATTAACATACATGGATATTACATCAGCTTAAATGAATATTGAGCACATTAAAAAAGTGTATGCCAGAGGATTTCAATTGGTAAGTGTCTTTGGAAACATGGAACACATTCTTCTAACATGGTGAAATGTCTTCAATTTTTCTATCATACCCCGAATTTTTAGTTTATTTTTGTTTTATTATTTAATGGATTTGGTTATTCTCCTTGGGGTGCGGGGTGAGTGTGGTTTTAAAATTTTTGATGTTATAATTTTTGTGTCTTTTGGACCCGTGCGCAGCAACTGCATAGTGGGTGCTAGTGGCACGGTCAGCCTCGGTGCCCACTCAAAAGTCTAACATTTGAAATAAATAATTTTTTTATGAAAATAAAATGAGTTAAATGTTTGAATAGTTATAATAATAATGTTATTGTGTAAATAATATTATTTTTATTAATAAAGTGTTATTACTGTTATTGTTATTAATATAAAACTATTATTGATATTGTTATGATTAATACCAGAAAATATATTTTGGGTTCATAATAATAACAAGAGTGTCGCAATTAATGTTTTATTAATTATTCAGATGATTATTAATGTTGTTAATAATTAAAATCAAATGAATAAGAATTATCATTATAATTATTTCTGTTTTTTGTTTTATTATTGTTATTATTGTTAAGGTTTTTTTGAATCAATTTATGATTATTATAATTAAGTAAATTAAGGAAGTCATTATGAATATATAACTATTAATATTAGTTTAATTGTCATCATTAAATTTTTATATTTATTATTATTATTATTATATTTTTATTGTTTTTATTCTTATTTTTATTGTAATTTTTATTCTTATAATTTTTGTTTCTATTATTATTATTGTTGTTATTTTGGTTTTATTATTATTATTGTATGAAAAAATGGAAAAATAGTAACCCTAAACATAATCTTCGCACCCCCTTTTTCCTCCTGTGCAGCGGATTCCCCCTCCTTGGTTGCCCCTTCCCTTCAATACACTTAATCGTTATTCATGGTGCTACACCTAGATCCCTATCACCTAGCTTCCCTCCCTCTCCGGCTCTCCAGATGGCTCCAAACCACTGCCCTCAACCCCAAGCATCGGCCTCTCCTCCGGCATCCCAACATCACCCTCCGCTCCCAGCCTCACTTTAGTCTGCTCCCAGCCTCGCACATCTAACACTAGACACCCTGCTCCCCTTTTCTCTAGCTGACGACAAACATGAACCCCCTTGTCTCCCTTGTGACTCACACCGGTGAACCAGCTCTGTTCAGTAACTGGCCTCCCCTGGTCACGTCAGCCAAACCCACTACTCCGGGTTCGCGGTTTGTCTGTGACGTGTGGTTCTACATTTATTGATGTTTCATCACTTTATCACCTATTTGATGATGGTCAATTCATGTGTTTTTCCTTTCTTAATAATTATACTAATAATTTATTCCTTCAATTAAATTTTTTATTAATGTGTTTCTCACCTTAATTATGTTTGTGACTAGTTTTTTAATAGTATGTTCTTATAGGTGAAATTTATTTGAACTAGTTTTTAAATCATGGTTGTGGATTATTAATTTTAATGTTTTAGATCAAATTTTAGTTTAGAATTTAAAAGATAGAAATATGGTGATTTTTATGGTACTTTCACTTTGAAAGTTTTTAGTAAACTAGTTGAGCTAATTGGTAGCATTTCATGAATTCTTTGGGTGTTGCAAAACTTATTTTAGAGTTTCCTTGGTGTCCGTTTGATTTCAAAATTGGATTTAAAGTGTGTATTTGGTGAAAATCCTAATTTTGCTACTTATAAGTTTTTTTATTGTTTAAATGATTTATTAAAATTTGTAAGTGAATGAAAATCAGGTTTTGAAAGAATTTTGGTGTGTGTTTGATTGGGTAATTTTATATATTTGTGGTCATATGGAAATGTTTTAAAAGGGAGTTCTATGGTTGTGTTGGGGTTGTTTTATGTTTTTTTATTGAGTAGGATCATAGAACATGGTTTTAAGATAATTGGTGTGTGTTTTGAAAATAGTTTTAAAATGTTCTCTTTGTATTTTAGTGTGCCATTAGATATTGGCACATCCATGAGTGCACTAAGTGCACAGAAGGAAGTGCCCTCAAATGAATATGGAACATGTAAAATGATATTTCCCTATAAACCTCAGTTTCATAAATGGATTATAGTTTTTAAATAATGTTGGTCCACTTGTTTGGTTTCTAAAGAAGGGTTTAAATGAAGTTTCATAGATTGTTGATTCACTTGTTTTGGAAAACATGGATTTTAATGGGTTCATTAAGGTCTAGAAATTTGGTTTGAAATACATTTTGGTGTGGGTTGAAAAATAGTGGAGGCTTGTTTGGTAACTGTGGAGTGCTTGAATGTGTGTTTGCGACTTAAAGGCTCCTTTGGCTCTTCCAACTCATGGGTGAAGTTGTGTTAACTTTTAGAATGTTTTTTGTTTGGAAATTTCGTGTGTCTTATTAGAGTTTCTATAACATCCTAGGTAAATTAAGAAATAATACATTCTTTTTTTATTAATATTTTTTGAATTAAATATTAGTTTTAATTTAAAGGATTTCTATGTTCGATGGCATACCCGATACGCAACAACAGGTTTCTCTGAAATCTTAAGTTGCACACTAATAATATAATATTATTATTTTAAATGGTAGTTAACTCCTTACCGTTTTATTGGTGGGAATGAAAAAAACTAACTTCAATATGATTATACATTCTTGTTAAATAAAAGTCAGAGGATTAAATTGTGAATGAGTCTAATTTTAAGAATAATTTACTTTAAAAGGTCGATTTTCCACCTTTTGATGGAAAACTCGTTTTAAATATAGTATTGGTAATTTTTATATTTTCTATTTGAAAAAATAAATTTTTTTAGATTTGGGACTTTAAAATTAACTTTGGTTAGGTTTTTGGTATTTTTCTGATAACATTAATTTTTTTATAAATAGTTAAAAATAATGAATTTTAATTCCCATGTGCCTTTTAATATAATTTATTTATGTCGTTAGATTATCTTTTTAATTGGTTTTAATGTGGAATTATATTGTATTTTTACCATTTAATCCAATTTTGGTTATTGGAATTAATTTCATTTTGAAATTGGACATAAAAAAAGTATCAATCTTTTGATAGTTATTGTTTCTTAAAAACATGCTATTTGTTTTGACAACGGGAATTAATTTTAAATTAATTAATGAAGATTCTATGTTTTTAATTTGGTAAAATAGACCACATTTTTGAATTCAGAATATCAAATACATCTCAGGCTAAATTTTTGTTATTTTTCGGAAAAACATCAATTTTTTGATAAATAGTGAAACCACTTTGTAGTAGTTAAAAACTGACTTTTTCATTTAAATGAAATTTTACCACTTCTGTGAATTAAATTAAGAAAACCCAACATACGAGTTTTTTATTATTAAGTAAATTTGTTTTCAAAAAGATGAAAATAAATTTTGGTGAATAGTAAATTTTGACTTCTATTTACTACGGTAAAAGGAAAATAGGGTAATTCAAGGTAAAAAGAATATTATAATAATACAGAACTACCTTAACACTTGTGCTAACATTATTGGTTGAGTCATTTACGACCATGGGCATCTTTGGGTCTATTTTGGGACCCCATGGAGCCACATGGGAGTGATAATGACACTTTAGATTAATTAACATTAACTAAACTCAAAAATGACATAAACAAATATAATTTTGTAAATTAATTTTTACATGGGGTTATATAAGTTATCTTTTCAACTAGAAATATTAATTGGAAAGATAAAACGATTTCCACCATCATAGTATTTGTTTTGTAATTTTATATACGTCAAATAGGATAAATTTTTTATGATACAATAATGATGTAGTATTTAACTCATTAATAAATGATTTAAATAAATAAGATTATAAATATTAAAATAATATCCAAAACCAGTCCAATTATTATTGGATGATTTTATTTCGACCATTAGTCATCTTATCTTTGAATTTAATGATTTTGGGAACTTTTGAAAACGAAGATAAGTTTATAATAAAATAATTGTTTCAAACTTTCCTAAAGAGCCCCTCCTCCCCATTATAAAAGGACACCACTTCTAACCCATTCCTCACACCTCTAAAGCCCATTTCCTCATCCAACCATTGAACAATTAAGCTTCCTACATACCTCTCCTACTCCTAGAATCCTTACCTTTGGCATAAGGCACTTCACGAAACCCTTTTTGTTCAGACGAAAGGGAGTTACCCAAATTAAAGGTAATGATTCCACTTAACTTAATTTCTTTTATTTTACTTCTCCAAACCCTAAAATATTTTTTTACCTTTATTTTATAATAAAAAAATTATCCTCAATATACTAGTAAGTTCTTATTATTAGGATTAGAATGACACAAACATACACCTTCATCTAATGGGTGAAAAAAATGTTGTTTTGTGGATGGAAAACTACTGCCTCACGAGACGATGATTGTTCAATTATTTCCTAACACCCATCATGGTGGATATTAAGATGACCTTATATTTATATATGATATATATTATGTTTATGTTTTCTTTATGCTTTTCTATTTTCCATTTATATCATACCTTTATGGTTCCCATTATGGGTAAACATGATAATTGCATTTGAGAAAATGCGGACTACCACCGCCTCAATGTGATATGACTTGTTCATACCATATGTGGTAAATATAAAGGAATGAGTTTATTATATTATATATTTTACTATACTGTAATTATAATATACCTATGTATCATTATTTTTTCATTCCACTAAAATATGAAATAGAAATTAAAGTAACATTCATGCGTATGTACGGCTTACCGTCTCCATGATCGGTGTATTTCATTTCTTATCTCTAAATGTTATGTACTATTATAAATACATTAATATACTTTATATATATGATGTATATGATATCTATATCATGAATATAATTCTGAAGATAATGGATATTTTACCACATGAACAACTTGTAATTATAAGGTGTTCATTTTTTACTCAAGAACCAAATTTCGACAAAATGACTATTATTAACATAAATAATTAAATAATATTTATAACATGGTAATAAGTGATATAAAAGGAATAATAAACTTGAAAAAGGTTATTATAAAAGTAGAAATTATCTTTAGTTTATTATTTAGGAAATTATAGAACGAACGGGTCAAGTCGGACATGAGGTAAGGGAACTTCTTAACCCAATTTCTGTTTTTTGGGTTAATTTTATACTTATTGATTATGTCGTGATATGACTATGTGGGAAATGAATTTTTATATCCTATATTGTACTTATATTTATTACACATTATCGATCTATTTTCATTATAAAATTATCTTTGTAAGGGACTTCATCTCTATCTCCTTTCATTGAGGCATATTTTGTTTTAAAACATTACTTTCCTTTATACACTATATAAAAACCTTTGAATTTTACTTTCATTCAAAGGGAATATTTTTTCTATGAAGCATTTTACTTAATGACAAAAGGAATGTTTTTTTGTGGAAATAATGACCTCTCTACCGCTGTAATCGTTATTTGGCTTCCTCTATAAGCCTTAATGTTTTTTAAGGAAAATAAATCCCTTATTATGTTTTTGGGTGTTTTGTTATTGGAAATGGTTTTTGAAAAGTATTGATTATTTCAATATCTTGAAATTATTTCTTGTGATTTAAAATTAAATGTTCTTAGTGAAATGTTTATATTTGAAATATTTTATGTGTTATGATTTTATAATGGTACTTGGACATTTGACGGGTGGTAACATGATAAACCAAATGACGGGTGGTGCCGTGATAATCCCGGACGCGTGGTTACGTTATAAGCTCCAATGCATTGGGTATGGAAGTCGGTCGTATGGCTATTCCATTTACTAATATGTGTGGAAGTCGACCGTATGGTTATTCCATTTAAATATGCTTATGTCCCAAGTTACATTTATATGTTATGTGTTCTTTATATGGGTTTTATAGTAATATTTTGGTTACCAAAGGGTAAGAGATGATCGTTTATTCAGTGAAGAGTATTCACTACTTAATAGAGGTGAAAAGTATTACATCTGATAAATTATTCATGGTTTACTTGTTGTATTGAAAAACTAATAGTTTTCTTTATTTCTGTATCCCTTAGTGATATTTTTACGCTCATCCCAAGTTTTTGAAATATTATTCACAGGATATAAAGTGGAATAGGGTCAAGGATGGGATCAATGAAAATTCATACTGTCTAAAACATGAAACTATACATGACTCTTTTTTTCAATTAGTTTTTATTTTATGAAAAAACGGAAACGTTGTAGATGTGTATACATGTAATATTCAAGTTTATATGTATATGTTATGACCTAACTCTTTAAAACTCTAAAACTGAAAAGATCCTCAATGTGAATTACTCATTTAATTCAAGATTATGAAAAGTTTAAGGTCGGGTCCTTATTGATGGTATCAGAGGATGGATTAGCTAACTTAAGGAGTTAGAATATTGTTAAATTAATGTCGCTAAATTAATTTATGGAATGATTGAAATGATATAGAATTTACATATTACCATGTTGCTTCACCTAAGGTATTTATGTGTTCATAATGGTTTTCCGCAGAGAAAACAGGGCAACTATGTTTGGACGACGTCAGGAGGAAGAAAACCATCCAAATCAACAACCTGAGATGGTCGGTATCGGAACTGAAAAGTTTTTTGCAGTGATGTCACAATTGACTCAAGCTATAAATATTGGTGGTATCCATGCACAAGATCAGCCAGATCAACCACAAAAGAACATGTCAGTAGTAGAGAATTTCATGAGGCAACATCCCCCATCATTCATAGGGTCATCTAACCTTCTGCTAGAAGAATGGTGGATTAAATCACTGGAGAATATTTTTAATTTCATGGGTTGTTCAGAACATCAAAAGGATAGTCTCAATATTTACCGTTTTGAAGGTGAAGCTGGTCAGTGGTGGTCGATGCTGAAAAATATCAAGGATGGTATGGATATTTATGATCTTTTTTGGGATTAATTAAAATGTATGTTCCTTGAAAAATATTTTCCTAAATTGGTTCGACTTAGGATGGAAAAACAATTCTTGGAATTTAGGTTGGAGGATAACTAAGTGGATGTTTACGAAGTAAAGTTCACCCGACTGGCAAGGTATGCTCCAAGTTTCATCCGAGATATTGATAGTAATATAAATCAATTTTACTCATGACTGAAGGCACGATATCGAATAGCATTAGAATCTAGTGAATTAAAAAGTTATGAAAAACTTGTTCGATGTGCGGAGAAGGTGGAAATGGAGTTTGATGATGATCAGGTTTTCTTTGATAAACAACAGAATAAGAGGTACTGTTGGTATGCAAAGGCAAAGAATTCATCAAAGAAGACCAGAGGTAAAAAAAACTAAATATCCATATTGTGAGAAGTGTGGTAAAAAGCATCCTGGAGAATGTTTATCAAAGTTTGGAAAGTGCTTACGGTGTGGAAAGTCCAATCATATTGCTCGTAACTATAATGAAGATGATCAAGCAGGAAATAAAAAGCCATCGGTAAAATGTTTTTTAAGTGTAATGAAATGGTTCATTATTCAAATGAGTGTCCAGCGAAGAACTCAACTAAGGGAAAGAATCCCGACTACAAGCAGAAAAGGGTGGTTAAATCCTTTACGACTACTTCAGCAGATGCTGGGCCATCGAATGAAGTAGTATCAGGTACACTATTTGTTTATTCAGATTTTGCCAATGTGTTGTCTGATTCAAGGTCTACACATTGTATCATTTATGAGATGTTTTTTAGTAAATTGGGAATTCCATATCATTATATGGATACTAAACTTATAGTAAAAACACCTAGAGGAAATGTTGATACAAAAAGAAATTATAAGAACTTTCATGTCCTTGTCTGGGGAAATAATCTACCTCAAAACCTTATTGTTTTTCCTCTAGTAGAGTTTGATGTTATTTTGGGAATGGATTGGTTGTCTATTTATCATGCTAAGATTGACTGCAAGGATAAATAGGTTTCTTTTCAGAAAGATTTTCAGTTTGTATAAAAAAACAAACCATTGTTTTTATAACATATCAGGAAGATGAGAAACTAGTAAAAGATGAAAATGAATGTTACCTTTCACATATTGTTGAAAATAAACGAACTATTCAGATTAATGATGTACCAGTGGTAAATGAGTACCTTGATGTCTTTCCTGATGAGTTTCCTGGTATTATACCTGATCAGGAAGTTGAATTTACTGTTGACTTAGTTCTTCATGCTAATCCAATTTCAAAACCCCCTTATCGAATGGCTCAAATTGAACTTTTAGAGTTAAAGAATAAATTGAAGAAGTTATTAGATAAAGGTTTCATTCGACCAAGAACATCACCATGGGGCGATCCTATCTAGTTTGTTAAAAATAATGATGGTTCAATGAGACTTTGTATTGATTATAGAGCATTGAATAACATAACTGTTAAGAACAAGTATCCTTTGCCTCATATCGATGATTTGTTTGATCAGCTCCAGGGAGCTCAGTATTTTTCGAAGATTGACTTGAGGTCAGGGTACTGTCAGTTGAATATAAAGAAAACAAACATTCTGAAGACCACGTTTTATACTAGATATGGCCATTATGAATTTTTAGATACTCCTTTTGGTTTAGCCAATGCACCAGCTGTATTCATGGATATTATGAATAGAATTTTCTGTGAGTTCTTGGATTTGTTTGTGGTTGTGTTCATTGATGATATTTTTGTTTCTTCTAAAAGTAAAGAGGAGCATGAAAGTTATTTCAGTGTTATCTTTCAAACCTCAAATGAAAATAAATTATTTGGGAAATTTAGCAAGTGTGAGTTTTGGTTTCAACAAATATCTTTCCTTGGTCACATTGTTTCTAAGTACGGCATAAATATTGTTCCTACTAAAACAAAAGTTATTGAAGAATGTGCAAGACCCACAAATATAACTGAGAATCATAGTTTTCATGGTTTTTAGAGTCATTATCGACGGTTTGTTGAAATGTTTTCAAGGTTATCTAGTACAATGACTAAGTTAACTTGAAAATTTGTTAAGTCCATTTGGACAAAAGAATGTGATGACTGTTTTCAGGAATTGAAAAGAATATTGGTGAATGCTTCAGTTTTGGCACTACCTTCCTAAAATAGTGAGTTCTTTATTTACAGTGATGCTTCATTGAATGTACTTGGTTGTGTCCTAATGCATAATGATAATGTAATTGCTTATGCTTCATGTCTGTTGAAGCCTCATGAGTTAAATTAACCTACACCTGATTTGGAATTAGCTACTGTTGTTTTTACTTTAAAATTTTGGAGGCATAAATTGTATGGATTAAAGTGTTAAATATATACTGATCACAAAATTTTAAAGTATATATTCACTCAAAAATAATTGAACATGAGACAGAAGATATGGTTGGAATTAATCAAGGATTATGATTGCACAATCCATTACCATATGGGAAAAGCAAATAATGTAGCTGATGATTTGAGTCAAAAAATTAATGCATAATTAACCATGCTACATTTGGAATGAGATCCTTTGGTTTTGGATTTGATGAAATTTGGCATAGAAGTTATTGGTGCAGGAAATTATTCTGTTATCTTTTAGGTTTCAGTGAAATCATCTCTATCAGACAGAATTAAGAAAGCATAAAAGGAAGACTGTGAGTTACAGAAAAGGGTAGATTTGGTTCAGAAGGGCCATTTTCCTGATTTTAATGTTGATAATGATTGTTCTTTGAGGTTTGAGAAAAGGTTATGTGTGACTTGTAATTCATAGTTGAAGAATGAGTTGTTATGAGAAGCTCATAGTTCCGAGTTTCCATTTCATCTGGGAAGTGCTAAGATGTACCATGATCTTCGAGAGTATTACTGGTGGGATGGAATAAAAAAGAGATATTTCTAATTTTACTCTGAAGTGTTTGACTTGTCATCAGGTTAAAGTAGAGCGGTAGTTACTGAAAGGGATTCTTCAGTCTTTACCGATGCCTGAGTGGAAATGGGAAAATATATCCATGGACTTCATTTTGGGATTACTAAAGGAATCTATAGGTAACAATGCAATCTGGTTCATTGTTGATCGATTGACTAAAACTTCTCATTTCCTTCCTATTCAAGATACTTTGTATCTAGATTAAATTTCTCGGTTTCATATTAAAGAGATAGTCAGGTTTCATGGTGATCCCCTCTCCATTGTATTTGATTGTGATCACATGTTTACTTCTAACTTTTAGAAAGGCCTTCAGATGTCATTGGGTACTGGATTAAATTTTTGTATAGCTTTTAATTCGCAATCAGATGGGCAGACAAAAAAATACAGACCTTGGAGGATATGATACGTTCTTGTTCACTAGATTAGCAGGGAAGTTGGGACGAACATCTTTCTTTGGTTGAATTTTTATATAATAATATTTTTCATTCCAGTATACAAATGGCTCTGTTTGAGGCATTATATGTAAAGCGGTGTCAAACTCTAGATTTTTGGGATGAAGTGGGTGAAAGGAAGCTGATGGGACCAGAATTAGTAGAAGAGATGGTAGAAAACATGTAGTTGATTCAGAAGAACATGAGAACAGCTCAGACCATGAAGAAAATTTATGCAGATAACCAGAGGAATGATCTATATTTTTAGGTATGTGATCATGTCTTTCTCAATGTTTCTCCATAGAAAAGTGTGATGCATTTTGGAAAGAATTAAAAGTTGAGTCTTAGGTTCATTGGACTTTATGTAAACCTGTAAAAAGTTAGATCAGTTTCTAATAGAGTTGTTTTACCGCAAAATTTATCTCAGGTACACAATGTGTTTCATGTTTCAATGTTAAGAAATTATATTCTATATCCATCTCATGTTTTAAGTCTAGAGGTAGTTCATTTGGAAGAGAATCTCTCTTAAAAGGTTTATTTACCCCCTTTTGATGGAAAACTTTCTTTAAATATATTTTTGGTCATTTTTATATCTTCTATTTGACTAAAAAAATTCTTTATATTCAGAACATCAAAATTTACTTTAGTTAAATTTTTTGTATTTTTCTAATAAAATTCATTTTTTTATGAATACTGAAAAATATTGTATTTTAATTAAAAAGTTACTTTTAATCTAAATTATTTATATAGATAGATTATCTTTTTAATTGGATTTAAAGTGTAATTATATTATTTTTCGACCATTTAATCCAATGTTTTCCATTGGAATTAATTTCTCTTTGAAATTGGACATAAATAAGTATCAATCTTTTGATAGTTATTGTTTCTTAAAAACATGCTATTTGATTTGACAACGGGAATAAATTTTAAATTAATTGATGCAAATTATTTGTTTTTAATTTGGTAAAGGAGACCTCATTTTTGAATTCAGAATATCAAATACATCTTAGGCTGAATGTTTGGTATTTTTCAGAAAAACAACAATTTTTGATGAAAAGTGAAACCACTTAGTAGTAGTTAAAAAATAGGCTTTTTCATTTAAATCAAATTTTACTACTGTGAATTGAATTTAAAAAATACAACATACATGGTTGTTATTATAAAGAAAAATTTGGTTCAATAAGATGAAAATAATTTTTGGTGAATAGTAACTGTTGACATTTATTTACAGAGGTTAAAGGTAAATAAGGAAATTCACAGTAAAAAGAATATTATAATAATACCAGATTACCTTAACACATGTCCTAAAATTATTGGTTTAGTAATTTAATATGATGGGCATCTTTGGGTCTATTTTGGGACCCCATGGAGCCACTTGGGAGTGATAATGAAACTTTAGCTTAATTAACTTAAAGTAAAGGCAAAAATGAAAAAAAAAACAAATATCATTATGTAAATTATTTTTTACATGGGGTTATATAAGTTATCTTTTCAACTATAAATATTAATTGGAAATACAAAACTATGTATTACATCATAGTATTTGTTTTGTAATTTTTAGACATCAAATAAATTAAATTATTTATGACACAATAATGATGCGGTATTTACCTCATTAATAAATGATTAAAATAAATAAGATTATAAATATTAAACTAAAATCCAAAAATAGTCCAATTCTCATTGGATGATTTTATTTCGACCATGAGTCATCTTAACTTCGAATGTAATGATTTTTGGACCTTTTGAAACTGAATATTTGTTTATAATAAAATAATTGTTTCAAACTTTTCTAAAGAGCCCCTCCTCTCCCTTATAAAATGACACCACTTCTAACCCATTCCTTACACATCTAAAGCCCCTTGGCTCGTTCATACTATAACCAATGAAGCTCCCTACATCCCTATCCTCCTCCTAGAAGCTATACTTTAGTCATAAGGCACTTCAAGAAACCCTTTTGGTTCATACCAATGAGAGTTACCCAAATTAAAGGTAATGATTCCTCCTAACTTCTTTTATTTTATTTTTCTTCTCCAAAAGCTAAACTCTATTTATTACATTCTTTTATAACAAAACCAGAATCATAAATATACTAGGATGTTGTTATGAGAAGGATTATAACTACACTTACACACACCTCTATCTAATGGTTGAAGAACATACTATTTCTGTGGATGGAAACTATTGCCTCACGAACCGATGATAGTTCGATTATTTCCTACCGCCTCTCATGGTGTCCATTAAGATGACACTATATTTATATATCATATATATTATGTTTATGTTTTATTTATGCTTCTGTATTTTTCATTTATATCATACCTTTATGGATTCCATTGTGGGAAAACGTGATAATTTCATTTGAGAAAGTGCGGACTACCGCCCCCTCAAAGTTATATAACTCATTCATACAATATGTGGTACGTATAAAGGATGGAGTTAATGATATTATATATGATACTATACTGGATTTATAATATACCTATGTATCATTATGTTTTCATTCCATTAACATAATAAATAGAATTGAAAGTAACATTCATGCGTACGTACGTCTTACCGTCTCCATGAATGGTGCATTTCATATCTTATCTCCAAATGTTATGTACTATAATAAATATTTACATATACTGGATATATATGATATATATGATATATACATCATGAATATCATTTTTAATATTATGGATATTTGACCACATGAACAACTTGTAATTATAAGGTGTTCATTTTGGACTCGAGTACCAAATATCGACAAAACGACCATTATTAACTTAAATGATTAAATAATTTTTATAACATGGTAATAAGTGATATAAAAGGAAAAATAAACTTGAAAAAGGTTCTTAATAAATTATAAATTAACTTTAGTTTATTATTCAGGATATTAAAGAATGAATGGGTCAAGTCGGACACGAATTAAGGGAACTTCTTAACCCAATTTCCATTATTTGGGTTAATTTTCTACTAATTGGTTATTTCAGGATTTGACAATGTGGGAAATGAATTTTGATATCCTATACTGTATTTATAGTGATTAAAAATTATCAATCTATTTACTTTATAAAGTCTTTGCAAGGGAATTCATCTCTATCTCCTTTCATTGAGGCATATTTTGTTTTAATACACGACTTTCCTTTATACATAGTATAAACACCATTGACATTTAATTTCTTTCAAAGGGAATCTTTTTTCTATGAAGCATTTTACTAAACGATAAAAGGAATTTGTTTTTGCGGGGAAAATGACCTATTAGCCACCATAATCGTTATTTGGATTCCTCTATATGCCTTAATGTTTTTAAGGAAAAAAATCCATTATTCTATTTTTGGGACTTTTGGTATTGAAATTGTTTTGTAAATGGATTTATTATTTCAATATCTTGAAATGACTTCTTGTAATTGAAAATTACATGTTATGAGTGAAATTTTTATATTTGCAATATTTTATGTGTTTTAATTTTATAATGGTACTTAGACATTTGACGGGTGGTTACATGATAAACCAGATGGTGGGTGGTGCCATGATAAACCAGGATGGGTGGTTACGTTATAAACTCCAATGAATTGGGATGGAAATTGGCCTTATGGATATTCCATTTAGTTATATGTGTGTAAGTCGACTGTATGGTTATTCCATTTAAGTATCCTTTTTTCCCAAGTTACCTTTATATGTTATTTGTTCATTATATGGGTTTTATGGTAATATTTTGGTTACAAAAGTGTATGAAATGATCTTTTATTCAGTGAAGAGTATTTTCTACTTCATAAAGGTGAAGAGTATTACTTATGATAAAGTATTCATGGATTACTTGTTTTTTTTTTGAAAAACTAACAGTTTTCCTTCTTTGAGTATCCATTACTGAGCTTTTTGTGCCCATCCAAAGTTTTTGAAATGATTTTAAAAATATATAAAGTGGAATAGGGTCAAGGATATGATCAAGGAAAATCCATGTTTTCTAAAACATGGAACTAGACATGACTGTTTTTTCAAAGAGTTTTTATTTTATAAAAAAAATGGAAACTGGGTAGATGTGTCCACATGTGATATTCAAGTTGTTATGTTTATGTTATGACCTAATTCTATAAAACTCTAAACCTGAAAGGATCCTCAATGTGAATTATTCATTTAATTCAATATTATGAAATGTTTAAGGAAGTGTCCTTATAGTTTTAAATGTTTTTAGAAAATGGTTTCGATGTGGATGTGACATGACGGCCTGATTGACACTATGTTTAATGTGAAATGATTGAATGTGTATATTGGGGCTCTCATGACTATTGTAACTCTTTATGGGTGAATTTATAGGAAGCGTCTGTTTTTGGGGTACGCAAGTGCGGTGACATCATGGTAAGGTGAGTCTGGCGTACGAGGGGCTCCTACTTATATATTACGAATTCAATAACCCCCATGGGTTCATGGGAATAATTTATTTGATAGACTTATGGTTTCTTATCAACCCTGATTAGATGGTTTGGTACCCACTGGTAGGTATAGAGTCTATATAGGGAGTTCTACTAGTTTCTTTTGCTACGAGGGCAACCAGTTGGTTATAGACTTAGGAGCTACACCATATGTCGGCAGGTGGTTCTAAACCGAGTACGTCTTACGATCTTCTATGGATGTTTAGGTACACCTATGGTAAATTATTTTCATTACATGATTACTTTCTGGCGTACTAGTTTATTTCCAGCTGCACTCTATACCTATTTTACCATACCCCCTATTTGATATCATTTGTTTTGGTTTTCGTATATAAAATAAAAAAAATTATAAATGGAAGGTAGTGTGCATTGTGTTTTCATTTTAAATTATAAAAATTATTTTAAAATGTGAAAACATTACTTTTAAATTTGTATTCGAAACTTGTGTAAATGGATTGTTTCGAGAACGGAGATGTCGGATTATGTGGTTTATCTTTGAAACCCTACTGATCATTTTAATGCTCACGTCTATCCTATTAATTTATATATAGGTTCAATTCTTGGTTCAGATTCCTGCTTCATCTACCCATGGTTGAGGAATGTTCTTAGTGGTTGGAGGGGGACAAGAGATCACATGGAGGTGAGTAGTTTTGTTTTCATTCCACTTCTAGTTTATATTTTATCACTAGTCTTCATTTATATATTTATCTTTTGTTCTTGGGAAAAATCCTTACCAATAAATAATTTTTGATGCCTGGCACTAGTTTCCGGCCTGTGGGGATTAGGAACGCCCTTCGGGCCTTACTGCATACTGTCTCGGGTGACCGGTTCAGGGTCGATCTAGGTTGGTTTGTGATAGTTTCTCACCAATAAATCCCCCTTTACCACTTCTACATAAAATATTTCTGAGCATAAGTGTATGAGAACAGGTGAATATAATTTTAAGATTATACCATGCATATCAAAGATCATATACATAATTCCTCTCATAAATATTGGTATTTTATAAAACATGAATCATATGGTAATCAAGAGAATAATATATGAAATCATAACATAAGAATAATACATTTATTTTTGGAGTCAAATGAAATTATAAATTTATTTCCTTGGTACTAAATGATTACACCAAGGAGATATTAGTAGAATGGGATCACTCAACAAACCATATTAGTTGTCAAGGTTCACTTTTGAGAACATATTAGTGTTAAAAGTAATTTTCTAAATTTGTTTCACTCCCAATTGAATCCCTATACTACTTAACTTGGTTCACATCCCATTCAATCCATGTATTACTACACTGATTTCACTCCTTATTCCGGCCCTGTATTTTTGAACTAGGTTCACTTCCCATTCATGTCTTGTATAACTAAACCGATTTTATACCTCACTATAGTCATATCCTACTGTTGAGAAATAAATCGTTACCCAATGCATAGATTGGAGATGTAGTTTTCTCCCAACACATAATGAAATCATACATATATGTTCCACAATATAATAAAACATTCGTCATATTGTAACCCATAAAATTGAGGGGTTTCATAATCATCATAACATAATCCATTAAATGAAATAGTTATTATAAGAATTTCATCATATCATTTCCTATGGAAAATAGATAGGTCTTGTAATAATATTATCAAATCATAGCACATTAAAAGAATTATGTTTCAAAAGCATATAACTTGTGGAAGGGAAATGGTGTAATAAATATCATTCCATCAGAACCTAAAAGATTCAAGAGAGAATATGAATACTATTATTGGACTATATCCTAAGTAAAACGTAAACTATAAAAAATTATGTCATCTTATATGAAGAAGTATTTTTAAAGATCACATGGGACATTTCTTAAGGAAAATGTCCTCTCTTTGAAAATCCTTTTCAATAAATCGTTTTAAAAATCCATTTTTTATAATGAAAGTGTTATAATTTCATGTAAAACATTTCTTAAGGAAAATATATTTTCCAAATTGAAAAAAATAATTCTAAAAAATAATTTATTTTTAAAACCTTTTTCTATTAAAATAAATTGAAAACTTATAAGGACATATTGAAAACATTTTGAAAAAAAATCTTTGAAAATATATTCGAAAACATGTAAAGGTCTCCTTCATACTCATTTTAAACAATTTGAAAAAAAAATATTTCATTAAAATATTTCTCTTTAAAATTAGATAATGATATCATTTCGAAAAATTTTAGAATACATTTTTAGGAAACATGGTTTCATAATAAAATAGATTTCCAACTAAAAAGAGAAATAAAGGTAGATTTTCTTAAAAACACTTGCTTAGTAATATTAATTAAAAAATAGTGGAAAATGTAAAAAATACATGAATATATCATGAATACGTAGAAAATAAGAATATTAATGACAGTTCTTGAGTTATGGATCACAATATTTGATCAATGGAAGCATAATAGTAAGAAATCCTGATAAAAGGGGATATTTTATTAACAAACTATTACCACTTCAGTAACTTTAACCCATAATTCAGAAGATATAATTAAATTAAATAAAGCATAAAATATCATGAAATAATTAGATTCATGATATAACATTTCAATAGGTAGTATATACACCCCATAAAAAAATATAGGTGTAAAACATGGAAATTATCTCAAATAAAGAAAATTGAGACAAAAATAACATTTCCGATTTGGTAAACATTTTAACAATAAAAACCGTGAAATAAAGATCATAACAAGGATATGTAAATACCCAAACATTTATGTAAAAGAAAATTATAATACATTCATGGGTATTACGAAAACCACATAATATAAATGAGTGGTGAATAAGGAAAAGGTCTCGTATAAATAAAAGAGAGATGAGAAAAACCTTACTACTTGATTAACAATAGAATCAAGATCCTCATGAGAGAAAAAAAATTATTTTAATATTATAAACTAATTAAATTAATTAAATTAGTTATATAAAATTTCATTGGCCATTATATTAACCATACAAAAGAAGTGAGTAGTGAATATGGAATTTATCACATGGAAAGAAAAAGTGACCTGAAATTCTTTAACTTGAAATCTTGAGTTATTTCATACATGTTAAAACCTCAGGTATAAAAAATATTATTTTATTATAAATCTACCACATAACCAAATTATTATATCTAATACTATATTTTATTTTTTTATTACTGTGTATCACTCATTTATTAAAAACTCCATGTTAATGTTACATTTTCGTAAATATTTTCTTTGTTTTTCGTATATGTTTTAACTTGTTATTCTTAATCATATCACTTAGATCATGACATAGTTATTTAAAAAATTTAAACCAAGATATAAATATAATATATATGTATTATTGATTTATTTTTAATACTCTTAAATTATATATAAATTTTAAATTGAATACACAATTCATAGAGATAGTAGGTCATATGTACGCATGGATGTTGCTCCCATTTTATTAATGCTTTGAAAAAAGAAAGTAAATTAAACATATTTGTATATATATAATATAATTAAAGTATAATTTTTATTTAATATACATCAAACACTTTCACTAAACTCATCCTTAATACATTCCACATAAAATGTGAATGAATTACATCGCCCTGAGGAGGCAGTAGTCCACGTGTCGACAAACAAAGTTTTCGTATTTGCACAAAATGAAAAGAATGAAGTTATTATTTAAATAATAATTAAAAACTAAATATATACATCATAATTATCATATAAATCAAATTAAAATTCATTGTACATAATAATTCCAAACCATGATTGGTGGTAAAATAATGATAAACATCAACATTTTGTGAGTCGGTAGTTCACTGTAAACAAGAACGATAAGTTTGATACCAATTATAGAAATATATGTAATTTTATTTATAAACCTTATAAAACAAATAATTATATTTATTATACTTAGGTTATTATATAATAATGAAATAATCATATTTGAGGTGGTGGAGAATGAAAATTAAACAAAGGAGCTTGAGAATGGATGTTACCTCTTCTTTGGGTAACTTTTTTTTGTTTTGCAACAAAGGGATTCCTTGGAAAAATTTCATACCAAATGTATGATTATAGAATTAAGGGAGGTATTTTGTATGATTATTGGAACATGTTTTGTGAGACCCAAATGGATTTAATGGGGTGAATAAGTGTTTGGGTTGACGTCCTCTTTATAGTTGATGAGGACTGGCATTCTTCTAAATATTTGAAAAGGGAATTCCACCCATGTTTTCCCATGTCATATAGATCCAATAATGGTCCATGTTAGATCCAAGGGAGTATAGAGTATAAATATGTCCATCCAATGGTGTTTTAAGAGGTTTATGGGTTATTGTTTCCATTAGGTTTATGGTTTAGTCCTTTTTTGAGCAATTGTTTCATTTAATCGCTATAATTAATTTCAATCAACTTTACAAATCTATTTGATCAGAAAAATAAACTAACCTAATTTGAAATTATAAATTATTATGAATCCATGTTTTGAATATGTTTTTTCAAAATTCTAATCAATTAAATGATATAATGTAATTTAAATTTAATCCTCCAAATAGGATGACAAAACTAGGTTTTAAAGTAAAAATATTCCAAATATTGAGTTTTTTATATCCAATTTCAATGTGAAATTGATAGAAATACCCCAAATTGATGTATTTTATTTAAAATTTTTCTAATTAAACTTTAAACCAAAACTAAAATATAAATTTTCGATATAAATAAATTTTATTAAAAAGTAGTATGGAATTAAAATTTATTATTATCAGTATTCATCAAAAAATAAAACTTCCCCAAAAAATAAATACAAATTACAAAAAGTAAATAATTATATCATGCTTCAAAAAGTGAAGTTTATTTATAGAAATAAAAATGATAAAAGTTTCAAAATTCACATTTAAACTGGGCTATCCATTTAAAGGCAATAAAATTACCTTTTAAAAAAAATACATCTTTTTATTTATAAAATTGGATTGATTCCTTTCTTATACCATTAAACTATATTTGATGACTATAAAAATATTTATTTAGTATATAATATATAATTTTTATTTAAAATTTCATCATAAATTATTTATTTAATTTATTGAGATAAAATTTTGTTTCTCAGAAAAATAGTTTTCTTATGAATATAATTTCTTTATTTTAAAATAGTTTTTACATTCAATTATACTAATTTATAACCAAATGATTTCTTCTATATACATATTTAATTCATATTTTAAACATTTATTTAATATTATTTTTAACTTCCTTTCCAATTTCTTGGTGGTAGCTATAAAAATACATCAATAACCATATTAATAGTATATTGCAGTTTGGTAAAAGTCTATCTTCTTTGTAATAAAATGTATTTCCACAAACCTAGTTACCCGTAGTTGGTGAATTATTTTAATAAATTGGCATGATTACGTGGAATCAAGTCTCAAAAAACCAATCACTTTAGTAGTCTTAGAAAATATATTACATACAGGAATGTTACATTACACATTAGAAAATAAAACAAAACATAAATGATCCATTGAGAATTCCATTAATCCCCAAACTTAACACTGCCTATCAATAATAATACAATTCTTGGAATCCTAGGAAAATAAAACATATGAAAGCGATGAGATCAGATGCTCAGTAAGGATAACAATATAGCGGAAACATTAATAAATAAGAATAAACATTTAAGGAAATGTATAAGACTAAAACAAAATGCTTTTAAACATAAACTTCAGCATAATATGGAAAAGTTAAATCAAATAATTCTATTTATTTATTCACATGGATATTCTACTAGTAGAATAGTCACATGTAATATCAATATCCAATTTCATAATGTTGGAATGCATAATGCCAGACTTCATAACCTTGTCGTCAAGGCCTTGTTCCAAGACTACAAATAATAATTTTTCAAGGCCTTGTGTGAAGACACTAGTTTGTATCATGAGACTTACTGATGCATCTTGGATCTATAGTGTTCTCCACCCGTCACTTACTAAGTCCAATGCATTCATCATATGAAAAGGTTTAAACATAACATAAACATTCATATTGAAACTATAATATGATATGTCAATACTTTATCAATAAACTATGAATGGTATAAAAATAACACATCTACAGTCAAACATATCAAAAAACCTTAAATACAATATAGATGATTTGTATCATAATAAATCAACTTCAAATGAGTTTAAAATCCATCAAAGGATGTTGACATAGATGAAATCAAGACTTTTTGATAGAAATGACTCTTTCTATTTTGAAATCATATAAAAGTCATGTAATTATAAAAGAAAACATATATTTTGAAAATATTCTTATAATATTTTAAGGGAAGATTCAAAGGTGTTATAATGGTAGAGAATAACCGCACCGGCCGTATAAGTTAAAAAAATTCTTACTTTAATTTGTCAAAAATATCATAAAGTACTTTGTTTTAAAAACAACAGAAATATTCCTTTAAAACCCTTTTATAAAAAGTAAAACAAGGTTATAAATGACTATAACCCATAGTATAGTAAATATTAAAAATTTTTTGAAATATATTTTTATGAAAAATGTATTTGGATGATAAAGAGGTCCCAGTAGATGCTTACGTAAAAACAACCATGGATAAGTAATGAGTTGTAAAATTAACCCTTACCTAGTAATTTTTCTTAGTCGAGGGTAGGTTAACCTCTTATATAAAAGTTAAATCATTTTTATTAAATTATACTAGAATCATATACATAAATATGATATGAGATAAGATCTTCCAATATTGTTTTCCTAATAATATTTTAGTAGTATCATCATTTCGGTTGTTAACTGATCCATTTTCCTTTATATATTTGGTTACATAAGCCATGTTAGTTATGGATAGGATTTATCCTATTCATATCCAGAATGATATCAGTATTTAAAAATTATTTTTAATCCTCAAATGAAAATTAGTCTTGAATGGTTGCGATGGGGAATGACATCTCATCACATTCGTGGAGACGACAATCCGTACATACGCACGAGGGAAAATATCATTATATTGATGGTGAAATCATTGGTAATTGGATGATATATCATATATATAGAATAATTAACATGTTAGTTTATTATTTACATCAGTTATACTCATTATTATACCCATATGAATATTTATGTATCTGAATATAAAGTACACCATGATGTGGAGATGGTAAGCCATAGGTACGCACGTTTGGTGACTTTGTTATTTATAGGATGGATTGAATAATGAATATATGTGTAATATATTTATAATAACATCAAAGTATGTAGGAGGTATTGGAGTTATTATTTTGGTATGGAAACAACAAAGAAAGAGGAAGTGGAAGATGAAATAAACTTGAATGTGGGTGGTGAAATTATTACCTCTTCTCTAGGTGTTTCCTTTTGACTTGATCAAAAGGTCTCCTTAGGTTGGATTTATGATCAAATTAAGGATTCAATGATTATTTGAGTGAATTTGAGAGTATATTTGGGTAGGTTTTTGCCGAGCCAAATGGCTTTGGAGATGTGATTTTGAGAGAAGGATAGGTGCCCTTTAATAAGAGGGGTGAGGGTCACTTTAGGAAAAGATTTAAATAATACATTATTATACAATCATATTAGGTTTATAATGGCTCAAAATTAATTTATTTAGATCCATAGGTGGTTATGGGTCTAAATCCGTTCAACCAAAATGTTTTAGTCAAGTTTATGTTACCATTGTAACCTTATCTATTAAATTTAACTCTTAGTTAAATAGTTTAACTTTTACCATGTCTTCTTATATTCTTACACTAAATGATTAACAAACTTACTCTAAATATCAAATAGAACCTAAAGTGGTTAATTAATGACATATATAATATTATTTAAGCTCTTTGGCCAAACCATAGAATTTTAGGAATATTATATCAACCAAAAATATAGTATTTGTTTTAAAAGTTAATTTTTGTCAATTTTGACACTATTGGGTACTTTTTCAGTCATAAAAACCTTATCACTTAGAAAAAAGTTTATCTAATAAACCCTATCATGTCATATTAAACTAGAAAATTAGTTTAATTTATCATAAATTTTAATTAACATTTATTTGGATATTTATAATATCAATTACTTTAATATTTCATTGATAAAGCATTTACTGCATCAAAATTGTGTAATAAATAAATTAAATTATTTAATGCCTAAAATTTATAAATAAACTTCCATTATGTAGAAAATAATTTTATCTTTCTAATTAATATTTTTAGTCGAATTTATATTGTGTATAACACTATATTAAAAATGTTTTAGTTAATAAACTTTGAATTTAACAATTTTAACTCTTCTTTAAATAAAATAATGACAAATGTCCTAATCTAATCAATGTGTACCTAAAGGATCATATTTTATACCTAGGGTTATTGTTTGTCGAATTACACTTATCCAAAAGAATTAGGACATGTTTTAGGGTAAATATAATATCATTTTTACCTTTAATTACCCTGTTTACATTTAACAATGCCAAATAAAGTCAAAAGTTACTTTTCACCAAAAATTATTTTCATCTTATTGAATCAAATTTTACTTACTGATGTAAACCGTGCTTCTTGGATTTTTTAAATTCAACTCACAGATGCGGTAAAAGTAATTTTTATGTAAATTTGCAAATGCACCTAGAAGGAGGGTAAAATATGGTAAAAAGTTCAATAAAACTTTATACATCTAATTGTATTATAAAATGACTCCAATGAATTAAATTGAACTAATATAGGTATTATTAATCTATTGTGACTATCAATAAATTTAAATAAAATAAAGAATTCTTTAGCTAAAAAGTTGATTTTAAACAAAAAAGCATTGTTTTTCACTATTCATCAAAAATTGAAAGTTTTCAGAAAAAAACCAAAAATTCACCGAAGCTATTTTTGATATTCCAAATTAAAAAATGAAGTTTATATTAACCAATTAAAAACATAGAAGTTTCATTTATTAATTTCAAATTAATTCCCATTATCAAAACCAAAAAGTGGGTTTTTAAAAAGTAAAAACTATTAAAAGCATTACTTGTGTTTCTGTCAAATTTAAATGTAAAATTACATATAATGACTTAAATAGTATTAAATGATAAAAATATAGTATAATTATAATTCAAAACCCTTCACACTTATAATTTCACACTATAAATTATTTTTATTAAAAAAGTTGTTTTCAATTAAAATTTAGCATCTTTCACTTTTTGTCAAAATAAAAAAGTTATCAGAAAAGTACCAAACATTTATCAAAACTAACATTTTATGTCCCACTTCTAAATTAGAGTTTAATTTTATTAAATTTAATATATAAAAGTGTCAAAATTGTTTTTAAAAAGGATTTTCCATTAAATAGGTGGTAAACTTGTATTTTTTTTAAAAATACTTATTTTATCTGAAAATTTAAAATTTTCCTTATATTATGTCTAAAAAACACAAAATATGAACGTTAAAATTATATAGAATATATATAAAATAAAAAATTTAGTTAATATTTTACATAAACACTTTTTTGAATGGAAAGTTTGGTAAGTCGTGTTGTGCTCGAACTCGGTGTTGCATGTAGCGCATGTTATCAAATTACTTTACTGAGATAAATTACTATGAAATAATAGGGTGTTACATTCTCCCCTCCTTCAATAAATTGTCTCCTCGCAAATTTAATTTGTTATTCAAAAATAAAAGGTTAAAAATAGAAAAATACATTTGTGTAAAACCCACATTGGAAATTGGATTAATAAAATTTAGTGTTAATAAAAAGGAAAGGGAAATGATAAAGTCCCCAACAAAAAATGATCTTTATTAGGAGAATATTTGTGATATTTAAAGACACATAATTGGTTGGAAAAAAATATTCATAGGGTGTTATTGAGGTCATCAATCACAAACAAGTGTAAAATTGAGGGCCTCAAAGGCATTAATCTACGATGATTTAAAATATCATCGGTTCAACGAAACATAAGAGATTAGGATAACACATTTTTTGTTTTAATATCCCTTCCCTAATGTTTAAGAATTAATTTATTCACAGAATAAGAAATATATATATATATTCTTGACATGTTGAGTTTCATCCTTTAACTAATTCCAACCACAAACTCATCATTCACTCCAAAAGATAATAGAATTCAAAAATATTTTATTAATCATAATCGTATAGGGTTCAAAAAATAATGAGATTATATTTCATTTGTTAGAATATTAAGAAAGCTGCATTATATAAACCAGAACATCATGTATGTCAATGGTAGGTGATCCACCCTTGTCGCCCTTTGGTTGTGGGTTCAAGTCTCAAGGCCTTTCCAGACGTGATGGGTTGTCACCCAACCTCTGGTTTTTCCATTTTATGAAAATATAAAAATAATCTCATGAAATAATTTAACCTTAACAATAGTATCCAATTTCAAACTTAATTGATTCTAACCTTTAGAATTATCCAAAATACTTCTGTCCAAACTCGCAGTCTAAAATTTATAAGGAAGTTAAACAAAATAAAGATCATTTTTTCCATGTAATAACATGTGAATACTTTCATCATGTATTCTTTTAAAACATTATAACACCCTGAATACCATAAAACCATATTGATTACATTCATGCTCACTTATTCCTTATAGAATATTGGATATACTCCTTCTATCCAAAAATGTTGTAAACTCCAACAATGATGGAATATACAAATCATTAATCAGTTTGAAGGTAGTCCATAATATCTAATATAATTTATCCAAATAAATCATATATTATACCAAAATCACTACCTCAGCATCAAAACCATATTATTGTTTATCATTCTTTGAACCATATATTTTCCAAAAACATTAACCTACTATTTAGTCACTTTTCATGGTTCCACATAATCACAATTCCTTAATGAAATTGTACTTCAGTACAATCCTTGTATACTTTATAATTATTATAACATGTACATCATTAATACAATACTCAAATGACACAATACTTTAATCACATCATAATAACTCTAATCATTCCTCTTCATCTTCGGTAGTAGCATGACACGATTATTATCTAATAGAAACATTTGGGGTATAATTTGATTATTTGGGCATTGATTCGTGTAGTATCACAACTCCATACAGATGAAGAATTGTACATTTAAAACCTTTTTATTACCCCAGCAATCACATACTTGGTTTCCTTTTTCTCCACACTTATAACAAACACCCATTCCCTTCAATCATTTACCAAGGTGATTCTTTCCACAGTTATCACATATGGGAAAATACTTCTTTCCCCTTTTCCCTTTATCCATCTTTCTCTCTTCCATCCTTTTCTTCTCTTACTTCCCTTCAAATGCATAGGACTCAGAGGATTCTTTACTTATCTTATTAACACATGATACTATTTTTTCATATGATGATAATACGTGGGAGACAATTTCCTTTTTCAATGTTTTCTTTATACCATGAAAGATATGATCCTTCTTAATATTTAGATCATGCATATTGCTATAATTCTCATTGTGTATACTAGGCGCCATTTCTAAAAAATGGCATACACTAGGTTCATTTATGAATCGCAATTCAAAATTCTAAACTTGTAAAATACCAAACATAAATTGAAAAAATAATGCATATAATCTATAATCATAAAATGTTTTTTTAGGATGTATTTAATCCAAAATCCATCATAATGTCTTGTAATGAAAATGTAAATTATCCTAAGCATATCCCCCGGGAGTCTCGTAACCAATAGTGTGGTAAGGACCACTGTCGTGTACCAGGATACCTCGGGTCTAACCTGATACTCATTGTCAGAGTTTTCACTTCTAAGTACTTCTGTTCCAGTGCCTCCTGTACCTGCTCATATCCAGAGATAGATGTATTGCTCAGAAAATATACAAAATCTCTACATTTCCAAAATTCTAGGACGTTCTTCTATACTAATCCTCAAAGTCTATTTTAGGGTAATGTTCTCTAATAAGAGTTTATGTAAATCTATTTCCAAGGTTGTTGCTAAACTTCTTTGATACCAACTGTAATGCCCCGACCCCAGTTACCCAGAGTCGGTGCATTATTTTAATATATTGGAATGATTACAAGGAATTATGTCCTAAAAGACAGATCAGTTTAGCAGTCTCCGAAAATAGATTACAAACATGAACATTACATTACACATTAGAAAATAAAACACAATATAAATGATCCTTTGATAATTGCATTAATCACTTAGATTAACTGTTCTTATCAATCATAATACACTTCTTATAATTCTTTGAAAATAAAACATAATAAAAGGGGTGATCTCATATGCTCAGTAAGGATAACAATATAGCTAAAACATTCATAAATGAGCATGGACATTTAAGGAAATGTATTACACTAAAACAAAATCCTTTTAAACATAAACTATAGCATAATATGGAAAAGATAAATCTAATAATTCCATTTTCTTATTTACACATATATTATACTAGTCGAATAATCATATGTAATATCAATATCCAATTTCATAATGATGGAATGCATAATGCCAGATTTCATAACCACAAAGTCAAGGCCTTGTGCCAAGACTACGAATATGATTTTTTCAAAGACTTTTTTCAAGGCACTAGTTTTTCTCATGAGACATACCGAGGCATCGAGGAGCTATAATTGGCTCCACCCGTCACTTACTAAGTCCAATGCATTCCACAAATGAAATGGTTTAGACATAACATAAACTTTCATATTAAAACTTGCATAAAAATGTCAATAATTTATTAGTAAATCATGAATGGTATAAAAATAACACATCCATGGTCATACATATCACAAAAAATTAAATACAATATGAATGTTTTTTATCATAATAAATCAACTTTTGAAAAGATTAAAATCCATCAAAAGGTGTTGACATAGATGAAATCAAAACTTTTTGAGAGAAATACCTATTTCAATTTTGAAAACATTTTAAATTCTTGTAATTATAAAAGAAAACATTTATGTTGAAAATATTATTATAATATTGTAAGGGATGCATGAAATGTGTTATAATGGCGGATAATAACTGCACTGGATGTATAAGTTAAAAACATTCTTACCTTAATTTGTTTAAAATGTCATAAAGTACCTTGTTTGAAAAATGACGGAATGATTCCTTTCAAATCATTTTAATAGAAGTAAAACATGGGTGTAAATGAATTTAACCAATATTCTAGTAAATATTAAAAATGTTTTTAAATATATTTTGAATAAACATGGATGTGGATGATAAAGAGGTCACATTAGATTCTTACGTAAAAACAACATATGATAAGTAAAGAGATTGTAGAATTAAACCTTACATTATACTTTTCTTTGGTCAAGGGTAGGTTAACCTCCTATATAATAGTTAAATCATTGTTATAAAATTATAAAATAATCATATACATAAATATGATATCATATATTATCTTCCAATATTGCTTTGTTAATAATATTTTAGTAGTATCATGGTTTCGGGTGTCAACTGATCTGTTTTCCATTATATGCTTCGTTACGTAATCCAGTTTTGTTATGGATAGAATGTGTCTTATTCATATCCATAATGATATCAAGTCTTTGAAAATTATTTTTAATCGTCAAATGAAAATTATTTTTGAATGGATATGATGGGTAATGACATCACATTGCGTTCGTGGAGACGATAATCCATACGTATGCACGAGTGACAATATCATTATATTGATTGTGAAATCCTATGTAATTTTAAGGTATATCATATATACAGAATTTTTAACATGTTATATTTATTATTTAAATCATTTATACTCATTATTATACCCATACAAATAATGGAGTGTTGGAATAACAAACTACACCACGACGTTGAGACGGTAAGCCATACCTATGCATGTATGGTGACTTTGTCATTTATAACAAGGATAGAATATAGAATATGGTTTTACCATATTTGTAATAACATCTCAGTATGTAGGAGGTACTGGATTTATTATTTTTTTAGGGAAACAAAAAATAAAGTGGAAGTGGAAGATGAAAAGAACTTGAAAGAGGGAGTTAAATTATTACCTCTTATTCGGGTGTTTTCTTTTGAGATGATCAAAAGGGATCTTTAGGTTGGATTTATAATCAAATTAATGACTATAGTTTGATTTGAGGGATGTTGGTAGTATACTTGGGAATGTTTTGGCCAAGCCAAATTGATTTGGAGGTGTAATTTTGAGAGAAGGTGAAGTGCCCTTTTATAAGGGGGTGATGGTCACTTTAGGAAAAGATTAAAATATTAATTTATTATACTATCATATATGGTTTATAATGGCTCCAAGTGAATTAATATAGAGCCTTAGGTGGTTATGGGTCGACATCCTCTCAACCAATAGGTTTTATACAACATTATGTTACAATTGTAACCTTATCTTTTAGATTTAACTCTTAGTTAAATAGTTTTACTTTTACCGTGTCTTCATGTATTTTTACACTATATGGTTAATAAACTTACTCTAAACATCCAAGAGAACCAAAAGTGGTTCATTAATGACATATATAACATTATTTAATCTCTTTGGACAAAACTTAGAACATTAGTAATATTATATCAACCAGTAATATATTATTGGTTTTAAAAATAAATTTATGTCAATTTGGACACTATTTGTGATTTTGTATTTGTGAAAGTCAAAACAACCTTATCACTTAAAAAAAATTAACAAATAAACCCTAAAATGTCATATTAACCTAGAAAAATTTTTAATTCACCAGAAGTCTCAATTTTCATTTATTTGGATATTTATTATATTATTTATTTCAATATTTCACTAATAAGGTAATTACTCCATCATCATTGTGTCATAAGTAAACTATATTATTTAAAGTATAAAAATATGAGTAAAATAAAATTATGTAGGAAAACATTTTATCTTTTTAATGAACATTTATAGTCTAATTTATATTATGTATTGTTGGCGCCAAAATATGGCCCGCAAGAAAGGAATGAAAAAAGGCTGTTGTGCTGCCTCGCGAAGCACCCTCGCGAAGCATCGCCGCGAAGCATCGCCGCGAAGCACTCTCGCGAAGCCCCGTCGCGAAGCGCCCCGACCCTCGCGGCCCTGCGAAGCTTCAGAGGCGGTGATTCTCCACGAACGTATTTGATGTTCGCGAGCCGCCGCGAAGCTCCAGAGGTGGTGATGCTCCGCGAACGCATTTGACGTTCGCGAGCCGCCGCGAAGCTCCCGAGGCGGCGCACGAGTTCTGCTTCGCGGCGCCCCTTCCCTATAAATACCGGACTCCCCTTGAGTACCGAGGACGGACGATCCGGCCTTTCGGCTTCTCCTCTCCCGAATCGCGAAGCACTCTTTGCCCGGGGAATCATGAGCTCCGCGAGGTATTCTTACTTCGCGAGACGACTCTACTTTGTCTCGTTTTGAGCCCCTCTTCTGAGAGGGATGCCCTTCGCGAAGCTCAAGGGAATTCGCGAAGGAAGGGGATTCCCAAGGGAACCCGGGCAGCCATGGAGCACTTGTGCTTCGCGAAACACCCAACCCAAACTAGTGATCCCTATGCTAAGGCATGATCGCTCCACATCGCGAAGCGGACTGCTTTCCAGGACCCTCCTTCGCGAGGCACCCCTCCTTCGCGAGGCAGTGCTCTGTTCCACTTCGCGAAGCACCTTCCATTCACACCCATGCCCCATGTTAAGGCCAAGGAACTCCACATCGTGAAGAAGACTGCTTTGCAGGACCCTACTTCGCGAGGCACCCCTTCTTTGTGAGGCAGTGCTCCACGAACACTGTTCCACTTCGCGAAGCACCTTCCATTCCCACCTGCTCCCCATGCTAAGGCCAAGGCACTCCACTTCACGAAGCACACTCCTTTGCTTAGCGATTCCTCTTCCCGTGCGACCCTCCAGGTTTGCATGATGTGATTTCAAAGTCCCATGGACAATACCACTCGTAGCGTTGCTTCGCCTAATGCTTCTTCGCATAGGCATGCTAACGGCTATTGCTTCTTCACATAGCCACGCTAACGTGGACCCCTCGATGGTTCGTTCCACAACCCCCCATGACCATGGCCTTACTGGTACCTTCCCTTCCCCAAGGACCAGAGGGTACCGGTTATGTAAGTCCTAAGGGTGTGGAGTGAACCCACCTCATCCGAGCTGCAGGACGTTAAACTGCCAAGCACTGCGTCCTCAACACATGACGTTAAACTGTGATCCGACCAAGTGTCTCTCACGAAGGGTCCCCCCAGCTCGAGCATTCTTTACACCACTCATCTCCACGGGAATAGAATCACCCATCCACAAGGGGTGATATCCTCCTTTTCGGAGTGGCGTGTGTTCGTAGGAGGAGGGCTGCCTCAGAGTGTAAGCCCCTAGCCTCTCAACGGATGACTGCACCCCTGCATCTCCGTACTTCCCCACTACCAAGGTTAGTGGAGGGCGTGATAGGGAACGAGGCACCTCCCACCATTGGTCCCAAATCCCTCTTTCACTGCGCTTTGTCGTGCTTCGGGTCTCCATCCTGGAATAAGTCCCAGCACCATGGGCAGCCTAACGCGTAAGCCCCTCTTCGCTTCTCACGGACGCATCTTTCGCGACGTGATCGTCAGGTCCTTGCAACCTCTTGTTTCTCACACCGAGCATGACTCACGTGGGCTTAGAGTGAGCACCGACCCTGACACCCATTCCCTAACGAACTACGAGGACTTTGATCCATGCCAAGGCATGGTACGTAGGAAGCCTTCCTGAGGTTCAAGTCCACCCGTCATTTTACATCGGGTCCCATTCCCGTCCAGCACGACGTTAAACTGCATTCTGGTCCAATGGCAAGCCGTTGCGACTCATCCCATTTGAACTACGAGGACATTGATCCATGTCAAGGCATGGTACGTCGGAAGCCTCCACGAGGTTCAATCCCACCACTAGTGGACTCACGGGTCTACTTTCACATCGGGTCACACCCGCGTCCTGCATGACATTAAACTGCACACTCCCATCCAGCATGACGTTAAACTGTATGTCTCCTTGTCCTGCATGACATTAAACTGCACACCCATTCCCTAGAAAACTATGAGGACTTTGATCCATGTCAAGGCATGGTACGTAGGAAGCCTTCCATAGGTTCAAGTCCACCACTCATTGGACCAAGGTCCACTTTCACGTCGGTTCTCCGACAAAGCCCCATTTGAACTACAAGGTCTTTGATCCATGTCAAGGCATGGTACGTAGGAAGCCTCCACGAGGTTCAAGCCCACCCATCATCCAATTCACGTCGTGTTCTACCTATGTCCAGCACGACGTTAAACTGCAATTCCAGTCCGACGGCAAGCCGTTGTCACTAAACCGAACTACGAGGTCTTTGATCCATGTCAAGGCGTGGTACGTAGGAAGCCTCCATGAGGTTCAAACCCACCATCTGGTCGTTCCGAACTCATTCACGTCGGTTCTCCCCCGTCCCACATGACGTTAAACTGTATTCCCCAATCCGAACTACGAGGACATTGATCCATGTCAAGGCATGGTACGTAGGAATCCTCCTAGAGGTTCAAGCCCATCTCCCATTGGACCAAGGTCCCTCATTTACGTCGGTTCGCTGACACCCAATGCCTGTCGTTCATTCACGTCAGGGTTCATTATCGTCCCGCGTGACATTAAACTGTATTCCATCAATCCTATGAACTACGAGGTCTTTGATCCATGTCAAGGCATGGTACGTAGGAAGCCTTCCCAAGGTTCAAGCCCACCACTAGTGGACCCACGGGTCTACTTTCACGTCGGTTCGTTGGCGACGTCCATCGGAACAAGGTCTACTTTCACGTCGGTTCGTTGGCGACGTCCATCGGACCAAGGTCCACCTTCACGTTGCTTCGCCGGCGCCTCCTGAACTACGCAGACTTTGATTCCCTTCCACGGGGATACGTAGGAAGCCCCTTCAAGGCTCAAGCCCAACTTCACTGTCACCCCCCTGCGATGGTCCCGTTTCATTCCCCCTCCACTCCATTCATCTACCTATCACCCATCCTGATTCTCACCCGGACCTCATGTCTCGGTGAGACCAATTCGGTATGCTCTTCTTCGCGGCCGCCCCTGGGCTAGCCCCGGTATCGGCATTCCTTCAAGGGAAATCCCTCAATCCGGTCTACCCTAGCTAATGCTCTGGTTGGGTTGATCCGTCTCCGCTGGACGTTAATCTCGCGGCGTACCCTGTGTTAAACACGGGATGCTGAGGAAAACCACAGATACGTGTCTATGAAATATAATTCCCCGCGCTCGATGTGGGATGCCTCGGGCTTCCACGCCCTCGAGAAGCCCTGTGACCAGGGATAACAGACAGACATTCCAGGCCCCCAGCATCCAGACACGCTACTGATGCCTCAACATGACTACTCCCTCAACTGAAGGTTGCTGCCCTAACCAGACCCCTTGGAATGTCCCGACAGAAGCAGTGTAATTAACTGGTGTCCATGGAAACATGGCACTAGGAAGAGTTTCACGAACTACGTATGAAATCTATGAGGGAGACCCGGACTAGGTGACGAGTTCTGAGGAGGAATCCCCAGAAGGAAGAACCGACATCCCATCATCCCGTTTCAATCAAGGAGCAGACGTCCCTGAATAAGGAGCGAATGCCGCCCGCCTTTGGAAAGCGGGAATGCGAGGCAACAGAGCCGCGCGTCCTCCTCCGCGCGACAGACGGATGCGCGCGCGCCCCGGCGAAAGCGTCCGAAACAGAAATGGTGAACCCGACGTGAAAGTCTTCTCCTCAATATGGAGATTAGTAGCGTTCGAGATACCAGTAGATTGACGTGTCACCGGATCCAGATATCTGGCTCCTGGTCCCGCAAAGCAAATGGCGGGCCTGTCGTGAAACTCACCGAAAGTCGGGGCAGTAGAACGTGAGGCACTCCGTTCTGCAGCGTGTTGGCGTGGATCCTTCTTACCGACGCGGAGAATGGAAGGACGCTAGGGCACTGGTCGTCGATCCTTTTCCCTCTCAGTACTAATGAGTTGATCCCTTCGTTTCTCAGGAACCAGGTTGCTGTTACAAAGACGCGATCACCGCCCGCTAGCCTACACAGGGGCAGGGGCAATGTTGCCACAGCCGCCCCACATGGCGCCGCTACCGCCACAACGGATGACACATCGCGGAATACGGGGCGCCCATGCCCCCTTTCCCCATCAGAGATCACCCAGCGAAGGGTGATCAACATCCTCGTGCGAAGATACGAGGAAGAAGGGGTCATCCCAACCAGGGATATGGCCCGCCTGGACCTGGAGGCCTCCAGGCCCCGCTGTCAACGCTGCCCTAACAGGCCGCGCAGGGAGCCCCTGCTCCCCACCCCAACGTTTAACCGTTTAAGGAGCCTATCTCCGGAACGCCTTGACGACTCCTCTCCTTATGCTGATGAGGCGGGCGACGTTCGGCTCAGCCCGCTCAGGGTCCCGACCCAAGGGCTCCAGGAGAGAGCTCCCGCCCGGCCGCATCAGCGCCGCCGTCCGGCCCCGCAGGAAGAGCAGGCAGACTACGTCCCTGCACCACCTGCACCAGCTCGCTTGACCTGACGTCAGCACCGGGCACAGGCTGAGGACGCTCGCCTAGGCGTGTCAACATCGACAGATACAGTGGGCAGAGCCACTGCCGACGTACATCGTGAAGCCCCTGCATACACTAAGCAGGGGCACTCCTTCACTCAACCAGGACCGAGACCCCAACCGTCCCATGGGCAGGCTGGGTTGACTCTCCAGGTTGCAGGCCCAACTGGTGATCGTCGCGAACTAACCCGCGGTGATGTCAACCCGTACGGAGGTCCTCCCCGTACCACTACTCCACAGAGCGCGGACTCTCCCAGCTCCGAATTTCATCATGGAGGCATGCCTCGTGCTACCTCTATCCCGAAGGAAGACTTGCCCCATGGTAGTAACGCTCAGCGCGGAAATCTTTCCCGCGCCCACTATACAGGGTATAGAGTCCATCTTCCTGCCCCGGCCGCCAACCTGAAGGCACCGTCCATCTGGTCCTTCTCCAACGTGGGGGCCCTTTCTACGTCCTCTCTGCAACCGGCGAAGGTCCTCCTCGCCCCAGCAACTCGAGGAGTGAAGGTCAACCTCGCTCCACCCGCAGCGACCATGGAGGTCCTCCCCATGCTCCTGCCAATTCCAACAGAGGCCCCGCCTGCATGGGTGCTGTTCATGGAGGTCCTCCCCATGTACCCTTTGACATTTGCCCCGGTTCCCCTCGCACCTCGGCCATCTCGAGTGGGGGCCCTCTCTGCCATGGCGTCAGCGCCGCCCCGAGACTCCATGATAGGGATCAACCCTGTCCCGAAGAGCCACCCTGGGGGAGGAGAGCAGGTCGTCGCTGCCACAAGAAGAGTCTTGGGAAAGCCCGGGTGGAGATCAAACCTGCCCGCTTCTCCGACTCTAAAGCGGAATGTGATTCAGCGATGGAACCTTCTCCCCGCTCCTCCGTATCAAGGACTGGGGCAGGAACCAGATGTGTTAGCCTCATTCTCCCGGAATGTGAGGTCCACCAGATTCCCGTCTCTCTCCGCAGGTACATCCAGGAGGAAGAAATCTTGGGAATTCCGCAGGTCCCGACCGCGCAATCATCGCCATCGTCACCAGAAGCGCCCTCTACCTCTGCCAGAGATCACAGAGAGCTGTTTTGGGGACCAGCGATGGTGGAACGACGACATGACCAGTCACCAGTAGCCTCGACTCTTGTGCCGGAAGTTGTGGCTATAATACCATTATACCGTGACATCGCGGCCAGGTCACCTTGCTCTTCGGAGGATGGCCTGGAATTCGGCGGCCAGTCAGCTCGCTTTCCGTACTCTTCGCCTCTGAGTTTTCTATCCCAGAGGTCCGCCTCGGTACCGCTACCGGTCCCTCAGCCGCCCCCGGTTGACGAATGGGGCAACACAGGGCCAGACCCAGAGTCCATACCCAGGAGCTTCTGGAGTATTTTTGCAGCGGATTACTTCCCGGAGAAGTTCTGGCCGACGGAAGCACTGAATTTTCGCGTACCGGAGTCTCTTACCCCTGAAGAAGTGGGGTGCTTTTGTCGAACCCTATGGGCGACAAAATTCCGCCTCCGTTACGAACGGGTGGTGTATCCCAGAAGTCGAGAGAACTTCGAAGAAATTGGCGAGCAGTGCCGCCTGATCGATGCGGCCGCACTCCTTGTGGCCCAGCACCCTGAGTCGCCAGGCCACCAGAGCACCCTTCAACGAAAATGCATTTAGAGTTTTAAAGCACTCCACAGGATCGTCAGGGAAGCCACCCCCCATGTGCAAGTCCGTGGTTGGGGACACTATGTTGCTCTACTCTTCGACCCTATCCGACGGCAGCCCGATTCATTATGTGATATCAAGGACATGCCCTCGAGAGGAGTCGCGGTCCACATGGCTGACGTCGTGGACAAGGAAGATGAGCTTGAATTCCTTGATGGAGACTTACCCCCTGAGGGCGTACCGCCACTGCTGGACCCATCAGGGAGAGTTACCCGTCAGCAGAGGAACCTGCTAGGCCTCCCCGTACCCACCGAATCGCTGGTGCTTGGTCGAAACACCGACGAGGGCAAGGAGCATGTCGGAACTGTCAAGCACTCGAACCCGTCCGCCTCTGTGAAGAAAACGGAAGAGGATCCTGAGAAGGCCACGTTACGCCAACAGCTTGCTGATAAGAAGAGGCTGGTCGACGAACTCTTTGCTGAGCGCTCCGCAGAGCGGCGACCTGACTATGGTGATCCCAGGCCGGGGCAGTAGGAGCAGGAACAATTTCCCCCCGGTGAGATGCCTCTAGGAAACCCTGATCATGCTACTGCCGCAGATAGGGCGGAAGCCAGAACGTATGGAAAGAGGGCCCGATACGTCTCACCGAATCCCCCCGAGCGACGGGGCAATCTGAAGAATTCAGTCCGGGTTCCCCCAGTTGCCCCACAGGTCGTCCAGCCAGTTGACCCACGAGTGGCCGAAGCCGTCTACCATGTTGAAGAACCTGGCAATGCACTTCTGGTTAGGGATCCCCGTCAAGACAGGGACCCCCGCCCGGAAGATCTTATTGCGGCGCTCACAGCCCACCTTGAAGCGTTAGAAACACGGCAGGTGGCGGTCCCACCGGATGGCAAGCCTTATCCCGCGTGGGTGGATGATATTCCCGCACCTCCGGGTTTTGGGAACCCCACTTTTTCGCCCTTCAACGGGATAGGGGACCCGCCTCAGCACTTGGCTCATTTCTCTTCCAGGTGTGGCCCCATGCTGGGGACCCCGGCTCAGCAAGAAGCCGCCAAACACCGATGTTTCGTACAAACATTGTAAGGTCCAGCATTCGTCTGGTACAGCCATCTCCCTATCAGATCGGTGACCGGTTGGGAGGACCTCCGCCGATAGTTCCTGTACCAGTTCAGCTCCACCACGCGGAAGACCAGCATCGTGGACCTCTTCAAGTGCAAGCAGAGGCTTGATGAGCGAGTTGCAGATTTCATCGCCCGGTGGAAGAGACTTATGTATTCCCTCGATATGCCACTGACTCAGGAGCAATTACTGATGATGTGCGTGGGGAACGTCAAGACAGAGCTGGTACCCTCTCTGATCACCCAGAACTACCCTGGAGGGTTCAGGGATTTCTCAGATAAGGCTCAGCGCCTCGAGGAAGCCCTGCAACAGGCTAGTCAGGCATGTTTGTTGCCCCCTATGATCCCATCCAGAAGGGCCGCCAGGGCTGAACCTACCGCGGTTGCCCAAATAGAAGCCCCGAGGCAGTTGGAGTTACTGCCGGTGGCACCACCCCCGCAACCCCGCAACCCCGCAGAGGTCCTCCCCCTCAAGCACAGGCTCCTACCCAGCAGCGATCGCCTCAGAACTGACAGGTTCCCCCGCGCAATGCGCCACCGCCACCTAGGCGAGACAATCAGGCATCGCCTCCTCGGCAGGCCCCTCCGGCCCCTCGTCAAGGCCAGGCCCCCAGGGCCCCGTATCCGGAAAGGAGGCACCAGACTTATTCATTTAACTAAAATCAGGTTCCTGGCTATTTCCGAAGTGCTCTAGAGCAAGGGATCGTGCGCCTGCCCGAGTGTAGAAGGCTGGCAGAGGCAAATCTCACCGATCACCCCAACTACTTCCCCTACCATCAGATTCTTGGGCACACCCTCAAGTAATGCTATGTGTTTAAAGACTGGATTCAAGACTAGGTCAATAACAACATAGTCAAGTTGGGCCCGGCACCAGCGCAAGTGGCGGGTGTCTTTGCAGGATCAGAGATCAACAGCGACAGCGAAGGCGAGTGGCAGCAGGTCCCCAACCGCGGATCCCAGAAATACGACAACTGGATGGCTCGAAAAACCGTCGTTCGTGCCCAAGGTATCATCCGGGAACACCTGAAGCAGTCGGGACCTCCAGAAGTAGTAGTCGGTGCCTCCGCATCATCTTCACAGTCGGCCCCTTCCCAAAAGGGCAAGCAGCGGCGACGCAAGAAGAAGCAACGCGCACCGCCAGTGCCGTCGTCATCCCGCACTCTCGGTGATTTTATGCCCCCTGAAATGGGGATTCCTCCCAGAATCTGCCCAGCGGTGGATGACTCCTCGAGCGACAGCCAGGGGTATGCTTCGGTTAACACCGCCGAGCTGGTAAAGCCCTATATGACCCCCGACGAGGGGGAACGCCAGGCAGACCTCCCCAACGTTCCCAGCTGACGTCAACGTCAGCAGAATCACAACCGCGCCGGTCATCGAGGTACATCAGCAGGCACTTATGGCCAAGCCGTGCACGCTACTGAGACCACGCAGCAGGCTCAGCGCAGAGCTCAGCATGCGCAACCCCATCTAACGCCCTCGGCTCTACCTCCACCGCCGTTTATGCTACTGGATTAGGGAAAGCTGCCTCATTCGTATGACAGTCAGTCTTGCCTGGCTACAGGCCAGCCTCTGCTGTCCAATCCTAGTCCGGTGACTTTTCTCCAGGCTTCTACTAGCAGGCAGTAAGATGTGCACAGTACTAGCCGATCTCCGGTCCAACCGGCAGGACCCGCTGTGCCTCCAAGTACTGAGCGACCTCCTGTAAGAAGAGGTTCACGCTTGGCACGAAAGTATGATGTCCTGAAGCACTTGGTCGGCATTCCGGAGAGGCTCTCCATCCTTGAGGCCCTTTTCCTGTCATCTGAAATGCGCGAGGCACTTGCCGAGGCCCTAAAGAGCCCCCTCCAGTTTGAGACGGAAGTGGCAGCTGCAGAAGCCTTCCATACCAAGGCGATTGAAAACGCCAAATGTCAGGTGGTTATCTCGTTCTCCGATAAAGATGAGGACCCTCCTATACAGGGGCACATTCGCCCGCTGTATATCACTGGCCACTTCAATGGCGTGGAAATCTGCCGCTACCTCGTTGACACGGGTTCCGGAATCAATCTAATTCCGACCCGAACGTTGCGAAAGCTGGGTCTGTCTGAAGGTGATTTAACTCCCTCTGACCTCAGGATCCAAGGGTACGACAGGACCGAGCAAACCCCAGTCGACAAGATCCGCCTGAAGACTCAATTCGGTTGTTTAATTGCTAGCACCGAGTTCATGGTCGTCTCTCAGGACACCGCCTACAACGCGTTGATGGGTAGGCCATGGCTCCATCTGCACGCGGCGGTCCCTTCGTCGTATCACCAGTGCCTCAAGTACTCGCTCAATGGTCGAGTAGGCGTGCTCCAAGGAGACGCGTCCCCTTTCGCTTCTTGTGAGGCCCGCTACCTGGATGCGGGTTATTACAAAAGTAAGGATAAATAGATCCTAGTAAGCGAGTATGAACCCGCCCCGGTCACAAGTGATCCCTGGGAAAGCATGGATGACGCCTACATCCTCCCAATCCACCGGTTGGAGGCCACGGCCCCCGACATGGGGCAATGTTTTGTTGTTACGGGTACGCAAGGAAGGCATATTCCCGTGTCCAAGCGACGTCGGAAAATCACCTCGTACTCCTACATCAACCAGGCTCAGGTGATCCCGGAACCTCCTACCCTTGTACGGTACCAGGACGTCAAGCTGATGACAATGGCAGTGCGCCATACGTGTCTCTTCCATCGGGCTGGAATCCACCGACTCAGGCCGACATGCCACCACTGCTTTGATATCATCAAACGGGGCCCCTTAGGCCGAAGTCCAGATGGGATAGGGTCGACTGCCTTCATTGTTGTGGTCTCGATGGCAAGTGAGTCTATCGATGTGATGACCGTTGCTGCCCAAGCCAGCACCAGCTGCCCCGCAGATCTTGATAGCCTAGAAGTATCTTCTGTCACAGGAAGTCCCCCCGCGGGTGGGGAGGAAGACCTGTAGGATGCTCCCCCGCCTTTGAAGAAGGCGTCTCTACCAAGGTTGATGAACTGGTACAGGTGAACCTTGGCAGTGAGGCAGATCCGAGACCCACATTGATCAGTGCAGCCATGCCCCTCAAGGAGCGGCAGCAGTACGTAGACTTCCTCAAACAGCACCGTGATGTGTTTGCCTGGAGTTACAACGAGATGCCAGGGCTAGATCCCCCGGTGGCCGTTCACCGTTTGGGCCTCCCGGCAAAACATCGTGGGTTTAACCAGCCTCCCAGGAAGATGCACCCTTCTCATGGTGATGTGGTTGAAGCCGAAGTTGACAAGCTTATCAAAGCCAACTTCATTAAGGAGGTCTAGTACCCCAAGTGGCTTGCCAACATTGTGACAGTCAGGAAGAAGAATGGGAAGATCAGAGTCTGCATCGACTTCCGCGATCTTAATCGCCATTGCCCAAAGGATGACTTCCCACTCCCGGTGACGGAATTGTTGATTGACGCCACGACGGGGTTCCAAGCCCTCTCTTTCATGGATGGATACTCCGGGTACAACCAAATCCGGATAGCCCCCGAAGATGAGGAGTCCACTGCCTTCAGGTCTCCCCAAGGTACCTTTTGCTACCAGGTTATGCCATTCGGTTTGAAAAATGCAGGTGCCACTTATCAGAGGGCCATGCATCTCATATTCAAACCGATCCACGGGACATTGGTGGAGTGCTACGTGGATGACCTCGTAGTAAAATCATGTCAGCGCCATGACCATCTCAAAGACCTTGACAAATTGTTCGGTTTCCTCCGTTCCTGTCACTTGAAGATGAACCCACTGAAGTGTGCCTTCGGGGTCACCTCCGGGAAGTTTCTGGGCTTTTTTGTCAGATAACGAGGTATCGAGATCGACCCGGAGAAGATCAAGGCCATCAGCCAAATGCCTCCCTCGAGAAACATTCGGGAGCTTTGAGGCCTTCAAGGCCACTTAGCCTATATACGCCAATTCATCGCGAATCTGGCCGGCAAGTGTAATCCCTTTTCCCGGCTCATGAAGAAGGGTGCCGCCTATGAATGGGATGAGGAGTGCTGGACCGCCTTTGAGGAAATCAAGTAGTATCTGCTCCAACCTCCGGTCTTGATGCCACCCGTCTCCGGAAAGCCGTTGGTCCTTTAGGTGACCGCCCTGGAGAGATCCCTTGGTGCGTTGCTCGCCCAGAAGAATAACGAGGGTACTGAGAACAGTCTCTACTATCTCATCCGCATGCTTCTCAATACGGAGGTCAGATACTCCCCCATCGAAAAGAGCTGCCTTGCGCTCGTATTCGCAGTGCAGAAGTTGCGACATTACCTGCAGCACCATGAGGTGAAATTGGTCTCCCGGGTGGACCCACTGAAGTACATCCTGAACCGCCCCATGATGACTGGCCGACTAGCACAGTGGGTGGTGATTCTGCAGCAGTTTGATATCAGGTTTGTACCTCAGAAGGCCATTAAGGGACAGGCATTGGAAAACTTTTTAGCTTCCCATCCAACCTCCGCAGATCAATCCTTGGACCTGGATTTCCCTGATGAGACGATTCTCTCAGTCGATCATGTTGTCCCGTGTTGGCAAATGCATTTCGACGGTGCCTCCCGGAGCCCCATTGGTAGGAGGCTCAACGATCCCAAGCTCAACAGAGTGGGCCTGGGTATTGTCTTCATTACCCCGGTGCAGGCCGTCCTGCCATACTCGTTCCTGTTGTCAGAAGGTTTCACGAACAACGAGGCAGAGTACCAGGCTCTCATCACCGGCCTCGAGTTGGCCCTTGAGATCCATGTTCCCCATCTACATGTGAAGGGAGACTCCGAGCTGGTAATCAAACAGGTTAATGGTGACTACGTCGTCAGGAAGCCAGAGCTTACGCTGTTTCTAGAGTACACCCTCCTACTAATGGCCCAATTCTCTTCTCGACCATCTACGTCAAGGGTCTCGGGTTCGTCAAACGCGGTGGTTGAAGCCACTCCCGACTGGAGGGCACCTTTTGTCGAGTATCTCCAAAATGGTCGCCTTCCGGACGACCGGGCCGAGCGCGAGCGAATCCGACGCCGTGCGCTGCAATTTACCCTCCAGAGCGGCCCCAGTCTTGAACGGATCCTTTATAAGCGGAGCTTCGATGGTGTCCTCCTCCGTTGAATCCAAGGAGTAGAGATACCTCAAGTTATGCAAGAGGTTCACGCCGGTTCCTGTGGCGCCCATCAAGCTGGGCCGAAGCTGTCCCATCAAATTCAGAGGTTAGGGTACTTTTGGCCCTCTATGATCCATGATTGTATTGAGTATGCCAAGAGATGCCACGCGTGCCAAGTCCACGCCAACTTCCTGCATCGGCCACCAGAGCCCCTCCACCCCACCAAGTACTCTTGGCCATTTGCGGTATGGGGGCTTGATGTAGTGGGACTGTATCCACCGACAATAGCCCGCCAGTGTAGGTTCATCCTGACTGCTACAGATTTATTCTCCAAGTGGGCAGAGGCAGTTCCGCTCAAAGAGTTCAAGGCCCGTTCCGTCGTTGACTTTGTGAGCTCCAATATTGTCCATTGATTTGGGGTACCTCACGCCGTCCTCACTGATAACAGCACCAACGTCCGAGCAGCTGAATTAATGAAATTGTACGCCAAGTATAACATCCGGTCGAACCATACCTCCCGCTAACACACGTAGGCGAATGGACAGATCGTGGCGTTCAATAAGAACCTCTCTAATATTCTGCAGAAGATGGTTGTCCAGAACAAGAAAAGTTTGCCGGACAAGCTCCCCAACGCCCTCTAGTCATACCGGACGACGACTCGCAACTCCACCCAGGTGACCCCATATTCCCTGGTGTATATAGCTGAGGCAGTCCTGCAAATTGAGATCCAGCTACCATCGCTACGCACTATAGTTTATGATCACCAGACATCAGATGAGGTAGCCGAGATCCGTCTAGCTGAATTGGAAGCACTGGATGAGAACCGGCTTCGTGCTCTACACAATCTGGAAAGGCATCAGGACAAGATAGCAAGAGCCTTCGACAAGAAGGTTCGTCTCCGCTCTTTTCTACAGGGCGAGCTGGTACTGGCCCTTCGAGCGCCAATGATTCCCGGTAGGAAACCGCCCAAATTAGAACCTAAATGGGAAGGGCCTTATATCATCCATAAGGTTTATCCCAATGGAGCATACTCCTTGGTGACCACAGATAGAGAGTGTATAACCCCCCCCCCCCACCAATGCCAAATTCCTCAAGAGATACTTTGCCTAGGGAAAAATGGTCTTGCATGACCCTAAACTACGAAAGGGTCCTGCATGACCCTAAACTGCGACATGGTCCCGCACGACCTTAAACTGCAACCCCGTACTTACTACAAGACGTTAAACTGCAAGCCAGTCAGGCCTTCCTGACCGAGACTTAGCCTCAGGCCCCTTGGCCTCCTTGGTCCCGCACGACCTTAAACTGCAACCCCGTCCTTACTGCAAGACGTTAAACTGCAAGCCAGTCAGGCCTTCCTGACCGAGGCTTAGCCTCAGGCCCCTTGGCCTCCTTGGTCCTGCACGACCTTAAACTGCAACGCCGTCCTGACTGGAAGAAGTTAAATTTCAAGCCAATCAGGCCTTCCTGACTGAGGCTCAGCCTCAGGCCCCTTGGCCTCCTTAGGCCCCTGCCCCCCCCCCCCCCCCGTCTTCACCGTGGTTTGGCCCCGGGCCCCCCTTGGTTTTTTTCCCCGACTTACCCTCTTGTGGGATTGTACGGTGTGTTGCAGGACTACATCCTCATTCACGTCGGATTACTTGCCGCGCCGTACACATCCCCAAATGAGATGCCCCTCATCCCGCATGACGTTAAACTGCATGTCAAGAACTACGTGTGGCTTGATTCCCATCTTCATGGGATACGTAGGAACGCTCGGACGCCTCGTCTTGAGCCCAGACCTAAGCATTTTTCTTCCACAATCCCCCCTGGGGGTAGTTTCCTTGGATGATCTTTGTGTAGCAGGGAGTAGGCTTTCTTAGCCCCTCTCATACAATCCCGCTCGCACAAGGATTGTAAGGGTCACACCATGTGCCCACTCCCGTTCTTCTATCCTCCCACGTCCTCACCGCCCGACGCTAAACTGCATGGCCTTCAAGAACTACGTATGGATTGATTCTCATCCTCATGAGATATGTAGGAACGCCCAGACATTTTGTCCGTTGGCCCAGCCCAAAAGCCAAAATCTTCCCCTCCGGTTAAGACATGGCAGGGTGCACACTTTTTCCCCAACTCACATCGAACAAGCCTCGACCCGGCTACACATCCCCCTGGAGATGTTTGCCTCTTTCATGGATGGATACAGCTATGATTCACCCACCCTTTGACTGGGATTCCATCATTTTTGCATACCCAGAGGGATCCCCAAGAACGGCCTGGATACTACGCCCAAGGGCTCTCCTATCGATACGGGCCAATGCCCCTGAGGGTTTTCAAGCAACAAGACGATACAAGTCCCGCGTTGCGAATTTGGTCAGTGTTCGACGCTCATTTTTTTCTCCCATACTGGGTCACCATAGAGCGATGTGTTTCGAACATGTTCAACAGTGTCCTGGATCCTCAGGTCCACCCCCAGATGTCCCAGACATCGAGTGCAGTGATTCATTCTGCCCCATCCCGTGGTGACAAACTTCCCCCCGGGTGGTGCTCGCGATTGGGCCCACGACCCTGATTCCCTGTAAGAGTGTACGGTGTGCTGTAGGACTACGTCCTCATTGACGCCGGGATCATGTACCATGCCATACGCCTCCTCTTACAAGGCCCATTCTCAGCCCCCTTGGCCTCCTCGGGTCCCCGACCCTCGTCCTCATGTAAGACGTTAAACTGGAGACCCGTCAGGCCTTCCTGATTGATGCCTGATCTTAGGCCCCTTGGCCTTCTCAGGCCTCTCCGCCCAATCTCTCACCTGGGGTGTACGGTGTGGTGTAGGACTACATCCTCATTCACATCGGGATCATGTACCATGTCATACGCCCCCCCCCCCCTTTAACGAGGCCCGGCCTCAGGCCCCTTGGCCTCCTTGGGCCCCTGGCCCCTCATCCTCTTTGCAAGATGTTAAACGGCAAGCCAGTCAGGCCTTCCTGACCTAGGCTCAGCCTCAGGCCCCTTGGCCTTTCCGGGCCACGGCCCAGGTCCTATCTTATAGGATCATATGGTGTAACATAGGACTACGTCCTCATTCACGACGGATTCTTCACCATGTCGTACACCTCTCTTGTTTAGGGGTATATTACTCTCCTCCTCGTCCCGTATGACGTTAAACTACGTTGGGAGAACTACGTGTGGCTTGATTCCCATCCTCATGGGATACAGGACCACCTGAATGTCTAGGATTCGGGTCCAGCCCCATCCCTCGGGAATCTTCATCTCATCTTGGCCCCTTGGCCTCCCCTCCTTCATGAGAGAATTATATGGTGTGGTGTAGGAATACGTCCTCATTCACGTCGGCCTTGTAATAACCATGCCATGTACCTCTCCCTCCTGAGCTGTTTCGTTGATCCCTTTTTCGACGGTTCACCAATGTGCCTAAGAGTACTCTGGTTTATTACCTGGAATGCTAAGCTTTACTTGGACACGTCCGCACCGCCTTCCAGGCTTTGTGTATCCCTGCATCAGGGCTTTCATCATCCTTCACACCCGGAGGGACCCCCAAGAACGGCCGGGATACTACGCCCAAGGGCTCTCCTACCGTTACGGGCCAACGCCCCCGAGGGTTTTGGAAAGAAAATCGATAAAATCATGCATTGTGAATATGGTCAGCGGTCGATGCTCGTTTGTTGTTCCCACTTCAGGCTAGCGCGATATGGACGCTGCGTTTCCACCATGGTTAACAGTTTTCCTCTCTCGCCACGCCAACCCATTAGGCCCAAAATTTCGGGTGCACAATTCACGCCCTTCATCACTTCATCGTGTCCAAGTAGAGTCTTGAAACTATTGGTACTTTTCCTCCGTGCATGTCTGCATGCTGGGGAAACAAGCCATGTCAAAGGTGTCCTTCAGGTCTCTCTACCAACTCCCGTTTGACTCCCCCCAAGTATTTCGATGAGGATACCCCCCTTGTTTCCCACACCGAGTTTAGCTCACGTGGGCTTAGGGATCGGGTTGACATCTGTGCTTACTCGGGAAGTTGTCACTGTTCATGGATCGAGCTCTAAGACCATAAACTAAGATTCCCATATGGAACTGCGTTCAGCTTGATTCCTGTCTCGATAGGATACGTAGGAATGCCCAGACCCCTTGTCTCTGGGCCCAGCTTGAGTTCAGCAAAGTCACCTCTCTAGTCCTGCCTTCAGGACCCCGATTACGGGGCTGCGTGGCGTAGTGAGGGACTACGTCCTCATTCACGTCGGGTTTGCAATAGCTGCACCACCACGCACACCCCCATTCTGAGGTTCAGTCCTCCTATTCCTTGTCCTGCATGACATTAAAAGGCACCCTTCAGAACTACGTGTGGCTTGATTCCCATCCTCAGGGGATACGTAGGACCACCTGAATGTCTAGGCTTTGGGTCCAGCCCCCATCTCCTGGTTACCCTCAAGTTGAGTCTCTTGACCCCTTGTAGTGGCTCACCCATGTGTTAAGAGTACTCTGGTCTAGGGCCAAGAGTGTCAGATTCGACTTGATCAAGTTCCTTCCACTTGTCAAGCTTCGTGTTCCCCTCCATTCGGGCTTTCATAACCTTTCACACCTGGAGGGACCCCCAAGAATGGCCTGGATACAACACCCAAGGGCTCTCCTACTGTTATGGGCCAACGCCCCCGAGGGTTTTGGACAGAAAATCGATAAAATCCCGCGTTGCGAATATGGTCAGCGGTCGATGCTCATTTCTTTGTCCCCATTTCAGGCTAACGCGACAGGATGATGTGTTGTGAACATGGTCAGCAGTAATCTTCTGTCGTCACACCGTCCCCTTCAGTCCTCGAATGTTGGTTGCACGATTCACATCATTTTCCACCCCATCATGTCCAGGTGGAATATCGACCCTTTTGGCACTATCCCTCAGTGGAACTTTGCATGTCAGGGAGATAAAGCTGCAATATGGCATCCTTCAGGGCTCCCATGGTTCGTGGTCCTATCATACGACCCTAAACTGTGACATTATCGTCCTGGCTGCACGACGAAAAACGGCACTGCATTGTGATGACCTCATTTTAGATGACATCACGTTGGGTATTGGTCATGTTCCATGCCATTTGTCAACACCCATCATGGCTTGATCCTTGTGGAGACATCACGACCTACTATTCTAGGTCTGTCGCTTCATAAAAATAACCATTCACCTTAAAGAACAAACAAGATTTATCAAATTCCGCTTCTTTTAGTGCAAGGGCCACGCCCGCACACTCCTTTTCCCCTGGAACTAGTACCCTACCGTGCCACCCTTCAGAACTACGTATGGATTGATTCTCATATTTGTGAGATACATAGGAGTGCCCGAATACTTTCCCGCGGGCCCAGTCTAACCTTCGTGTTCGGTCCCTCGACTCGAGCACTTCCCCAGAGAATGCATGGTAAGTAGGGATTAGGTCCTCATTCACGTCAGGTCTTGTAACCACCTTGCTGTGTATCCCCTTCTCCCCTTTACCCATCCATGGTCCGAGTTCTACGACCCTAAACTAAGATCTCCCCATGGGAAAGGAATCTGCTCCCCCTACCAAATACGTCTCGTTGCCGTATTTAGATGTGTTTCGACAAAGAGTCCGAAGTGTGGGATTTTCATGGGGGCATTCCCCTCATCCCATGACCAAGCTTCGTGAGCTCTCTATTTGGATCCTCATCTTCCTCCACATCCAAAAGGACCCTCGAACGACATGGATACTAGGCTTAAGGGCTCTCCATGAATGTTGGACCTAAGGGCCCTCCAATCGTTTCGGGCTAACGTCACTACGGATATTTGACAGCATTTGCGACATGGTCCCGTGTTTCGAACATGGTCAACGGTAAACCCTAATTTGTCTATCCCCATTCTAGGCTAACGTGATGGAATGCTGTTTTGCGAACATGGTCATCAGTTATCCTCCATCGTTACGCCACCACCATAGTGGTCTGAATCGCGAGCGCTATGATTCACACATTTCCACTTCCTCATGTTCAAGTGGAATTCCATCATACTCGGCTCTTTCTCTTCGCGCATCTAGGTTCCCTAAATGATCGTGTTAGTGTCATTGGGCCGGTATTCACCGAGAATCCCTTTTCCCTAACCTTCCCCATCTTGTGTCGGGAAATTCCCACCACAATTGCTTGTTTCCCACACTGAGCACGACTCACGTGGGCTTAGTAGTTTTGGCAGGATGTGTACCAACACGGCCAGGCTTTTCATCGTCCCACATGATATTAAACTACGCTTCCAGAACTACGTATGGCTTGATTCCCATCCTCATGGGGTACGTAGGAATGCCCGACCACTCTACTTCGGGCCCAGCCCAATCTTCACTCTTGGTCCCTCGGCCTGAAGAGTTTCCTCCGGGGGTATGTGGTATGATTTGGACTCCAAGTCCTCATTCACGTCGGTTTCATATCTACTGCGCCACACGTTCCCTGGGATCTTCTCTTTCTCTCCACGTCCTATTGTATGACGTTAAACTACAGGAGTCCATGTGTCCTCAACGCATGACACTAAACTGTGGTTCTACCCTGAACAAGTTCAGGATGCCCCAAGATCCCACTGGGAAGTGACAGATCTCCTCGTCAGAGAGGCCCTATCCCAAAGAAGGAATGATCTATGATCATACCGTGCACCCATCTGGTGTGCTCCCACCACGGTGGTGTAACTACCTAAGTGTTGGATTCTGTTCGGACAAATCCATCACTCCATATTCCACGCTTTGTGTACCCCTTATTCGGACCCTTGTCCCCTTTCATGTCTGAAGGAACCCCCTAACGGCCTGGTCTCATGCTGTATCGGCTCACCTACCATCCTGGGCCAACGTTCCGGAAGACGGGTCATGTCTGGAAGGACCCCCTAAAAGTATGGATGTCTGACCTATGGTCCGCCGACTGTCCTGGGCCAACGTCCCGAAGGATTGATCAACAACATTTGTGACATGGTCCCGCGTTTTGAACATGGTCAACGTTCGACCCTCACTTGTTGTCCCCATTACAGACTAACGCAGTAAGGATACAGCTTCTCCTCCGAGGTTAACGGTTGTCCCTTATTGTCACGCCATCCCCACACCATTCCAAATCTTGGGTATCGTGATTCACACTCCCCATTTTCATCTGTTTGGACCGATTTCAGTTCCCCTGGCGTTTCCCCGTTCGTGCATAAGAGCACGCTGAAGAAGCGGTAATTCGGCTGTCCTGGAAGTTCCTCCTCCGATCAAGCCTCCCCCATCTTTCGGGAATCTGGAATGGCTTGGGGAATTGTCACCGAACGTCCCGCAAACATTGCAGGGATGTAACAAGGCAATTCAAACAGTGGAAATCATGCGCCCTACGGCATTCAAAACAAAAAAATTGAAGCACGAAAGTACCAATAAAAGGGTTTTGGGTTTGTTACAATACTCAGGGGTTGACTTCCCCCATGGACGGGTTGACCCCGTCAAAAGAGCGTTGCACCTCCACCACCCGTTGACTTGCGGCATCCAAGGCTTGCTGCCGCTGAATCAGCTCCCGCTCCTCCTCAGCAGCGGTGGGGTGCAGTTCATCAGTTCTGGCTTTGGCCCTCTCTACGTCAGCTTGAACGGCAGCCATCTTTTCAGAGGCCTGCCTCATGTGCTCTTCTGCCTCTGCCAGCTGGGCCTTCAACCGTGAGACCAGCTCAGATTGTGCATCAAGAGAGGCTGAAAGCTCGTCTGCTCGGGTCTGCATCTGTTGGACCTCGCCTTCAGCATCCTGAAGCTTCTTGATGCTGGTCGACTTCCTCTGCTGCCAGCCCACGCTGAGCCCCCGATCATGCTCTCGGATCTTCTCAGCCATAAGATCTCGGATGAGTGCGTGAGGACGTTGGGAATCCACTCCCCCATCACACAGTTCGCACAATCGCGAGCGGAGTCTATCCATTTCGGCCAGCCATTGTGCTTGGGGGTGTCCTTGATAAAGCGCGCAATCAGCTTCCACGACTGGTGGCGGACTATGCTGTTGTCTTCCTCGTCGGAGGCCGTTTCGTCCCAGTATGCGCGATTGGCAGGCTCGTACGTGGGGTACGCCCGCAAGAAATCCTCGGCAGGATTTACATCTGGTGTTGAATCTGGTACGACACCTGACGCTGAAGCAGGCGCGACAGGACTGGGACCGACCGGTTGATCCTCTTCCTCGGAGTCCACCTCAATGACTTCGGCTACGGCCCTGCTGATGGTCCCGCCGGTGATGGTGTGTGTCGCAGCTTGTGGAGATGGGGGGACTATTTCCACCATCACTGGCATTCCCCTAGGAGGGATGCCACCAGACATCCCGACCAGTCTTGCTGCAGTAGCCCACGCCAGTCGAAGAACTGCACGATAGAGAGGGACACAAACGTTAGCTGACATGGCCTACATGTAACAACGAGGGGACCGGTAGAGGAGACTTACGGAGATCAACCTCCTGGACCTGCTCTTGAGCTGGTGCTGATGGGACCCCGGGACGATGCCCTTCGTATACTGTCGGAAGGTCTGAATGTTCTGGAGGAGCCACCTCGGGCGCCCTGGTCCCACCAGACGCGGAACTGGACGCAGCCATAGGCGCGGGTTCTGAAGGTCCCGTATCATCACCCGCCAAGGAGAGAGATCGAGGCCTACGAACAAGTTCCTCCTACATGGCTCAAACATTGGTGAGAAGTCCATAGATACCCAAGAACAGATCGCAAGGAGAGAAGTTCGGAATGCTACCTCGAGAGCCTCCGCAAAGTCGTTGGATTCTGAGCCTCGGTCTCCGACCTCACCCTCCTCCAACAGACTCCCTCCTCCAACCTCATCCTCCCAAGAGGAGTCCTCTGCTTCCTCTGGCAAGGGAAAGCGCTCCCTCATATCAGCAGCCGATAACTGTGGGGGGCCGTTTGATTCAACAGCACCCTCACCCGATCTTTCATTGGGCGAGGGATACCACTGGAGTGGACATAATCCTCCAGCTCGTCCAGGTACCATTCTGCCTCCGCCAGAGACACCATGAATCCAGCCCAAATTGGGCCTATACCCGGTAATTCCATCCTGAGGCGATTCAGGTGGGCCCATATCTCGGGTGGGCTGAGGAATTGCCGGTTGACATCCCAAATGTCCCAAGCTTCCGAGAAGACGGCATCCTCTGCCATATCAATATGACGCAGACGCTTCCCCAGAGCCTGAGTGGATATCCTACGAAATCCCCTCGGTGGCCGCCCCTCAGGATGACCCTGCTCTTCCGGAATCACCGGGTCCACCGTTGCTGCCATGGCAGCCCCACTGCCGCAAGTGGCCCTAGCTGCCCTCCGACCCCGACCTCGAGACAGAGGAGGCCCACCGTCACCGACCCGGATAGTTGATTGCTTCAGCATCTACCCTGGGTAAGCATCCTCCCAACTGATGGCATACTCCTTCACAAATCCGAAAGCGGTGGTGGTTGGAGGCAATGCAATCCGCATCTTCCCATATTCCCGTGTGAACATGAGCCATAGTTGCCTCATCACACAAGGGTGCTCCTCGTGACGCACCTCCTAGTAGACCTGCGGGGTCATCCGCTGGAGGCACCAGAACTTCCTCGCAAATTGATGTGGGGTGTACTGTTCGCAGAGTGGCTCACGATCTATCCGTGCCACCAAAACTCCGCCTCGGAAGGCCAGGAGGTAAGCCCGATGTTATTCCGTTCCCCATCCTTCATCATAAGTATCCCCGTTGTCAAGGGGAAGGGGTGGAAGTTGAACTCGTCCGCCCTCCATACCCGATTCAGTACCATCGGAACGACCAGTTTGAACGGGAAGCTCCCGACCGCGTTCAGGATGGAGGGGCAGAAGTTCGATCCCGGTGGCGAAATGGGGTTTGGATATTCGTAAATCCCCCTGATATGTGCTGTGATCCACCCATACAGAAGGTGGAAGGGCCCACATATCCTTGGCGGCTTCTTGCCCTCACTAACTTGCCGCAGCATTCTCTACAATTTGGTGAGCATCGGGATCCCTAGATTGATCCGTTGCCCCATGGCCAACATTGACGCCATGATAAATGAGCTAGGTCGTACTCCCATGCTTGTATCTCTCACCGGTAGGATCCAGCCACAGATGAGAGCCGCGATGAATGCCGCCAGCCTGATTATCGGCTGTTGTTCATTGCTGACACTGAAACCCCAAGTCTTCCATTGGCTATCCTCGAAGACCCGCCAATACGAGTGCCCCATGCCCCGTTGGGCCACCCTTGGACAAGTTCGAGGCCTCGGAGGGAACTCTCGATTCTCTGGGAAATTCAGGAAGCATTTGAACCATCTCCTAAAATGGACATCCCTCACTGCCTCCTTGTCCTCTCTAGGGACAAGTGTCATCAGCGCCGACGCCAGTCGCGGAATTTGCTCCGTATCCCCCCACGCGCTGACGACGGGGAGGAATTCGTCATACATGGCCCCCAAGATCGGAACCCTAGAAATCTGGTGGACATCCCACATGCTGATTCCCACCTCCCCGTGATGCAGGTGAAAAGTGTTTGTCCTAGATGACCATCTGCTCAGCAGTTCCAGCATCAGTTGCTTGGATTGGTAAATGTGGAATTGGGAGGCCCACGCAGCCTCATACAACCCCACTCTCCTCACCTCGGCCCCGAACTCCTCGCATGAGGCACCTACCCAGTAGGCCCAGGCCCAGTCATCAGTAATTTTGTCGCCCTGGCGCAGGTCCCACTCATCGGACCATCCCTTCTTCGAATCCTGCAAGGCCGCCTTCAGCATGGTACGGTAGAGAGGAGGGGACGTCTCCGGTTGCAATGGCCTCCCATCAATATCGTTCACATGGTTGTAGAGACCATCAGCGGTGACGGGTGTGAAGTCCTCCCACGCGTGACCATTGGCCGCCCTGAACCATTGGTGCTGGCATGGTGTGCTCCTGAACCAGCAAGCTGGTTCGTCCCTACTCGCCTCAGGGATAAAGACGTCATCCCTCAGCCCGAAGCCGTACAGTGGCAGTTTCTTGCATTTCGGATATTACTTCTGACCCTCTGATAACAGATCCGTCAAAGAAGTGTGGTCTGAGTGGCTTCGGATCATCTCTCCCAGGCCTGGACGGTTGGCCATCTCATCCCGATGAGCAGCATCTGCTAGTACCCCCAATACAGCCTCTTGATGGGACATTTTATCTCTGGCCCTCAGAAAAGAATTTTCTCAGCTGGATCGTGAAGCTCGATCGCGAAGCTGAATCGCGAAGCTGAATCGCGAAGCTAAATAGCGAAGATCGGTCGCGAGAGCAAGTCACGAACCCCGGCCAAGGCCAAAAAGTAGATGTTCGCTTGGCACAGACGCGGAGTCGGAGACCCGCGGTTCGCCGCGAAGCTCGATTCGCAGAGGGCTGTCGCGGAGTACGCGGAGCTTCGCGAAGTCGAGAGCAAAAAAAGACAAAGAAAGCACGTGAAGATAAAAGAGGTCAACCCCCCTATTTATAGGCGGTGACCCCGGAGCATCGCGGCGCGTCCCTCGCGCGGAGCATCGCGGCGCATGATCCACGACCCTAGTCAGCATCGCGGGCCCCCTTCGCGGAGCGACATCACGAACCTCCAACAATTTTGGCGATTTTCCCTCAGACTTCGACCCTTGCCCTCCGCGGCTACAAGTCTGAGGGGGGGCATTTGTTGGTGCCAAAATATGGCCCGAAAGGAGAAAAAAGGAATGCAGGCGCGCTGCCTTGCGAAGCCCCGACGTGAAGCCTTCACGCGAAGCCCCGTCGCGAAGCGCCCCGACCCTCGCGTCCTCGTGAAGTTTCAGAGGCGGTGATTCTTCGTGAACGCATTTGATGTTCGCGAGCCGCCGCGAAGCTTCGGAGCCGGTGATGCTCCGCGAACGCATTTGATGTTCACGAGCCGTCACGAAGCTCCAGAGGCGGTCATGCTCCGCGAAATCATTTGACGTTCGCGAGCCGCCGCGAAGCTCCAGAGGCGGTGATGCTCTGCGAACGCATTTGACGTTCGCGAGTAGCCTCGAAGCTCTAGAGGCAGCGCGCAAGTTCTGATTCGCGGTGCCCCTTCCCTATAAATACCGGACTCCCCCTGAGTCCCGAGGATGGACGATCCGACCTTTCGGCTTCTCCTCTCCCGAATCGCGAAGCACTCTTTGCCCCGGTAATCATGAGCTCCGCGAGGTATTCCTACTTCGCGAGATGACTCTGCTTTGTCTTCTTTTGAGCCCCTCTTCCGAGAGGGATGCCCTTCGTGAAGCTCAAGGGAATTCGCGAAGGAAGGGTATTCCCAAGGGAACCCGGGCAGCCGCGGAGCACTTGTGCTTCGCGAAACACCCAACCCATACTAGTGATCTCTATGCTAAGGCAGGATCGCTCCACATCGCGAAGCGGACTGCTTTTCAGGACCCTCCTTTGCGAGGCACCCCTCCTTCGCGAGGCAGTGCTCTGTTCCACTTCGCAAAGCACCTTCCATTCACACCCATGCCCCATTTTAAGGCCAAGGCACTCCACATCGTGAAGCAGACTGCTTTGCAGGACCCTACTTCGCGAGGCACCCCTTCTTCGCGAGGCAGTGCTCCACGAACACTGTTCCACTTCGCGAAGCACCTTCAATTCCCACCTGCGCCTCATGCTAAGGCCAAGGCACTCCACTTCGCGAAGCACACTCTTTTGCTTAGCGATTCCTCTTCCTGTGCGACCCTCCAAGTTTTCACGATGTGATTTCAAAGTCCCATGGACAATACCACTCGTAGCATTGCTTCGCCTAATTCTTCTTCGCATAGGCACGCTAACGGCTATTGCTTCTTCGCATAGCCACGCTAAGGTGGACCCCTCGATGGTTCGTTCCACAACCCCCCATGACCATGGCCTTACTGGAACCTTCCCTTCCCCAAGGACCAAAGGGTACCGGTTATGTAAGTCCTAAGGGTGTGGAGTGAACCCACCTCGTCCGAGCTGGAGGACGTTAAACTGCCAAGCACTGCGTCCTCAACACATGAAGTTAAACTGTGATCCGACCTCGTGTCCCTCACGAAGGGTCCCCCCAGCTCAAACATTCTTTACACCACTCTTCTCCACGGGAATGGAATCACCCATCCACAAGGGGTGATATCCTCCTTTTCGGAGTGGCTTATGTTCGTAGGAGAAGGCCCGCCTCAGAGCGTAAGCCCCTAGCCTCTCAACGGATGACTGCACTCCTGCATCTCCGTACTTCCCCACTACCAAGGTTAGTGGAGGGCGTGATAGGTAACGAGGCACCTCCCACCATTGGTCCCAAATCCCTCTTTCGCTGCGCTTTTTCGCGCTTCGGGCCTCTATCCTGGAGTATGTCCCAGCACCATGGGCCGCCTAACGCGTAAGCCCCTCTTCGCTTCTCACGGACGCATCTTTCGCGACGTGATCGTCAGGTCCTTGCAACCTCTTATTTCTCACACCGAGCATGACTCATGTGGGCTTAGAGTGAGCACCGACCCTGACACTCATTCCCTAGAGAACTACGAGGACTTTGATCAATGCCAAGGCATGGTACGTTGGAAGCCTCCCTGAGGTTCAAGCCCACCCGTCATTTCACGTCGGGTCCCATTCCCGTCCAGTACGACGTTAAACTGCATTCCGGTCCAATGGCAAGCCGTTGCGACTCATCCCATTTGAACTACGAGGACTTTCATCCATGTCAAGGCATGGTACGTAGGAAGCCTCCACGAGGTTCAAGCCCACCACTAGTGGACTCACGGGTCTACTTTCACGTCGGGTCACACCCGCGTCCTGCATGACATTAAACTGCACACTCCCGTCCAGCATGACGTTAAACTGTATGTCTCCTTGTCCTGCATGACATTAAACTGCACACCCATTCCCTAGTGAACTACGAGGACTTTGATCCATGTCAAGGCATGGTACGTAGGAAACCTTCCCAAGGTTCAAGCCCACCACAAGCGGACCAAGGTCCACCTTCACGTCGGTTCGCCGACAAAGCCCCATTTGAACTACGAGGTCTTTGATCCATGTCAAGGCGTGGTACGTAGGAAGCCTCCACGAGGTTCAAGCCCACCATCATCCAATTCACGTCGAGTTCTACCTACATCCAGCACGACGTTAAACTGCAATTCCAGTTCGACGGCAAGCCGTTGCGACTAACCCGAACTATGAGGTCTTTGATCCATGTCAAGGCATGGTACGTAGGATGCCTCCACGAGGTTCGAGTCCACCACCATCTGGTCGTTCCGACCTCATTCACGTCAGTTCACCCCCGTCCCGCATGACGTTAAACTTTATTCCACCTGAACTACGTGGTCTTTGATCCATGTCAAGGCATGGTACGTAGGAAACCTTCTCGAGGTTCAAGCCCAACAATCATTGGCCCAAACCGTCTCCTTGTCGGTGTGCCAAACTCCAATCTCCCATTGGACCAAGGTCCCTCATTTACGTCGGTTCGCCGACACCCAATGCATGTCGTTCATTCACGTCAGGGTTCATTATCGTCCCGCATGACATTAAACTGTATTCCATCAATCCTATGAACTACGAGGTCTTTGATCCATGTCAAGGCATGGTACGTAGGAAGCCTTCCCAAGGTTCAAGCCCACCACTAGTGGACCCACGGGTCTACTTTCACGTCGGTTCATTGGCGACGTCCATCGGACCAAGGTCTAATTTCACGTCGGTTCGTTAGCGACGTCCATCGGACCAAGGTCCACCTTCACATTGGTTTGCCGACGCCTCCTGAACTACGCAGACATTGATTCCCTGCCACGGGGATACGTAGGAAGCCCCTTCAAGGCTCAAGCCCAACTTCACTGTCACCCCCCTGCGATGGTCCCGTTTCATTCCCCCTCCACTCCATTCATCTACCTATCACCCATCCTGATTCTCGCCCGGACCTCATGTCTCGGTGAGACCATGTCGGTATGCTCTTCTTCGCGGCCGCCCATGGGCTGGCCCCGGTATCGGCATTCCTTTAAGGGAAATCCCTCAATTCGGTCTACCCTAGCTAATGCTCTGGATGGGTTGATCCGTCTCCGTAGGACGTTAAACTCGCGGCGTACCCTGTGTTAAACACGGGAAGCTGAGGAAAACCTCAGATATGTGTCTATGACATATAATTCCCCGCGCTCGATGTGGGATGCATTGGGCTTCCACGCCCTCGAGAAGCCCTGTGACCAGGGATAACAGATAGACATGCCAGGCCCCCAGCATCCAGACACTCTACTGATACCTCAACGTGACTACTCCCCCGACTGAAGGTTGCTGCCCTGACCGGACCCCTTGGAATGTCCCGACAGAAGTAGTGTAATTAACCGGTGTCCATGGAAACATGGCACTGGGAAGATTTTCATGAACTACGTATGAAATCTATGAGGGAGACTTGGACTAGGTGACGAGTTCTGAGGAGGAATCCCCAGAAGGAAGAACCGACATCCCATCATCCTGTTTCGATCAAGGAGCAGACATCCCTGAATAAGGAGCGAATGCCGCCCGCCTTTGGAAAGCGGGAATACGGGGCAACAGAGCCGCGCGTCCTCCTCCACGCGACGGACGGATGCGCGCACGCCCTGGCGAAAGCATCGGAAACATGTATAACCCTATATTAAATATGGTTTATTTAATAAACTTTGAATTTAACACTTTTAACTCTTCTAAAAATAAAATAATAATAAATGTCCTAATCTAATCCTTGTGAACCTAAAGGATCATATTTTATTCCTAAGCCCGTTTTTTCGTCGAATTACACTTATCCAATAGAATTATGACATGTTTTAGGGTAATTATAATATCATTTGTACCTTTAATTACCTTATTTACTTTTAATCGTGTTAAATAAAAGTCAAAAGTTACTATTCACCAAAAAATTATTTTTATCTTATTGAATCACAGTTTACATACTGATGTCAATCGTGTCTCTCAGGTTTTTGAAATTCAACTCATAAAAGTAGTAAAATTATGTTTTTTTTCAAATTTTCAAATGCTCCTAGAAAGTGGGTAAAAGACAGTAAAAAGTTCAATAAATATTTATACATCTAATTTTATTATAAAATTACTCAAATAAATTAAATTGAACAAATATAGTTATTTTTTATTTATTTTTACTTTAAATAAATTTTTAAAAAATAAATAATTATTCAAATAAAGAGTCGATTTTAAACAAAAATGTAGTGTTTTCACTATTCATCAAATAATTGTAATTTTTCAGAAAAATACAAAAAATTAACCCTAAGCTAATTTTGATTTTCTGAATTCAAAAATAAAGTCTATTTTACCAAATTCACAACATATAATTAGAATTAATTAATTTAGAATTAATTCCCACTGTCAAAACCAAAAATGAGGTTTTTAAAAAGTAAAAACTATCCAAAGATTGACATGTGTTTCTGTCAAATTCAAATTTAAAATTACTTATAATTACCTGAATTGAATTAAATGATACAAATATAATTTAATTTTTCTTCAAAACCAATCAAATTTATAATTCAACACTATAAGTTATTTTGATTAAAAATTTTGTTTTCAATTAAAATTTTGCATCTTTTACAATTCATCAAAATATGAAAGTTATCAGAATAGTAACACAAATTTATCCAAACTAAATTTTTATGTCCCACTTCTAAAGAATAATTTAATTTTTTAAAATTGAATATATAAAGGTGTAAAATATTGGTTTTTAAAATAATTATCCATTATATAGGTGGTAAAATTTCATTTCCTGAAAAATACTCCCTTTATATAAAAAATTGAATTTGTCCTTATATTATGTCTAAGAAATAAAAAATATGAATGTTAAAATTATATAGTATGTATATAAAATTAAAAATGTAGTTAATATTTTTCATAACCTCTTTTTGAATGGCTATCTTGGTAAGTCGTGGTGCACTCCAAGTCGGTATTAACTGTTGCACAAACAATTGAATTACTTTAATGAGATAACGTACTATGCAATCATAGGGTGTTACATAAAATTTCTCAAAGAGACTCAATATTGGGTGTAATATAATCCAAACATAGTGTTTCATGTACCTCAATATAATCTATATGTTGCGTGTGGCATAATAAAAACTTGTTGTTTCATATAACGCAATCCAAAGTTAGTGTTTTCATATAACACAAGCTATATTAATTATTCCATGAAATGAAAAATATCAAAAAGATTAAATTAATTTAAAATATACATTTCCCAATACCTTGGGTTTTACCTTCAAACCATTAAATATTTCCCTAGAAATTCATCTTTGTTATCAAAGGTTTAATACTTGAAATTTCCTTTCATAGAAACCCATATTGTAAAAATGAAAACTAAAACATGATTTTAAAAAGAATGGTTGGAAACATAATAGTTACCCAATGTAACTCGTAACAATATGTTAAGATATGAGACCATAGATGGAATGTGAAAACATGGAAATGAAATATAATTCTAATTATAAAGTTTTAATGTATTGTGATATAGATAGTGGTTGGGATAAAGTTAAAAATCACAAATACATAACCCATAGAGGCTTTAAAAAGGTCATTAATGTCATAAAAATGATGATAAATGGAAAACTTTTTATTTCAAAAGTATTTTTTACTAAAAATTAATAATTTTTAAGAAAAGATATACATACATGTTTTCACGACAACCATACCTTTTGTGTGACCTTTTCAACTCCCACTTCATCTCTTATTCCATGAGATGAAGGTGAATTTTTCAATACTAAAGCATTAATAGATCATGATATCCACAAAGATAATGATAGGTCATACCACCTGCCTTTATCATAACAAAAGGGTTATTAAAAGTAATCTAATATGCATAAATATTTATATAGATATATAATAAATTAATATCTAAAACCTTATCCTATGTTTCAATATATACTATTCCATAAATAGTTGACTTTATATACCTTCTGAAAGATATAAGTCCAAAAATCTAGAAATAAGGTCACTAAAATTCTAAAAAACAACATTGAATTGATCCTCTGTATATCATAAAGTATATTTTTTCCACATACCAAACATTTTATTACATTCATCATGTATTCTCTAGAAACAAAGTAATTAACATAAATACTTACTGAAAATATGCATGTTTCCTTATTCCAAGGTTTATTGGATAAATTCCTTAAATAAAAAAATGATGTAAACAATATCCATGATAGTGAAAACTACATTTTTAAAAAATCATTTACCTGTTCCGAGGTCATAAATACTATCTAACTTAAATTATTGATATAATCATTTCTATATTCATACTAAATATCATTTCCTCATTCGTAGGAAAATGTTAAGGTTTTACTTAAGTTAATGCAGTCATTCTATTAAATAACCATTCAAGGTCGTCTGTATCACTTAACATGTTCTTGAAAATACATGAATAAAAAATTCATCAAAAAATCCTATAATACTTCATGATTCATATAACATAATCATTTAAATTAAATACATTAATACTTAGATCATTCCACATCTTCCTTAAGCTATAAACTAAGCTTCATTATCTTTTTCTTTAATACTTATTTTCTAAAATATTTAATATAAATCATTGTTTAATATTACTCACCCTAAATCTATTCATGATTCTTATGTTTAATTTAAACAATTCTATTATAACATCACATACTTTTCACATGTCATTTGTGGAACCTTTATCTTCAGTAGTATAACCAATACCCATACCACTTTCCTGATTTATTTTATAAAATTTCCACTTAAATTTTTTTTTTCATAATGCTCATTCTTTTCACATATGAAATATTAAAATTTAAAAAAGTTCCTTCTTGTCCACACTATTGAATAAAACCAGAAAGCATAGGGTTAGAAACACTTATCATAGCAAAAAAAACATAATCAAGAAAAAGTACTTATAGGATGACTAAATCAAGACACATACATTTAAATCTATGAAACCATTGGCCTATACATAGATTAATCCTTTGAAATATACATATAAATATTCATAGGGATCTCACTAATGTTTTATCATCCTAGATTCCAATGTTTGACTAAACCTTTCAATTGATAACAACTATAGGAACTCAAGATTAACATACACAGATATTACATCAATTTAGATGAATATTCAAAACATTAAAAAAGTACATTCTTAATGACCATAATAGTTTAGTGTATTTGTAACTTGAAACAAAATATTCTAACTTGGTGAATGATATTATATACTTCCCAAAATTATCTTCCCATATAGTACTTTTACATAAATGATTTCTTCATAACTGGAGAAAGGAAACATAATAAATGGGTGAGATCAAAAACATTAAAAGAGTAAAAAAGGAGATATTTTATCATAACATGATCCTAAGGGTATGATAACATTAGAATAAAATTTTATTATCATAACCTCTATATTAATGAATATATACATGAGTACTAGAATAAATATTGGCAGTTCATAATACATGAATCATAAGGTAATCAGGAGAAACATTCCTGGAGGCATAACATAAAAATAAGGTATGTATTTTGGAGGATGAATAAACCTATAAAATTATTTCTATAGTAGTCAAGAATTAAATCCATGTTGATCTTAGTGGAATTGGTTCACTCCCCAAACCATCTTAGACATCAAGGTTCACTCTCAATATCGTCTTAGTGGACAAAGTCCTATACTGAATCAGGTTCAGTCACTGTTACAGCCCGGTATTTCTAAACTAGGCTCACCTCCTGTTCTATCCCTCTATTATTGATCCATGATCACTCATTGTTATAGCCTTGTATAACTAAACAGGGTTCACTTATCATTCCATCCCAATATTTCTGACCTAATTTCACACCTCATTCCATCCTAGTAATAGTGAACTGAGTTCACTCATCATTACTGCCCTAGAATATTAAACCAAGTTCACTAATCCTTACATCTCATTCATACTCATGAGACATAAATCATTACCCAATGAATTCTAGGGATATATAGGTCTCAAATGTCAAATAATTAAATTATACATATGTGTGCTATAAATATAATAAAATAATCATCATATCAGAACCCAAAAAAAGATATAGGTTTCATAAACATCATATTATAACCCATGAAAAGAAGTTAGTATCATAAAAATTTCATCATATCATTACCTATGTCAAATATAAAGGTGTCATAATCATTTTATCAAAGCCTAACCCGTGAAATGAAGCGGTTTTCAAAAGAATATAACTGGTGGAAGTGAAATGGGTGTCATAAAAATAAATCCATCAAAACATAAACCATTAAAGAAATAATATGAATGGTTTTCTTGTATCTTATCCCTAGTAAATCATAAACTATAATAAATTATGTCAACTTATAAGGAGATTTATTTTGAAAGATCGTAAGGAAAAGTTTGTAATGAAAATAGCCTTTCTTTGAAGATACTTCAATAAAACCATTTCACCAATGCTTTTCTTATAAATAATTACTTATAACTTAGTTCAAAACATTTATTGGGGAATATATATATTTATATTTGAAAAAGTTATTTTTAAAACATTAATAATTTATGAAAGATTTTTCTTTTAAAATATTTTGAAAACTTTTAATGAAAACATGAAAACATTTTGAAACATTTTTTCTTTAAAATATTTTCGAAAAAATGTAAAGGAATATTTAAAAGAAAAATCAACACATTAAAATATAAAAAACTTATTTGGAATCCATTTCCTTGAAAATTATCTTAATATATCATTTTAAAACATTTTTTAAAACATTTTTAGAAAACATGATTTTGAATAAAACAGATTCCCAACTAAAGAGATCAATAAAGTCATATTTTCTTTTAAACACTTTTTTAATTGTCTAGTGTACCAAAGTGTGGGAAAATGGTACCAATACATAAAGATATCATTAATAACTATAATATAAAATAATTCTAGATTGTTATTGACTGATGGATCATAATACTTCATCAATAGAAGCAAAATCGTAAATTATCCTGAAAAATAATGAGATTGTAGAAAAAACTATTACCACTTTGTAAAATTTGGTTAATAATAAAAAAGATAGAGTAAATTTAGATGAATCATAAAACCCATGAAATAATTTGATTCAAGATATAACATATTAAAATGTATCATATACACCCCATAGAAAAATGTAGGTTCATAGCATGGCATGTATCTCAAAGAAGGCTAATTGGGACATAAATTACTTTACTGATTTGGTAAATTTTGAACCAAAAATCCATAGAAATAAATATCATAAAATGGTCATTTAAATAATAATGAATTTATCTATAATAGTATTAGAATAAATTCATGGGCATTATATACACTACAAATAATAAATGTGTGGTGAATATGGAATAAGTCTCAAATAAATAAATATGAGATGAGAAACCCATAACTAATTAAGTAAAATTGAAATCATGATCCACTTGAGAGTATAACAACCATTAAATCTTTTAATATAATTATATAAAATAAATTAATTATATAAAATTCCATATGGAATTATAAACACCACACATAATAAGAGAGTTGGGAATATGGTCGGTATCCCACAGAAATAGAAAGTGGGATGAAATTCCCCCACCACATGTCTTGAGTTTCTTAATACACATTAAAAATAGATGTATAATAAATATAAGTTTATTAAAATATACCACATAAAAATATTATTATATATAATACCATATATGATTTTTTTATGACATTTTATTTCTCATTTATTAACAACTCCTAGTTAATGTTAGGTTTTCGGTAATATCTTCTTTGTTTTTTGTATATATTTTGGATTGTTATTATTGATCCTATTACTTAGATAATGATTCAATTATTTAAATAAATTAAAAATTTATATAAATATCATATATATTTAATATATATGTATTTATAATAATCGATAAAATATTGAAATATGAAATGGAATACACCGTTCATGGAGATGGTTGGTTGTGCGTACGCATTACTGATGTTCTCTTTTTATTATCGTATTGAAAGAAAGAAAGTAAATGAAATATATATATATATATATAAACATTCCATTTGAATTATTATGTCATATATATCATATATTTTCACTAAAATCATCCTTAATACATTCCATGCAAAGTGTGAGCAAATCACATCGCTTTGAGGAGACGGTAGTCCATACGTCCACAAATGATGCTATCGTATATACAGAAAATAGAAATCAATAAGGTATATTTTATATCATAATACCAAAATCATAAATTCATCATATATATCATATATATCACATAAAAACATATTTCCAACATAATTATTAACCATGAAATATGGTAAAGGAAAAATAAATGACATCATTTCGTGAGCCGGTAGTTCGTCAAACACATGAACTCTAAGTTTGATACCCATCAGATGTAAGTGTGTCCACATTTAGGTAGAACCATTATAATAAAACAAATTTCTATATTAAATATATTGAGGTTATTATATAATAATTTTATCAGAATAATTTAGGTGGTGGAGAATGAAAATAAATCCAAGGAGCTTGAGGATGGTTGTTACCTCTTCTTTGGGTACTCTTTTTGTCTTGCACCAAAGGGATTCATTGGATAGATTTCCCCATAAAGGGGGGATTCTAGGATTACGGGTTAGATTTTATAATATTATTTGATATTATTTTGAGAGAGAAGTGGTATTTATAGGTGCGATTGTGTGGTATGGGTGAGTTCCGTTTTATATCGGAGGAGGAGTGGGAATCTTGAAAAACAAATTAAAAGGGAACTGCACCCCCATATTATCCATGTCCAGTGGCTCCAATAATGGTAAAAAATAAAACTCAAGTGAGGATGTGGTAAAAATATGTCCATAAAATGTATTTTGGTAAATTTTATAGGTCATTTTGGACTTAAAGTTTAAGAATTAGTCTTTCGTTATGCTGATTTTTATCTTAATCATTATAAACAATTTAATTCAATTTCACTAAAATTTTTAGTCGAATATGATGTTGACATTATTAAACATTAAAATTTATGATTATTTCAATTATTAAATCCATTTTTTCCAATTATAATTACATATGAAAAGTAATTAATTTAAATTTAATCTCGTAGATGGGATGACAAAGTAGGTTTTTAAACTAAAAATGTTCAAATGTTTGACATGTTTTTATATCCAATTTCAATGTGAAATTGATCCCAATGACCTAAATTGGTTTATTTATTTTAAATTGATCTAATTAAATTTTAATTTCCAACTAAAATATAATTTATCAATATAAATACATTTGATGAAAATGAAGTTTTGTATGAAAATTAAGTGTTTTTCACTATTCACTAAAAAATGAAACTTCTCAAAAAAACAAAAAAATAACCTAATTTAAATTTTTATATTGAACATCCAAAAATGAATTTTATTTGGTAAAATAAATATATAATTTCTTGAAAATAATATTAAAATTTGTTCCATATTAAAAGGTGGTAAAATTATCTTTTAGAAAAATACATCTTTTTATTCATCAAATTCGATTTATTATTATATTATACCAATCAAATCTATTGGATGAGTATAAAAAATAGTGATTAAATATATTAAATATAAATCGAATGAAAAAATTAATTAAAAGTGGGTTATTAAATTCATGGAGATAATTTTTTGTTTTTATTTAGAATTATTATTTTCTTAGAAAAGTTATATCATTATTTATAATTATTACTTATATTCACTTTAACTAATTAATAACCAAATATTTAATTTTATTGAAATATTTAAATCTTATTTTCACCATTTAGTTGATCTTATTCGTAAATTTCTTTCCAATATCTAGGTGGTAGCTATAATAATATTTCAATAATCATATTAATAGTATATTTTTGTTCTGTAAAACTCATTCTTGCATGTAATGAAAGCTTTCAACGAGACTTAGTACTGTGTGTAATAAAAACCAAAAATAGTGGAGCGTGTACTGAAACCTAATCTAAGTGTTTTGTGTTGTGTAAGATTAACATGTTGTTGTGTATAACACAAGCCAAACATGGTGCTCTCATATAACATAAGCTATATCTATTGCTGTGTGAGATATAAAATATAAAAAAGATAAATTAATTACAAAAACATTTCACAAATTCTCAGGGTGTTATATCATTCACTTATGATCTCTATTACTAGTCCCATAAATAAATAAACTATGCCTAAAAATAACTAAATCTTATTTCTTACCGATTACTGTGACCTTAGTTAAATAAGCACAATTATTACATTATTTTTCATAAATAATAATTTTATCTCCCACATTGTTTAATAACCCATAGAGACCAAGTTTCAATGTCTTCAAATATTAGCTACGTGAACAACTAATTTTAAAACGCATGTGGATATTCTTCCAAAATTATACCAATCCATACACCCTTATAGACTTCTCATAATTAATACTCATATTTATAACTGAAGGGATGGAAACATAATTAAAGGGTGAGAATAAATTTTCAAAAATGTTAATAAAATATTAGTTAGAAATCAAGAATTAGATCATAGGGATGTAGGAAAACCTGGGCATGGGAGAAATATCATACCTAAAATAACATGGAAGAATAATATTTCACCATAAGTCATGATAGAAAGGAAATTAATATTAAATAACAATATATTTACCATGAAATAAGAGTGTGAGATAATAAATATGATATATAGAGAATAATAGTAGGAATAGGATAATCTATCCTATCATGGAATTACAAGATAATAAGGAACTATGTCATAAACATAATTATCCGAGATCATCGTATTATGATAGTTTATAAGGTGGAACACCTTGTAAGATGTGATCATGTTAGATAATTCCTATAATAACCCTCAATTATCATATATATATATATAACCTAATAATTTATTAATATTCATTAAATAACATAATGATCCACTCAATAAAAATATAGGGCTCATTCCATTGTGAATATGGACACATAAACAACTATTTCATAAGTGAACTACATCATATCCCATTAATTTATTCATAACTAGATTCCATCTTAAACATATCATAGATAATACATTTTTTCATATCCTAGGGAATAGAAAAATAATAAATAGTGACCTTAGATGCTCAATAATGTTAAACAAGGGTGATATTAACATAATGTGAGCAGAAAGGTATGGGAATGTGAGAAACAAATTTGAAAACAATGCCACTCATAACATATATCATAAACTTGAGTCATGTCATATATATTAGTAGTTAATAATACATGAATCATAATGGACTGAAATAAAATAATATGTGATAGGAAAACATAGGCATAAGACATTTATTTTTTTAATACACATAATAATAAAATATCTTCTTTCAAGGATACCCACTAACACATTTATAACATGTTTGTATTGGGATAAAGACCCATGTGCCAAATTTGGGATTTTCATAACATCTAATGTAACCTCCTTTAGGATGGGGGTAAAATCTCATATACTGAATTTAAAGCTTGGGATAACCTCTCTCGTACCACCATTCTGACTGGGGGGGATGGAAACATAATTAAAGGGTGAGATTAAATTTTCAAAAAGGTTAATAAAATATCAGTATGAAATCAAGCATTAGATCATAGGGATGTAGGAAAACTTGAGAATGGAAGAAATATCATACTAAAAATAACATGGAAGAATAATATTTCTACATAACTCAAGATAGAAAAAGAAAAATTTATAAAACATACAAAAAGAATTTAGGGGAATTATATAATAATGATGATGAACATATAAAGGGATTTTATAATTATCCAATGATTTCCAAATACATTTTGAGAAGGGTCATTTTAAAACATGTATTTTCCCATCAAAAAGACGAATTAAGAAAATATAGAAATTTATAGAACATAGAAAAATAATTTATGGGAATTATATAATAATGATGATGAAAAAAATTGGGGGCAAATAAAGAGATAAAACCTAACCCAGAGGAAAAAATGAGGTTTAGAGATATCCCTTACCTTATGTATGAATCTGTCATATGCCTAAAATCAATAATCTAGATAATAAAATTAGATTCATTAATTATATAATTTATAAACGTTTCCATCTATATTTTATTTATTATTATTTTATTATGTTTAGTTATGGTCATTTTCATGAGTTATATTATTTAATTATATTTTTTTGGGAGAGTTTGTTTCACTATTTAATGGTCAATTAAATTGTATATATGTATTTATGTTAGTTTCAAATGGTAATATTACCTCATAAGTAAAATTATATGGTATTAATCAACATCCGGAGGTTTAAATTCCCAAAAAATCATTTTTTTTCTCTTTTGAGGATGATTAATTTGATAAAATGATAGTGAAAAATGTTTAGTTTATTTTGGTGGTTATTACGGCGATCATGAAACAGTATCATTCTATTTAATATTATGTTTATATGTTGATTATAGAACCTAAAATTAGTTATAATATAAATATTATAATCTAATTTTACCATAATAATATTTTTATGACTATCCTTGAATATGGTAATGGAAAATAAATCATCGTCTATGAAAGTGATGGACCGACATATCACAGATGATGTTTTCATTTTTTTGATTAAAAAAAAGAGAAGATATATAATGATTGATATTCCATAAACAAAATGAAATTTAGTTATATATTTTATACTATGTTTATAATGTCTCTTTGTATTATGAGGTGAGGATAAGGTAGAAGAAATAAATAATTTAAAAGAAGAAAAAGGTAGATTTTAAGACTTGAATGTTGTCTCCTTGGGAACCTACTTAGTCACCTGCATTTGGGATTTGGTGGGACCAGAAACACTAATACGTGAGGAAGAGGCATGGGAATGGGATTTGGATGAATATTTGAATGCTCTATATCTTAGATAGTTCGAGTAGAGGAGTAGAGATTGTGATATTTATAAGGGTAGTATATTGTCGTTCTTGATTATTTTATTCATTAGTTTATTATTCTGGCTCATGATAATCAGTAGTTTTGATTATTGTGACTATATATAGTATCTAGTGACTTTGAGTTCTAGATAATGGGTTATTACATCATCCACTATTCTCAAATTCATGTATTCATCTTTGAATGTTAAATATCATAAATTACCAATTTACACTATTGACAAAAAATTCAACTATTATAGTAAAATGCCAAAACATTAAACACAACCATTTTTTGAAATATAGATTTTAGAAATGGACACCATTTTATAAAAATAAGTTTCATGATATGAGAAATTTAATAATTAAATAAAATCATCATTTATTCAAATTATGTTGATTTTAATATTAAACTTGATTTTATAAACCTATGAAAAATTAATTATGGTCTCATAAAATTATCTAATAATTATAGAATAACATAATAGTTATTTATGAAAAAATATATTTTAAGATATATTTTCTTTTAATAAATTATATTAATTTTTAAATTTCAAATAATATAATTAGGTTTTACAGAATCACTAACACTTAATTTATCACTTTTAAAAGTTTTATTTACTTGTAGCATGATATAAATATATCATCACTTCATTAATAAGATACATAAATATTATTTAACAATTTAATAGGTTAGGATACTATTCTAAGGACCTAATTACTATTCCAAATGGCCATATTACTATTCCAATGGTTATGTTACTATTCTAATTGTCATATTTATTACGGTCATATGGGTTTAGCACATCCTATAAATAACTCTTATTCCATTCCTTACTCATTAAATTATATTTTATCTATAGGTTATATATACTCTCATATTCAAAATTAATATTTTTTATGAACATTATTTTATATTAATACATCTTTGTTCATGAGTGTGGTTATTATAATAGATTGAGAAGATCTAAATTTTCCAACTCCAATTATCTTATTTTCTATTTATTGTCATAATGTAATATTTGTAATTATTATTAGTATTTTTACTAACTATGTATTATTATTAATTTATGAGAATAATATTTTATTTGATTTTATATGTAGTGTATTTTATTTATACTATATGAAAAAATTATAAGAAGGGAAATTTCATTGATAAAATTATGTATCATTGCATTCTCCCCCACCCCCTTATGAAATTTCTCCCTCAAAATTTCCTTTTACATTATAAGGTGAAATATTTTGAGGGTAATTATCCTAAATTTCTTCTTTTGGTTCCCATGTTTCATATTTGTACTTATAATTCTAACATAGTACTTTTTCAGGTGAGTAGTCTTATTGCATCGAACTTTTTCTCTATGGTCCAAGATCTTCACTGGTTGATCCTCGCAATTGAGGAAAATTACCTACAGTAACACCTATGAAAAAATTATATGAGAGGGATCTATTATGTACATCCATAATAGTGATATGTGTAACATATAATATACTTGAGACATGGTTAGTGGATGTGGTAGTCGATATGAAACAACTCCGACGTGATCAGGAATCTCAAAAGGGATAATATACCTGGGACATAGCTTTACCTTCTCCCCAAGCCTCATGGCTCTCTCATATAAAGATATAAAGAGGAATAACATATCACTGACCTCAAACTCAACATCATGGGGATGATTATTACCATATATCTACTGTAAACGTTGGGTATCGATAATGATTTCTTGAATTTTCATCACATTTTCTACACTTTCTTTGACCATTTGAGATCCCTATTATTTACTTTGACTGACTTCATCCCATCATGAAATTGTCCTGCATCTTTTCCCATAAAGTTATTCATATATATCCATTTGGATGATTTAGTGGAAATAAATGTTATAATATAACTCAAATAGATGACGATGTTAGTCCTATCCTCCTTTGAAGTCTATCTAGAATTCTCACAACATATCCACTAATGTATGATTAGTATAATTAGATTAGCCACCAGTTTGAGGATGATAAGCCACACTAAAGTTCATATCAGTGTCTACAGCATGTTGGAGAATCTTTTATAACATATAGGTAAATCTCAAATCCCAATTTGAGATAATAGATAATGGTACACCATGCATCCTCACCACTTCTCTGATGTATATATTTGAAATCTAATCTAGTGAGAAGTCCACTCAAATTACAATGAAGTGTGATGTCTTTGTAAGACCTTCCACATCAACCCATAAAACATTATTTGATATATATTTCTTTGGAATCATCATGAAAATGTCCATGCTAATGTTTTCCCATTTCAATGTAGGTATTTTTAATGGTTTCATTATTAACATATAAATTTTCCTTTCATCCTTCACTAGCTAACATACCAGTTACTTCAATTTATATTTAGAAAACTCCATCTTCATAGTATCGCAACAGTAGTGCTCTCAAAGATATTGATACATCTTTGGGATCCTTGAGTGTATAGAGGAGTTTAAGTTATGTGAACCATTAAAAATATCCCTCTTTATCTTAGGATTTGATGGTCCAAATAAACGTCTCCCAAATCTTACAACTCCTTCCCAATCAATTTCAAAATCTTGGGATTTCCTTTTTCTAATATCTTCCACCTTCTAGTGAATTTCCTCATCATATATTTGATCATACATTTTATTATCTATAAGGTAATTTTTATCAGTAATTTTAGAAAGGAATGATTATGTATCTCTCATTATGATTCCCATGGATATCCTTTGAAAATATACTTACATTAGATCCCACTCACATCTCATTATTGATAATGTTTTAGGATCATTTATAATTAAAGAATATTCCACTTTATTTGCTTTATGAGTATGGTAGTGGACTGAGCAGTCACAATCCATGATAAAATCTAACCAAGTTCACTGGATAAAATTAATATCATTATGTGTGAATATATATTTTTTTCTATTATGATTAGTTTACATATCGTCCTTCTCCTCATAGAAATAATCCTACAAAATTTTCAACATGAAGATCATGTTCTCAAACTCTAGATCATGCATGGGACAGTTTTCCCATGAATATTCAACTTTTTTTAGGTCTAGGCTACCATATTATCATTATCAATAGTACAGAACCAAATACATTATTTCATGAATCACTGTACATCATGAATTGTTCTCCACATGTATAAAGTTTCAGTACATGTGCATTGATAAGCCTCTTTTTCAAAACATTAAAGTATTCTTCATATTCACTGGTCCATACAAACATTACTCCCTTTCGAGTCATCATGGTTAGTGGGTTTGAAAATTGTGAGAATTTATTCACAATGTTTTAGTGATTCCCTTCCAAACCAAGGAAACTACTTTTCTTCAATATAGAAAATGGATTGGGACACTCATAGATTGCCTTTATTTTATAAGGTTCCCCCAACACCCCTTTTCTGGTGATAACATGTCTGAAAAATGAAATTTCCTCCAACCAGAACTCTCATTTAATGTAATTTGAATATATGTTATCCTTTCATGAAGTCCTTATCATAATATTAATTTTCTCCTTGGGATCCTACTTTCACTTGGACTGTATCTAGATATCATCTATAAATACTAACACAAATTTTTCAAGGTAATATCTGAAGATATTGTTTATTAGGTATATAAAAATTTTGGGAGCATTAGTGAGTATTAAAGGAATCAATATAAACTCATAGTGTATGTACCTCATCTAAAAAGTATCCATGGGGATATCTTTCTTCTTATCTATTAACTGGTGATATCCTGACCGAAAGTCCACCTTATAAAAATATGTGTCCCCGCATTATTGATCGAACAAATCATCTATCCATGGTAGGAGAGACTTGTTATTTATCATGATATTTTTGATCTCGTGATAATCAACGCAATGATACATTTATCCATCCTTCTTGTTGATATATATGACAGGTGAACCCCACAATGAATCAATCAGGAATATAAAACCCCTGTCTAGATTCTATTGTAACTGTTTCTTTAGTTATTCCAATGTAATTATTGCCATTAAATAAGGATTCCTTGATATTTCATGTGGTCCTAATATAATTTCAATTTATTAATCAATATCTAGACCAGGAGAAAGAAAAGGAACTTATTTTGTGAACATATCAGTGAATTCCTTCATAATTGGCATGTATTTGAGCATGATCCCCTCCATTGTCTCAATCTATTGACCTAGATATACTTTCTCAAAAGGAAATAATATCCCCAATTGAGATGATTATTATAAAGAAGATTCATTATCCTCCAAATACTTATATAAAATTATAGGATGCCTCAGTATGTGAAGTTGATCTCCCTTTCCAAACTATTGATGTTTGATTTATATAAAGAAAGGTAATACATTCATAATATTGAATCAAAGTATACAAAAGGAAGTAAGATGATATTTTTTGGGAGGATCATTCCAAAAACATAGAATAGGTAAGAGTTATATACCTTGGATTCAATAATTTATCTATTTTTTGTCCTTACAAGTAACTCAACTACCATATTTGGATGTGGGGTTTTAATAGTACAATTAAACTTACATGATACAAAAGAATTAATAGAACCCCAATAGAATAATACGTTCATTATTCATAAATTAATAACCATATACCTCTCTCCAAATCATTTTTTGGATCCACCTCCATTGTATTAATAGAATATTTCCTTCTTTACTCCCTTGGAGGTGGTTGCCATTCATTATCTCTGAAAAGCCTTAGATTAGGGAATCGGCTTGCATAATTAACATTTAATGTGAAGTTGAAACATTTTACTACAGTTTGAGTATTGATATGAACCTTACATTCCTATTCTATACCTATGGGATTCTTCATATAAATTATATAATTATTTTCATGATGACTATCTTTTCCATGTTTGATGTATCTCACAGTTCTTCTTTGACAGTTCCTAGGATGCTTCTTCCCACACTTTTGACATGCACGTTGATGTATTTTTTTCCTCCATACAATTTTTCTATTGATTATCCCATATTAAACTCCATTTTTATTTTTTTTATCTATGATTACATGAGGTGACTGAGAGTCACCAATCTCCATCTCAACCATATGGGCACAAAGGATAATCTCCTCATAGCTATAAAAGTTTTGAATCTCTAATCATTTTAATGGACTCGACATTAGTTCACTAAAGAAGACCTCCAAATTTATTTCTTTGTTCTTTTCAAAACAAAAGGTGTATCATGAAATCCTTGTAAATATTGTCTTATACATCCTAAAAGACTCTTTTTCCTTCTATATCAGTCTATGGAACTCCCTCTCAACCTTAATATAGAGTGTTAGTCATAAATATGTCTTAAAAATATATTTTCATGAATGCTTCCCATTCTATGGATTCAATTTCAAATTTAGAATTAGTGTTTCTTATCAGTGTCCAATTCTAATCAGCTTCCCTATCAAAAAGATAGACCACCAGTGTGACTTTACCTTCTTCTGGGCATTGTAGGATAGATAGTATCTTCTTATTGGAGTTAATCTTATGTTTCTTGATGAGGGGATCAGAATATACATTAAATATATGAGTCATTTTTTCATATAAATTATTTGACCATAACATTCCATATAATATGGTAATGAGGGTGTTCTACAATTTTTAAGTAATTATTTATAACTTTATCTAGTTTATCCAGTACATCAATGAAATTATGATCTCCCGTTACTATCATGTTTGGCCCCTCATTAAAGAAATCAACACATTTCATATCACATTGGTTTTTGGAATGGGTTCTCATATTTCCCACTATTATCTATAAAACAATATTGGGCTTGAGTAATTTTCTAATGAGAATATAAAAAAAATTATGAACATATAAGGATACACTTTTAAATTAAAATCATTTCCAAATTTATGATTCCATGTGATACAATATAGGTTATCCATGGTGATAGAATTACCCCAAGGGTTATTAAAAAATATTTCTATTCCTATTCTCAAAAAATAACAAGTTTTTTCTCTGATACAAACTATAGAGACCCAATACTATTACACATATTATTTCATGATTTAAAGCATTGTTGTACATCAAATACAATCCAAGTATCGAAAACTATATTGTATATGGCAGACTAGGTAGATAATTTAAAAAATGAAACATGAATAAACCATATTCTTATTATTCTTCAGAACGAGCTCCTAACATCCTTTCAGCTCCTACATGTGTATAGTATAACCTTGCAAATAAATAGTCAAAATTGAGGAGTGAAAAACCCAATAAGGGAATAAACATGGGAATGAAGCATAACAAAAGAGCTAGAAGGAATAACGTGATAACATAAATGGAATGGATAATGAATAAAATTTTGGAAGCAAAATATATAAAAAAAGGGAACATATGATCATGGAAATAATGTTATATCTGAACAAAACATAAATGACCTAAAAAGAAGTCAAGGATAATTTCCAAGACTATATCACGAAGAAGATATATTCCCATAATGGATTTGGTTTACTCTCTAATCCCATACAAAAATCTCAAGAGGATAAAAATTACACAATTAATTCGAGTTCTATCTAGTTAAAACAATTATAACATGTTTATGCATATGTTTTCCACATGAATAATCAAACATAAGCAATAAATATATGTGTCACCCATGGAGAGAAATGGATTTCATAATCATGACATAAGGCATAACCAGAGGGTGTATCATCATGGTATACATGAAATAAATAATTTAAATCATTCATGGGAATTCATAAAGGATAAATAATAACATATGGTGAATAATTTTGTTCAATTGAAGTGAACAAATAAAAAAAGCGGTCATGTGACTTTAGAAACATTCGACTTAAGCACAGCTTTAGTGAAAAGAATAAAGGGTCGTTAACGAATAATTGTTTCTATAAAGACCCAATTCACTAAAATAGATTTAAATTATAGAATGATTTATTTTTGAAAAATATTCATGGAATAAAATAGTTTATGGAGTGTACTTCTAAATGGGTAAGAATTAGATAATTTCCCATTAATTTGGCTTTCCTATCAAGATCAATTGAGAAGATAACCTTTCGAATCATGTACATACCCATAAAATAAAGATGAATTGAGGTGAATATATAATGATTTTGAATATTTATAAATAATATATATGAGTTAAACATGAATAATGAAGAAATAAATTGGGGTAAGGAGTGAGAAAACCTAACCCCTATGAAAAAATGTAGATTTAGAGAGATCCTCTTCCTTTTGTTTGAATGTATTCTGGAATTCCACTTAATGTCTTGGATAATAAAATTATATTCAGTAAATTCATATTTTATTACACTTTTCATACATATTTTATTTATTATAATTTTATTAAGTTCCTTTGTGACAATTTTCATGAGTTATTATGTTTAATTTCATTATTTCAAGAGTGTTCATTTCACGATTTCATAGTCGTTCAATTGTTATATATTTATGGATGTTCTTATCAAATGGGAATAGTACTACAGAAGGAGAATTGTATGGTATTAATGAAATTATATAATTTTAAATGGTTTTATATATCATTGTTTCTGAATTATGATAATTCATTTGACAAAATATTAATGATAAATGTTTAGTTAATTTTGGGAGTTTTTACTACCATCATGAAATAATATCATTAATTTTAATATTAGGTATGTATATTGGTTATTAAAACGTGAAAAAAGTTTTAATATACATATAATAATCCAATTTAAATATAGTAATGGGTTTATGACTATCCTTGAACGTGATAATGGAAAAAGAAAAATCTTCATCCACGAAGGTGGTGAATCGACATATCACCGACGATATTTTCATTTTTATCATAAAAGTAGAAGATAAGAGATTTTATAATGGATATTATATTAAACCATAAACTTCCAATATAAATATGATACTTTAGTTTTAATTTCTCTTTGTATCGAGGAGGAGTGAGGATAAGGTAGAAGAAAAAATTAATTTAAATGAGAAACATGGGGGGTTTCGCCTCTAGAATGTTGTCTCCTTGAGAACCTCATTAAGGCACATGGTTGTGGTGTTTTGATGAAAAAAACCACTAGGACATAGGGAACATACTTTGGAATGGGATTTTATGAAATATTGGAAAGTTAAAAATCATATAAGTGGTTATGAGAAGGGGTAGTTTGGGGTGCTATTTATTAGGGGATGAGAGGTATTTTTATTACTATTGTATTCATTAGTTTATTATTTTGGTTCATGAATATCAATATTGTTTATTATTTTAACTATATAATAGTCCTTGTGAGCTCGAGATAGTGCTTTACTACATCATCAATGAATCAGAAATTCATGTATTTGACCTAAAATGTTTGTTAATTATCGTAATTTTCTATTCATCAAAAATTCAACAATTTTAGAAAAATCCAAAAATCCACACTATATATATTTCAATAATTAAATTTATAAAATGGCCTCTATTTTATTAAAATAATTTTCTATATATGATACCATTAATTTATAAATATAATCCTAATTTATTCAGAAAAAAAAATCGATTTTAATATTAAAATCAATGTTATAAACCATTAAATAAATATTTATTGTGTAATAAAATTATCTAATCATTATAATAAAAAAAATTAATTTATTAAATAATTATTTGAATATAATGTTTATTTAAAAAATTTATATCCATTATAACATTTTAAATAAACTATTTACATTTTATAAAATTACCAAAAATTAATTTACAATTTTTTAAAAATAAATTTACTTATACCATGATTTAAATATATAATATTTTTGCTTATAAGAAAACTAGATATTATTTAACACATTCATAGGAAATGTTACTATTCTAAAAAAGAAATTACTTTTCCTAATGGTCATAGTAAAATTCAAACAGTCAATATAATATTCAATTGTTAGTATACTATTACAACTTTCATAATTATAATGGTCATATGGGTTTAATAATTACTATAAATACTTCTTATTCTACTCATTCTTCATTCACATCAATTTTCTCACAAGTTTATATACAAATTCATCTTCAAAATGGTAATCTTATTAATAGAAATATTTTTTATTTCTTCAACATTCTTTATGGGTGCAGTCAGTCTAGTGGATCATGAAGATCCAAATTTTCTTATTCTAATTATCTTATTTTCTATTTGTTGTCCCTCTATAAAATTTGTTCTCATTACTGGTTTAGTTTTTGACTAATGTATCATTATTCATTTATTATAATAATGTTTTATTGGTTTATATATATGGTGTTTGTGCATTATACTACATGATATGGTTATAAGAAGGAAAAGTTCACCAATAAATTTCTAGTTTGTTAAATTATGGATAAAAAAGAAAAATGATCTTCGACTGAATATGTAAATAGCGTTGATTTTTTATAATAAAATTATTTTGGTCTCGTGAGTACCTAATAATAGTAAAATGAAAGAGAAAAATTTATTCAACCAAAATAACCGGATAATATGAAAACACATGAGTTTATAGAGTGACAGATCAGGATAATTCATTACCAAATCATAATAAAAAACAATCCAGATAAATAATGAGATTGTAACTTAAAATCATTACCACTTTGTAAATATTTTAAACATATTACCATTAAATGAAATAAACATATATGGATATTTAAATACACATAATTTTCAAAATAATCATCACAAAATAAATTCATGGAAATAATATAACCAGCAAAAAATGAAATTAGTGGCCAATATGGCATGCGTCCAATAGAATTAAAATTATAGTGAAAATCCATTACAATATTAGAAACTTTTAAATCACAAGACTTATTAAATAATAAAATCAAATTAAACATTAAAATAATAAAAATAATTATATGAATGATATAACATATCAAATGGGTAGTATATAAACCACAAAAATTAAACCAGTGGTGAATATTGAATATGTCTCCAAGAAATAAGAGAGAGACAAGAAATCCCTTACATCATGTATTTAAATTCATCATACTCGTTATTACCACCAATATAATAAATATATGTCGATTATAAATCTATAACCTAACTATAATCATATATATCATGACATATATTATTTACTTATGACCTTTTATTATCCATTTGTTAAAAATTCATTATTAATTTCATGTTTTGGGTAATAACTGCATCATTTTTCATGTGTGTTTTGGTTTGGTATTTTTGGTCTATTTAATTCAATCATGGTTCTGTAATCTAAATAATTATATCTGTGAAATAAATGTTTTATATATTCATTATACATGTATTTATTTTTATCCATTAAATATAGACATAGAAAATTAACAACATTATTCATGGATACATTACGTTGTACATATGCATAAATGTTATTTCTATTTTCTCGATAAGAAAATGAAAAAAAAGATAAATCTTAAGTCAAAATTATAGAATAATTTTTTTGTAGTATATGTACTTTTTATTCGTTAAATATATCTTTGTTACCATCCATGTCAAAATAAATTGAAAACGACGTCACATCACTTCATGGAGGCAGTAATCCAGATGCACGCATTAGCGAGATTATTTTATTTAAATAGATTAAAAGGCGATAAGGTAGTTGTGATATCATAATTATAGAAATATATTTATGTAATAAATATGATATACATATAGAAAATAAATAAATATATATTTTAATGAAATTTGGTGATAGAATACATATTATATCGATTTTTGAGGTGGTAGTCCACCATATACATGATCAATGGTTTAGTTTCCAATTTAATAGAGGATGAGATGGATATGGGTTATTAAATTAAAATAACAACATATTAGTATATTTTATATAATTATTTTATTATATCATCATATTTAATGATTATTTTAATGACGTGGAAGAAGTAATAAAATAAAAACGCTCAATTAAGAATGATACCTCTCAAGTAGAAAACCATGTTAGGTTTGTACCACAAGCCATATAAGAGGGTTTAATAACCATAATAAGTCCACTCGGATGTAGTGAAGGAGATAAGGAATATATTTTGGAAGGAATTTTCTAAAAAATTGATTTTCATTTAAAATAGGAGAGGGTAGTGGTATCCCTTTTATAAGTGGGTGAGTGGACACACTCGGAAGTTATGAAATGAAAACGTTTTACACATGTCTCACACATGAATGATGTATAAAAAATGGATCATTAACAAAACCTATTCGATTTATGGTCTAAATATGGACATAAAATATGATTTGAATATGTTTTTAGTTCATTTTAACCATTTTATTTTTAGTTTGACCCCTAAAAACCTGTTTTAACCTTACCTGTGGAAATTAATTTAAAACATTTTTACTATTAATTATGAAAAGAAGTTATGTTTAACATATGATAAAACAAATTTATATTGATTCAAAATATGGAATTTATTTTTAAAATAATCTTAAAATAAATTTTAGCTTTTAAATTATTAAAACAAATTGACAGTTATTAATAAAAATCTGTATTTTTCATCATTCGTTAAAAATTAATCTTTTAAAAAAATACTCAAAACATCACTCTGATACAATTTTGACATAAATTTTTTTAAATATAATTAAATCTATTCAAATAAATTTTCTAAAATTTTAAAATTTTAATTTTATTATTTGTACAAAAATAGCAAGAAAAACATTTTAAAAAAAAGAAAATTTTCAATTCATATAAAGTATTTAAAAAAATTATGTACTTTTTTATCAATGTATTTTCTTTATATAAAATAATTATACAAAGTTTTCAAATTTTTGTCATTCATATTCATATGTCCATATTTAATAGCTATGTTAAAATGGTCATGTCTAGATAATAGTATTAATTCTATAAAACAATTTTTTAAAACATGGACTTCTGTGTAACACAATCTATCAATGAAATTAAATTTATTTCAAATTTTTCTTAAAATATCAACTGTTACATTCCCCCCACTAAAAAATTTACAATTGAAAATTTATTAAAATGATATAAACAAGTGAGGATTGGTTTCCCCATTATATCCCCAAGTTCCCATGTAGATGCCTTAAATTAGTGGTTCCACCATAAAACATTTACATGAAAAGTGGGTTTGTTTCTTATAATAGTATCTTTATAATCTATAATCTCTACAAGTATTTCCTCAATGTAATTATCTTGATCTTGTGGTATGACCTATAATTTCATTACATGTATGGGATCAGGTGTGTACTTCCTCAAGATAGATTCATGGAACATATCCTGAACATGAGATAGGTTCAGTAGAAACACTAAGAGATAAACCATTGTCCCTACACGATCAAGAATCTCCAAGGTTTCAATATACCTATGTGTCATATTTATATTCTTCATAAATCTAATCACCTTTTTTCATTGAAGAATTCATAGAAAAACCGTCTCACCAAATTCTAACTCTATATCTTTATGACGAATGGCATCATAAATGTTTTGGTTGACTCAGAGATTTCATGATGTGTTTTGGAATGGTTATTACATTATATTCAATTTAATCAGCTATATCATGTCCTAAAATCATTATTTCTCAAACTTCAAGGAATTATATATTAGTTATACACTTATTTCTATAAATGTATTCATAATGAGTCATTTTATTTCATGAAATAATGATATGTTTCTATAAAATCTTGACTAGAGGTAGGTATGGATTCAACCACCTTGCGAATCCATAGAATATGATCTAAACATATCCAATAGGATTTTAATTTTTCTCTTAGTTTGAACATCAATATGAGGATGATATATAATTCTAAATCTAAACATCGAATCAATATCCTATTAAAAACATCACCAGAACAAAGAGGTAAATATTTTATCTTGATTAAAAATAATAAAATTTTGAACTCCATGCAACCTTACCACTTTCTTAATTGAAGTGCCCGGATCAGTGTGATCACTGAGAGGGGGAGGGGGTGAATCAGTGATCCTTTAAAACTTTTTACTAATTGATTCTTTATCAATTAAACCTCTATGGCTTGTTAAGGCCTCGATCCACTCTTCTTGTATCTCTCAGCCATTCCTCGAGTAGTGCAGTAAATGTAAAGTCACAGGACACAAGGATTTACAAGGTTCGGCTCCAATGGCCTACATCCTTGCCATGTTGGTTATACGCCCCAACATGGTTTCTCCATTATAACCTGTTAAAATTACAATGGTCGATACAGAGTCCCACTGTATCTCTCCTGAGTCCCACAGGAGGGTCTTTATACTGCGTCCCACAGTGTTACCAGAGTCTCACTGGCCTGCTCCAGAATCCCACTGAAGACTTCTTCCACCCTGAGTCTCACAGGGGGCTTCTCCTAGCTCCTCGAGTCACACGATTAGCTCTTCTTCTCTTTATGTTCTTCAAGTATCTTCAGCAGTCTGGGATAAAGACTGTTGGCCTTTCTCTTCACTTCTTATCACTTGATCAGGTCTTCTCGTCTTGCTCAGGATTTATCTCCTTCTTCTCAGGATGACCTGGCCTCTCACTTCAAGAATCTTCAACAGCCTCTGATAAGGTCTGTTGGCCTTGTTCTTCACTTCTGATCACTTCTGTTGATTAGGATCTTTTCAATCACTGAAAACTCAGACAACTGATATCTCTAACTTCAGTCTGGCTTCACATCAACTTCATGCACTGAGTGCACGACATATCTTCATCCTCATGCACTGACAGCATGGCTTCTCAATAATCTTCAAGAACTTCTAGTCTTGGTCAACTCAGATGCACACAACCAGATTTGATCTTGTTCACGTGTGCACGTGCATGCATGCAAGCATGCACTCCCCTTCTTCTTCTCTTGGTTCAATAAACCCACAAAGGGTGTAACACTTTTAGCACACACCTTTTTCTTGTCCTTCACACATTTTATTCCTTTTGATTACACACTTAAATGTGTGTTGTACTTTGTGTGAGTGTCTTCTACTTCTTCTAAGTGTGTTCACTCCACTTAGTGCACACACTAGGTTTGGCCTACTTGTTATTGTTTTCTCACACAACTTCTTTGTTCACTTAGCAAACACAAGGCTTGGCCTCCTTCACTTGCACACACTTCCTCTCGACCTTCTTCACTTCACACACAAAGTGTGGTCTTCATAGCACATGGAACACACTTAAATGGCCGTAGGGTGTTCTTGTTCTTCACTTAGCATACACCCAAGATGATAGGTCTTCACTTGTTGCTCACAAAAGGCACTAATCCTTGGCCTCCTCTAATTTGCACACCCACTGCCCGAATGAAATTAACACTGCCAATATGAAGGCGCGCAAGTGCTTAATCCGTAGCCTCTCTTCTTCTTCAAAGCGCAAGGCACACTTGGGTGCACAAGGCAGCGCGCAAGTGTCACTGCCGCGCAAGTTCTCAAAGTGCCAGGGACCGCAAGTGCAACCGGATCGGGTCGCGCAGGTACCACTGCCGCGCAAGTGCGGGTTTCAACCGTGGGCGCGCAAGGGTGCAAACGGCCACGGGGTCTTCCTGCCGTGCAAGGGGAAGGTGCGCAGGGGACCTCTTCACCTCTTTCACGCAAGGGGTAGCACGAAAGGAACTCCTTCGGGCCTCGGGTGGAACTGAGATCTTCAGCCGTGCAAGTACCTTACACGGGGCTTCTTTCTTCGCGAGGCACAAGGTTCACTCATGGATCTTCAATGTTTCATCAACCTTTACAGAGAGCCTCGACCACTCTTTATATAGGCTAAGGAATGCTCCTCGGTCATCCGTGAGATACAACTCAAATTCCTAAATATTTCGGATCTTCAAGATTTTGAAAATCTTGATCTTTCTCCTCAGTTCTCCGTAGGTTCTTTAATTTTTTTTCCTCCACGTGCATGTGCATGGAGCGCATGCATGGCCTCTTATCAATCAATCCATTCAAGGCATGAACCCTTCAAAGCCTCGCACCTTCAGTTTGCTTCGACCGAAGTCCGAAATTCCCATACATCCTGTGCATGCATATTTTATTGCATGGATCTGTTCGTTGCATCCATACGAACTCAATGGAGCCTTTACTTTGATAAACGGTGGTCGGGAGCTCGAAAACATCTCTCGGGTTGCTCCTGGTTCGACGGAGGCACGCGTGGAGGCTTCGGCCTGGCTCTTGGTTGAAGACGGACGGGGAGCCATCGGATCGACGATTTAAATGATCATCAATGTCCAGGATTATAACAGGCCGCGACGGATGAGATGTACGGCGCAGATCGAACGCGCGATCAGATGAACGGCCTGGATTTTCTCCCATGTAAAATTCCGCATCCCACATCGAAGCGGCCCGCGAAATTTCCATAGCTTATCCACCTTGCGTTGCCAGCTTCACTTCAATTAGTTCTCTTCTCCATCCACTGTGTCTCCCCGCACTGTGTTTTCTGCAGGCGCGCTCTTGCGCCCTACCCTGCCACTCGGGTGCGCCACTGGTTCCCACTCTGCTCCTCGGGCGCGCTCTATGCGCCCACGCTGCACAGATTTCACCACCTCGTGGCTCCTGCCGCCCTTGCGTTGGCCCTATGGGATCCCCCTTGGGCGTGGCGATCTAGTCCCAAATATGCCTTGGGGTTGAACCCTTAATGTTGGCCTTGGCTGGCCTATTGTTTGCGTAGTAAACATGGTGATAATTTGTTTTTCTTAGTAAACATGGTGAGAATTTGTTTTTCTTAGTAAACATGGTGAGAATTTGTATAAAAAACAGAGTGACTCACATATCAAATTCCAAATGCCAAGCACCTCCTCCTCTATTCTTCTTCTCTTCTCTTCTTCATTAGAATTCCTCTAATTCTCTTCAACATTTATTCATCACTTAAATGGAATTCCCGAAGGGTCTTCATCTTCAAATGATGCTCCAGAATCACATAATTCTTCATTGATATTCAATGATCCAATCAGAGATCAAATTGGAACTTCTTCAAATTCACATGCACTAAGTGATAGTGCATGTACTTCATTCAATCCACATCATCAACTTAAAACTTGTAGATGGGCCATCTTCATGTCCTCATGCATTGTGAAGACAATGCATGGTCTTCTATCATTGTTGTGACATTGTATCCAGTTGATACAAGTTCTTAGAACTTTAAGAACAGCTCATCAATCGTCTGATGTAATGATGCTCCATCATTATTCATTCTTCAAGTGTTGTCACTTAGTATCACCTTGATACAAGTATTTAAACATTAATAACAGCTCTATAATCGTTTGATATGGTATGGAGAATGTTTCAACCATTACATATTATGCCACTTAGTGAATCTCCTAAGTGACATTCATCTTAGTACCTGGTCATTCTCCATTCATCACCAACACCATCACATCCTTTGTCATTCACATATTGAAACTCATTAACATCCATCCATTCCTTGACAACAACATACCTCATTGACAACAAATGCAACACAGTGCACTTCATTAATGTATAACCTATAAATTTGAAAAAGATAGAATTTCTCTATAATATCAATTTTGTGTGATGACTTTTAAGGTTATAGATAACGAACCATATATTATTTTTCCCTTTATAAGTTTTGAGGATTCTGATTAGAAAATCACTAGTGATGTTTTCCCATTTCAACTATGGTGTGAGTAATGGTTGGAAAGTTCCCATATAATTATATCTCTTATCCTTAACTTTTTGATATACCATGAATAGAGATACAAACTCTCCAATAACTCTCTCTATTCCATCCCACTATAAATTCTTCATTAATTCTCTATCAATGTGTGTATGTCTAGGATGAATAGGGAATGAAGAAATATGTTCTTCTTGTAACATATCCTTAATATCTGGTATCTATGTAACACTTACATTGTGCATAAAACATATCATTCCATCATAATCAAGGTTAAAATTAGTAATACTACTAACATTCTTATAGAACTCTAAATCATCCTTCTACACCTATTTAATTTTTACTTGGTTAGCTGGTTTTTATAAAGATAATATTTCTTCCCTCCTTTAATGGATTCCAGATCTATCCTTTGAAAATCCATAAATAATGGATCATTTTTAAACGTGTCATACAAAATCTTGAATTATATTTTTGACTCAAATCAGCAACCTCATATTTTTCTTTCCCAATGTTCTAATTTATTTTGTAGTAATAATCATTAACCAATTCTAAAAATATACTCTAGTTTATATTCAACTATTTATATTTGAAAATATTCTTTAATCATTTACGATCATAATATATGTCACACTTTTCCCCATAAATAAAATTCCTCCATATCTTTGATTAAATATTATTTTGGATAACTCTGTATAATGATTTGGGTAATTTTTTTCATGAACATGTCATCTTCATGAGAAAAAGTTTATCACCGTATCATTTTTAAATACCATTATTATATCAATGATAATACATATGTTCACAATATGGACTAAATATTTATCTATCAAAACATTTAAAAATGATTCATACTTATCAAGACATTGAATATGATATTGGTAGGAATTTCACCCATATCTCCCTTGAGTTGTGGGTTCAAGCCCCACAGCCTCTATAGATGTGACATGTTTTCCTTTTTACTTAAGAAATATTCATATAATTGTTATAATGTACCAATAAATATGATGAAAATTATTAAAAATAATATTTATCATAAAATATCATATAAAACATTAAGGTTATCAATGTCGTTGAACTTATGAAAAGATAATTCTTCCTCAAATAACTTTTCATAATGAACCTAAGCATTACATATACCTTATTCTAGTAAAATCTCTCCCAAATTTCCATTTATCACTTTAATATATCATCACTTCAAAAAACAAAATCAGTATCTATGACATTGAACGTATGATCAACCTTAAACTCATACACCCATGATGGTATCCATATCTCATAAGATAATATTACATGAAGACATAAATGTTTCCAAAATTAAGAAAATCATTAGAAATTTAAAGATTCTTATAACCAAAATACAAGTGATAAAAATAATCCTATAACATAATTCTAGAAACCCAATACGTAAATACTTCAAACCTTTTATATTAATAATTTTGTATAACATCATTCCTTCTTTTCCCAAGGGGATGACTCTTAGTTTATTGAATTGACTCTGATAGTTCCCATGATTCCCACATTTATGAAATTGAATTCATTGGTAATTCATTGCTCTATGACCATAATTTCCTCCTTAAAAATATATTCCCATCCATTTGAGCTGTTATTTTAGGTGATTGTTTTCCACCTTCTACAAATATAGAAAGCTAAATCATTCTTTCTATATGTTCATTACCTCACAAAAATTCATAACTATCCATCATAAGTTTATTTTAGATTTTAGGAATCCCACTAAAGTTCTTGTTTTTATTCATATATCATAGTGGCTGATTAGAAATAATCACAATATTTTTCTCTCCAGTAATCATCCAATTTGGTTTCTCATAAAAACTAAATTTTCCAATGTAATCAGTGATAAAATTATTCTTCCTAGTTCTATCCATAGACTAAAACCACAACCCATAGTATACATAAATATAATTATTGTGGGAAGCTACATAATTAGGATAAGTAATTTATTATATGTCTAAACCGAGACAAATTATTTTCAATCTATGAAACTATAGGTTTATCAAAGTTTATTCATAGTCATAATCTATTAAAATCCATCATGATGTTTTGCAAAGTGTTGGTTAATTTCAATGATATGTCACCCAAGAGTGTCAAAATAAGAATAAAACAAGGCACGTTTTCATGTACCATGTGATGATTGAGCCAAATCCAAATGGGACCTTTTCAGAGATATTACCCCAAGGTACAACTGTGACATTGAAACATCCACTTCTAATATCTAGCAGGGATCTAACTTCTTGAAAACCACATGCTCAATTCTTTAACAAAATTCCAAGACATTTTCATATACATTGAAATATCTTTAGACATATCCTTATAACTATCCCTATGTATCTCAATAAATTTTCTCATCCTAGTTTCTAATGGTTAACTAAACCTTTATCAGATACCAACTATAGTGATTCACACATTTCATACAAATATATTAAATCTTAATTGATGAATATTCATTACATAACATAATGACCCAGAAAAGAATCATATAGGTATCGTATCATTGAAAACATGGTAATGTAACCAAATTATTAAAAAAATGAACCATATTATATTCCACTAAGTTCTTCATAACTATTACACTTCTTATAGACCTCATACATGATACCATTTTCATAAACCAGGGAACGAAATCATAAGAGAGGGTGAAATCTGGTGCTCAGTATGGGTAAACAAGGTACATTTCAACCTAAATTGAGAATCAGGTTATGGGAACATGATAATAACATTATAAAACCATACCCTACATATAAGAGATCATAAAAATGAATCACGTAAAAAATCATTGAAGTTCTCAAGAAATGAATCATAATGTAATCAATGAACATAAGCTATTCAAGTTCAACATTTTTATAAGACGTATATTTTTCTTATACACATAAACATATACAATATTTTATAAAGGCTACTAACCAAGGAATCCATAACATTTGACAATTAGATAACAACCCATGTACAAACTTCAGTCTTGGGGGAACCTCTAATGTACCCTATTTTGGGCATGGTATAACCTTGCATGTACCCTCTTTCGGGATTGAGATAACACCCTCTGTACACTCTTTCATACTTGGGATTACCTTCCTTGGGTCATTTTTTCTCTTTAAAAATTAATCATTACACAATTATTTAGAGGTAAATATGGGTTCTACCCATCACATAATCTATACATTTGTTTACAACAATATCATAAAACAATCATCATATCCAAACCCATTAAAATGAAATGTGTTTCAAAATAATTTCATCATAACAGAATTGTATGAAAGAAACAGGTTTGACAAAAATAATTATTCATAAACCAAAATAGTCTGGAGGAAGAATAAGGATTTTATCATTGGATTTTATACCCATTAAATCTTAAGTACATAAAATTATCTCATCCTATATGGATAATTATTTTCAAATATAAATTTGAACATTTATTGAAGAAAATAACATTTCTACTTTGAACACACTTATTTAAAATACAAAACCTTCTCAAATATTAAATAAAACATTTTTTAAAATAAACATGAAATCTTGTAATTTAAGGATTAAATCATTTATTGGTTACAATGATGAAAAAACATCCCCTTGTCCTACACGTTAAAACAATGATTCCTCTCACATTTTCAGTAAAAAGGCAAAAGCACTTTATTCTAAAAATAACAAGAATATTCTTTTAAATAATTTTGTAAAAAAAAATGGTAAAGAATAATTTAAAAAATATTTGTAAAATATTAAAATATTTCTTTAAAATGTTTTACAAAAACATAGACATGGATGAAAAAGAATTTCTGACTAAAGAGAAATTTAGATTTGATTTTTCATAGAAACATTATTTTTGTACCTTGAGTACATAAAGAGAGGAAAATGAATGGTAAATATTAATTCTATACAAATAAATATATATAAAGAAAATAAATGAGCTTCATTAGAGATATATCATAATATTTCATTATTGGAATCATAAGCATAAACAATCTCGATAAACAATGACATTGTAACATAAAACATCTACCACATTGGTACTGTTTGAATCATAAGAAAAATGAGAGAAATAAAATTACATGTATACTTGAATCCTAATAATTTTCCTTATAAACATCATAAAATAAATTCATTGTAATAATATACACCACCTCAAGGAAAAATGTAGTGAATATGGAATGTGTCACATGGAAGTCAAATTGATATGAAAATCCATTACCAATTTGGAAACATTAAAATCAAAATACCCATTAAAAGATATAATCTATTGAAACATTATATATACCAAAAATAAAAATAATAAATATATAACATTTAAAAGGGTTAGTATATTCACCAGACAAATTAAGTGAGTGGTGAATTTCGAATGTCTCTCCGATAAATAAAAGAGAGAATGAAGATCACTTACCTCAAGTCTATATTTTCTCCATACACATTTGAAACTATTGTATGGTAAATATATATTTTCATATATATCTATTATAGAATCATAATAATATATATCATACCATATATTATTTATTTATGACCTTTCATTGGTCATTTATTAACAATGCCTTGTTAAAATCAGATTTCGGGTAATAACTGCATTGTTTTTCATGTATGTTGTGTTTTGGAATTTACGGTCCTTTTAGTTTGGTCATGCTTAAAACTTATAAAACATTTTACCACAAAAAACTATCATATATACCCAATATAATTATATTTATAGTAACCCATTAAATTTAGATATTGAAAAATGAATTACGATGTTCATGTAGATAGTAAGTCGCACATTCACTAGAACATTGTTTCCATTTTCTCATCGAATGGAACAAAATAAAGGTAAATATCAATTAAAAATTTTAGAACCATTTTTATATAAGAGATATCATATATATTAATTAAATATACCTTCATTACCATACATGTAAAAATATAATGAAAAACATGTCACATCATTTCGTAGAGGTCGTAGTCCATATGTATGGACGTTATCATTTTTCAATGGATTGGAATGTAAGAACGTGGCATGATATTTTAATTCCATAATCATAATTATTATAAAAAAATTTGGTATGTAAAATTAATCATCCTATCTATCCATAAAATTTTGTGATGTACAATGTATTACTTTGGTTCACAAGGTGGTAGTTCTCAAGACACATGATCGATAGTTTTGTTTCCAATTTGATGGTTGAGGATATGGATATAGGTTGCGAAATTAAAATAATAATATATAATTATATGGGATATACTAATTTTTTTATATCAAAATATTGGAATAATATTTTAAAGAGTTATATGAATACAAAAAATAAAAATGACCGATTAAGAACATTGTCTCTTCTTTAAACAACCTCCTTTGTTTTGCACCAAAATATTTATTAGTATGGTTTAATAATAAAACTAAGGTCACTTATATGTGGGTAGGGAAGTATGGTAGATATTTATAAAGGTATAGAATAATAAAAAAGTCTTTGGTACTGAGAATAAGAGAATATTTTGGCTTCCCTTTCATAACTAGGAGAGATGGTAGACATTGACTTTTTGAAAATAAAATATTATACACGTATTTTAAAAATAAAAAAATTAAAAATAAAATGGATCATCGTAGAAACTTTTATGAGATAAGGTTGAAATATTTCCATCCAATATGATTTGAAAAAAAAGGTCATTTTAATCCATATCATTTTAGTTTAACCACCAGTGGACCTGTTTCAACTATAACCATAGTAACTAATTTTAACTATTTTTAATGATCAATATGGCCATAAATTAAGTTGAAAATATTACAAAATATTAATAACTATGATTAAAAATATGGAATCAATTTTTTAAAATTAAATCCATATAAGTGTTAAAATTTAATTTATAATTAAACCAACACACATAGAAAAAAACATTTTTATAAAGAAAAATATTTCACAAGTATAGATTTCTTTTAATTTCAATAATAAATAAAAAAATAAAATGACCTATATTGGAATAATTTTGATATTAAAAAGCTAATTTCACTTTTAAGATCATCTTAAAACAAAATGGAACTCGGAAATGCTATAAATTTAAAGGCAGCTTTAATTTAAATATAAATTTTTCACTATTCATCAAAAAAATAATATTTTCAAAAAAAAATTAAAATCATCACTCAAGGGTAATTTTGACATGATGATTTCAAAAATTAATCTAATTTTTTAAAATATATTTTCTATGATTATAAAACATTAATTTTATTATTTTTTAAAAAATAAAAAACATTTTTTAGAGAACAATATTTTCAAAGGATATAATGAATTTACTAAAAACATAATAATTTTTATCAATTTTTATTTATATAAAACCATTTTAATTAATTTTTTAAAAAATTATTATTTTCCATGCCACCATGTTTAATGGATAGGTTATAAAATTCATGTTTAAATAATAATAATAATAGTATTATATTATGGTTTTTGAAAATTTAGTTTTTCATGAAATAAAAGCTATTGAAGAAATTAAAATTTTTAAACAATTGTATCCATAAAATAATATGGTTTTACCATCAAGAAACAATATGTTGTGTGTATATCCAAAAAGTATCACCCTTTAATAGGTGAAAAATACATTTTAATCCACACATCATTTTCTAATATGATATACAACATTAATCAATTCATTTTAGGGTGATATTGGACCCTACCCATTATAATCCATACATGTGTCTTCCATATGTGCACAATAATTCATATATTGGAATGGAAAAAAGGTAATAATTTTTAATTTATATTTATAGAAAATACATCATTTAACTAAGTAGATACAGAACCCTTACATGACCTAGAATTTTGGATGTAGATGGTCAAATTTATAACTCGAATAATTAAAGACTCGATAATAATAGACCTACCCCACTATAGCATCCATTTCATAAATAGTGCTAAGAACCAAAACTCACAAAAAATGACTTAAAGAGTTTTATCAATTGATGCCAAAAAATGTAACACCCCGAGATTTTATAAGATATATTCCTTTTAATTTCTTTCATATCTTTTGTTGTACGCTACACCAAGATTATCTTGCGTTATACGCAACACCGTATTAGCTTGCAGTATACGCAACACTGATCTTGGATCGTGGTAAAAACGATTTCAAGTTTGGTTGATAGTAATTATTCAACTCAACATTGAGTATATATATATACATATATATTCAATGTATAAATGAAATATGGTTGGATTTTGTTATATGAAACAACAAATGAGTCTTGCACTACACGCAACCCTGACTTGGCTTGCATTACACGCAATCGCGACCTTCCTCGATAGCGTGTGTTGTACGCAATACCGGGTTTCACCAAACAATGATATATTGTTATAATATTAATATGTACGAGCCGTATGAATAGTATTAACTAATTTTTTAATTTTATTACATTATTATTCATCTTACACATTTTCTAGAACATGGTTTGAGAACAAGATAAATTTTTCAGGTAAAATAAGTATTTTTCAAAAAATGTAGTTTTGCCGCCTTTTGATGGAACACCCACTTTAAATCTAGTTTTTTACATTTTTATAAGTTAAATTTGACAAAATAAAATTCTTCTTTGGAATCAAGATATAAAAATTTACTTTGGATAAATTTTTCATATAATTCTGATAACTTTCATATTTTAATGAATAGTAAAAACACGCTATATTCTAATTAAAAACAACTTTTTTCATCATAATTTATACGGTTAAATTATAATATTGAATGGTTTAAAAGTATAAATATAATATATTTTTACCATTTAATATAATGTATGTAATTACCATTAATTCTACATTGAATTCACAAGTAAAAACATTTCAATCTTTTGCAATGTTTTAACTTTTAAAACTCGTTTTCATAACAACGGGATTAATTTTAAATTAATTTCTGCAAATTCGGTGATTTGAATTTGGAAAAATGGATTCCATATTTGGAATCAGTAGGTCCAAATTATGATAATAGGATACTTTTTTTGGCACTATGAATAGTATCTACGGTAAATTTTATTTACCTTAGTTAAAGATGAATCCGGTAATTGAGGGTAAATATAATATTATAAAATTACCTTAACAATTGTATTAATATAATTGAATGATTATATTTCGTCCTATGGAATATTTTTGGGGAAATTGAATCCATTGGAACCCACTTGGATGTGATTAAGACCTTTAATTTATTTTATTTAAATGAAGTGAAATATGTCTCACTCAAACTTTAATAATTAAACTATTTTTAATATAAGGTTATACAGAATATAAATTCGGTTATAAAAACTCATTTGAAAGCTAGAATGTTTTTATTTATCATGGAAATTTATTTCTAATTTTTAAGAATTATTTATTTACCTTATTAGCTTATACATTAATGATGCAGAAATTATTTATTTAGTGAAAAATCAATAAAATAGTTTTTATTGAAATACTAATACACATAAAAAGCCCCAAAACCCTGAAAAAGACTTATTGGTAGTGTATATGTAAACCATAATCATCCAATTTCCTAATTGGGGACCATTTGGATCCTTATAAAAAAGGTTATGACAGTTATATTATTTTATTTTAAATGATTCCAACGTTGTCACCTTCATAATTTAATAAATATAACAATTTATATGATGTGATTTTAAGATTATAAATTATAGTAAAAGTATTATTATAAAATCTATGAGATATATATTCATCATATGATTTTATGATTAATTTTTATGCAAAAAATAAGTATATTAAATTATTATACAAAAATGTTGTACTAATTATTTTATTAAGAGATATATCAAATAAATGGTTTTAAAAATATTAAAATAAATATTATATGAACTATTTAATGTTCTCCAAGAATTTTATAGAAAAATTTGATATGTTACTAATCTATTAAATATTTTAATTAGAATATATCCTATGTGTGGATTTTATTTAAATTAAAATAAATGAATAATGTCAAAATTGACACTATTGTTATTTTATAAAAATAACATATTATAAATTTGCTTAAAAATCACAAAAATAATTAAAAATTATAAATTGAAATTTATATGGTCTAAAATTTCCTACATTATCCAATTATATACAATTTACAACACATATGTAATTTTTTATAACAATTTAAAAATTAGAGTCGTATTACCACAAATAAAATTAAATAGATTAAATAAAGATAAATCAAGTTGATAATGTTTAAAATAAAATTCCAACATGTCTAAATTTTATTATTTGATGAGATTACAACCCTATCTCATCTAAGCATCTGATCTGAGTTATTTGTTGATGTTTTTAAGTGAGTTTGAATTTATTATAAATTAATATTTCTTATGTTACCAAAGGTGACCCTCTCCTCCCTTATAAAAAGGTCACCCCTTCCCTCTTATCATCACACCCTTTTGAGCCTTGAATCTCGGTCAACCCCTAAAAATTCATCTTATAAACCACTCTAGTAATATCATAGAGGTTCTTTTATTCTCAAAATACCAACACTAGTTCCTTAAGAAGAAGTTTAAAGGAGGTGCGTCGAAGAAGAGGTAATCTCTTCTGTCGATTCTTTCAAGTTTCTTTCTTCTTTAACTTCTTCTTATTTATTTGTTTCATTATAAAGTAATAACATAAGTATTACTTATATACGGATATGTTATTATAAATATTAAACAACCCTATTTCACCTTCTATCCATCCTAAGAAAAATGAAATCACCGCGCGTGCATACGTACGGAATACCGTCTCCACGTCGTGGTGTAATCTGTTTTTCCAAAACCACCTTACTTGGATGGGTATAACGGTATAAATAATAAATATATGTGGTTATTATAACAACATATTGTTTCTAATATATTATATCATCCCCTCCAATTCCATTCAATAAATATGGGAATGATATCATCACATGTGCGTACGTACGGATTACCGTCGCCACGACGCGATGAGATTCATTTTCCATGTTAACAATTCAAGAACGATTATAAAGTATTTATAATAAGTGATCATGAAATATATGAAATAATAATGCTACTGGATGTATGTATATATATATTTATGTCATCTACATAATTCCATTCAATTCAATAAGGAAACTAAAACAATGTTCATGCGTATGTACGGCCTACCGTCTCCATGAATGGTGTATTTATTTCCACTAATCGATCTTATATATATATGTATATTATGAATATATATTATATATAAATCATTTTTTACATTATGAATGTGTGTAATCATGATCAAGTAATCATATGAATAATTACAAGTTAAAACACGAACGATAAATGAAACGATTTTACCCAAAACACTACTTTAACATGAATTTACAAAAGAACCGGTAATATAAAGTCAAAAGTGAACCATATATGATATCATAACAATGAATATGATTCTGTAATAAGTCAATTACATTATTTAAATCATTATACCGGAGGTTCAGATACATACGAAGCATATCAGACATAAGGTTAGGGAAAAATCTCAAAATCCCATTTTTATCCGAGATTGTTTATACTACAGAATTTACTGGGGTTGTATTTATCATCCATGTCCCTATTTTCTAAAAATGGTTTCATATATGTTTAAATTCCTTTTTACCCATTTTTTACTTTTACAAAATTGTATGTAAGGAATCTTTCTTTTTTTTACCATATGATGTACTTTTTGACTTTTCAGGCAAAAGTACGAGGAGAATGTTTTTTTAACTTATACGGCATGAACGGATTTTTACAGTTTCATAATGCCTTATTTTCATAATTTTTACTCTATAAGATTTCATGGTGATTTTCAATAAAATTATTTTCTTTTAAAATTGCATGGAATTTTGTGAAAAGAAAATTATTTTGAATAATAAAGGATATTTTCTTCAAGAAGTCATTTCAAGTGTTTTATCAAAACAATTTTCCATATAAGACGACATTATTTCATATGTGTATGTTTCAAGTATAATTTCTCTATTATTTACATGGTTTGACTTTTCTTATAATGAAATGATATCCATTTTTTTTGTATGTTTTATGTTATGATGGTATGATGTTTATAAAACCCAATTTATTCTTTGGGTTATGATGAATGATGTATGATTGTTTTGTGGCACAAGTAAAAATGATTTCTTTATGAGATGGGTGGGACCTATATATCCCTCCAATTCATTGCGTAATGACTTATATCTCAAGAGATAGACATGGCTAGAATGGCAAGTAAATCTGGTTCAATAATACAGGGTTGGAACGGAAAGTAAACCCGGTTCAGTAATGGACATTGTCCACTAAGATGGTCTTGGAAGCAATTCCTTTGCTACTATGGAAATCATAACATGTGTTTAATGTAGGCCACGATTACATGTTTTATTCCCATGCTATTTTATCATTATTGATGTTCCATTATGATCTATGCCTTATGTACTGCCATGTTTTATGTCATTGCTCAAGCTTTTGATGTTTAAACATTATGTTCATGTTTTTAAGTTCAAATGTATATGTTTTTTTTATTCTCTCCATGCTTACCCTTACTGAGCATTTGAGCTCACCCTTTATATGTTTTCTTTTCCCCAGGATATAAAGAAAGGTTTTAGGTAAAAAAAGGAAGATCTTTATGGGAGATGTTGAAGATCTTTCACCAAGATTAGAAGATTATATTCCGAGTTTCCAAAGACACTAAACTATTACGGTCCTTTGGTGTCTGTTTTTGTTATGTATTAGATATTATGAAAAAGTAATGTAATGTCTATGTACATAAAGATTTGGGCCTCTACAGTTGGTATCAGAGGAAAGGTTTAGTTCATCTTTGTAAACTAGGATGCGAAAACTTTAGTGAGATCCCTAGAGATATTTCTATGGTATGTCTAGGGATGTCCCTAAGGTTAAGTATAAGTATAGGGTATAGTCCTGGAATTAAGGTAACGATATTAGAATTAAACCTAGATGTTAGATATTGAAGTTACTCCCCCTTGATTATGATTTTTTCCACTCACACTATTCTTTTTGGGTTTTATAAAATGGCTGAAAACAGGAAGATTAACGATAATGGAGGATATAATGGACAATGGAATGATATTATTCATGAGAAACCAAATGAAATTGTATCTGGAGGTCCACATATCGTTATTATGCCTAATCATAAATCTCATAATATGATAAATAATCTCAACTTTGGTAAGTTTCCCCAATCATATAATAAGTGAAAGATGGAGTTTCATGATGATCATAGAGGAAAGAAAGTTCAATTTCCCTCATGTAAATCATGTCGGAAGAGGCATCAGGGAGAATGTTTCAAATGAAATGGAAGATTCTTTGGGTGTGGAAAAGAATAACACAAAGCCAGTAATTGTAAAGGAAAAGTTTCAGTTAACCCCATGGACAAGGATAATGGTATTCCTAAGACAAAAAAAATGGTTAAATGTCTTAAATGTGGAATGTACAGGTATTATGCAAACCAATTCCCTAAGGGAAAGTCTCATGAAGAGAATCAGCATGGTCGTATGGGTAGTATTTATGTTCATGACAATGAAGAGACTACAAATGGAATGTGAGATGAAAGAATTGTTCAAGATCGGTCAATGGTTTAAGACGGTAGTGGAATGATTATATGTTTATCAAGAGTAATGTTTTATAAGTAATCTCATGGTACTATGGAATAAAGAGACATATAAGGATTATTACACTGTTGTTTTTCCTTATGTTTTTTAAAGTATAAGTTTAATGGTACCGGTAACCATGAAAGGTTATTCAGATATTTTTGGAAAGAACCTAATATGCGCATAAAGAAGGGATAAGGAGATACTGAAATGTTTGATAGTATTAATGAGCTCATGACTGATATAAGGACAAAGTGATATCATGGTTTGAGTATATATAATTTTTGGGATTTTGGTATGTTGAAAGAGTTACCTTTTGATAGAATTCATGATTTCACTATGGTTCAATGATAATTTATGTTTCAAAAGAATACATGATTCAGGTATTCACATGTTTGGAATGTGATCAACAAGATATATCTTATGATATGTGGGGGATAAATGATGGTATTCACGTGCTTGTTATGTGACATTTAAATTAATCATTTTCTTTATACTATGAGATTGGACAGATGTATTTTTAATAAGCCTAAAGATAGAATGAATTAAGTTAGAAATAAGATAGTATTGTTTAAGGATGGAATTTTTTTCGATATTATTGATGGCATGTTATAATAGTGTAGTTTAAGAAAAGGACAACCTATAGGACGGGCGACAACCCGTCGCGTCGGACAAGGCTGTGGGGATCAACCCCATAACCAAAGCATAATAGGCCTTTATCACCTACCACTGGCCTATAGAATGTCCCTGGTTAGTATAATTTAGTTTTAAGTTATTAAGTGGTATGATATATGAAGTATAAGTCCATTTTAGGAACCATATACGATTAATCTCACTATAGATGGACTTATGTATATTTAATAAATTTTTATAACCTTTTGTTTGAGATAAATGTAATGACCTAAAATTCTATCGCATGATCTGTTATCACTTCATGGAAGACAAATACCACTTCATTTATTTAAGAGATGAATTGGAAATTGTTCAAGGCACGAACAATAGTGATATTGTACCAAAATCAAGTAAGTATTTCTTTTAATTCAAAAAATTCATCAACATTAGGAAGATGATCTTGAAAACCAAAAATGTTGTCCTAGTGATCTCATATCTGATGAATCAGATGGTAACTTAGATCATCATAAATTTATGACATTGTGACTGTTGGATTTATCATAGCCATGTCCTCTACCACTCTCCATCAGAACTTGATGGTTAGATTTATCTTCCATATCCATATTTTCACCTATGTTATCCTATGTGGAAACCCAGTCATTAGCTAATTTGGGTAGCCGTATCTTTTCATACATTTTTTTTAAAGATAATTTTTGGTATTCCTTTTACGGTGTGGGTTTCTATGAAAGAAACTCTCATGAAATAAACCATTTATAACCCCGACGAATTTCGAGGTTGAAATTCATTTTAAGGGGGGTAGAATGTAACACCCCGAGATTTCATAAGATATATTCTTTTTAATTTCTTTCATATCTTCTGTTGTACGCTACACCAAGATTATCTTGCGCTATACGCAACACCGTATTAGCTTGCAGTATACGCAACACTAATCTTGGATCGTGTTAAACACAATTTCAAGTTTGTTTGATAGTAATTATTCAACCCAACATTGAGTATATATACATATATATTCAATGTATAAATGAAATATGGTTGGATTTTTTTATACACAACTACAAATGAGTCTTGCACTACATGCAACCCTGACTTGGCTTGCATTACACGCAATCACGACCTTCCTCGATAGTGTGCGGTGTACGCAATACCGGGTTTCACTAAACAATGATATATAGTTATTATATTATTATGTACTAGCCATTATGAATATTATTAACTACATTTTGAATTTTATAACATTATTATTCATATTACACATTTTCTAGAACATGTTATGAGAACAAGATAAATTTTTAAGGTAAAATAAGTATTTTTCAAAAAATGTAGTTTTGCCGCCTTTTGATGGCGCACCCACTTTAAATATAGTTTTTGACATGTTTATAAATTAAATTTTCCAAAATAAAATTCTTTTTTTGAATCAGGATATAAAAATTTACTTTGGATAAATATTTCATATTTTTCTGATAACTTTCATATTTTAATGAATAATAAAAACATGTTATATTTTATTTAAAACCTACTTTTTCCAACGTAATAATTTATATGGTTAAATTATAAAATTTAATGGTTTTAAAGTATAAATAGAATATATTTTTTCCATTTAATATAGTTTATGTCATTACCATTAATTTTACATTGAATTCACAAGTAAAAACATTTCAATCTTTTGCAATGTTTTACCTTTTAAAACTCGTTTTCTTAACAATGGGATTAATTTTAAATTAATTTCTTCCACTTCTGTGATTTTAATTATGAAAAATGGATTCCATATTTGGAATCAGTAGGTCGAAATTATGTTAATAGGCTACTTTTTATTTTTTGGCACTATGAATAGTAACTACGGTAAATTTTATTTACCATAGTTAAAGGTAAATCGGGTAATTGAGGGTAAATATAATATTATAAAATTACCCTAACAATTGTATTAATATAATTTGATGATTATATGTTGTCTTATGTCACATTGGGGTTGAAATGGAATCCATTGGAACCAACTTGGATGTGAGTAAGACATTAAATTTATTTTATTTAAATGAAAGTGAAATATGTCTCACTCAAACTTTAATAATTAAAATATTTTTAATATAAGGTTATACATAATATAAATTCGGTTATAAATACTAATTTTAAATCTTAAATCTTTTTATTTATCATGGTAATTTATTTGTAATTTTTAAGTATTATTTATTTACCTTATTAGCTTATACATTAATGATGCAGAAATTATTTATTTAGTGAAAAATCAATAATATAGTTTTTATTGAAATAATAATACACATCAAAAGCCACAAAAACCCGAAAAAGACTTATTTTTAGTGTATATATAAAACCTAAGCATCCAATGGCCGAATTGGTGACCATTTGGATCCTTATAAAGAAGATTATGACACTTATATTATTTTATTTTTAATGATTCCTAAGTTGTCACCTTCATAATTTAATAAATATAACAATTTATATGTTGTGATTTTAAGATGATAACTTCGAGTAAAAGTATTATTATAAAATCTATGAGATGTATCTTCATAATATGATTTTATTTTTAATTTTATTCAAAAATAATTATATTAAATAATTATACAAAAATTTGTACTAATAATTTTATTAAGATATATACCAAATAAATGGTTTTAAAAATATTAAAATAAATATTATATGAACTATTTAATGTTCTCCAAAAAAACAATAGAAAAATTTGATATGTTAGGAATCTATTAAATATTTTGGTTATAATATATCCTCTGTGTGTATTTTATTTAAATTAAAATAAATGAACAATGTCAAAATTGACACTATTGTTATTTTATAAATATAACATATTATAAATTTGTTTAAAAATCACAAAAATATTTAAAAATTATAAATTGAAATTTATATGGTCTAAAATTTCATAAATTATCCAATTATGAACAATTCACAACACATAAGTTTTTATATATAAAAATTTAAAAATTAGATTCTTATTACCACAAATAAAATTAAATAGATTAAATAAGGATAAATCTAGTTGATAATATTTAAAATAAATTCCCAACATGTCTAAATTTTATTTTCTTATGACATTACAACCCTATGTCATCTAATATTCGTATTTGAGTCATTTTTGGTCGTTTTTATGTGAGGTTGAATTTATTATAAATTAATATTTCTTATATTACTAAAGGTGCCCCTCTCCTCCCTTATAAAAAGGGCACCCCTTACCTCTTCTCTTCACACCGTTTTGAGCCTTGAAGCTCTGCCAACCCCTGAAAATTCCTCTTCTGAACCTCTATAGTTATATCATAGAGGTTCCGGTCTTCTCAAAAGACCAAATGTAGTGACCTAAGGAGAAGTTGAAATGAGGTTTGTCAAGGAAGACGTAATCTCTTCTACTGACTCTTTCATGTTTCTTTCTTCTTCTACATTCTCTTATTTAGTTGTTTCATTATAAATAAATAACATAAGTATTATTTATATACTGATATGTTATTATAAATATTAAACAACTCTATTTCTCCTTCTATCCATCCTATAGAAAATGAAATCACCGTAGGTGCGTACGTACAGAATACCGTCTCCACGTCGTGGTGTAATAAGTTTTTCCACCAACACCTTACTTGGATAGGTATAATGGTGTAAAGAATAACTATATATGATTATTATAACATCATACTAATTTTAAGATATAATATCATCCACTCCAATTCCATTCAATAAATATGGAAATGATATCATTGCTCGTGCGTACGTACAGATTACCGTCTCCACGACGCGATGATATTCATTTTCTATGTTAACAATTCAAGAATGATTATAAAGTATATATAATAAGTAATCATGAAATATTTGAAATAATAACGATACTGTATTTATGTATATATATATGTATTTCATCTACTTAATTCCATTCAATTCAATAAGAAAACAAAAAGCAACTTTCATGCGTACGTACGGTCTACCGTCTCCATAAACGGTGTATTTCTTTCCATTTATTGATCTATTATATATATGTATATTCTGAATTTATATTATATATAAATGATGTTTTATATTCTATAATTAAGTAATCATGATCTATGTAATTATATTAATAATTACAAGTCAAAACCCGGACGATAAATGAAACAATTTTACCCAAAACGCGACTTTAACATGGAATTGGCAAAGGAACGGATAATATAAAGTCGTAAGTGAATCATATATGATATCATAAATATTATTATGGTTCTGTTACAAGTTAATAATATGTTTAAACCCATTATAAAGGAGTCTTAGACACATACGGAAGAAATTGTACATAAGTTAAGGGTTAATTATTCCATTCTCATTCTTATCCGAGATTGTTTATTCGTAAGTATTTACTGGGGTTATGTTTATTTTCCAGGTCCATATGTTCTCAAAATGTTTTCATAAAATGTTTAATTTTCTTCCATGTATGTTTAAATTTATTTTTACCCTTTTTACACTTACCACATCGTATGGAAGGACTCTTTCTTTTGTTTACCATACGAGGTACTTTTTGACTTTTCTGGCAAAAGTACGAGAAGAATGTTTTTTTACTTATACGGCATGAACAGATTTTTTTGGTTTTATAACGCCTTATTTTCATGAAGCTTACTCTACAATATTTAATAACTATTTTCAAAAAAATCATTTTATTTTAAAATATCATGGCATTTTGTGAAAATAAAATGAATTTGAAGAAGAAAGGATATTTTCTTCAAAAATTCATTTCAAGTGTTTTATCAAAACCATTTTCCATATAAGATGGCATTATTTCATATGCGTATGTTTGAAGTATAATTTCTCTATGATTTACATGGATTCACTTTTCTTATGATGAAATGATATCCATTTTTTCGTATGGATTATGTTATGATGGGATGATGTTTATGAAACCCATTTTATACTTTGGGTAATGATGAATGTTTTATGTTCATGTTGTGGCACAAGTAAGAATGATTTCATTATGAGATGGGTGGGACCTATATCTCCCTTAAATGCATTGGGTAACGATTTATATCTCATGAGATAGACATGGCTGGAACGAAAAGTTAATCTAGTTCAGTGATACAGGACTGGAATGAGGAGTGAACTCGGTTCAGTAAGGGACTTTGTCCACTAAGATGGTCTTGGCAGCAATGCCTTGGATACTACGGAAATCATATCATGTTGTTAATGATTTTCCACAATTACAAGATTTATTTCCAAGCTATTTTATCGTGATTGATGTTCCATTATGATCTATGCCTTACGTACTGCCATGTTTTATGTCATTGCTCAAGATTTCGATGTTTAACCATTATGTTCATGTTTTTGTGTTCAAATGTATATGGTTTGTTTTATTTTATCCATGATAACCCTTACTGAAAATTTGAGCTCACCCTTTAAATGTTTTCTTTTCCCTAGGATATAAAGAAAGGTTTTTGGTAAGAAAACAAAAGGGGAAGATCTTTATGGGAGATGTTGAAGATCTTTCACCACGATTAGAAGATTATGTTCCGAGTTTCCAAAGACACTAAACTATTACGGTCCTTGTGTCTTTGTTTTTGTTATGTATTATTTATTCCACAAAAGTAATGTAATTTCCATGTACATCATGTTTGGCGTCTCTATAGTAGGTATCAGAGGAAAGGTTTAGGTAACCTTTGGAAACTAGGATGCGAAAAATTTAGTGAGATCCCTAGAGATATTTCTAAGGTCTGTCTTGGGATATCCCTATGGATAAGTATATTTATATGTTATAGTCCTAGAATTATGGTAACAATATTATAATTAAACATAAGATGTTAGATATTGAAGGTACTCCCCCTTTATTATGTTGTTTTCCCTAGCATGATTTTTGCCTCTCGCACTATGCTTTTTGGGTTTTAGATGATGGATGGACCCCGAAGGAACTGTGTTGATCAATGTAATGGAAAATGAAATGATTTTCCTCCTAAACAAACCAATGTCATGGGAGATGGAGTGAAAAATATTATTTATATACTTACACAAGCTATGAATCATTCTTTACTTCCAAATGAACAGAGAAGGGAACAATATTCTATTGAGTCCTTCATGAGTCGACGCCCACCTTCTTTCAGTGGGTCTTCTGATCTACTTGTTGCGGAACGATGGATCAGTACCATTGAAAATATATTTTCCTTACTTCGCTGTTCGAAAAATGAAAAATTCATTCTGGCTATTTACCATTTAGAAGGTGAAGCATATCAATGGTGGGATCTAATTAAGAATATGAGCCCCCAAGATGAAATTGAATCCATGGAATGGGATGAGTTCAAGAACTTATTTTTCAATAATTACTTCCCTCATATTCTTCGAACAAAGATGGAAAAGGATTTACTTGAGCTTAAGAAAAAGGATGATGAATCTACTGGTATATATGATGAAAATTTTACAAGGCATAAAAGGTATGCATCTGGCTTTATCATCCAACCTGAAAGTAAAGTTGATCGATTCTTCAGTGGCTTAAAACCAAGTATTCGAAGGGCATTAGCTATAAGAGACTTCAGTATCTATGAAGAAATTGTGTGTTGTGATATCAAGGTAGAAATGGAAGTTGGTGTTACATATCCATCTCATGGTATTGACAAGAAATGAAAGATAGAGTTCAAGGAGAAATATCAGAACAATGGTGAAAAGAAGATGAATGTTTCTTTATGCTCAAAGTGTGGAAAGAATCATGGTAGAGATTGTCTAAAAGGTACTAGAAAATGTTTCAAGTGTGGAAAATAAGTTCATCAAGCAGCTGAGTGCCGAAGTAATTGGAAAAAGGTTTCTAATGATGTGAATAGAGAAAAGAATATAGAGAACACTCCACCAACACTTCAATGCTTCAAGTGTAAGGAAATGGGGCATTGTGCTAATCAATGCCCTAATCCAAGGGTTATTGATAACCAACGTGAGAAACCTCTTAAGGAAAAGGATAAAGAGAAGTCACATGAGATCACTATTTGTGATGTTGAGTATGACAATGATGTTGTGTAATGATTAAGTGTTTATGTAATAGGATTTGAAAATAGTATCATGGAATCTCATTTATGGCATTGTGGAATTTTGGAATATCAATGTATTGGTTTTCAATAATTATATGGTACCGGTAACCATGAAAAGTGATCGAAATATTTTTGGAAAGAAGATGATATGTGCATAATGAATGGATAAAGAGAAAATGAAATGATCTCATGACTGATATCATGGTTTGAGTATATAGAAATTTTAGGATTTTGCTATGTGGAAAGAGTTAACTTTTGACACCATTCAAGTTTTCACTAAGGTTCAATGGGTATTCATTTTTCAAGAGAATACATGATTAAGGTTTTCATATTTTTGGAATGTGACCAACAAGATATATCGTATGATATATGGGGGATAAATGATGGTATTCAAATGCTTGTTTGATGACATTTCTACTAATTGTTTTCATTATACAATAAGATTGGACATAAATATTTTAGATAAGCCTAAATATTGGAATGGATTATGTTAAACATAATTTAGTATTGTTTGAGGATAGAAATTTTTTTCGATATTATTGATGGGATGTTATAGTATTGTAGTTTTAGAAAAAGGACAACCTGCAGGACGGGCGACAACCCATCGCGTCGGACAAGGCTGTGGGAATCGAACCCACAACCGAAGTGCGATAGGCCATTATTGCCTACCACTGGCCTACAGGAAGTCCCTGATTAGTATAAACTACTTTTATTATATTAATCAGTATGATATATGAAGTATATGTCCATTTTAGGAATCATATATGATTATTCTCACTATACATGGACATATGTATTTTTGATAACTTTTTTTAACCTTTTGTTTGAGACAGATGGAATGACCCATCATTATATCACATGATCTGCTAACACTTCATGAATGACAAATTCAACTTCATTTATATAATATATGAAGTGTAAATTTTCTATGGAACGACCAACGGTGAGATTGTACCAAAATCAAGAAATTATTTCTTCTAATTCCAATTTATTCAGCTTTAGGGAAATGAGCTTGAAAACCATAAATGTTGTCCTAATTCGCTTATATCTGATGAATTAGATGGTACCTTAGATCATCAACAATTTATGGCTTTTTTTGTTGTCTTTTTCATAGTCATGTCCTCTACTACTCTTCATCAGAAGTTGATGGTTATATTTCTCTTCCATATCCATATTTTCACCTATGTTGTCCTATGTGGAAACCCAGTGCTGAGTTACTTTGGGTGACTGTTATGATTCTAACGTCCCTTTTTAAAATGAATTTTTTGTATTTCTTTTTACAATGTGGGTTTCTATGAAAGAAACTTTCAAGTATTAAACCATTTATAACCCCGACGAATTTTGAGGGCAAAATTCATTTTAAGGGGTGTAGAATGTAACACCCCAAGATTTTGTGAGATATATTATTTTTAATTCCTTTGATGTATTCTATTATAAACTACACCAATATTAGCTTGTACTATATGCAACACTGTATTTTCTTGCAGTATATGCATCACTATTCTTAGCTCGTGTTACACAAAATTTCAAGTTCGTTTTGTGGACATTATTTTACGCAACATTAAGTATAGATTTTGTTTAATGTATAAATGAAATAAGATTTGATTATGTCATATGAAACACCAAACGGAGCTTTCACTACACGCATCCCTGACTTGTCTTGCATTACACGCAATCAAGACCTTCTTCGATAGCATGTGTATTATGCAATACCAAGTTTCACTAAAAGTGATATTATTATAATATTATTATGAACTAGCCGTTATGAATAGTAATACCCACTTTTTAAAATTTTATGAATTTTATCTTTCAAAATGGACTTTATTTTTGGATTCGGAATATCTATATTAGCCTAGGGTGATTTTTTTGTATTTTTCTGAGAACTTTCAATTTTTGATGAATAGTGAAAACACTGGGTTACTATTTAAAAACCGACTTTTTTTTAAATAATTATTTATTTTATTTAAATTTATTTTAGGTCAAAATTGATACATAAAACCTATATAAGTCTAATGTAATTTATTTGAGTCATTTTATAATAATTATATATATATATATATAAATTTTATTGAACTTTTCACCGTCTTTTACCCACGTCCTAGGAGAATTTGAAAATCTACATAAAACTTAGTTTTAACGCTTATGTGAGTGGAATTTCTAAAATCCAAGAGACATGGTTAATATCAAGGACTAAATTTGGTTCAATAAGATAAAAATAATTTTTGGTGAATCGTAACTTTTTACTTTTACTTACCACGGTTAAAAGTAAATAGGGTAATTAAGGGTAAAAATGATATTATTATTACCCTAAAACATGTCCTAATCTTATTGGATACATTTAATTCGACCAAAAAACCATAGGAATAAAATATTACCATTTAGGTCCACTTGGATTAGATTAGGACACTTATTATTATTTTATTTAAAGAAGAGTTAAAATAGTTAAAATCAAAGTTTAATAACTAAAACATTTTTAATATTGGGTGATACATAAGATATATTCGACTATAAATATTCATTATAAATATAAAAAGATTTAATAAATAATGGTAGTTTATTTATAATTTTTAGACATTAATTAATTTAATTTATTGATAACACAATGATGATGCAGTAATTACCTTATTAATGAAATATTAACATAATTGATGTTATAAATACCCAAATAAATGTAATTTGAGGCTTTTTATGAACTAAACTAATTTTATAGGTTACTATGACATGTTATTATTGATTTAATTAACTTTTTTCTAACTAATCATGTTGTTATGAGTTTCACAAAAATCAATTACCTAATAGTGTCAAAATTGACATAAAATGGTTTTTAAAACAAATATTATATTATAAATTGTTATTATTTTCATAAAAATACTAGGTTTTTTCAAATTACCTAGATAAGGTTATATATATTAATAATTAACCACTTGGGGTTCTTTTGGCTTGTTATAGTATATTTATTAACCATATAGTGTAAGAAAACAAGAAGACACGGTAAAAGATAAATTATTTAACTTAGAGTTAAATCTAAATGGTAAGGTTAGAATAGTAATCTAAACTTGTCCAAAACCTATTGGTTCAGAGGATTTAGACCCATCCACACTTTATCTTCGAAATAAATCAATTTTGAGCTATTATAAACCGAATATGACTTTATTATAAAATAATATTTTAAGTTTTTCCAAAGGTTCCCCTCTCCTCCCTTATAAAAAGGACACCCCTTCCCTCCTCTCTTCAAACCCTTTTGAGACTTGAAGTATAAGGACCCAGCCTTAAACCTTCTTTAGTCTTGAGTTATTACAAGATTACACATTGAGGATCTTTTCAGGTTTAGATTTTTAGAGAATTAGATCATGAAACTTGCATTACATTCCACATTTAAACAAAGTGGTTACATAAAAGACAGTATTCATTCTTCCCATCAACGGAAACATATTTAAAATAAAACATGGATTCTTTCTTGACACATCCTTGACACTATAATCACATCGTGTACCTTTCCCTTGACCTGTGAAAAACATTTCAAAAACTTGGGATGAGCATAAAAAGCTCAGTAAGGGTTATAAAAATATGGATAGGAAACATGAGTTCATATATACATAAGAATGAAATCATACTTTACCCATAAAACATAGGCATTTTAACATACCTCTTCAAATCATGAATAAATCATAGAAATCATAATACATAAAAGGTAACTTCAGGCATTCATAACATTCTTACGTAGGGAGTAACCCTCTTGGTTACGTTTGGAATACCCACCACAGTATATTCCCTAAATATCTTCGGAGAAACCATAACGTTTCACTCCTTCGCGATACCCAATGCATTGGAGAGCTATATCGGGCACACCTGCCCTTATTTTATCACGGAACCACCCATATTCATAATAATGCCCAAGAACCTCAACAGAATCGTATCACATAAAACATGCATATAGGAAACATAACATTTACACCTTTTAATCACAAGATATCAATACAACACATTGATATAAAAACATTATGAAAACCATTTTTAATACCAAAACAAAATAAAAGTAAAACATGGTATTTATTTTTCTTTAAAAAAAATTTTGTCTTGTAGAGGAATCCGAAACTCAAATAATGGTCACGGCGGCGGAGAAGTTGTTTTCGCCGCATACGTACGACAAAAACATTCCATTTTGTCATTTAGTAAAATGCTTCATATAAAAAAGATTCCTTTTGGATAAACGTAAAAGTAAAAGGGGTTTATACACCGTATAAAAGAAGGTTGTGTATAAAACAAAATATTCCACAATGAAAGGAGATTGAGACGAAGTCCCATAGAAAGACGGTATCCTTGGATTAAGGATAAATCAGTTACATAACTATGTGTGACAAACGAATACGCGAAATATAAGTGGGTATTAAGTGTAAAACAATCAGAGGACATTCACACATAATCATAGAACTAAATATTCAAGGTGTACAAGTTTATCCCAAAGAATCGAAATTGGGTTAAGGAGTTCCCTTGCAAATATTTGACAGCCTGACGGCGTCACTTTAAAATTCATAAAAAGAGTTGATGAGAGATAAAAAGGGTATCTCATCACTTGGACATAAAATTTACATCAATAAGGATATAGAAGAACATATCCCAAAATAATATTATGTGAATTAAATGACGTAACAAAATAAGTCTTTTAAAAAGAGGAGGGTGAAAGGTTCCTTTACCGGCATGGGTATCTTTCGAAACATACGCCCTGTGAAAGAAAGACAATACAACATTGATGTAAATACTCATAAATGAATGTATATTACACAATTAGTAAAATAATGGGAAGTACATACACCACTCAGAGGAAATTGGAGCAAATGTAGCATAAATCCCACGGGAATAAAAGTGAGATGAAAAATCCCTTACGAAAACTCGGCAGCCTAACAGCGCCACATAAAACTTACAAAAATGGATTGATGAGATCAAATAGGGTATCTCATAATTTTAACATAAAGTTTATAGAAAGAGGAATATAAAAGAACATCCCCCAACATAAAAAAGAGGAGCTTAAGAGAAGTGACATAAAGGAGAGTACTTAAAAAGAAAGAGAGAGGTTAGATCTCTTACGAAAATTCGGCAGCCTAACGGCGCCACTCAAAACTTCCAAAATGGATTGATGAGAGAGAATAGGGTCTCTCATTATATGAACATAAAAATTACAGTAATAGCAATATAAAATAACATCCCAATAACAAGAAATATGGTCTTTAAAAGGAATGACATAAAAGAGTGTACTTAAAAAGAAAGAGTGGAGTAGGATCCCCTGCCTCAAGTCCAACTTGTCTTGTTCGTTTCTTTATATTCCTGAATAATAAACTTTGGTCAATTAATAATTTCCTAATTACCTCATTTAGAGATTATTATTCAGTTAATATCACATATTATAATGTTATAATAATTGTTTAATAATGTTAGTTCATATCAGACGTTTTTGCCGATGTTTGGTACATGAGTCAAAAATGAACTTGTTTGAAAAAAGATTGGCCATGTAGTTATAAGTAAATAATTTCCAGAATAGTATTAATGATTAAAATATCATATATATCCAGTAAATATTGATTTTATACTATTCCATATCATTTGGAGATAAAAAACGAAAAGCACCGTTCATGGAGACGGTAGGTCGTACGTACGCATGAACGCTACATTCATTTTATGTCATATTAATGGAATTAAAACAAAATGAGAGAGATATATATATGTTATAATTCCAGAATGATATACATAATTTATATGTAATATATTACATATATATCCATTTTATATATGTACTTATAATATTACATGACATTTTGAGATAAGAAATGAAATGTACCGTTCATGGAGACGGTAAGTCGTACGTACGCATGAATGCTACTTCCATTTCTATTTCATATTTAATGGAATTAAAACATAATAATACATAATAGTATTTTAATTCCATTATGGTATCATATATAATATCATTAAATATATCCTTTATACGTACCACATATGGTATTAACAAATCAAATCACTTTGAGGGGGCGGTAGTCCGCACTTCTTTAAATGAAGATATCGTGTTTACCCATAATTGAAACCATAAAGGTACTCCATAAATGAAAAATACATAAGCTTAAGTAAGAAATAAACATATTAGATATCATATATAAATATAGTGTCATATTAATGTCCACCTTTGAAGGTGTTATAAGAATGTTGAACAATCATCGTTTCGGGAGGCAGAAATTCGCCATCCACGGAAACAGTATGTTCTTTAACCATTAGATGTAGGTGTGTGTAAGTGTAGCTTGAATAATTCTTATAAAAACATCCTAGTATATTGAAGATACTGGATTTGTTACAAAATAACTGAATAAAAAGAGTTTAGGGGGCTAGAGAAGCAAAATAATACAAAAGGACACAAGTGAAGACATTACCTTAAAATCGGGTAACTCCCTTTGGTTTGAGCTCAAAGGCGTCCTTGGGAAGACTTCTGCCCAAAGTGAGGCTTCAAGGAGTAAGATAGGGAAGTGGAGAGACAAAATGGGCAGGGGTTGGCCGAGAAAAAGGCTTTGGGAGTGTGGGTAAGGAGGTAGTGGTGGGGGCCTTTTATAAGAGGAGAGGAGGGGCACTCTTGTAAAGGTAGAAAATGTCACTTTATTTTCAAACTTGTTTCGGATTTTAAAGGTCCCACATTGATTTATTTCAAGGCTAAGGTGATAAGGGTTCTAAATACACTCATACAATAGGTTTTGGACATGTTTAGGCCTTAGATATTACATTATCTTTCCATTTTATTTAAATCATTAAATAATGAGGTCATCGCTGCATCATCATGATGTCATAAATAATTTAGTTATTTCATGTCTAAAAATTATAAAAAAACTACTATGATGTAGGAATGCTTTTTATCTTTCCAATTACTATTTATGGTCAAAAATATGACTTGTATAACCTCATGTAAAAATTGTTTTAGTAAAACATCTCATGTTTGTGTCATTTTTACTTTAACATTAAATAAAAAGATATTTATGTCATTTTCCAACCAAAGTGGCTCCATGGGGTCCCCAAGTTGACCCATGGATTTTCTTGGTCGGCCATGACACATCCAATGAGGGTAGGACATGTGTATAGGTCATTTCATTTTATTAAAACATTATTCATACCATAAACTACACTAATTACCTCTATTCGCGATTAAAAACTTAATAAGTTACTATTCACCAAAAAATAATCTTTATCCCATTGAACCACATTTTACTTCTTAATGACAACCATGTATGTCAGATTTTTGAAATTCAAAACACAAGGATGGAAAATTTTCATTTAAACAGAAAAATCAGTTTTTATAAGTACCACTTAGTGGTTTCACTATTCATCAAAAATTGAAGTTTTTCAGAAAAATCCCAAAACTTCACCCTAAGCTATATTTGATATTCCGAATTCAAAAATGAAGTATATTTTAAAAAATTAAAAACAAATAAGTCACATTAATTAATTTAATAATTAATTCCCACTGTCAGAGCAAATAGTGTGTTTTTATGAAACAATATGTATCAAAAGATTGACACTAGTTTAAGTCTGATTTCAAAGTGAAATTAATTCCAACGACCACTATTGGATTTAATGGTAAAAATGTATTCTAATTTTACTTTAAAACCAATTCAAAAGATAATCTAATCATATAAATAAATTAGATTAAAAAGGGGTTTTGAATTAAAAAACAACATTTTACACTATTCATTAAAAAATGAACTTTATCGGAAAGATACCAAAAATTTACACAGTAAATTTTGATGTCCCAATTCTTAAGAAGAGTTTTATTTGGTCCAATAGAATTTATAATAGTGAAAAAAACTATAATTAATGACGGTTCGCCATCAAAAGGCGATAAGTGAACCTTTAGTGAAAACTAGTGCATATACTCCTAAAATTGAATTCTTTCCGTATTTTAAGCCTTTATCTTTTATTGGATAAATGTAAAAACATTTAAAAACATATATAATCATATTTTAGTTATTTCTATCCATTCCCGCCAATACAATGGCTACATGTTAACTACCATTTAAAATAATATTATTTTATTATTAGAGTGCAACGTAAGATTCCCAAGAAACTCGTTGTTGCGTGTTGGGTACGCCATCGAGAATAGCGTCCCCTTTAAAGTCACATTAATATTTTATTAACAAATATGGATAAATATGAAAATTTCATATTCTTTATTTACCTGGGGTGTTACATCCTTCCCCCCTTTTTTGAATTGTGTCCTCGCAATTTTTAAAATTGAGCTTCGAAACATCCTTGAAAGTCCCACATCGGAACAAGAGTCGGTAAAACAATCACATTAAAATAAAGGAAGATAAGTACAGAGGTCACCCGAGTTAACCCATACTAGGATTACAGGTAGAAAAACATGGACATGGAAGAAAAAGAAAAGGGTCATGTTCTTGAGGGAGAGTGATAGTAAACATTTCTAGGAGAAAGTTAACCAAAATAAAATCACAAACTTGTGATGGGTTAAACGGTATTCGATTCCCCAGTAGGAAAAGTTAATAGACAACATTTTTGTTTTAAGTTACTTTTTATTGAGGAATTTATTCATAAGGAAACATAATCACTTATCATTTTGACTTTCAACTTTTACTAGATTCTTTAATCAAACTCATATTTTTTTTCAAAAGACGAGTATTTAGGGAGACTTGTTCACATTAAGAGTACTATAATCAACTTCTAGAGAATAACCTAATCCACCAAAGAGAACTATATACTTCCCATGTATTTAGGCTTTAACCAAAACCAAAACCAAAAAGGTTAGTACAAGGTCAGATAATCCAGAAAAGGATAACCCTTTAAAAAGAAAATCTATGCTTAATCTCCAAAATTTGTCCAACAAAACCCAAAGTTCAACGAGGACCATCCGATAAACAATTTTTCCATAAAATTCTTCAATGTAAACCAATATAATATTGAAACCCAAACAATTGAAGGATTTAGTCACATAGTCTTCCAAGTTAAATTGTAACATTTATCTCCAAACAACATCAGTTGCTCCTAAAGTCTCATATTGAAAACTAATTAACCTAATCACATATCCTCCATGATAGGTTAATCATTTTCATAAATAACCCAAAATCAACTTACTCTTAATTCATAAAATTATATAACTAAAAAGAATCAGTCAAAATAACCAGGGACTTCACGTAGTCCAGTGGTAGGCGATAAATACCAGTCGCACTTTGGTTGTGGGTTCGATTCCCGCAGCTTTGTCCGACGCGACGGGTAGTCACACGGTCTGCGTGTTGTCCTTTTTCCAAAACTATATAATTCTCAAATCATTCCCCAAAAAGGGATAAAATCATCAAAAATAACCATAAAATAATTTAACCTCAATTTTATCTCATGCCTTTCACTTCAATCATAACATATAGTAACCCATAATTACCTCAAAAGTAAGGATCATATAAACCCAAATGGTTCCTTATAACTATGTCCATAAAAGAAAAGATAACTATTCCTTGAATAAAATTTTCATATATTAAACATCAGGGTTACACATAATATAAAAAGTCTTCTAATGTAACCCCATCATCAAAAGAGACTTAATACTCTTAAGAATTTCACCATAACTCTTGAAGCCCTTATATGTTGACATCTTACTCATTCAACATTCTTCATGATCCATTAACCATTCCTTTCCAACTTATTATGAAATACCTATTTCCTATATACAAAATCATGAATCATATCCTAAGATTCCAAAATAGGAAAAAAATATTCATGGAATAATACATACCTTTGATTGGTCATTGTTATATTCTTCATCCTCAATCGGAATGGCATTAGGTATTGGTAAACGAACATTTGTACACTCTTGGTGATCCCATTAACGAAACTTCTTCAGAGGACATGTGTTTGCATAATGACCATGCACACCACATTTAAAACATTCAATTGATCCCTCGGAAAGAACTTCTTTCCCTTTCCTCGAGTAAACTGGATGCTTCCTTTTTCCATGGAAGGTTCTTGCTTTATGACCTTCATTTCCACATCTATAGAATATTTCTATCCCTTTGAAACATTTTCCTAGGTGTTTCTTTCCACATCTTTGACACATAGGTTTTTTTAACACACTTACCTTTATTATTATTACCTGTACTTCCGTAGGGATTTTTTTCTCGCATATATGATGCCATAGAGAAATCACCAAGGTTTAGGTGGTCAATCATGACTCTAGATAGTTGGTTGAGGATAATCACAAGAGTTCTGATTGCAGCTCCCATATCATTCAGTTGCTTGCTCAAAAAACCGTCACAGTTTCCTTCACATCCACTGTTACTTTGGTGCCTGCTAGATCCAGCCATTGACTAAAACAAAAAAGGTCAGTGTGAGTATATCAAAAAAACCATCATGTACTAATGAGGAAGATAAAAACTAAGATATACAAACTCATTCACTTTATCTAAAACTAGGACTCTTTCTGAAATCCTAACCATTATGGTAATGCCACTTATGCTTAAAGAATACCCTAACCTCTAAATTTATCTAAACCGACCTTTGATACCAACTATAAGGCCCCAGCCTTAAACCTTCTTTAATCTTGAGTTATTACAAGATTACACATTGAGGATCTTTTCATTTTTATATTTTTAGAGAATTAGATCATGAAACATGCATTACATTCCACATTTAAACAAAGTGGTTACATAAAAGACAGTATTCATTCTTCCCATCAACGGAAACATATTTAAAATAAAACATGGATTCTTTCTTGATACATCCTTGACACTATAATCACATCGTGTACCTTTCCCTTGACCTGTGAAAAACATTTCAAAAACTTGGGATGAGCATAAAAAGATCAGTAGGGGTTATAAAAATATGGATAGGAAACATGAGTTCATATATACATAAGAATGAAATCATACTTTACCCATAAATCATAGGCATTTTAACATACCTCTTCAAATCATGAATAAATCATAGAAATAATAATACATAAAAGGTAACTTGAGGCATTCATAACATTCTTACGTAGGGAGTAACCCTCTTGGTTACGTTTGGAATACCCACCACAGTATATTCCCTAAATATATTCGGAGAAACCTTAACGTTTCACTCCTTCGAGGTACCCAATGCATTGGAGAGCTATATCGGGCTCACCCGCCCTTAGTTTATCACGGAACCACCCATCTCCATAATAATGCCCAAGAACCTCAATAGAATCGTATCACATAAAAGATGCATATAGGAAACATAACATTTCCACCTTTCAATCACAAGATATCAATACAACACATTGATATAAAAACATTATGAAAAACATTTTTAATACCAAAACAAAATAAAAGTAAAACATGGTATTTATTTTTCTTTAAAAAAGGTTTGTCTTGTAGAGGAAGCCGAAACTCAAATAATGGTCACGGCGGCGGAGAAGTTGTTGTCGCCGCATACGTACGACAAAAACATTCCGTTTTTTCATTTAGTAAAACGCTTCATATAAAAAATATTCCTTTTGGATAAACATAAAAGTCAAAGGGTTTTATACACTGTATAAAAGAAGGTTGTGTATAAAACAAAATATGACACAATGAAAGGAGATTGAGACGAAGTCCCATAGAAAGACGGTATCCTTGGATTAAGGACAAATCAATTACATAACTATGTGTGACAAACAAATACGCAAAATATAAGTGGGTATTAAGTGTAAAACAATCAGAGGACATTCAAACATAATCATAGAACTAAATATTAAAGGTGTACAAGTTTATCCCAAAGAATCGAAATTGGGTTAAGAAGTTCCCTTGCAAATATTTGACAGCCTAACGGCGTCACTTTAAAATTCAGAAAAAGAGTTGATGAGAGATAAAAAGGGTATCTCATCACTTGGACATAAACTTTACATCAATAAGGATATAGAAGAACATATCCCAAAATAATATTATGTGAATTAAAAGACATAACAAAATAAGTCTTTTAAAAAGAAGAGGGTGAAAGGTTCCCTTACCGACATGGGTATCTTTCGAAACATACGCCCCGTGAAACAAAGACAATACAACATTGATGTAAATACTCATAAATGAAAGTATATTACACAATTAGTAAAATAATGGTCAGTAAATATACCACTCAAAGGAAATTGTGGCAAATGTAGCATAAATCCCATGGGAATAAAAGTGAGATGAAAAATCCCTTACGAAAACTCGGTAGCCTAACGGCGCCACATAAAACTTACAAAAATGGATTGATGAGATCAAATAGGGTATATAATCATATTAACATAAAGTTTATAGAAAGTGGAATATAAAATAACATCCCCCAACATAACAAAGAGGAGCTTAAAAGAAGTGAAATAAAGGAGAGTACTTAAAAAGAAAGAGAGTGGTTAGATCTCTTACGAAACTTCGGCAGCCTAACGGCGCCACTCAAAACTCCCAAAATGGATTGATGACAGAGAATAGGGTCTCTCATCATATGAAAATAATAATTACAGTAACATTAATATAAAATAACATACCAATAACAAGAAATATGATCTTTAAAAATAATGACATAAAAGAGTGTTCTTAAAAATAAAGAGTGGAGTAGGATCCCTTACCTCAAATCCAACTTGTCTTGTTCGTTTATTTATTTTCCTGAATAATAAACTTTGGTCAATTAATAATTGCCTAAGTACCTCATTTAGATATTATTATTCAGTTCATATCACATATTATAATGTTATAATAATTGTTTAATAATGTTAGTTCATATCAGACGTTTTTGCCGATGTTTGGTACATTAGTCAAAAATAAACTTGTTTGAAAAATGATTGCCCATATAGTTATAAGTAAATAATTTCCAGAATAGTATTAATGATTAAAATATCATATGTATCCAGTAAATATTCATTTTATACTATTCCATATCATTTGGAGAGAAAAAACGAAAAGCACCGTTCATGGAGATGGTAGGTCGTACGTACGCATTAACGCTACTTTCATTTTTTGTCATATTAATGGAATTAAAACAAAATGAGAGAGATATATATATGTTATAATTCCAGAATGATATACATAATTTAGATGTAATATATTACATATATATCCATTATATATATGTACTTATAATATTACATAACATTTTGAGATAAGAAATGAAATGTACCGTTCATGGAGACGGTAAGCCGTACGTACGCATGAACGCTGCTTCCATTTCTATTTCATTTTTAATGGAATTAAAACATAATGATACATAATAGTATTTTAATCCCAGTATGGTAACATATATAATATCATTAATTATATCCTTTATACATGCCACATATGGTATTAACGAATCAAATGACTTTCAGGGGGCGGTAGTTCGCACTTCCTTAAATGAAGATATCGTGTTTACCCATAATGGAAACCATAAAGGTACGCCATAAATGAAAAATACAGAAGCTTAAGTAAAACATAAACATATTATATATCATATATAAATATACTGTCATCTTAATGGCCACCTTTGAAGGTGTTAGAAGAATGTTGAACAATCATCGTTTCGGGAGGCAGAACTTTTCCATCCACGGAAACAGTATGTTCTTTAACCATTAGATGTAGGTGTGTGTACGTGTCGCTTGAATACTTCTTATAAAAACATCCTAGTATATTTAAGATACTGTATTTCTTAAAAATTAAATGAATAAAAAGATTTTAGGGGGTTGGAGAAGAAAAATAATACAAATGGACACAAGTGAAGATATTACCTTAAAATCGGGTAACTCCCTTTGGTTTGAGCTCAAAGGATTCCTTGGGAATACTTCTTCCCAAATTGAGGCTTCAAGGAGTAATAGAGGGAAGTGGAGAGACAAAATGGTCAGGGGTTGGCCGAGCCAAAGGCTTTGGGAGTGTGGGTAAGGAGGTAGAGGTGGGGGGCCTTTTATAAGAGGAGAGGAAGGGCACTCTTGTAAAGTTACAAAATGTTACTTTATTTTCAAAAGAGTTTCAGATTCTAAAGGTCCCACATTGATTTATTTCTAGGATAAGGTGATAAGGGTTAGAAATCCACTCATCCAATAGGTTTTAGACATGTGTAGAGCTTAGATATTACATTATCTTTCCATTTTATTTAAATCGTTAAATAATGAGGTCGTCGCTGCATCATCATGATATCATAAATACTTTATTTATTTAATGTCTAAAAATTATAACAAAAATACTATGATGTAGGAAATATTTTTATCTTTCCAATGCCTATTTATAGTCAAAAATAGGACTTGTATGACCTCATGTAAAAATTGTTTTAGTAAAACATCTCATGTTTGTGTCATTTTTACTTTAACATTAAATAAAAAGATATTTATGTCATTTTCCAACCAAAGTGGCTCCATGGGGTCCCCAAGATGACCCATGGATTTTCTTGGTCGTCCATGACACATCCAATGAGGGTAGGACATGTTTCTAGGTCATTTCATTTTATTAAAACATTATTCTTACCATAAACTACACTAATTACCTCTATTCGCGATTAAAAACTTAATAAGTTACTATTCACCAAAAAATTATTTTTATCCCATTGAACCACATTTTACTTATTAATGAAAACCATTTATATCGGATTTTTGAAATTCAAAACACAAAGATGGAAAAATTTCATTTAAATGGAAAAATCAGTTTTTATAAGTACCACTTAGTGGTTTCACTATTCATCAAAAATTGAAGTTTTTCAGAAAAATCCCAAAAATTCACCCTAAGCTATATTTGATATTCCAAATTCAAAAATTAAGTCTATTTTAAAAAATTCAAAACATTTAAGTCACACTAATTAATTTAATAATTAATTCTTGCTGTTAGAGCAAATAGCGTGTTTTTATGAAACAATAAGTATCAAAAGATTGACACTAGTTTAAGTCTGATTTCAAAGTGAAATTAATTCCAACGACCACTATTGGATTTAATGGTAAAAATATATTCTAATTTCACTTTAAAACCAATTAAAAAGACAATCTAATCATATAAATAAATTATATTAGAAAGAGGTTTTGAATTAAAATACAACATTTTACACTATTCATTAAAAAAATGAACTTTATCGAAAAGATACCAAAAAATTACACAAAGTAAATTTTGATGTCTCAATTCTTAAGAAGAGTTTTATTTGGTCCAATAGAATGTATAATAGTGAAAAAAACTATATTTAATGACGGTTCGCTATCAAAAGTCTATAAGTGAACCTTTAGTGAAAACTAGGGCATATACGCCTAAAATTGAATTCTTTCCATATTTTAAGCCTTTATCTTTTATTGGATAAATGTAAAAACATTTAAAAACATATATAATCATATTATAGTTATTTCTATCCATTCCCGCCAATACAACGGCTACATGTTAACTACCATTTAAAATAATATTATTTTATTATTAGAGTGCAATGTAAGATTCCCAAGAAACTTGTTGTTGTGTGTTGGGTACGCCATCGAGCATAGCATCCCCTTTAAAGTCATATTAATATTTTATTCACAAATATGGATAAATATGAAAATATAATATTCTTTATTTACCTGGGGTGTTACATGAAGCTCGGCCAACCCCTGCAAATTACTATTCTAAACCTCTCTAGTTATATCATAGAGGTTCTGGTCTTCTCAAAAGACCAACTCTAGTGCCCTAAGAAGAAGTTTAAAGGAGGTGCGTCGAGGAAGAGGTAATCTCTTCTACCGACTCTTTCATGTTCCTTTCTTCTTCTACTTCCTCTTCTTTAGTTGTTTCATTATAAAGTAATAACATAAGTATTATTTATCCACAGATATGTTATTATAAATACGAAACAACTCTATTTCACCTTCTGTTCATCCAATGGAAAATGAAATCACCGCGCGTGCGTACGTACGGAATACCGTCTCTACGCCATGGTGTAATCAGTTTTTCCACCACCACCTTACTTGGATGGGTATAATGGTTTAAAGAATAACTATATATGATTATTATAACATCATACTGATCCTAAGATATTATATCATCCACTATAATTCCATTCAATAAATATGAGAACGATATCATCTCTCGTGCGTACGTACGGATTATCGTCTCCACGACGCGATGAGATTAATTTTCTATGTTAACAATTAAAGAATGATTATAAAGTATATAAAATAAGTAATCATGAAATATATGACATAATAATGATACTAGATTTATGTATATATATATTTATGTCATCTAATTAATTCCATTCAATTCAATAAGAAAACGAAAAACATCGTTCATGCGTACGTACGGCCTACCGTCTCCATGAACAGTGTATTTCTTTCAATTTGTCGATCTATTATATATATATGTATATTCTGTATATATATTATATATAAATTATGTTTTAAATTCTGGAATTAAGTAATCATGATCTAAGTAATCTTATTAATAATTACAAGTCAAAACACGGCCGATAAATGAAACGATTTTACCCAAAACGCTGCTTTAACATGGAATTGACAAATGAACGGATAATATAAAGTGGTAAGTGAATCATATATGATATCATAAATATTATTATGGATCTGTTAAAAGTTAATAATATGGTTAAACCAACTATACATGAGTCTCGGACACATACAAAGGAAATTGGACATAAGGTAAGGGATAATTATTTCAATCTCATTCTTATCCGAGATTGTTTATTTGTAAGTATTTACTAGGGCTATGTTTATTATAAATTGAAATTTATATAGTATAAAATGTAATAAATTATATAATTATGGATAATTCATAGCACATAAGTAATTATTTATAACAATTTAAAATTTAGAATCTTATTACAACAAATAAAATTTAATAGATTAAATAAGGATAAATCAAGTAGATAATGTTTAAAATAAAATCCCTACATATCTAAATTTTATTGGTTGATAAGATTACGACCCTATATCATCTAATATTATAATATTAGTCATCTTTGGAGGTTTTTAAGTGGGGTGAGATTTATTATAAATTCATATTTTTAAGATTTCCAAAGGTGCCCCTCTCCTCCCTTATAAAAGGGCACCTCCTCACTCTCATCTTTACACAACATTGAGCCTTCAAGCTCAGACAACTCCAACCCATTTCCCTTATAAAATTCCATATAAATATTCTAGAGGTCCTGGTCTTCTTCAAAGACCAATTTTAGTGCCCTAAGAGGAGGTTTCAAAGAGGCATGTCGAAGAAGGGGTAATATTCGTTACCGATTCTTTGAAATTTATTTCTTCTTCTACTTCCTCTTCTTTAGTTGTTTCATTATGAAGTAATAACATAAGTATCACTCATATACTTTTATGTTATTATATAATGAAACAACCCTATTTCACCTTCTATCCATCCTACGGAAAATGAAATCACTGTGCGTGCGTACGTACTGAATACCGTCTCCACGCCATGGTGTAATCTTTTCTGACCACCACCTTACTAGGGTGGGTATAATGGTGTAAATAAATAACTATATATGATTATTGTAAAGTGATATTGATTATGAAATATTATTCATACACTTCAATACAATTCCAAGATCATGGGAATGATATCATCGCTCGTGCGTACGTACGGACTACCGTCTCCACGACGCGATGAGATTCATGCTCAATGATTAACCATTAATGAATGATTATAAAGTATATATAATAAGTAATCATGAAATATATGACATAATAAAGATACTGTATTTATTTATATATATGTATGTATGTCATCTACTTAATTCCAATCAATTTAATATGGAAATGAAAACAGTGTTCATGCGTACGTACATCCTACCGTCTCCATGAACGGTGTTTTGCTTTCCATTTATCGATCTATTATATGTATGTATATTATGAATATATATTATATATAAATTATGTTTTACATTCTGGATGTACGTAATAATTATCTAAGTAATCATATGAATAATTAAAAGTTAAAACATGAATGATAAATGAAATGATTTTACCCAAAACGCTACATTAACATGAATTTACAAAATAACGGGTAATATAAAGTCATAAGTGAATCATATATGATATCATAACAATGAATATTATTCTGTAATAAGTCAATGATATTATTTAAATCATTATACATGAGTTTTGGATACATAAAAATCTTATCGTACAAAAGGTAAGGGAAAAATCTCACAATCTCATTTTTATCCGAGATTGTTTATGCTACAGAATTTACTAGGGTTATATTTATCATCCACGCCCATGTTTTCTAAAATTGGTTTCATGTATGTTTAAAGTCATTTTTACCCATTTTTGACTTTTACTACATTGTATGTAACGAATCTTTATTTTTTTTTACCATACGAGGTACTTTTTTACTTTTTCGGCAAAAGTACGAGGAGAATGTTTTTTTAACTTATACAGCATGAACGGATTTTTACAGTTTCATAACGCCTTATTTTAATAAAGTTTATTCTACAAGATTTCATGGTTATTTTCAACAAAATCCTTTTCTTTTAAAATTTCATAGCATTTTGTGAAAAGAAAATGATTTTGAATAAGAAAGGATATTTTCCTCAAGAATTCATTTCAAGTGTTTTATAAAAACCATTTTCCATATAAGATGAAATTATTTCATATGTGTATGTTTCAAGTATAATTTTATATGATTTACATGGTTTCAATTTTCTTATGATGAAATGATATCCATTTTCTTGTATGGATTATGTTATGATGGGATGATTTTTATGAAACCCATTTTATTTTTTGGGTTATGATAAATGATGTTTGATTGTTTTGTGGAACAAGTAAGAATGATTTCATTATGAGATAGGTGGGACCTATATCTCCCTCCAATGCATTGGGTAATGATTTATATCTCATGAGATAGACATGGCTGGAACGACAAGTAAATCTGGTTCAGTAATACAGGGCTAGAACGGAAAGTAAACCCGGTTCAGTAAGGGACTTTGTCCACTAAGATGGTATTGGCATCAATGCCTTGGCTACTTTGGAAATCATAACATATGATTAATTTATGCCACAATTACATGTTTTATTCCCATGCAATTTTATCATGATTGATGTTCCATTACGATCTATGCTTTAAGTACTACCATTTTTTATGTCATTGCTCAAGCTTTTGATGTTTAAACATTATGTTCATGTTTTTATGTTCAAATGTATATGTTTTTTATTCTCTCCATGCTTACCCTTACTGAGCATTTGAGCTCACCTTTTATATGTTTTCTTTTCCCCGGGATATAAAGAAAGGTTTTAGGTAAAAAAAAGAAAGATCTTTATAGGAGATGTTAAAGATCATTCAGCAAGATTATAATATTATATTCCAAGATTTCAAAGACACTAAACTATTACGGTCCTTTGGTGTCTGTTTTTGTTATGTATTTGATATTCCGCAAAAGTAATGTAATGTCTATGTACGTCAAGATTTGGGCCTCTACAAAAAATCCCACCAAATTTTTATTTAATAAATTTAGTTTTTTGGTGATTATTAAAATAGCATTCTATATTATTGATATATTATGGAGTTAAAAATGAAAGTGGATGTTTCTCATAAAACAACATTGTAAGAAACCAATTTTTAACATCATCATAAAGATAAAATGTTATGATTCAATTTAGAAAAGTTTGTGTCTGAGAAGTTTTCTTGAGGAGTTTTTTAAATAATATTTAATAATAAATATTAATAAATAATCCTTGAAAAAAGGTAAATGGTTTTACAAATTAAATGTGAAGATGAATATAAATATTCAAACATGAAAGGAAAATTATTATTTTTTGATTAAAATACAATTATAGAAACTTACATAAAAAATAGATATAAATCATCCATTTAAAAAGTGATAAAGGAAAATTTCAGGATAAAAAAAATTATATTTCAATATAAGATAGTATAACATTGGTTGGAATAGTGAATATGGGAAAGGTAGCAAAATTGCCTATTTGGAGGGGATAAGAATTATTCTTAAAATTGTTAGATTTCTTGAAGAAAAAATTCAATTAAATTATAAGTTATTGGTTTAAAATTTTAGTTAACTTGAAATAAATTAGGAAATTAAAAACAATATCATAATAGGATGAAAGAAAACAATCATTCAAAACCATATAATTATTATAATTATTATAACATAAGAAAACAGGTTTTGTCCAGAAAACCCCTTAAAACATTTGTAAAAATAAAATCAAAATCCCTAAAAAAGTAAACATATAATAAAACAAAAAATTACCTAAGTAAATATTGAATAATTATATAATGTATTAAATATTTATTATTCACGCATTTTAAAATATGGGAGGTGTGTAATATAAAACATGCATCAAGGAAGAAAAGTTTAAGAGGAGATTCCCATAAATTAACTCTCAAATTTAATGAAAGGGATGTATTCTCATTTATGATAACCATAATAATTTTAATAACATATTTTAGAGCCTTAATCGTATATATTACCCTATATAATCTTCATTTATAATCAATTATTTTATATTTATTATTTTTTTATAATTTATATTTATCAATACATGTTATTCATTTTTATTCTTATGGGTATGGTTAAAAATATATTTGTAAATTACCAATATTTTATACCAATCTCATAATTCATATATTATCCTATGTACTGAAATATATTATTTATAATTATTTATCGTGTTCCAATTTTATACCTTGAGAGATTTAGTAATCATTGTTGATAAAAAAATCAATGATGAGCATGTCCCTGATATTCTTCTGATATCAATATATTATATTGTAATGATAATTAATTTCAATATAATAATTAATAATATAAAAATAGTTTATAATATAATTATTATCTTATTTTTAACCATATTAATATTTATATAACCATCTATGTAGCTTGTGGTGAAGAACAAATCACATCGTCCATGGAGTTTATAGTCTGAATGTAACATGAATGATTATTTCATTTTCTAATGGATGGTTTAATAATATAATTTCCCATTTACCATTATAGAAACTTAATATTATAACAAAAATATTTTAAATTCAGTATATAAATTATTATAATCATCTAATTGGGGTGGTGATGAAAAGTAAATACACCATTCCATGGAGGTGGTAATACACAGGAGCATACAGAAGTTGATTTATTTTTTATAGAATATAAATAAGGTAAATTATTTTGTATTTAAAGAATCATAATTCTATTTCTTATTTTATATTTATTCATTAAATACCCCTTTTATAAATCCATTTAATATGGTGATGAAAAATAAAACGCATCTCTCATGGTGGTAGTAGTTTGCACGTACGCATGGACAACGTGTTGATTTTTATAAGGTGAAGGGAAGAAGGTAAATATTGATTACAAAATGAATATAATTAAAATTTATTATACAGATTATATTTGTGTTATTATTTTGTTAGGGCATAATAAACTATGATTTAGCATAATAAGATTTAAGGAAAAGAAATTTAAAAAGATCGATTTTGGAATATTTACTTCACTCCTTGTAATATACTCTTTAAAAAATTGATTAATGCAATAAGGGGTGGTATTTGGAGTATTATAGAACCTCTAGGATTTTTGAAGGAGTGGGGGTATTTTTATATAATTTGGTCAAATTAAAGGGCTTTTTTAGGATTAGTGGGGTGGGGGAAGGGATCTTTTTAAAAGTAAGAGTTGTATTTTTTGTAATAAGAGGTAAAGTATTAAAAGAAAGTGTCTCCCAAAGTGGATAGTAATGAAAAGGGTAATAGGTAAGGTTAAGAAATCACACAAAATCTCATTTTCATATATTTTTTAACCCTTTTTCTCTTTTCCCCTTATATTTAACCATTATAGTATTTTCACTTTTACCATAGTAAATAAATTTTTAACTAGGAAATTTAGTTCTTCTACCTTAAAATAAAATATAAATTTTTAAATAATTTGCACAGTATAATTCCAAATATGAAATAAAATTATTCTGATACTATTTCAAAAATTTCTAAAAATGAATTCCAAAAAATAAATATATAATAAATTAGAAATAATTTTTGATAAAAATAAGAGTTGAGCTTTAAAATAAAAAATTTTGTGTTAAACTAAAAGTAATAATTTAAAATAAATAATTTCTCCAATATAATAAAAAATTTATAAATATAAATGTTTAGTAAATTTTATTTTAGGTTTATATCATAATGTTTTCATAAAATTTACTATATTTTTTAAAATAGTATTTTATATTATTCGACAAAAAATTAGCATTTTTAGAAAAATCCCAAAACAATTATCCCAAACCAATATTATTATGTTGAATAAAAAAAGTAAGTTCATTTTATCAAAATAAAATTAAAAAAATAAGTAATTTAAATTTTAAATGAAAAGATAAAATATAATGAAATTTTATTTATAATAAAATTTTATTTTCAAAAGAAAATTGTACTTATTCTTATATTCAGTGAATTATTAACTCAATTAGACATTAACTAGTATTTTTATCAATAATATATTTAATGACCATTTGAAAAAAATATATTAAATTCCTTAAAATAAAAATTCATAGTGTAATAAATATAATTTTTAGTGAAATAAATTTTAATAATAAAATGGTCTTATTAGTTGTTCAGTTATAAAAATTGACTTCTAAATGTACATTAGTATTATAAATTAACTTTTTTATTTTAAATTAAAATTGAAACATTTATAAAATAAAAATTATATATATTTAATTTATTACATTAATAATTTAATATTAATATCATTCTAATTTCTACTTACATAAACTCTGAACATATATGTCTAATACATAAGGATAATATAATCTGTTGTGGAATTCATGGATGGTGGTTCAACTTGAATAGATCTTGTGGAAATTTTCATGAGCTATGAATTGACTCAAAAATTTATTTCTCTCAAAGAATAATCATTGGAGTCAAGTTCAATATTGGTCTATAGAAATCCCCAATGATGCTACCACACATCCATGATTAAAAAAATGATTATCATAAGGAAGGTTTTTATTACCTGATTCCATTTATTTTATTTCATCTAATGATATTTCATGATTTTGATACTTTTACTTATACCACTAATTTAATGGTTATAAAATAATCATAAAACTAAATAATATTATTTTCATTTTTCATTTTTTTCATAGTTCAGTGTAAAGTTTGAAACAGACTATTCAACATTGTATTTATCTAAAGAGAAAATATAAAAAAACATGGGGGTTTAAAATCCATTTGGAGATCCATAGAACACTTCCAATTCTCACAAAACCAACCATTCCAATAACCCACATTCTCATCCAAATTCCATCATTCCAACTGTGGAAAGATAGTTGAAACACCACTACATAGTCCACACCAACTGTCCAAAACCACATATAGTAATTACCAAACAATTGAATCCATAAAAAACACAAACAATAGCACAATAATAAGAATTCTAGTGAAAAATAATAAAAATTCTAGATACAAAAACTTCTATAATCACCCCTTTTTAAATTTAAATTTCAACTTTTATACAAATTTTCATTCCGCAAATTCTATTCAGGAAAATATGAATAAATGATTATCATAAGAAAATGGTCAGATAAGGTATGCTTTAAAAACCTAAATCACAGTAATTCCTGATCAATACCAAAAACCAATATCCCTAAAATTTAACCAAAATTTTCTCTAGAAAATCTCAATAAGGTAGAACATAGAAATAACCAAGAATAATAGAGAGGTGGAGATCATCATAGATCGTAAATTTTCTATCTATTCAACTAGATAAACAATCTCAATAAAAGGGGGTTTAAGGATATCATTGGTCGAACCTTTGTTCACCCATTGTTCATAGGAATCAATAAAAATGATTAAAATTCAGATGATATCCCAATTTTTTTATTGGAGGAGAAATTTTTTATTATTGTGCAATGGTACATCATTGTTCCAAAACAGGTATATCTTGAACTTACGTTTGAAAATCACATAGCATATCCCCTATATCTCTCCCATATTATACTTTTCAACCATCAAACTCTATTATCATTAAGTAAGGGTCATTCCTTAACCTAGGAACCATGAAATAAAAATCCCAATAGATGAACCATAAAAAATAGTAATCACTATCATTGCACTATGATAGGAGTTCATATGCCCTGATATCAAAATATAAGATCTTCTGAATCCAAACACATAGTCTCATGTCCCTATAGTTGTGGTTTTACAATGAATCCTCCTATGGTAAATATCTCACCAACTCCTCAGTGACCTTCATCACATACAAAAAATTCATTACATGGCCATATAATTGGTAATGTAAATATCATAGGGTTGAAAAACATTTGTAAGGTTTTTTTCATGAAATTTAATAATTCACACTTTTCCAAAAAAATACATACTAACCCTCTATGGTGTGATAAATTCTATTGTGCCATGATCAAGATTCAATTGACAACACAAAACCTCGTAGTCTAGACCACAAAGTAGTGACACCTCCACTATGATAGAACACCCCCCCCCCACACACACACACACGCAGAACCACCCTATGCTATAACCAACCCATAACAGTGTGACCTTCAGGGATACCAAACATCTCACTCTCTTAACTAAAATATTTTCTCAAATAGATCCTCTCACCCTCAATTTTCTTTCTTATACTAGTAACACCTGAATCATGGAAGGTGATGGGATATAAAGGTTGTGGCCTTTATATCATATAACTCTAAAATAATTCTCATTCTCATTAATTGAAAATACAAACATATAGACAAACTAAAACACCTCAATTAATCCTATCCAATGAGACATGTCTCAAAAAAAATTATTCCATCACCAAAGAATTAAGACGACACTAGGAGATATAACCAAAGAAAATAAAATATAGGTAATAATATCATCCAATTATGAACAATTTAAAACAACTAAAAATTTAAATAAAAAATAAAAAAATAAACTCAAAATAATAAATGTCTCAAAATATCTCAATATGCTAAGAAATAATATGTTAATCGTAGTTCAATGTGAATTTATTCAAGAAAACATGCCTCAAAACAACATGGAACAAAAGGATTACTCATTCATGTAACACATTATCCTAGAGATCATAAATCTCAAATGGATACTCCAAAAACATTTCATAAACCTTGGAATCCAAATCCCCAGTCATATATAGGATAATATTTATCATATACTTGGAAAAACTATGACATATAGAAGACATCTCGGATCCAGTTTAGCTATTTGGGAAGAACCAACTAAAATTACACTACCTTGATGCACCCTAACACCTAAAAGGGGAAAATATACATGCAAGATAGATTAATCCCATAACCAAATGTCCATTTTCAATGATAAGGGAAAACCATAAATAACCCTTGATCACCAACTATTAACTCATGAAGGGTCTTAATATATTCAACATAAAAATTCTAACAATCACGTAATGCCTTAATCTTCTCATAAATCATCCCAATATAATTTTTTGTTCACTACACAAAATTAAATTCATGTAACACTAACTCCCTAACCTTCATCTATCACAAAAAAGACCAAAAAGGTTGCTAATTCAATGTTTCGGATGAATACCTGACAACCGAAGAATGATAACAATTATTATATAAAAAACTAAAAGATAGTGCTCCATCCATGATCCATAAAAATATGAGATGCATGTCCGTATTACATCGTATATAATATGTATATCACAAACTATTTTCCCATGTGTCAAAGGATGGAAGGGGATACTAAAGAGTTGCTGAAATCTAAGAATCACATTGGAGACATCCCCAGAATTACAAGGAAATGAGAGGATATTTATCAAATATGATGAACTTTAGTAATTTTTGAACCCTCAATTCTACATCTATATACTACCTCATTAGGATAGCTATAATACCATACTCCCTAACCAAAATCAAATTATCTTAATTTTTTAATTCTTCCAAAATCAATCTGATAACTTCAAATCCTACAATTAATTGTGGTAAACTAATTGAAAAATCCATCAATTTGTCCTCTTAATTTCACTCTAGATCATCTAATAACTATAAAAACCACATGGAACAAGATGCTCCATGACAACCTATTGGAAGACAAAACATCATGATGTAAAATCCCCCAATGACTGATTTTTCCTAGTCCAGTATTCATAACCCTTAGAGTAATGATATATCCTATATATAATTTAAATCATTACAAAATATGAAATATGTAACTCATATAGAACCACCTTGTAACATTTTTTTACTCTTCCTACAATTACATTTCAAACCCCTTCATGGTGGCCCTTTTTTTATTTGGGAATGCCTGAGAGGGATTTGGGAGGATTCCTATAATGGTAAAGTCAGAGATTCGATGGTTTCTCATCTTTAGCAGGTCATTTCTACAACATGCAAAAGATTTAAATGTTGTGTAATATTTTTACACTCCATATAAATCCTAAAATGAAAATAATTCTTTTTTAATGGTGGTGGGTTTTCCATTAATTATGAGAGTCACCAATTACACAACGTCAAATTGGGTGACATGTCGTGTAAACCCCGAGCATTATTATTACATTGGAAGCCTGAAAAAAATATTATTTTCACCTCTCCATATATTCTTGATCTCAACCCAAGAGGTATTACCAAGAAACATTGGAGCCCTCAAACCCTTACAAGAGGTTTCATTCTATATTTGATCATTATTGGGGTTTCAGTGTATTTTACTAGGTAAGTCTTCTCCTCGTCTCTCCGACTCTTTCTCTTTTCCTCCTTTTGGGTTTGATAGGTCATCTTGGTATTGATGAATATAAACATCATGTTGGTATATCGTGTTTATAGGTTGAGTTATTATATCTTTTGTGCCTTCATTATTGTTGGTTTGTACAACACAATATTTTTATTTTTGTTAGAAAAAGTTAGGTGTTTTCATCTTGATTCCCAATTCATATTAACCTAAAATTGCTTGGTTTAATTTTAAATTATTTTAATTAAATGTAATTGTTTAATTTTTACTAAATGTATTTTAATTGTTTTTTGTAGAAAACGCATTTCAGTTGAATTGGGGTTTTGGAAATGTGTTTTTATATAAAATTATAAAACCCCTAATTATAGTGAATTAGGGTATGTTTGTTGAAATTGGAAAAAACATATTTCTTTAATTCGAATTGTTAAACATATTTGATGGAAAAATATGAAAAACCGAAATTCCAGTGAATTGGGGTTTTTTTGAAATTTATAGAATTTATTTGAAAATTAAATTATTGAATTTATTTTGTGAAGGTTGATTCTGAAGTTTAATGAATTGGTTTCAAATCCTTGTGAAAAATGTCTTTAAAATGATTTGACGGAAACCTTAGAGATTAATATTTTTTAAATGAAATGTTTTTTATTAGAAACACATTATGGTTTTTAACTGAAAAATTGGCATATGTAAAATCAAGAATATAAATGGTATTTTAAGTAGTCTTAAAATAAATTTTCCATCACTATTTTATACATAAGAACATTAAACCCTCATGGGGCTAGTGAGTTATTTGGAAAGCACTTTATTATTTACAATTCTCTAAAACTTCATATCAGCACATCAAAAACCTTAAGAGGTGGTGATGAGTCATCTTTTTCCTATGTTCAAAGGGGCTAATATATATAATAAAATTTACCTTTACCGTGGTGTAAGATTAGCCTAGAAATTCCATGCCTTATAGGTGTCTGACCATGTTTCTTGCTTTTTTTATTTCAAATGAATATGATTTAGTGTTTTTTTACCTTTTTCTATGCCTTAAAATTTATACAAACTATTTTATATAAAATTTATTATTTAAGCCATTTTGTTAAAAGTGAAATTCGTGTAAAGATCCCTTTGTTTAAAGGAAAATTAAAATTTTGAAATATATTCCCATCATTGAAAATATGATGCATGAATTGATGAAGTATTTCTATATTTTAAATTTTAAAGAGTGGTTTTTTAATATTATTTTGATATGCCAAACCTATTTGTTTTAAAACTAAAATCCCATTCCTTGTTAATTCTATATTTTTATCTTTTTATGGAATATTTTGGTGAAACCATACTGTACTTTTTCTCACACCCTACTTGATTATTCATGTGTTTGTTGATTATCTTCTTCTTGGTTCAAGAAAGTGTAAAGGATCTCTTGGAGGTGGATATAGCTATTGATCCTTGGACTTGGTGAGTTTCTTATGATTTGGGACTTGGTATAATTTCATTATTTTATTACTTTGGTTTTAGAAATTTTGGATTTAATGTCTGTTTCAATGATTTGGTACATGGTATAATTTTAGTTTTGATTATTCCCACTTTCAGTTTGTATGATTCAAGCTTCTATTCACTAACCCATGGGGATGAGGAGGCCCTTCAAGCTATGTCAGGGATGTCTCGTTTAATGGGTTCATCGGTTCTTGGGATGCTTCATGAATTATATGTTTCAAAGGTGAAGGTTTTTCATCTTTTCTTGATGTCATTGTGTATTTGTGAAATCTTGTCTAGACTTAGGAGGTAGTTGTGACTGAGTGTCTCTCGAGATCTCACAACAATGATCCTTAAGTTTCCATGGGTGGTTAGGGAAATAACTCTAGTGGTTTAGTTCTATTATTTTCCCTATTTAGATTTGGATAGTTTTAAATCCATTTCTGTCTTTTTCTATGTTTTGGGATTAATTTCCTTTGTTTATTTGTATTAGTGTAACCTAACATCTTCCATGATTTGTGTTGATGTTTTATAGAATCAGGCCTCAGAGAAGACGTGAGAAACAGACCTTAGAGATAGATGCTGTTGAACCACATCAATCAAATCCTATTTTATATTCGAATTTTTTTGAGGTGGTTGGGTGCAGTATCCAAGCTCTGGGATAGGGACCACCTCCAGTTCTCATTCAGGCTCCCGTTATGGAACCTCATATGGATGTTCTGAATATTTTTTTCTCGTGATTTCCTTTTCAAGAAGATAGCACTGTTCAATGGATCAAATGAACCCTAAGAGAAAAAGGAATGTTTGTTTGTGTTCTTGGACCCACTCAATGAGATCAAAGTGAAGTATTCCACCTTCATGCTGGAAGGAACATTTTGGAGATGGTGGGACACTATGGTGATGGTGAACAAATATAAGGGATTAGAGTGGAAGGACTTCAAGGTTCATTTCACTGGATAGTTATATCCAGAGTTGATGTTGTTGGAAAATTCTATAGAAATTTTCAGAATTTAGAAGGTTATATGGACCATGATAAAATATTCAAACCATTTTGTTGAGCTCGTTCATTTCACACCTATGATTGTATCTAATGATATGATAAAGGCTCGAAGGTTTTAGTTGGGACTTTAGGAGGATATTCATTCTCAAGATTTCTAACTAAATCTACCTTCTTATGATGGCGTGCTATATAGAGTGCTTATGGTTGAAATGGACATGGATAACATATATGAGTTATTGGGGGTTTCTTTGTCTCCCACTAGAAGCATGAGTTCCTTCAAAGAAAAGTGGAAGCAAGATAATTATCATTATAGTTCTCAAAGGTAAGGTTATTCTAGACCTCTTGTGTTTCTTGTAGGGGTTTCTATAGTTTTTTACTAGTGTGGAAATCCAGGACATTGAAAGAGGGTTTTCACTGAGGCACCTAATAATAGTGGATCTGGAAAATTCCTGACGCACTTGCAATGATTCATCCATATTTAATCCACTCAATGTAATGGAATGGGATCATAAGATATTACGGGTAAATTTGATAATTTTCATATAAAAGGTTTCTATCTTTAGGTATATTGAATGAATATACATCACACATTGTAAGAGTCTCTAAAGGAATCCAATACGAGTTTAGTGTCAGTGATAGGTACCATTACTATAGCTTCACTATTAGTAAATTATCTATTTTATAATGGTACATCTCATTCATTTATTTATACCCATATTTTTAATCTTATTAATCTTCTTATGGAGATTTTATCTTGTGAAAGGGATATTACTACACCCCTTCGTATGAAGAGAAATCAGGGTCTCCATAGTCCCTCTTGTGTCTACTCTCTATCTGATGTCGATCTTGCTTGTATATTTCTGGTTCTTGAAATGAAACCTCTTGATGCCATTTTTGGGATGGATTGGCTCATATACAATAAATCTTAGAATGATTTTTATCTTCTAGGTGTCTCCTTTACTACACCTAGTGGTGAATCTCATGTATATCAAGGATAATGGGACCAAAGGTCAATAAAAGTGGGACCTTCTTATCTGGAGTTAGTGAAAGTAATATTATTTTTTTTCTTTTAATATATAGTAGAAATCATTATGTACTGATATCTCTCCCTTTTTATAGAGTTTCAAGATGGGTTTACTTCTGACGTCCCTAGTTTTCTACTGGTATGGGAGGTAGTGTTTTCTATTGACTTTATATCAAGTACCCAGACATTATTTATTCCCTATTACCTTATGGAATTAGCTAAAATGAAAGATTTTAAGTCCTAGTTAGATGATATTCTTTATAAAGTTTTTATATTCCCATGTGTGTCTCCCTAGGATGTTCTGTTTCTCTTTTCTAAGAAATACAATGGTTCAATTAGCCTATGTGTTGGTTACCGAAATCTCAATTAGGTGATAATAAAGAACAAGTATCTATTTCCATGAATTTATGACCTATTTGACATTTTGAAAGGGGAAAAGTGGTTCTCAAATATTGATCTTTACTCTATTTTCCATCAGTTGAGGATAATAGAATCTGGCATTCATAAATATATCGTTTAGAGTAGGTATAGAAATTATGTGTACCTTTGTATTCACTTTGGTCTAACCAATGATCCTAATTCTTTATGTCTTTGAAGAAGAGGATCTTGCCTGATTATCTTGATAACTTCATGGTGGTCTTTGTGGATGAAATACTCATTTACTCTATGTATGAGGGGGATCATGTGAATCATCTGAGAACATTCTTATGTTTTCTAATAAATCATCGAATTTATTCCAAGGTTTCAAAATAAGATTTTTATAATCATGAAGTGTTGTTCTTGGGAAATATATTTTCGAGACAAGGAACGTCAATCAATCCTAAGATGGTTAAGGATTTTGTGATTTGGGAGTAACCAAGAAATATCTTGGATATGTGGATCTTCTTAGGACTAGCCATATATTATCAACAGTTTTTTAGGTACTTCTCTAAGTGGGATTCTCCGATGATTTCTCTAACTTGGTCTGGAGTAATTTTTTATTGCAATGATAAATATCAGAATTATTTTTTTATCTAAAATTTATTTTCACCACTACATCAATATTGACTCTTACAGTGTTTAGGTTAGGCTTTGTGGTCATCTGTGATGTATTGGGTTCATGTTTGGGTCATGTTCTTATGCAAGGTGACCATGTTGTTTCTTATGGATCTCATCAGCTTAGGCCCCACGAGAAATATTTTCTGAACCATGACCTTGAACTTGAAGTTGTTATTTAATTACTTAATATTTGGTTGCATTTACTTTATGGACAAAGGATTATAGTTTTTTTATAACACAAAATCATGAGTTATATATTCTCTCAAAAATATTTAAATCTCCATTAGTGGTGTTGGGTGGAATGGTTGGAAACTTCTATTTTGACATCGAGTATCCCTAGGGGAAAGTGAATGTCATTGAATGTACATTTAGTATGATACTTCTAACCCAGGTAGTAAAAGAATCATCAGAGGAGTAGATCTTGATAGCTCTCTTTTCATAGTTCTTTATTGATGACTGGGATTCAGGGGCCAAGGTTTCCTTATAAATTGTTCAGTTGACATCTACTCTTCTCGATTTGATTCTTCAGGATTAGCATCTTGATAATGAGTTCTATAGCATTAGAGGCTCTCGTTATGATGGGGAGATAGTTTCACAATGGTAATTATATCAAGATGTCATTCTATGCTATTGAAATTATTTTGTGGTACTGTATTTAGTAAGAAATGGTGTGATAAGGTATTGTCATAATTCCTAGTGGGTAGTGCACCCTGAAACCAAGAAGATGTAATATAAAATGGAGAGGCAGTTCTTGTGGCTAGGTTTGAGATGAGGCATTTCTAAATTTTTCTCTCAATTTTAATCGTACTAGTAGGATAAGGTCGGTCTCCATAAACCTTTGGGTTTACCTCATCCACTTCTAGTTACTACAAGAATGTGGGGGGAGATCTCTTATGATTTTGTGGTTGGGTTTCCACGTTCTCAAAGAAAGAAAAATATGGTATGGCTTGTGATCGATAGGATAAATAAATCAAAAAAATAATATTATACCCATTCATGATACAACCAAATTTGAGGAGTTGGTAAATCATTATATCAAGGATATTGATCAATTTCACAGAGTTCCTTCTGCTATATTTTCTGAAAAGGATCCTCCGTTCACTTCTCTCTTTTAGGGACACATTCAAGAGGAACTAGGATCTCATGTCTGTTTTGAGTATGGTATACCATCCAGAGTCAAATGGTCTGATAGAAATAGTAATACATAGTTTTTAGGATATTCTTCATGCATGCGTTCTCAAGTTTAGAGGTTCTTGGGATGACCATTTAGGGGTGTTTATGTTTTCTTATTATATAAATTACCAGTCCAAGATCAGAATGTATCCTTTAGAGGCCTTGTATGGTAATCCTGTTAAATATCTATTGTGATGGTCAGTTATTGGTGAATGTTCCTTAGTTGGACCAAGTTTGGATCAAGAGATAATAGAAATTATTTAGTTGATTCATCAAATAATGTTGATGGTAAAGAGCCGATATAAGAATTATGTTTATCATTTTCATAGACCGTTGTAATTTTCAGTTGGTGACAAGGTGTCTTTGAATGTTTCAGCTAGGTTGGGTCATCGATGGCTTTGCTAGAAGAGGAAGGTTTCTCCTCATTTTGTGGGACATTTTTAGGTTTTTGAGTAGGTGGGAAATGTTTCTTACCATTTGAAACTACCACCGCCACTAACGTCGTTACATAAGGTGTTTCATGTATCTCATATATTAAAATATATTTCTAATATATCTCACATTTTGAACTGGAGTGATCTTAAGATCGAACCTGATTTTTCTTTGACTAAATGGCCAGTTATGATTGTTGATTCTCCATAAGGTACTTCATGGTAGGAAAATAATGTTAGTTCATGTGCTATGGAAGCGCAGTTAGGAGTTTCTTGATATGAGTCAATGTGATGCACTAATGAGAGAGTAGTTTCCTAATATTTTTGTCATGGAATCTTCTTCATATACTTTTTAGGGATTGAAATTTCTTATGGTGTGGTGGTCGTAACATTATGTTACTCTTCAGAAGGGTGTGTTTATAACCATATCATGGTTTTCCTTTTTCATTTATCTGGGTAGGGATGATAAGGATTTGGGATGATACCTATAATGGTTATGTCAAACATTCATTTGACTCTCCACTTTAATCGTTCATTTTTGTAGCATGCTATAGATTTAAACACTCTGTAATATGGTTACATTCCATTTAAATCCTAAAATAATAATAATTAATTTTTTTCAAAATAATATGGGTTTTTCAACAATAATTAGAGGTACCAATTACGTGATGTGAAATTGGGTTACATGTCATGTAAAACCCCAAGCCTTGTTTTTAAAAAAGATTCCTGATTAAAAATAGGGTTTCCCCATCTACAAACCATCTTTCTCTGGACCCTAAAATCATTACTTAATAACATTAGATCCCTAAAACTCTTATAGGTGGTTTTATTCACTACTCTTTTCTTATTGTTATTGTGGTGTAACTTTTTGGGTAAGTGTTCACCTTATATCTATGTCTCTTTATCTTTTCCTCCTTTCAAGTTTGATAGATTGTATTCATATTGATGAATCAAAAATCTATATTGGTAGATCCAGTTTCAAGGATAAGTTCATATATCTTCTATGCCTTCATTCTTGTTGGTGGGTATATCACGGGCTTCGTGTTTCTGTGATAAAAAGGTAGGTGGTTCCATCTTGATTCCTAATTTAGATTAACTTTTTTTTTAATTTAAAATTATTTCAATTAAATGCATTTTTTTTATTTTGTATATATTTATTTCAAATTTATTTGTTGGAGAAAACTCAATTACATTGAATTAGAGTTTTTGAATTGGGATTTTGGTACAGAATTAGAAACTCATTAATTCTAGTGAATTGTGGTGTGTTTATAGAAATTGGAAAAAAATAAATTGTTTAATTTGAAATGTAAAATTAATTTGATGTAAAATTGTGAAAAACTAAAATTCCATTGAATTGGGGGGTTTGTTATGAAATTGATGGAATTTTTTAAAAAATTATGTTTTTTAATTTAAGGAGTGAAAGTGGATTGGGACATTGAATTAATTGGTTTCGAATCCTTATTTGTGAGAAATGTCTTAAAATTGGTTTGATGCAAACCTTAGGGTTTTATATTTGTGAAAATGTGTGTTTTTTATTAAAAATATGTTACAGTTTTTAAGTGGAAAATTGGCATATGTGAAACGGCGAATGGGATTTAGTTTTATTTTAACTAGTCTTAAAATAAATGACCCATCATTATTTTATTATTGAGAACATGAAAGAATTAGGTAGTTAGTGTGTTATTTGGAGGGGACATTATGATTTACAATATTTTAAAACATCATATCAGCACATCACATCCCTTATTAGACGGTGATGATTCATCTTTGGCCCGAGTTCAAAGGGACTTATTTACATATTTCCATTCACATTGAGTGTGGGGTCCTTATAGCCTAGAACTCTCATACCTTATTAAGAATAACTACTAAAAATTTAAGCTATATCCACAGTTTTTTAGGTCCGTGGATATAGGTTATTTATAGCCATGATTTAATTAAATGTTTGTGGCAAGAGATATGTGTTTATTTTTTTCGATATGTTTTGGGCTCTCCTACTCCCCTAAAATATGTCCCTACTCTCCGAACCATCTACCTCTCTCACTATAGAGCCCTCCTTCAGACACTTCCAATCAACACCCTCTCTCATGCCACCATTGACCTCTCTCACTGCGACCCTCCTCTTTGAATAGTAGACCTATCTCATGATGTTCACAACAACCACATCACTGCCGCATCCTCCCTCAATAATGCCACTGAATGCTACCAACCCTCTGAAGATACCCCAAGACAGAAACCCCACCTCCTCCTCTAGCGCGCCTCCGAAGTGTCTACCCCAACTCTAGGGGATCATCCTATTCCTCATATGGTCAAACGTCCTGATTACCTAACGAAGGTATTTAGGGTTTTAACCCCTCAAATTTCACTCATGTGTATTTTTTTCAATGGTTGGAATTTCAATTTTTATGGGATTTTAGGTAGTTTAAACTATCAAATTATGGATGAAAACCTATACATGCATGTGTTAATCAAATCAGGTTAGTTTGGGGGTTAGACTGGCATAATTATCACTTGATGTCCAGATGATATTTCTTGTATATTTTTTGTACGGTTTTTTATTTTTCATGATTGATCATATAAAATATTATGATATATATGAGGTACCAAAATTGAATTTCCATACTGATACATATTTCTTATACACTGTAAGGGAACCATGGTGTAGTTTTAGAGTTTATGATTGTATTTTCAGTAACAAGTCATACAGGAGACCCGGTCTGAGGTGATGGATTAGTATTTGGAGACTATACCAGGGAGGGACTTGGTTTTTTTATTCATTCCTCCATAAGTAAATTTTTATTTTTGTCTAATTTGTACTTGATCAAGCTAGTGTGTGGTTCTCTTGAACTTACTATAACGTTTTATGTTTATTTAGTTATTTATACATTATTGTATGTGACAATATAGGGATTATAGTATCACCATGCTGATTATATACTCTCACCAATAATTGAAATCTTCTTCCATACGAGGAGGTACAGTAGAAGTATTATAGCATCTTTGGCATGACCATAGTTGGGACAAGACTGTGCTAATGATTTAAAAAATGTTATCGAAAGATTTTTTGGTTGTTTCACCCTTTCGGGGATTTAATAGATAAATCTTTAATTGGTTGGATATTAGGATGTACACCAATTTCATGCATCAAGATCACCTATATGGTGGAAAACCATGTCGCCAAGGGTATAGTATTCTATTATATATTTACACAATTATATTTGAGATATTTATTCAGGTATTATTTTTGGGTTGAGATTGTAATTTTTTGTTTCACTATTGGAATGGGGTGGAAATATAATCTGAGCTCATGAATCGTACATTAAAAATAGGGATTTTTATACATCTTCATGACTACTTATCTTTGAAAAAAAAATTAAAAAATTTATGTGTGTTTAGAAAGTGGGTTTGAGACAGTAATATTTGTGGCCATGTTTTTGGAAAATTAATTTGAAAGTTGTTCTTATTAATTAAAACATCAATAATATATGAATTTGTGTTCTCTAGAATAACGTATTGATGGTGTATTAATTAATAAAATCTAAAATGGTGGTTTTCTTGTGTTTTCCTTTAATTTATGATATCTTAATCATGTTTATATGGTAGATGAAAACCTTTAGTTGGTTTTTTAGGATATTAGATTCCTAGTATCTCAACGTATGATGGCTATGTATTGGGTATGGTTTGGATTTGGTTTTTGGGGTTTGGGTTGTTGGTAATCCCTCAAGTTGGTGGGTCTTGTTGGGGTTTTTCTTGATGTTTTGATGTAAAAATCTCAATATAAGGAATTTTGGTGATTTTGGGGTCTTTTGATTGTGTATTTTTATTAGGAATTTTCTTGTTAGATCAGTTAAGTGTGTGGATGGTTTCTTATTATCAAGGGTGAATATTTGGGGTTTGGTTGTTATGATTATTTTTTAGGATAGTAACCCTTATAGTATTATGATAAACATTAGGGTTTGGTCTTTTGTAACTGATATATTATTATGAAGTAATGATTAAAGGTAGTTTCCTGGTTTTTTGGTAATAATTCATTCTTAGGATTCTGGCACGATGGGTTTCTAATTATAAATGTTGTTATTACCAGATGATATTGGGTAAAAATTCATCAACAAATCATCTAATTAGGATGGAATTGTATACTCATGGGAAATATGATCAAGTGGTTGTTTCCCTCATATTATGTTAAAACTACATTAGTCCACTTACCAAGGCCATGGAAAAGGAAAAGAAATGGTTCTCTAAGTTATCCAAGAGATCCAGGAAATGCAGTATTTAATTTTCAGTAGTGACATGGGATCGTATGATTTTTAGAATATGTTGAAGAAAGTTTAGTTTCTATTTTAAATTAGTAGAACTCTAGAGGATATATGGGTGAAACTAGAAGTTTCTAAACTCAAAAGAGATTAATTAGAATGAATAAATACATTTGATCATAAAAGAAGGAATGAAGAGGTTATATTGATCGAGATTCATTCCCCCTTCTATGAAATGTTATGGTAGATTTATAGAATAAGAGCATGTTTTGGGAATTAATAGAGATATGTCATTATGGGAATCAGTAATAGAGTATTCCACTTAATTTGAAAGGTTTATTCATTTGATTCCATCCTTAAAATGGAATTTATTGATAAAAGAATTCTATTTTTTAAATGGTCATATGTACTCATTATGGGTATGAGTAGCATCATTTTATCTAGAAACCTGCTATGAGATATTCAAGAAATACTAAGCTATATATGTAGATAAATTCGTTAAATAAGAACGTGCAAGGAGAATGATGGAAAGTAGGTAAGAATGAATGTTGGTTGGTAAGCCTTAGAATGAGGGTGAATAAGTAAATTTAATGAGTAATATCTTAGTTAAATATAATAAAAATAAATGATCCATGGTATATTTATCATATATTAAGAATGTGTGTGCATTCCCTTAGTATTGGGATGGGAAGAATTGGTTTCATGTCTGTTTCGATATGTGGGTTTCTATAGAGACTATTCTATTGGAAAAAGTCATCCTAGGTGATGGGGATTTTAGTACCATACATTTTCAGGTATTCTGAAAGTTATTTTTTCTATAATTTAGATTTATCTATCTAATATCTTTTAATGTATATTTGTGTTGGAAATAATGTATATTTTAAATATGAAAGTTTTTAAATGAAGAAAAGTTTTTCCAATTATTGGGCTAGGATCTTCTATAGTGATCAAAATGTGATACGAGGCACTAGACATGTGTATGTAGGACTGATGATGGTATTGATAAAACTATAGTGGGGAGATTCATACACATCTTTTTTGAGTGAAATCTATATCAAGGGATGTTGATCATTATCAAGGTTGTGAAATGTATGAACATAGACTGTAAATGGATGAATTTATTGTCTAGAGATGGATGTTGTATAAACCATATTTGGTTCCAAGACTACACTAAAATTAATGACATAGATTCCATAATAATAATAATTCTTGAAAGATAAAAAGAATGAACCTATTATAGAATTTTCGGAAATAGTTTCTACAAATAAGGAATATAAAATCAAGAAGAAATAAGATCACGCCCCAAATTATAATCTAATCATATTAGCAAAATGGTTTGAAAAATCTAAATGGATAGAGTAAGAATAAAAGAAGGAAAATTATCAACTTTATAAAATTGATAAACCTATATAAACTAATAATAAAGGTGAATTCCATACGAGAAACATGCAAAAAATGAGGTTTCAATCTATAAAATTAATAAGGATATTGGAATGAAATGTTTTAGGTATTTTATACATTCAAGGAACCAATTTTATATGTTAAGAACAATGTCTAATCCTTATTTCTCACATTTAAGTGCTGATGGAAGTTTACTTTATTCCCTTATGTTGGTGATTTTTTATTTTTAAATAGGCAATTAAAGGTGATGTTTTAAAAATAAATAGATTTATTAATGATCATGTTATTTAGTATTGGGATGTACACATAAATCTGAATATTATTTTTTTCATTGTTAGTTATGGATTCATGTATCATTTATCATGTACAGTTGACACACTGATCACATATATATAAGAAGTAGTTATATCTCATTTCTTTTCCCACTATTTTCTTATTGGTGGTTTCTTATGATATGGACGGTTCTATCCACCACAATTGAAGACGCTGAGTTCAACATCATATTTGGGTAAGTTTTATTCTATTTTTATTCTTTGGACCAATTTTAATTAGGTCTTTTTTGATTTTTGGGTTCCTTATATTTTTGTAGTGTGTTTTGGATTTCATTGAGTCGGATTTGAGTCATCATTGAAGAAGGATTACATGTGTATGCATAGAGAGGCATAAACATATATATGTTCCCCCTTTATATATATTCACTCAAGGAATTATGAATATACATATTCTGGCTAGTTGTGCTTATATATAGATATGAAAAATGAATACATGTGTAAGTGTAAAAGGGTTTATGCAAGTATAAACATATATCTAAGTACCCTCATGTGCATATTATTCCAGGAAAATATGTACATAGGGGCTAGGTGTCCTTATATATATGTGATGTTGCATATTCGCGCAAGTGTAATGAAAGAAGATTCGAGTATTTTTCATCAAAACCAATGCTTCATGATGTTGAGGTAGGTTCCCTCTGCCTAAACCATTAATTTTAATTCTATAATTTCCAAGTTGGTTTAAAAACTTGTTTCCATAATTTCTTTATTGTTTTCAAAAATGGTTTTCTAATAACTACTAGATTTTTAAAGGAAGAATATGAATATATCCCTTGAACTTATTTATATATCGTACTCAAAGAGTTAAAAAAATTCTAGTAGTTTCTAGATACTAGGAGAAGAGATCTAAAACCCATAAATTGATCCTCCATAGAGACATTCATGATCTCATTCAACTTCAAATTAAATTCATCATAAAAGACCACTAGTTAATTTAAGGATCTATTAATTCCAATACCATGCTTAATTACATCTTCTCTGTTATTATGGAACTCACCCATAATATTCCTCTTGAAATCTTGCATAAGGAATGGTGTGAACATATCACACTGTATGGACTGAATCTATAATGATTTATAATTCAATTTTGAGCCACCCCTTCCCAATTAACTAGGAGTAAACCCCCATAATCATCTTATACCTAAGCCACAAACCACATTAAACCGAACTATTATACACTAATGCATATCCCTAATACATCACATATTGTCACTTATTTCACACACAAAAAAGTATATTTACTCCATGATGTTAAACAATATCAATGATCCTATAATATGAACATAAATTATGTAAATCAGACTTTGAGGATTTTATTCCTATTTAAATAGGTTACATAGTACAACTCTTCATGGTTCATTCACAACATCCCAATATCATCACCATCACATCAACCACTTTTGAGGAAATTTATCTAATTCTATACCATCTCTTAAGGGCACTCTAAACATCATTGTAGTCTCCTCTAGTCATTAAACCGTTAATTGTCTTATGTGAGGAATATAAGAGGATTATCCCCCACTAGAAGTTATATCGTGACCATACTTATGCAATGAGCATAAAGGGACTAGTCCCCATTAGACCTAAAATAATGAATAAAATTATGTGATGAGCATAAGAGGACACTACCTTCCCATATATGAAATGTATAAAAATTATTATGTGACAAGAATACAATGATTCACCTTTCCAAAAGAATAATAATTATATCCTTCATCATGTGATTAGTATGGAATTCCTTAGGTGATGTGCATAGAGTTCTTTAGGTGATGAGCCTAAAATACCTCAGGTGACTGGCCTCTGATGACTTTGGTGGTAAATATTGGATTATATAGGTGATGAGAATATTATTCCTTAGATTATTAGCCTAATATGTTTATATTTCTTAACAGAATAAGATATAGAAGCTTTCCTACCCGGATCATAACTGAAGATCTATCCTTTACTTATATGTGGAAAGAATAAGATTCATTCACTTCTAGAAATGAGAAAGATATTTATGGGATTGTCTAAATATAAAATGTAATTTAAATTCAATTCAACTTTGATCATTTGGTTTTCACTTTGATAATTAATCAAGTGACATTATTAACTAATTTCCACATTGATATGGAATCAATAATAAGATTCATGGGGATGTGTTAATTATATAAGAGAAATATGGACTGAGAAATTAAAACCATAAATATATGTTTTAAACTCCAATTCTACCATTTTAATAAAAGGTTCCATTATCATCACTCATGTGGTGACACACTAATTTCCATAAAAAAATAGGCATGTGAGACAAGGATCATGACCATCCTAGTGTAGTCTAACACAATGGTCTTGAAGTAATGTTTCAGAAAACAATTGATCAAACTGAGATGAATTCATTATAATTCAACATATAGAGGGTGAGTATGAATGGGAATCACCTTTAAGGATTAGTGAAACCATTAAAAATTATGTATCCTTAAAAATGATATAATGAGTAACATTGGGAATATTAGTCATCATAATCATAAAAAAATACTAAAATTTTGATTCAAATTATCTTAGGGAATTCCAAGAAATAGATCATATATGTGAGGTTCCTTATCCATTGCTAATAGGTGTAGGGTTAGAATAAGTTCATGGGATTCTACTAAAACCCTTGTTAATCCAAACATGTAAATTTCATACACCTATTCTGATTAAATGACTAATATCGCCCTCACCTATTTTCCCTTGTGGAGATAATGCAGTGGAGGTTAATCAATACAATGGTCAACCACTATGAGTATAAATAAATCATACACACCATCAAAATGGCTAGGTATGAACTAGGATCCATGTTTCCACATTTATACAACTAATAAGAAAGACCCTACTTGGGGGACTGGTGGGGGAGGGGTGTCCAAGAGGGTATGTATGGGGCTGGTAGGGGGTGGGGGCTGGCAAGGGGACTGGAAGGTGGGGGTACTGGCAGGAGGAAGGGTGTCCAGGAGGGGTTGGCGGTGCTAGTAGTGGGATTGGAAGGTGGGGGAGAGGGACTGGAAGGGGAGGGGTGTCTAGGGGGCTGCAAAGGTATGGTGGGGGATGGAAGGTGGGGGGACTCACAGGGTAGGGGTGTCTAGGAGGGTCTATAGGGGGAGGGGTGCAACGGGGTCAATGTTGGGGTCTGTTCAGGGAGGGGGTTTCCTAGAAGAAGGGGTTTCCAGGAGGGAGGGGTGTCCAGGATGGTCTGCTGGGGGAGAGTGGGGTGTGGGGGGGATTTGTATAGGGAGGGATTTCTAGGGGATGGGGGATTTCTAGAGGGATGGGTATCTAGAAGGGGGTGTCTAGGGTGGTAGAGGGGTGAGTAGTAGAGGTAGGGGTGTCTAAAAGGGGGGTGGTGCTAGTGTAGGGTGGGTATCAGATAAAAGTGTACATTAAGGTTTTGTATAAGAATTTATTTTATGGATATTTAGAGGTAAAAATTTTGATTATTCATATGTATCTAGATTTCCTCATTATAATTTTTTAGACCATCCATGATTCTCCTACTTTTTTCCCATTATATATTGTATTCTATATGTATATATTCTATCATTGAGAATGTTTCCTCAATATCCAGACTATGTCGGCTTCAATTAAGTGTGTCAACATGAAGTTATATGGCCATCTCAATGCCAATATGGGATCATTCTATAGCCAAATATTTTTTCTATTTTTTCAACTAATGTTGGTAATGTATGTTTTGAGGGATGATTGTGATGTGTTTTATTTTAGTTTTTTTCTTTGATTTCAAATTGCATGGCCAAATTTATTTGTATTCCATGGGGTGTCTTTCTAGGGGTGGGGTTGTCCAGGAGGGAGGGGGTGTCCGGGGGGGTTTCAGGGGGTGTATGTCTAGTGGAGGGGGTGTCCAGGGGGTGTCCAGGAGGGAGGGGCGTCCTAGAGGATGGGGCATCTAAGGGTGTCTCTCTAGTGGAGGGTGTGTCAGGGGGTGTTTGTCCAGGGGGGTCCATAGGTGTCTATCCATGGGGGTGTCCAGGAGTTGTCTCTCCATGGGAGGGGGTGTCTTTCCATGGGAGGGAGTTTTCTAGGGGAGTTTGTCCAGGGGGGGTCTATGGGGGTGTCTGTTAGGGGGGTGTCTATTCAGGGGGTGTATGTCCAGGGGAGGGGTGTCTATCCAGGGGAGGGGTGTATGTCTAGGGGTGGGGTGTCTGTCCTAAGGGTGTCTAGGGTTGTATATCCATGGGGTTTACAGGGGTGTCTCTATAGGTGGGGGATGTTTTCTCGGGGGGGGGGGGGGGGGGATCTCCTAGGGATGGGGTTTCTAGGGGTGTCTGTCCAAGAGGGGGGTGTCTCTCCAGGAGGGTTTTTGTTCGTGAGGGTTTTATCCATGGGGTAGGGGTTTGTCGAGGGGTGTGGCAGATAGGGGGGACTAGCAGGGGTGTGGAACCGGGGGGGGGAATGTAGGATCACTGGTAGGGGTATAACTATATGAAAAATAGGGGGAGATATGTAGGGTGGGGTGTGGAAGGGGAACTAGCAGGTGAGTGCAAGTTAGGGGGACTAGCAGGGGTGGGTGGCAGACATGTAGGTGTGGTGTGCCTTTTAATTGAAGTTTAATCTATAGACATGGTTTATAACAGTGGAAATAGGGCATGTTTGTGTTTTCCCATGAAATTGAAGATGTATTCATGGTTTTAACTGTGGATATTGGCTTATAGCTATGGTTTGAACCATGGGAAAATTCTTATACCCGCAGTTTGAACTATGCCTATAGGCCCTGTATGGCTTAAACTTCTTCCATGGCTTAAAATTGTTGCTAAATCTCAATAGCCACAATTTTAAACCATAAATATAGGACTTGACCTATATCCACGCGAATAATAGCCACAGTTTTTGGGCTTATAGCCACAGTTTGAGACCGTGGTTATACCCTAAACTTCCAGTAGTTCATATGACCATGTTTCTAGCATGTTTTTATGTGAAATGAATATGTACAAATGTTGTAACATGTTTTCCATTCATTATTATTTATATAAACTATTTTATTTATAAGGTTTTTTTTAATCCATTTTTTGAAAAGTTCCATTTATGTAAATAATTCATTGATAAATGGAAAATTATATCTTTCAAAATGTGTTTCCATCATTTGACATGTGAAGCATGAATTTTTAATCTATTTCCATATTTTAAATTGTAAATAATGATTTTCTTAAATATGATTTTGATGTGAAATAACTTTTTTAAAATTAAATCACATTCCTAGTTAATTTGATACTGGCATGCTCTTATGAAATCTATTGGTGAAATCTTATTGGGATTTGGCTCACACCCTACTTGTGACTTCATGTGTTTTTAGATTATCTCCTTCAAAGATTGATTAAGGGTTAAGTATCTCTTAGAGGTGGATCTAGCTATTTAAACTTGGACTTAGTGAGTTGTGTCTGACTTGATACTTGGTCTCCTTTCCTTGTTTTTCTAATTTCGTTGTAGTACATTGGGATTAAATTTATTTTTTAACTTTTGGTACAATACAACCACTAGAGTTTCATTTTATATTCACATTTTCATTTCTATTTTACTTCCACTTTATTAGTGCAAAAAAATCATTCCTGCTATTAGTTTGTATTCTATTAGGTGTTGGTCACTGACCTATAGGGATCGAGAAATCCCTTTTGGATATGTTAGGTTTGGATCAATTATTATGTTATTAGGGTACCTTAGATAGTTTCTAACACTCCTCACTCATCAAAAACAAAAAGAAACAACCAACCCTGAAATTTCATCTGATTATATTTATCCAATGACCATCCCTCTATATAATGACCATAAAAGGTAGGTTGCCACCACATCTCTTCCAATGATTCTGCACATAGAGACTCCACTACAGACTACAATAAAGATGATTTTATTTTCAGCAATTACAAATAATATATAATGAATCCTCCCCCACATGAAAATGCCTCATTGCAAAATTCTTCATAACTCTCTAGTTGTCACTATAATTCCAAACAATATTCCTTCGAGAATTATTACATCAAACAATTACAATTTCAATGGTTTATTTGATATATTAATGTCATATTAGACAATTTACTCTTTCCACCACTACTGTCACTAATTCAAATATTACTAATTAAAAATATACCTCGGGATATTGTAATATATTTATACCATAAAACTCTCACTAATAAGGTAATGTTGTATTTTTAAAAAAACAAATATTGTCCTAAACTCAATATGATGTATTATAATATTTATGCTCATGGGTATGTAAATACATATACCCATACAAGATCATTACCCTATAATTCATTATGATTCATCATTTATTGATATATGAAGCATAACTAAAAACCAAAAACCTCACACTATACCCTGTAAACTAAAGTATGGGATTATATATCAAATTTACCTTTATATAGTAGAATTATTACTGAAAAATAAAAAAAATATAATGTTCATTCTTTGTAAGTTATATCAATGAGGACACAATCTAAGAGAATTCTGACAAAAACATATAATAATAGGCCATGAGATCTAGGAAACTGTAGATCTTTACAAAATTCTTGGGGGATTCCCAGGAAAAAAATACCTTGATATTTAAAGGATTGATAACAAATCCCTATTTATAACCCAATTTATGAATGAATTGAAACTCCCATTGTGAAAACAATAATATGAAAAAAATTCGTTGGAGATGATGTGATGATGTATTTCAAAAATATACCTAAAATTCTTAACATTATCGCCCTTTGATGTTGTTTATTTAATGATATCATGGATAAAAACTACCTTAAACTAATCAAATAATTTTTAAAACATGGATTTTATGATCCCATGAATATATATGGGGGATTTTTAACACTGAATGGAAAACACATGAACACAAAGTGCCTAGAGTATCATCTGAAGGAAGTCATTAAGATATCTGGATCATTCACCCTCATATATTGGTATCCAAACGGAATATTAATCATTGAAAGAAAGAATCCTCCAGTTAATTGATTAAATTAATTATCTATGGTCATTATAGGATAAGGGTTCTTGAAAATCATTCAATTCAAAAATAGATAGTCTATACACATTATCAAGATACCATTATCTTTCTTGGTGATTAATACTAGAGTATCCCAGTAAAAAATGATATCAGATGAAAACCATCTATATCAAACCATAAACATATATCCTTAACTCCATCATCTTTTTCAGTACCATCCAATAAGGATTCAAAAAAACTGAGAGATGTCATACTGTAAATCTATATTGAAAATTATATCAGTCTTAGAGGGTAAGTTCACAACCAACATAGTAAAAACATCCTAAAATTACTCCATGAATCTTGGGGAATCCACCACATGTGACCATATTAAATCTAATAATAAAGATTATAGTTTTGATAGAAGAGGTTTTGGACACCTATAACTCATCAGATGATCTCTCTTTCCAAAAAAAAATCACCCTTTAGACTCCCATATAAAGGAAAAAAACAATTATCCAAAATAAATATATGGTTACTTTAACTAAATATAACAAGTCAATGAAAATAATGACATCGTAATGTTTTTTCTATAATATGAAGAAACCCCCCCCCCCAGACTAATACTACCCCATAAACAGCACAAATCTCTATCACACTTTAGGATAACTAATCTCACATCCATGTATAATAGTCACCACTTGGGGAAATATAAGATACACCACATTGATCTCCAAGTTAAGGAAAAAGATTGATGAAATTTATTGAGAAGTTGAAGAATCAAATAATCCATAATTTTATAGGGTATACACATGGTAACTTATATGATGTCTAACCCGTCTGGTCCTAACATATCCATGGAATACATCTATTTATATCCATATCATATACCTTAATTTTGGAGACCACCTCCAGGGTTAGGGTAATACTTATGTCCCTAAGGATGAGGGACCTAATGGGGGTGGACATTAGTAATTATTAACAAAACATAATCCTAATGTCCCTACATCTGATACCACTGTAGAGGAAAATAATTCATTAGATGAGAAGTAATTTAAACAGCTCTTTCATGTTGGGATCTAATAATAGTAAGTATCTATTTCCATTTAGCTCTATGATACCCACAAAAACATAAGTTAAGATCTATTGGGAGATGTAATTGAACTAATGGATCTAGAGATTTATGATAAAGACTATTGATTCCAAATCAATTCTGGTCAAAAAAACTACCCTGACATCTGAGATCCTCCACCAATATACATTCCCCTCAAGGATCTCTGATTACTCCACTATCAAGAAGATTCTAGAAACACAAAATCCCTCTCAAGGACATAATCCTTATTCATCACCCCCAAATAATTATGCATCATTTATACGGTCATTTCGAACCAAATAACTAGGTCTAGGGAACACTCTATATAGAAACTTCAGCTTCTCATTGATATAAATTTCATCATGTTTATGAAATATTTAATACATTATACTAACTCACACCCAAATTCCGTATTAATTTAGTGCCTTTGGAAAAATGGAAACACAAATACAGGTCAATAATTGGCCTAAATCATCTTCAAACATATTCTTCCCAAATATCACTATTCATAAAAACATCATATGTAATAAATATCTTCATAAAAACATCATATCAAATATCATATACATGATACATGGATTAAATATTGTCAGTTCGCAAGGCATGAATCATAAGGTGATCATGATCATAATACATGAAATCGTTACATAAGAATAAGGCATTTAATAGTGGAAGAAACATGAACATATAAAATTATTTCGAAAGAATTAAAGTATTACATTCAAATCCATATTAGTGGAATGGTTTCACTCCTAAAACCATCTTAGTAGTCAAGTTTCACTTCCAAAACCATCATAGAATACAAATTCTTTTACTAAATCGAGTTCACTCTTTATTCCATCCATGACTATCTCATTAGATATAAGTATTTATCAAATGAATTGGAGGGAGATATAAGCCCCACCCATGACATAAAATATCATACATATGTGTGACATAAGGTAAAAAGAATTCATCATATCATAACCCATCAAATGAAACTGGTATCACAAACATTTCATCATATCATAACCTATAGAAAATTGATAAGTTTAATAATCATTTCAGTAGATAAAACCCCTTGAAAAGAAAATGGTTTGATAATCATTTTATCATTATATAACCAATAGAATAGAAAAAGGTGTCATAAACACTATGTCTTAAAAATATAAACAATTCATCTAAATAATATGAATGGAATTATTGTATTGTGTCAATTAATATCATCTTAGATGGAATATAATTTTTGAATATATTTCAAAAACATTTCGCGAAGAAAATATCCTTTATTAACTGAAAAAACAAACTTTTTTAAAACATATAACATTTTTAAAATACTTTTCTATGAATATATGTCTAAAAACATATAAATTAAGCTTCTAATAAGTGACTTTTTGTGGTGATGGAGAATTTCATACATGTCATACATGTTAAAAAATATTTCTTTCATATTGTTGTTAGAAGTCAAAAGAGCCTTGAACAGAAAACGAAAGGAATATTCCTTTTAAAAATATTTTTAAAAAATATAAAACATGGTTAAAAATGTATTTTAAAAATTATAAGGGAATATTAAATAATTATTTTAAACATTTTTAGAAAACAAGGTTTTGATAGAAAACGTTCCAACAAAAGAGAGAAAAAAGTTAGATTATCTTAAAAACAAAGTTATAATTATATTAAGTACCAAATAGAGTATCAATGGAACTATTACATGAATATATCTTGAATAAAAGTAAGATAATAAACATCATGATGTTTATTGATATATGGATCGTAATATTTCATCAATGGAACCATAATTGTAAATAATCTTGATAAAAGATGTGATAGTAGCATTAAACTCTTAACACTTTATTAACATTGAATCAGAATACCAATGAGAGAATAAAATTAATTAAATATTAAAACATCATGAAAGAAATTATATTCAAGATATAAAATTTCAAAGGGGATATATATACACCTCGTAAGAGTTTATATGTTCATAACATAACATGTGTCTCAAAGAAGGAAAATTGAGAAAAAATCACTTACAAAATTTTTAACTATTGTACCATAAACCCCAAGAAAGATAAATATCAAATGGACATGTAAAAATCAATAATTTTAATTATAATAATAATAAATTACTTTCATTGGAATTATACACATCACATATATGAAATAGGTGGTGAAAATTGTTTGTGTCTCATGGAAAATAAAAGTGAGACAACCCTTAGGTTAAATATTGACTCTCATCGTACTCATTAAAAAATATTTTATAAAAAATATATGTTTATTTTATATCTTTAAAATATAAATATTAATATATATATATATATATACATATAAACATATATGATTTACTTTGGAATTTATATTATTCATTTATTAACAATTCCTGGTTAAAGTTACATTTTGGGTATTAACCGTTTTGTTTTTCCTATTTGATTTGACTTGTTATTCTTGATAATATTACATTTTTCATGATTTAATCATATAAATAATTATAATAATGATATAAATATCATATATATATATATATATATTCATAATATGTTTATTTATAATAAACTCTAAAAGATAGAAGTATGAATTGAAATATATCGTTCATTGAGACGGTAGACCATACGTACGCATGAATATTGTTTCCATTTTCTTTTATGATTAAATAAAGAACATTGTACGATATATTATCATTCAAAAATAATTTTTATGTAACATATATCACACTATTTTTATTAAAACATTCATTAATATATTTCATGTAAAGTGTGAACAAATCACATTACTTCATGAGTCGGTAGTCTTTTGTAGACACGAACGATGTTATCGTATTCTCACAGAATGTAAAGTATGAATGTATGTATTATATAATAATTCCATAATCGTAATAACATTATTTAAATAATTTATATATATATAATATACACTATAAATCCATCATTATTTTGAACCATGAAAGGTGGTAATGGAATAATGAACGATATCAGATCACGAGGTGGTACTCCTCCATACAAACGAATATTGAATGAGTATCCCATTTAATGGAAGTGTGTGAAGTTTTTAGTTATATTAATAATATTAAAAATATAAATTTATTAAAGATACTGAGGATATTATATAATCATGATATAAAATTAATCTAATTGGTTTAAGGAAGAAATAATACAAAAACACTTTTTGATGATCGCTAGTTGTTCTTTAGATATAGCTTTTTGGTTTTCTCAAATGGAAATACTTAGTTGGATTTATACCAGAAGGGAGGATTATAGGATGAAGGGATTAAATAGGGTATCTAATGGGATTGATATGTGTGAAGAGAGGGGGAGACATAGTGGCCATTTATATGGGAGAGTGAAAATTTCAAATACCAAAAAGGTTAACACAATTGGGAGGTTTCCTTACATCATATTCCTATAACAATGAAAACATTATGATAAAATAGGGTACTTGGTCAAACTATTTCCATCCAGTATGTTTTGGACAATTTTCTAGGTCATTGTTTCCCTTAAGTATAAAGTTTGATCCATTAGTAAACTTTTTTTCTCTTAATATGCATGATTAAGATTTACTATTTTCACTAATCATATTAGTAAAAAATTAATTTTTACTTATTAGAAATTATAAATTAGTATTATTAAAAATATGGAGTCTTTTGCTCAAAATTAAATACTATTAAGAAAAAAAATACCTGAAGGTAACATTGCAGCATTTTTGGGTTGCTTGTGTTTGTTGACAATACAGGTTTCCATGGTGAATTGTCGAGTTCTAGATATGTTGTTGACAATCCACATTTACAAAGTACCATGAAAAAGAAATGGAAGATATGTAGGTGGAATAAAAAGAGTAGATACAAGGTGGCCCCATTTTCTAGTGTTTTCTAATTTTTTGTGTCTGAATTTTGGAGTTTGTTGAGAATTTTGAAATATGGATTTCCTTGAAGATCTCATCGAAATATGGAAAATACATGAGTTTTGTGAAGATGGGATTCTTGATGTGGATTTTTAGAAGATGTGAAGAATTTTGATGGTGTTCTTCACAATAACGACAAGATTTGAGTATAGAGGAAGTGGAGAGCTTTGCGGTGCAGCATTGCAGCAGTGGCGCGAAATAATTAATGGAACGATCAATGATTACGACAAGCTTCACGATAAGAAAATTGTCATGGTGCTTCGTGATATAGAGATAATTTTGGAAGAAATTTCAGAGCTTTTCGATTTTGGCTAACATGGCGCTGACTTCACATGGAAGGTTTGAGGGTCGGTGGAATCACCTATAAAACGACCACGACCCCCTCGAGAGAAGGAGAGAGTTTTCCAAGAAATATTTGTTACTCTCGAATCGCGAAGGAGGTTCATGGAGGCAGTGTGTTTTGCGAAAGAAGGAGCTTCACAGTGGATAATATAGCTCTGAAAAAGTGGTGAGTTCTACGTTGTCTTAGTGAGAATCGTAAAGGAAGTTACTTGGAGAAGGCTTGAGATTTGGGAAGGTCTGAGCTCTGCAAAGTAGTGTGCTCTACAAGGCAGTGAGCACTATGAAGGATTGTGATTTGCAAAAATGTAGGGACTTTGAGAAGGCTCTTTTGAGCTTCATGAAATTGGTAGCTTCACGAAGTAGGGTTTTTTCAAAGGTATTAACAAATGGTGTTTCCAGCTGATCAGAGGCAAAGGGGTATTCATCAGTGGATGAAATATGGAATTTAATAGACACCTACATATAATGGAGGATGAATTCGTTAGGGATAATGAAGGGACCTACAAGTCCATAAACTGTGAGTAACCCAGGGAGAGAGAAATAGGGAGTGACCCTTAGGAAAGTAGTAAGCTAACACTAAACATTGTAAAGGCAGTGTTCCTGGGAATAGAACGGATCTATCCCTAACATTATTGCTAGTGAGCTTTAGTGGATTTGGTACAACAACACATCATTGTTGTATGCTCCTTGAACGTAGCCCAGTGAGGGTGAACCAAGTAAAAAACTCTATGTCTTCTTGGTTGGTTACATGAATTTCATTTAAAGAATAATCATCAAATAAAGATAAAAAATAATTGATCAACATAGACACAGAAGTGCAAACAAAGTGACCCTAATAATAAAGATGTCAAGATTCAATGGGGAATTAATAATTTGAAAAAAAAATATCCATACGCTAATCCCACTCCCATCCAAGTATCTAGGCCCCTTTTGGTCCTAACAAATATGTATAAGTGGAAAAAATAGAATTCAAAATTAATTCCATATATCGGATGAAACAACAAGTTTTTAAAGTGAAAATGTTCAAAGGTTTAAAATGTTTTATTTTCCAATTTCAGTGTTAAATTTATTATAATGACCTAAATTGGATATATTTATATACAACATAACTAATTATACTTTAAGAAAAATTTAAAATAAAATTTTACTATATAAATAAGTTATAGAAAATGGGTGTTTTCATTTATAATTTCATATTTTTCACAATTCATCCAAAAATGAAATATTTCTGAAAAATCCAAAAAATTCAATCAATGATAATTTTGACATTCTGAATTTTGAAATAAAATTTATTTTATAAAATTCAATTTTTAATGTGTAAAAAATTAATTTTATTACTGCTCGTAGAAGTACATAAAAAGTATTTATTTTAAAAAATAGTAATTTCAATCATATAGAATTTTCAAAAAATATATTTTTTTTATAATCAATATTTTTCCTTTAATTAAAACCATTAGAATTTATATTTTAAAATAATTTATTACTATTCATATTACAAATTTTAATGACTGGGTTATAACTGTATTGTTTATATAATAATTATAATAAAGCTATTGTTTCATAGGAACACAGTGTTACATGTAACGCAAGCTAAGCTGGTGTAGCATGTAGCACAAACATAACTTGGAATAGATTATAAAACAAGCATAAATTTGTGAAGAGTTCAATTGAATACATCTAATAAATTTAATTTAATTAAAAATGTGCCAAAAAACATGAGTTGTTACTTTTTACCTCTCCTTAAAATGAATTCCACCATCGAAATTCATCCCTCTGATAATGAAAAACGAGGATACATATACCTCATCATATCCTCAAGTTCCAATGTATCTTCCTCAAACTTTTGTTTTTTCCTAAAAACATTGACTAGTTGTGTGGTATTGTTTAATAGAGCCCTCTATATGTGATCAATAATTTCATATGGTTGTTCCTCATAAGAGGGATCTTACTCTAGCAGTTTTTCCACTAATTTTGGTACATGTGATTGTCCAGGTAATTACTTTCTTAGTATAGATTCATAGAACACATCTTGTAATTGATATAGCTTCTGTGGAAGTGTCAAGCGATAGGATACTATCCTGATACGATCAAAAATTTCAAATGGGATGATATATCTATGGATAGTTTCCATTTCTTCCCAGTTATCTTAACAATCTTCCATAGAGAAATTATTTGGATGATCTTGTCACCAAATTTAAATTCTAGAACACATCAATTATTATCCGCATATCTTTTCTATTGATACTGAGTTTCTATGATATGCTACATAATGGCACTAACCTTCTCTTTTATTTCTTCATTGATTTCAAGTCCTAATATATTTCTCCTCCAAATAACTTCTAGCACATTACATCTCTATATTTTAGCCAATATATGGCTTCATAAGGGTCCATATGAATCATTGAGTGATATCTAATATTGTAAGAAAACTCAAAAAGAGAATTTTTATTATCCCAACCACCTTTGAAGTCCAATGAATAGGATTTCAATGTTTCCTCTAGGGTTTCATTTTTTTCTTTCAAACTGACCAACCATCTGAGAATGATATGCAGTGATCAAAGTTAATATTGTATCCTAGGCTTTCTGAAGAATTCAACAAAACGTTGAGTTAAACCTATGATCTTGATTAGATACAATGTAGTGTGGAACTCCATAAAACCTTACCACTTTCTTAATGTATATCCCAGTAATTTTATCTAGATATAAGTCTTATCTAATAGCGATGAAGTATTTCGAATTAGTAAAGTGATCGACTGCCACCCATATATAATTATTCCATTAAGAGTTTTTGGGGAGTCTAATAAGAAAATACCTAGTGATTTTCTCCCATTCTCTTCTTGGTTAGGGTAATGGGTCTAACACCCCCTTAGTTCTTTATCATTTGGCCTTAACTTGAATACATACCATGCACCAAGACACAAAAATTGTGATACCCTCAATATTACATCCCACCATAAGTATTCTTAGAATATCTCTAAATCTTCATACTTCAAGGATGAATAGAGAATCAAGAATTATGATCATTCTTAAACAACTCCTTTTTCAAATATGGTATGGAAGGAAGGATTATAGGGTTCATAAACCTTATCATTCCATTGTGGTCAAGGTTAAACTCGTAAACATTTCTAAATTTCCTTTTCACCTCTACATCTTCTCCATACATCGATTTAATCGTCACATGGATTGAAGGTTGAAAATTAAATTGATCAATATAATATATTTCCCTTTCATCAGTATTTCCCAATCCATCCATTTAAAATCCATAAATATTGGATCTTTTTTATCCTCATCATTAATATCCTATCATTATTTTTTTAACTCAAAAGCTTTAGTAACATTTTTCACTTTATTGAGGTGGTAATTTATAGGGTAATAATCAACCTTTATCAACTATAACCATATTCACTATAAGACTTTCAACTCTTTCTTTGTGAATATATACTTCCAACATTTATAATCGTTATATATATCACACTTTTATATTAAAATATAATCTCTCCATATCATTAATGAATAACTTACAACAGCTAACTCCAAATCCTGAGTGGGGAAATTTTTCTCATGAGTTTTAAATTATCATGATTCATAGGCTATAAATGTTTTATTCTACACAAGAACACATACCAAAACGTATATGTATTCATAACAATATATTACAAACCCTTCTCCACTACAGGGTAAATTAAGCACAGGTACCCTGACTGACTATCTCTTTCGTTCCATGAAATTTTCCTCACATTCACCTATGAGAGGAACATGGATCCCTTCCTAGTCAACATGGATAGATGATTATATAGTCATGAGAAATTATCCATAAATCATTGATGATATCTGTCTAATCCCTAAAAACTATGGATCTCAGTCACCGTGGTTGGTCTAGGAGAACTTTCAATAACCTATATCTTTGATGAATCTACTTATATAACCTCCCATGAGATTATATTACAAAGAAATGAATCCTTTTTCATCCAAAAATTACAAATTATAAATTTTTCATATATTTTCTCCCCCTTGAGGTATTTAGTACAATTATAATGTGGTCTTCATTCTCTTCCTTTCTCATTGAGTAAATAAGAAGGGCATCTACTAACACTACCACTAACTAATCAATGTGATATCTAAATACTATATTCATCAAATCTGTGAAGATTGAAGGGGAATAGTGAGACCAAAGGGCACTACTAAATTTGGTTCATTCTATAAGGAGTTTTTGAAATTAGTGTAGAAAGTGTTATGATTTTTATCGAGAAATCAACATCATTTTTTGGTGTAAACCTATGAAATTCATCCAGAAATACATAAATAAATTCCTAAACAATATTCATATAATCAACATCATTTTTTCCCCTATCATTTGAGATAAACATTCTATTTGAATAGTAATTAACACCCATTTACTAGGTTTAGTATCTATAGGAAGTTCATACTTATCATCACATTGATATATGATAATAGATTTTTTTGAAATATAAAATGTAACTTCACTTCCTTAAAAATTAATGAGGTATTTATGTAGAGAAATCTAATCCATGCATAATATGACATCAAATTCATCTAGAGGAATAATGAAAAGATTTACGAGAAGCACATTCCCATAAATTTCAACCGAAGAGGAATCATAGACTTGAGATGTAATCATTGAACCATTTGGGTTTTTCAATGCTAAGTCCACATCAAATCATTTGGTTGGAATCTTAATACCCTTAGAAAATTGTTTTGATATTAAAGAATGGGTAGATCCTGAATCAAATAAGACATTAGAAGTTTTAGGGTGGACGATATGTGTACCTTTCACCACGTCATTATCATAACCCTCATCAAAAAACAATGATCTCCTGAGATTTTACCTTATCCCTCACCTTAAGATATTTTTTATACCAGTCATAGTCATTAGCCCTCAGGTTTGTGAATTAGTTAGTATAATAGCCATTTTATTTACACTTGAAGCACTGAAGTACGGGTGGTGAATTCTATGCATAATTATCTCTATTAACATTATTAGCTAACTTCTTCCCATCACATTGGAAATAAAATTCCCAATGACCTTCATTTCCACGCTTAAGAAATTTATCAGACCCCTTAAGCTAATTTCCTCTATGCTTATTCCCACACATTGTTCAAAAATTAAATATAATATTATTTTCTCCGTTATTTTTAGATTTTCCAATGAACATCATCCTCCTTTTCTTATCAAATCCAAGAGATTGTTATGTAACTACAACCTCCATTTTTTCCTTGATTTCACAGTTCACAATCTATTCGTAGGTAATGAAGTCTCTTATGAATAATTCCTTTCAGATACCTGGTTTTAAGCCACTGAATAATCGGTCAACCATACTTTTTGGGTAAGATAATAATTCCAGTAGCTTACCTCTAGATCCTGGAAAAATTATCCTCATAGGTAACAATAGATTAATCATCCATCTTGTATAACTCATGGAACCCCTTCTCCATATTTGTAAAAAGAACATGAGGAAAGTACTTTTTAAATAATAAGTTCAGGAAATATTCCCAATCCATGGATTCAATTTCATCTTGCTGCTTTATATTGTTGATTAGAGTGCACCACTAGTCTACTTATATTTCTAAATGGTAAGATCTAGAAAATAAATTTTTCATGTTTCGAACACAGAAGAATGAAAAATAACTTTTCAGTTGTATGAACATATTTTTCAGAAACTAGTGTGTCTGAGGACCATTTAAAATAAGATGGATGTTTCCACATGATGTACACAATTGAAAATTGTTTCACTCCTCTGGTCATTTGGATTTTCATCATGATTCATCACTTGATAAAGATATGTGAGAATAGAAACAAAAAAATCATTCCAACCCCCATAAAATTTGGAATCTCAAGAGTAAAATCATTTAATTTTCCCTCACACTCAGTATTTTTTTGGTTCATTCAAGTTATATCCCTTGACTAAACCCAAAAATAATATAGTAAGAAACAGTATTTGTAGTGGGAAACCACATATTCATGAATATGCACTTATAGGATATCTATATCGTGAAACCTTATTTTTTAATCTATGAGTCCTTAGGTTAATCATATTTCATTCATAGTCATCATCTATTAAAGTATCTCATTATGGTTCATAGAGTTTGTGAATTCCCATAGCATTTCCCCCAGGAGTGTCGAACTAGGTGTGTAGCAAGGCCAATTGTTATACACTCATTCCTAATTGAGTTTACCTCAATATGGTGTTAATAATGTTGTCACCCCTATGTACAATTGTTCTATATCCACATAAACTTCCATTATCCATATAAGTATGTATTTCTAGGATACCACTCAATCTATCATTTTATAAAATTCAATGGCATTTTCCAACTATATGACTCATCCTTAGACTTATCCTTAGAGACATTTCATTGGGAATCTCACTAAGGTTTCATAAACCTAGTTTCGAAATGATAACTATACATGTATCTTCTAACAACTATAGAAACATAGGATTCTCATTCATAGAAATTCCATCTTTTCTTTCGAATATTTAATACATTACACAAACAAAAGAAAAAATATCATATTAGAATTGTGTGTTCGGATGCATGGAAAAATAAAAACTACTTCATAACTATCCTATATATTCTCTATATATGTTCTTTGTGATGACCCCGAACCCCGAAGCCTGGATCTACTACCATACTTTATTATAGAGGAATAGATACAATTGTTGAATCCCAAAGGACCAATCAGTTTAGTAGTCTTGGAATATTGATCAAATACATTAACTTTACATTACAATTTCAAACATAAAATAAAAAAATATATTATTCTTTCAGATTTCCATTATTCTCCATATTGACCCTAAATATCATTCATAATACACATCTTGGAATCCTTGTAAAATAAAACATAAGAATGGGGTGAGATCAGTTGCTCTATAGGGGAAAATAATACAATGAAAGATATCAAAAATAAGAATAAAATTTTATGTCATTGTGTATAACTAAAGAGAAGCCTTTTAAACATAATCCTGAGAAAAATATGGCAATAATAAATGAAATAATTCCATATAAACATTCACATTGATATTATACAAGTAGACTAATCATATGAAATATCAATAAATAATATCATAATGAGGGAATGCATAATGTTGTACATCTTAACCAGACCTTGACGGCCTTGTGTAGAGACAATACATAAACGGTTAATAAGTTAGTCAAAGCCCAAACTTGTTTGACTCATGAGAATTGCCGATGCATCAAGGGGATTTCATTAACTGATCCCCAACTTGTAGGGATTTCATTAAATAGTCCCCAACCTATTGTTATTTCATTAACTATCCCTCAACCCATAACTTATTGGGAAAAATTCATTTATTATATGAATAGGGTGAAACATAACCAATATAAACATTTTTATTAAAACTATTGTATTCATATTAATACATTAATCATGAACCATTAATGGTATAAAAATAGCACATCCATAGTAAAACATATCAAAAACCCTTCAATACAATATAGTAGATTTTATAATAATAAATCAAACTCAATTAAGCATAAAATACAACAAATGATGTTGATATAGATCAAAATAATCAAATAAAATCATTAAAATGTTCTTAAGAGAAATACCCCATTTTTTTACATTGAATTCATTTAAAAGTCATGAAATTTTAAAAGAAGACATTTCTATTGAAAATAACCTTGAAATATTGGAAGGTAATATTTAAATTGTTAAGTTTTCATGATGGGGGAAAATCCACTCGCACCACATAAGATAAAAAAAATTCCTTCTTTCGAAAAAATTCATAAAGTACCTCCTTTGGAGAATTAAAAAAGATCCCTTTCAAAGAATTTTATAAAAAGAAATACATGGGTAAAAATGAATCTAGATATTTCTAGAAGAGTAGTCAGAATATTTTGAAATACATTTTTAAGAAACATGGATACGCATGATAAATATTCCCCAGTAGATACTTACATATAAATAACCCTGAATAAAAATGAGATTTCAAAATTAACTCATACCTTGTACTTTCCTTTAGTTAGAGGTTATTTAACCTTATTTATAATGGTTTAAAATGTGATATTAATTTATACCAGAATCACATACATCATTTCTGATATCATATATGATTCATTTATAAATTTATATTACCCATTTAATAACATTTACAAGTTAAAGAAATGTTTTGGTTAAAAATTATTTTGTTAATCATATGTGTTTTGAATTGTTAATCTTGATCCTATTACTTAGATCATGATTAATTACTCCCAGAATGTAAAACATGATTAATATATTATATATATTCAGTATAATATATATATATGTGTGTGTGTGTGTGTGGGAATACATCATTCTATGAGACGGTAGATCGTACGTACGCATGAACATTATCTTTATTCTTATCGTATAGAATGGAAGAACGAAATTAAAATATATATATATATGTGTGTGTGTGTGTATATATATATAATATTACATTAGAATTTTTATTTTAAATATTTCATAACTATTAATTATATATATTTTTATGATCATTATCGAATCGTTAACAAGGAATTTGAATCTCGTTGCGTTGTAGAGATGGTAGGTCGTATGTACGAACGAGCGATGATATCATTCCTTTAATGGTATAGAGATAAATAAATGGATGGTATGTTAATTATATGGAATCAATATAATGTCATATTTATAATTTAAATCTGTTATATTTGTCATTATACCCATTTAAATAATGTGGTAATGAAAAACAATACACCACATCATAGAGACGGTAAGTTGTACGTATGCAAACATGGGGATATTGTTATTCATATGATGGATAAAAGTAAGAAATATGTTTTAACATTATCATAATAACATATCATAATATATATTATACTATATTTATTACTTTATTATAGAAACAACATAGGAAGAGTTGGTAGAAGATGAAAAGAAACCGAATTTAATTGGTAAAACCATTACCAATTCTTCGAGTATCTCCTTTTGATTTACACAAAAGTAATTCTAAGGTTGGATTTATGTTCAATGTATGGCCCCTAATATTAATTGATGGAAGTTTGAAGGAGAAATGGTTTGGTTTTGGACCATACAAAGTGTTTTAGGAGATTTAATAAAAGAGAATGAGAGTTTCCATTTTATAATATATAGAAGGGGGTCTTTAAGAAACTTTTAAAATATTCAATTAATATAAATTAATTTTAAATCCAAATTGCTTAAAATTTATTTATTTCTAAACTGAGTTGAGTATGGGTTTCAATCCTCTCAACCAATTATTTTTAGAAAATTTTATATCAAAATATTAACATTTTCCTTGGGATTTAACCCTTAGTTAAACCCTTTAACTCTTAACATGACATCTTGGATTTTTATTCATTATGATTAGTATATTTACTATAAAATGAAAAAATAATCCCAATTGGATAATTTATGAAATAATTGACATTATACTAGTCATTTGGCCAAAATATATATTTTTAATAATTTTATATCATTTAATAAAATATTATTTATTTTAAAATTTCATTTATGTCAATTTTGACACTATTTATTACTTGACTTTTAAAAAAACAACTTGATTCCTTAGAAAACATTACATTAAATAATCCCAAAAATTTCAAAGTCATCCAAAAAATCATCTATGAAATCAAATAGTTCAAATTATATTTATTTTAGTATTTTTAATATAATTTTATTGATTCTCCCTTTAATAAATCAATTATTGCATCATAATTGTGTCACCATTTAATTTAATTATTTATTTTATAAAATTATTAATAAATACCATGATATAGATAAACATTTTCTATTTCTAAATACTATTTATAGTTGACCATAGAAATTATATAATTACATATTAAAAATATTTTACATGATGAAATCAAAAGTATAACAGAATTGGATTTTCATTAAATATAATATCATAAATTCATTAATACCATACAAGTGGATCCATGTTGTCCACAAATATACCCAAGGATGATTTTGATTGAAACACACTCAACTAAATTAATTGTTACAACATTTAGGTTAATTTTATAATACTTATAATAATATTTGTACCCCTAATTACACGATTTACCCTTGACCGTGGGAAAAAAACTAAAATTACTGTTCAAAAAAATTAATTTGTTCCTATTTGAAAAAAAAACTTAATACTAAATAAAACCATATATTTCCTTTTCTCTTAATTTAATTCACATAAATGTAAAAACTAATTTTAATTTTATTCATACAGGCATGGCGAGAAGGTAGGTAAAAGGAACGTTCAAAAGATCAATGAATTTTTATATCTAATTTAAATATAAAATTGATTCGAATAACCTAAATTTTATTAGTATATGTATTATTAATCTATTATAACTTAAAAAAATAAATTATAATAATTATTTATACAAAAATCAGTTTTTTAACTTTAATGCAATATTTTTCACCATTTATCAAAATATAAAATTTCTAAGAAAAATACCAAAAAATCACCCTCTATTAATTTTGATATTAAACACTCAAAAATTAATTCCAATCTCAAAAATATAATTTACAAAAACCCCAAAATTTAGTTTTGAAATAGTTGTTCCCTTAAAAGATGGTAATACTGCCTCTAGAAAATATTATCTTTTTGTCACGACCCATCCCCCGGGGCCCGTATCATGGCTACCCCAAGCCCAACTTCCATAGGCCATGGGCTGGCGACTAGCACCAAAAGCATTATTCCCTATAGCTGGGAAGGCATTGCCTTTATAAAACATAATCACACACAACCAGAGTACAAGCGGAATCAAACACTAATTAAAAATTGTATAAAAAAAGATGTGATGGAAAGTAAAAGGGGTCGGAAATACAAGCCCAATAGTAAAGTTTAAGGAAAAGACAAAACATGTAAAACTAAAATCCAAATAGCTGGAAGGTGTCTAGAAGCTCCCGAATCATCCAACATAGATCCTACCTGAAGGGTAGGTACAGATAGCCTCCTCAGCGCTCCACGTCCGTCTGTCTCTTTCGGGTATTGTCTCTTCATGAGGTCCACCTCCAGGTACTGTCCAGTCCCTGTATACTCCGCCTCATTCAGTGAAGTCCGTCATCTACATCCAACATAATGAGTTGCGGGTATAGCCCATGCAGGGGTGAGTAAAACGATACTCAGTAGGGACCCCGAGAATCTCAAGGTCTCACAAAATTCAATAAGGATAAACCATAAAGTATGAATCAACAGATAATCATTACTTAGGTATATGCCCATACATATACCTACGTTATCTAGTAACCCATCTCAATCATGAGGAAAACACAAAGGTAATTGACTCAGCTCAAACCAGGATTTTCATTATCGAAACCACGGCTGCTGGAGAACGATTCCTCTGTCGTGAAAAGTGGGCATGTCGCGACATCGAGGTGCTTCTCACTAACATTGGATTGTGGAGGTACTCCTCCTGTCGAGTACCGTGGGTCTTCTGCCAACTACCAGGAGCTCTGTCCGCTGTGGGTCTACCGCCAAATACTGGGCACCCCCCCTAATAGCCTACAGAGGTTCTCCTCCTATCGAGTACCGTGGGTCTGCTGCCAACTACCAGGCGCTCAGTCCTCCATGGGTCTGCCGCCAAATACAGGGATCTCCCCACCGGGCTAATCGAATCACTCCGAGTTGAATCGGTCAAGCAGTCGTCAGGTCTTTCAGCTACTAGGTCTCGGCACTCTATATGCTCGTTTCCAGGAGGATCCTCTCCATGAGCTATTGGTCGATACTCCAAATTTCATGATGTTTCACTTGGAAGTTTCTCAAAGGACCGCCACATCAATGAGATCTCAACACAACAGACGGCGAGTCAATCGGACGCCCGGTTTGTGAGTTATTAGCCTTTTAGTCCCGAGGGGCCCGATTGGTTTCATGTACGAACCGACCTAACCATATCTCAACTATACCCCAAACTCCCATGGGGTATTCTCAAAGGGAAGGCTTCATTCTAAGAATATCGGTGTCGGTGATGGTTCGTCAAACGGACGCCCGTAGCCCGAGTTATGGGCGAATATGTGCATTCGGGTCTGACGGGTCTGGGTACGGTCCGACCCAGTTAGACCGACCCGACATGACCCGGGTCTGGATAGGGGCTGATCTGGTCGGTGAGTTTGACCCAGTCTGGAAGGTTGGCCCGGCCCGAAGGCACGACCCGTCATCAAGGCGCGACCCGACATGAAGGCACGACCTGGCCCGAACGGGCGGCCTGTCCCAAAGGCGCTACCCAGCCCAGTTGGCTGGCCATGTGGTCTGGCTCGACTGGCCGTGTGGCCCGGCCCGGCTGGCCCTGTAGCACCCGGCTGGCCGTGTGGTCGGGCCCGGATGGCCGTGTGGCCGGGCCCGGCTAGCCGTGTGGCCAGGCCCGGCTAGCCGTGTGGCCGGGCCCGGCTAGCCATGTGGCCGGGCCCGGGTGGCCGCGCCCGGCTGGCCGTGTGGCCCAACCCGGCGAGCCATGTGGCACCCGGCTGTCTGTGTGGCCTAGCACAGATGGTTGGCTCGGGTGGCCAGCTGGCCGCATAAAGGGAGTGTTACACTCCCTGGTCTCGCAAAACGGCCAGCACAAGGCGCCGACTCTTGTAACTGCGGGACCTGAAGGGTCCTTCCTGGCGCGCACCGGCAGCCGGCTTGGCCGGCCACCCTCCCTTTTCCATCATAGCCTTAGGCCGGGGGTCTTCTCTGGTATGGCGTGATGGTGCCGCTCCCCTTCTCTCCCGTCGCGGCCCTCCCTGGCCATGGTCTTGCACAGCTGGCACGGCGCGATGGCGCCACGCCCCTCCACCGCAACCCGCCTAGGTCACGGTCTCCTGCCGCCTTTCGTGTTGTGCGACGACACCGCATGCCTCCGCCGCAGCCCGACGTGGTCGTGGCTCTCCTTTCCTTTACGTGGTATGGCAGTGCTGCGCCTTTCGAGTGACCATGCGTTCTTGCGCCACTGGTTTCCTCACGGACGGCTAGACGCCGGCCACCGTTGTCCGCTTCCATCTTCAACAACAAACAAGATCAAAAGGGGGGAGGGTCGGCCGTGTTTGTGCGGTCTGAACCCCCCATGTTATGTTGATAACATTCGGCATAATGTAAACCAAAATATTGAACGACGTAGAAGGGAAACAAGGCAACGAAACCACTACTTTGATTGTCGGTGTCGTTTGACGGAGTCACAGGAAAGCGGCGTCATTCCTTCAACGTCATAAGAGGAAGAGAGGTACTCTTCATTGGAGGATGTGTGTTTGAAGGTGACAAAGTCAAAGGCAGCGTCAGTGTTCCTTGTGGGCGTCACTTCCCTTTACTTGCATCGGTTGAATCAGGAAGAAGACAATGTTGATTTTCGGTGGAAGGATCCTTCTTCACGTTCTTCGTTGAGAGGATGAACTTGTCTCTCAATTTTCCACCCAAAAGAATTTTGAACCAAAATAATGGGTTAATCCAACCCATTATTTAATTATTGGAAAATGAATTCAAATAGATTTGAATTAAAAGAAACCATTAACTTAATTAATGGGTGGAGAGTTAGCAATTTAATATTGGGGGAAGGTGGAGAGGCTCCTCCACTTTATGCAGAATTTACCAAATTTAATTGGGGGTTTGAGGGGGTTAAAGGGGAGTTAGATAGGTTTTGTGGGCCCCACCTAATAATCCTCCCAAGGTTGGTTGTGGTGTGGTGGCCCCCACCTCCAACCTCCCCTTGGAAGTTTTAACCACCAACATAAAATAAAGTTAAATCTTTAACTTTATTCGATTTAATTAAAAAACCCCAAAATCTAACTTCTTCTCTCGATAAAACACAACTACAATGAAGGTCTCACTAAGCAATCATCGACACTGCGAATTCAACGGTTCCCTCAAGTTTCAATTCTGATCATCGGATCAAAATTTATAAAATTTCGAACGTGCGTTTACTGAACGTACCCGAAGAAAACATCAGAATTTTATTTTGGGCACACCGGGCCTCGGAATCAAGAACCGTCAGAAACTGCAGACCCATAAAATTCCCATGTACTTAAGAAGAAACATTACATGGAAATTCCATGTCTTTAAATTCTCCCCACCTCAGGGATTTATGTCTCCATAAGCTACAACTCGAACTAAGGGAACAAATGAGGGTACTGAGCACGCATCTAAGCCTCCTGCTCCCATGTGCTCTCCTGGAGGTTCCTGTACTGCCAACGAATGCACACCAGAGGTATTGACCATCCATGTAGTACCCGCTCTTGTCGATCCACAATCTCCAATAGAACCTCTGTGAAATTTTCCCCATCATCGATGTCCAGATCTCCATGGTTGATGATGTGGGATGGGTCATGCACTTATCTCCTCAGCTGAGACACATGGAAGACGTCGTGCACCCGATGCAGCTGAGGTGGAAGAGCCAGGCGGTAAGCCACCTCGCATACTCTTCTGTGGACCTATAAAGGTCCGATGAACCATGGATATAACTTTCCACCTCATCCAAATCTCTGTAGACCTCGTCGTGTTGAGACATGTAGGAAGACGTGGTCGCCGTCCTCGAACCCTAGAGGTCTCTGTCTCCTGTCATCTTAGGACTTCTTCCTGCTCTTTGCAGTCTTCATCTACTTTTGGATGATCAGCACCTTCTCCGTTGTAGGCCATACCATCTCTGGTCCCACTAGCGCTGACTCCCCTAGGTCAGTCCAGCATAGTGGTGATCTGCAATTTTGATCATACAAGGCCTCAAAAGGTGTCATGCCGATGGTGGAGTGATAGCTGTTATTATAGGTAAACTCCACCAAAGGCAAGTGATCATCCCAGCTGTGATCGACGTCAAGGATGCATGCATGAATCATGTCCTTGAGGTTCTGGATGGTAATCTCGGTCTGAACATCAGTATGAGAATGGAAGGTGATGCCCAAGCAAAGTTGTGTCCTGAATTCTTCCTGCAACCCCTTCCATAGCCAGGAAGTAAATCATGCATCACGGTCGGAGACAATAGAAGAAGGTACTCTATGTAAGCACATTATCTCCTGCACATAGAGGTGTTCTGAGATCTCTACTGAACCCTTCTCTCTAACCGGTAGGAAGTGGGCCGACTTGGTGAGTCGATCAACGATCACCAATATCGAGTCGTGACTCCTGGATGTACGTGGAAGACCCATCACAAAGTCCATGGATATCCCATCCGACTTCCACTATTGGACCTCTAAGGGCTGAACCAAGCCTACTGGTACCTGGTGCTCCGCCTTCACTTGCTAACAAGTGAGGCATCGTGAGACAAACTCCGCTACCGCTTTCTTCATACCTGGCCACCAGTGCTGTCGTCTAAGGTCCTGGTACATCTTTTCCACTCCTGGATATTCCAAAAGAAGGGAAGTGTGGAACGTCCTCAACACCTCCTCCTGATGTGCAACTGGTACCATGGTATGTCCTTTGAAGAGGATGACATGCTTCCCACCTTCAGAAAATCTATTAGGTGCCTACCCTATGGATATTTGATCATTTCGTGTCTCGCAGTCAGGGTCTCCATGTTGTGCCTCCCGGACTCCCTGATGAAGTGGAGGGGTGACTGTAAGAGACTGAAGATATACTACTCCATCTCTATCAACAAAAGATATCTACAAGGAATCCATCTACTCGGTCGCCTCTCCTAGCAGCTGAATGACAGTCCTCCTGCTAAGCGCATCTGCAACAATGTTCCCTTTCCCAGGAATATAGACTATCTCTAGGTCAAAGTCCTAGAGGAACTCAAGCCATTGCCACTATCTCTGGTTCAGGTCCTTCTAAGAGAAGATATACCTGAGACTCTTGTATTCAGAGTAAATGGTAAAATATTCTCCCACCAGATAGTGCTGCCACATCTTCAAGGTGAAGACCACTACAGTTTACTCCAGGTCATGGGTAGCATAGTTTTGCTCATGTTGTCTCAGCTGCCGAGAACCATATGTGATCACTACTCTCTCCTACATCAGGATACACCCGATTCAGGTCCCTGATGCCTCATAGTAGACTATGTACCCTACGTCTTCCTATGGAAACCTCAAGATGGGAGCACTAGTCAGCCTCTGCCTCTGCTCGTGAAAGTTGTGTTGGCATCTCTCCGACCACACGAAGGGTTGCACCTTCTTTGTCAAGTCTGTTAATGGTACTACTAATCTGGGGAAGTCTGGGTAAAATATCTGATAGTATCCGGCCAAGCCCAGGAAACTTCGTACCTCCATCACACTCCAGTGTGTCTCCCAAGCAAGCACTGCCTCAATCTTTGCTGGATTCACTGCAACTCCAGCCTCCGAGATGACGTGTCCCAAGAAGTGAACCTCTCAAATCCAAAACTGGCACTTCGAGAGGTTACCATAAATCCGGTGCTCTCGGAGTGTGTCTAGTACTACCTGAAAATGGTAATCATGCTCTTCCTCATTAGTCTAGTAGATCAGAATGTCGTCAATGAAGACCATGATAAATCGATCGAGGTTAGGCTGGAATATACTATTCATGAGACACATGAACACTGCTGGAGCATTGGTTATGCCGAATGGCATATCCAAGAACCCATAGTGGCCATACCGACACCTGAAGTTTGTCTTCTACACATCCTCAACTCGAACTCTGAGTTGGTGCTAGCCTAATCTAAGGTCTATCTTCGAGAAACATCATGCTCTCTTGAGCGGATCAAAGAGATCGTCAATCCTTGGAAGTGGGTACTTGTTCTTTATGGTAACCTGGTTCAGGTGACGGTAGTCGACACAGATTCTCAAGCTCCCGTCCACCTTCCTGGCGAATAGAATCAGGGCTGCCCAGGGAGAACCACTGGGCCGGATGAATCCCTTCCCCTGTAAGTCCTGAAGTTGTACCCTCAGCTCACGAAGCACAGCGGGAGCCATCAGATATGCTAGAGTAGATATCGGTGTCTTCCAGGGGTACAGGTCAATGTAGAAGTCCACATCTCTAGGAGGAGGTAGTCTTGGGACATCGTATGGGGAAACATCCGTGTACTAGTCCACCACAATAGGATAAGTTGGACTCTCCACATCTACTATCCGAGGGTAAGGCACGCCAACTGGTGGGTGATCGGCTGCAACCTCCTCCAAGTATGTCCGTCCTGCGCTACTAAGGTTCCATTCTCACCAGTGAAGGTAAAACTTGTCCCATCTATACAGACACACTGCACTTTTTGCCTAATACAGTCGATCTGAGCATGGACTGTAGATAACCAGTCTATACCCAAGATGACATAGTAAGGCCCCGATGCCACTACGAGGAGATCCCCGCAGAAGCTCTCGCCTCCTAGAGTAATCTCACACTACCGGAACCAGTGTGTAATCATCGAGTATTCTTATGTAGGAGTCTCTAGCCGTAAGTGTTGATCCAACAGCTCCGTCGGAATCTCTGAGCTCCGAACGAGGGCAGTGGCTATGAAAGAGTGACTAGCACTAATGTCTATAAGAATTGCAGCAATGGTGGAGTAGACACAGATCATACCTCATATCATCTCCGCAGCACCATTTTCATACTCTTCAATTACCTAAAGTTGAGCTCTGCCTTGTCCAGAAGCTCCCTACAGTCGGTGTGGTCCTCCTGGTGGTGGTGGTGGCAACACCTAAAAACGTCATCCACCACCAGCTGCTCAACCATCTCCTCTTCCACGTCTGCATGCGCCCTGCAAACTGCCTCGATTGAACCTCTGCCTCTTCCTGGGAGGTCCCTCTACTATTTTTTGATCATTATTACAGCGGGTCGGACAATCACCAGCCATGTGACCAAGCCCACCGTAGGAGTAACACTCCCCATTCATGGCATGTCTGGCTCTGTCTCCACTCTGGGTGCCCCACACAACCGATATTGTGTCGTGTAGTTGATAATCTGTGGATCTGGTCCTCTTGGACCTCTGCATCATCCTTCTACTGCCAGCTGTAGAAGACTCCACTGTAAGTCAACTAGTGGTGGGTCTCGCTGATGGAGACCGGTCAGCAAGGAAACTCTTCACTAGGAGGGCTCGCTCCAACACCCCCGTCTGCGTCGGGAGGTTGTGGGAGATAACTGAATCTCTGATCTCTCTCCTGAGTCCCTGATCAAAGGTCAGGGCCCTGAAGAACGAGTCTCGTACCATATTAATGGAGTTGCACGAGAGGTCGGTGAACTTCACTGAGTACTGAGCTACACTCATGCTGACCTGCTGTAGATGAGGAAGCTCTTGTATTCACACTGCTCGAAGGGTGGCTGGTACAAACACTGCTTGGAACAGGCCCTCGAAGTCTGCTCATAGAAGTATCGCCTCGTCATGCATCTAGGGAATCAGGCTCCACCATTTTCCTGCTGCCACTAGAAGGAGACTAGCAGCAAGGATCACCATAAATTCATCTGGTGTCCCTACCAGTCTGAAGACTCTCACCACAGCCTCCAGCCAATCCTCAGCCTCCTACGGGTCCGTCTCTCCTCGGAACTTGGGTGGCCCCTGGCGCTGGAACTCATGAAACACACTCAAGCGGTGTGCATCATCTGTTGTTGGGGCTGGTGGCATCGATGGACCAACGGGTGGTGGTACTGCTGGTTCCTTTGCTGGAAAGGGTCCCTGCACTGAAGCCTCAACGTTCGGTGGGCTGTCAGTGCGTACAACTCTTCCGGATCTAACTGGTCGTCCACAGGGAGGCATCCTGAAATACACAGATGCGACGTGGTCAAACAATTTAACCTGGTGAGCAAACCTGGTTTGAGCTAACTTAAAGAAAACTTTTGAAACACACATGCAATCAGTGTTTTCGTTCACTAATTCGGAAATCAGAAGTCAAGGTCCTGGTGAATGGATCTGTCGGCCACCCCACCAACACTGGAATCCCTCAACTGAAAACCACACTCAGTACCCTTAATAATATTACATCACAAAAAATAAATATTAGAGTCCTAATTTCTTTGGTTGAACGGACTCGTCTGAGACCAATTTGTACGACCTATCCCTCGGGGCTCATATCGTGACATCCCCAAGCCCGCCTTCCATAGGCCAGGGGCTGGAAACTAGAACCAAAGGCGTAATTTCCTAAATCTGGGAAGGAATTGCCTTTATAAAACGTAATCACACACTACCAGAGTACAAGAGGAAGCAAACACTAAGTAAAAACTCTATAGAAAAATATTTCATAGAATGTAAAAGGGGCCAGAAATACAAGCCGAACAGTAAAGTGCAAGGAAAAGAAAAAATTGGTACAACTAAAAGACAAATAGCTTGAAGATGTCTAGCAGCTCCTGGATCATCCACCACAGATCATACCTGATGGGAATGTACAGATAGCCTCCTTGGTGCTCCACGTCCATCCGTCTCCTCTGGGTACCGTCTCGTCGTGAGGTCCACCTCCAGGTACCATCCAGTCCTCACACACTCCTCCTCGGTCAGCATTGTCTATCATCTACATCCAACACAACGAGGTGTGGGCATAGCCCATGCATGGGTAAGTATAAAGATACTCAGTAGGGATCCCGAGACCCTCAAGGTCTCACAAAATCCAACAAGTATTAACCATAAAGTATGAATCAACGGATAACCATTACTTAGGTATATGCCCAAACATATACCTAAGTTATCCAGTAACTCATCTCAATCATGAGAAAAACACAAAGGTCATTAACTCAGCTAAAATTGGAATTTTCATTATCGAAACCATGGCTGCTGGATAACTCCTCCTCTGTCATGTACAGTGGGCATGTCGCAACACTGAGGCATTTCTCACTAAACTTGGACTGCTGAGGTACTCCTCCAGTCGAGTTCGGCGGGTCTGCTACCAACTACCAGGCACTCCGTCTGCTGTGGGTCTGCCGCCAAATACCATGTGCTCCCCCTAATATCCTACAGAGGTACTCCTCTTATCGAGTACCACTGGTCTCCTACCAACTACTAGGTTCTCCGTCTTCCATTGTTCTGCCGCCAAATACCGGGTTCTCCCCACTAGGCTAATCAAATCCTTCCGAGTCGAATCTGTCAAACAATCGTCAGGTCTGTCAGCTACTAGGTCTCTGCACTCTATACGCTCATCTCCAGAAGGATCCTCTCCACTATCTACTGGTCAATACTCCAAATGTCACGAAGTCTCATGTGGAAGTATCTCAATGGACTTCCACATCAATGGGATCTCAATGCAACAGACGACGCGTCAATCGGATGCCAGGTCTGTGAGTTATTAGCCTTTTAGTCTCGGGGACCCGGTTGGATTTGTGTACGAACCAACCTGACTATAGCTCAACTATATCCTGAACTCCCGTGTGGTATTCTCAAATGTACGACTTCATTCCAAGAATATTGGTACAGCTGACAGTTTGTCAAACAGACTCTCATAGCCTGAGTTATGGGCAAATAGGTGTATTCGAGTCTGACGGGTCCGGGTCCGGTCCGACCCTGTCCATGAGTCCAACCAAGTCTAAAGGAGTGGCCCATCCCAAAGGCACGACCGGGCCCAGTAGGCTGGTCTTGTGGCCTAGCCCGGCCAGCCGTGTGGCCCGGCCCGGTCGGCCGTGTGGCCCGACCCAGCCGGTCGTGTGGCCCGGCCCGGCCAGCCGTGTGGCTCGGCCCGGTCGGCCGTGTGTCCCGGACCGGCTGGCTGTGTGGCGCCCAGCTGGATATGTGGCCTGGCCCGGTTGGATGTCCCGGGTGGCTAGTTGGCCGCATAAAGGGGGGTTTTACATCACCCAGGATCCCGAAACGGTCGTCGCTAGGTGCCGGCTCTTGTAATCGTGGGACCCGAACGGTCCCGCCTGCCGCGCACCGGTAGCCGGCTTAGTCGGCCGCCCTCCCCTGTCCACCGTGGCCTTAGGTCGCGAGTCTTCTCCGGCGCAGTGGGGAGCGGCGGTGCCGCTCCACTTCTCTCCTACAGCGGCCCTCCCTAGCTACGGTCCTGCACCACCGGCGCGGCACGACAGCATCGTGCCCCTCCTTCGCGGCCCGCCTTGGTCGCGGCCTACTGCTGCCCTTCACGGGGTGTGACGGTTCCACACGCCTCTTTCGCGGCCCGACATGGATGTGTCTCTCCTTTCCTTTGCGTGGCATGGTAGTGTCCCACCTTTCTGATGACCCGGCGGTTTTGCGCCGCCGGTTTCCTCACGGCTGACCCGAATTCGGCTGCCGTTATCCGCTTCCGTCATCAACAAGAAACAAGATCAAAAAGGGGGAGGGTTGGTCATGTTGGTGTAGTCTGAACCCCCCATGTTACATTGATAATGTTCAGCATAACGTAAACCAAAAAATTGAATGACGTAGAATGGAAACAAGGCAACTCAAACCACTACCTTGCTTGTCGGTGTTGTTTGACAGAGTCGCAGGAAGGCAGCGTCGTTCGGTCAACATCGGATGAGGAAGAGAGGTACTTGTCATTGGCGGATGGGCGTTCAAAGGTGACGAAGTCAAATATGATGTCAGCATTCCTCATTGGAATCGCTTCCCTTCCCTTGCCTCGATTGAAGAAGGTAGAAGACGACGTCGATTTTCGGTGGAAGTAGCGTTCTTCACGTTCTTCGTTGAGAGGATGAACATCTCTCTCAAGTTTCCACCCAAAAGAATTGCCAACCAAAATAATGTGTTAAGCCAACCCATTATTTAATTGTTGGAAAAATAATTCAAAAATATTTGAATTAAAAGAAACCATTCACTTAATTAATGGGTGGAGAGTTGGCAATTAAATGGTGGGGGATAGTGGAGAGGATCCCCCACTTTATAAGGAGTTTTACCAAATTTAATTGGGGGTTCGAGGGGGTTAAAAGGGAGATAGAGAGGTTGGGTGGGCCCCACCTAATAATCCTCCAATGGGAGGTTATGGTGTGGTGGCCCCCACCTCCAACCTCCCCTTGGAGGTTTTAACCACCAACATAAAATAAATTTAAATCTTTAACTTTATTCAATTTAATTAAAAAAACCCCAAAAACTAACTTCTTCTCTCGATAAAATGCAATTGGGGTGAAGGTCTCACTAAGCAATCACCGATGTTGTGAGTTCAATGGTGCCCTTAGATTTCAATTACGAGCACCGGTTCAAAATTTATAAAATTTCAAATGTACGTTTACTGAACGTACCCGAAAAAACATCAGAATTTGATTCCGGGCACACCGGGCCTCGTAATCAAGAGCCGTCAGAAACTACAGACCCGTAAAATCCCCATGTATTTATGAAAAACATTTCCATGGAAATTCTGGGTATTTAAACTTTAAATGCATAAAATTGGATTCATTCTTATCTTACACCTATTAAATCATTCAGATGAATTTAAAAAAAATTAAATAAAAATTATATTAATTTCATAAATTTGTAAATACTATTCATTCTCTTTAATGCAAAAGGCTCGGTTATAATTGTCGAATTAGAAAAATGATATTTAATTTTATATCATTGTTCATTTAATCTTGTTGTTGTGTGAAACCAAAGTTATAGAATAGATTAAATTTAAATGATAAATATGACAACCCTGCTTTTTATTATAACTTAAACATGATTCATTACATAAAACTTCACCTGATACAACAAAGAAGATCAAGAGGTTTAGTGTCTTTGGGGCTTAGGATGATTAAATAAAAACATAAAACATGAAATAGAACATCTTTATTGAAAACATCCTTTACATGACCACTACATTCCCTCGTACTTAGCATTGCATGGGATAACCTGAGGACATGCATAAGAAAAGGGTGAGCTATAAAGCCCAGTAAGGGAGTACACATGGAATAACATGAGGAGTAAAATATATATTAGACAATAGGCATATCAATAGAGCATAAAAGAAACATGAACATAAAGGCATTATAAAGCATGATACTCATAACATGGAAATGTGGCAACAACAGTTAACATGGATTTAGCATGAGCCAAGGATCATTGCACATAAAGCATGAGTAAACCCTCTTTTCACATGAAGCACGAGTAAACCCTCATTGCACTTGAATTAGCACGAGTCAACACTCATTGAACATGATGTATCATGATACTATACTTTACCCAATGCATTGGAGCGCTATAAGGGCGCACCCTTCTTAAACATTTCATTTCATGCATAAGTGTGCCACATGGATTATAAAACATGGATTCATAATACATAATCATTTATTCCATGATACAGGAATGTGGAATTCATACATAAAACATTACAATCAATAAGTAAATGTGAATAAAGGTGAATACCCTTGATGGAGAAATGGGCATGGTATTCACTACACAATGACATTGGCTTAGAAAATCGGTGCGATTTCGGCAGCGTAACGGCGTCACATAAGAATTCTTAAAAAAGGTTGATGAGAGAGAAAGGGGTTACTCATCATATTTACATGTAATTGACAGTAAGTAGTTCATATAGATACATGTCCCAACAATTGAAATGGAATTTAGATTCATGATACAAAAGTATTGCTTGAATGTAAAAGAAGAGAGAGAAGTTCCTTTCGGAATTTTGGCATAGTAACGGGTGTACATGGGAGGAATTTAATGAGAGAGAAATGGGTCTCCAATCATTCAAACAACAAGAGGGCAGTATGGGGGAGTTGCGAAACCATACCGCAACATTCATAATTGAAATTAAAAGGGAAATAAAACTTAAAGAAAATCGACAAAAATGAGAAAGGAAAAAAAACCCTTACTTGGAAGTGTGCTTCCAAAGGATAGAGAGAGGCTTGTGAGAGGCTTCTTGGGAGCTTGGGGCATCTTGGGAGGATTCTAGAGAGAGTAGGGTAGAGGTTGGATGAACTCCAATAGATTTTAGTGAGGAGGAAGTGGGATATTGGGTGGGTTTATATAGGAAAGGTGAGAGAATTCTTTATTATTTAGGTTTGGGACCCCTTATATTAAACTAATCCAAACCACAAACCACCCCATGGTTTTTTCCCATGGTTTCTAGAAAAGGAAGGAGGAAAACAATAATTTACAAGGAAAAGGTCCGAAATTATTAAAATAATAAGTTTTCTTATGTGGAGGTGAATCAAACTCCCATGGAAATTAATTTAAAAAGGAAAAGTGATGAATATGTCTTGAGGGGTTCATTAATGCTTTGAAAAGTAAGTCAAACAAACCCAAATTCAGTTTATTTTAATGGTAAAACATATATTGTCCGAACATAAGGATTATTGTATTTTATTACATCACCATTGGGTCATTATGATGTCATAAAAGACATTATATATTTAAACGGTATTTAATTTTTACCCAAAAATTTGACTATCTCAGAAAATTATGAAAAATTAACCATTGGATAATTTCGACGTCCTGATTCCAGAAATGACATTAATTTTATCTAAAAAAATATCTAAATATGTTAATTCTCACTTTTAAAATAATAACCAACATTTATCGAAAATTCACAGGTTTTGACAAAAATGGCTTTCAAACCTTAATAAAAATTTTAATTGCATTCATGAAATTACAATATCATTTATATTTAATAAAAATTAATTTAATAATAATATTATTATTTTATTAAAATATTATTTAATTCAAAAATCCCTTAATTTAATAAAATATATTTCTTAATTAAATAGTAACTAAACACACCATTTGTACTTTAGAAACTATTTACAATGTATCAAAAATGGCTAGAAATTATATTCATTATTATATACAAAAAATAATTTACATGAACATAGTACTACTTATTTGTTACATAACCCCTTAAAATAGCTGCATTAGACCTAAGGGTAAGGTGTGTGATGGTGACAGACTCTTGGGGTGGCTTGGATAACATCGCTCGAGTGGTAATTTCAATCAACTTCCACTTTTCCCGTAGACAGTCATGTCCGAGCTTGACATAATGAAGCTCAGTTTGGGTTTGGTCAAGGGTGAAGCCCAAGGATGCCACCTCTTTTCCGAGCTCCGACAAATGGGCTTCGTATGGGGAAATTCTACTGGATGAGGCCATCACTTCCTTTGTCTGAGTAAAAATTGGGTTCTTTAAAGCCTTATATTTATACTAATCATGTGATCACTGTTCAACGGCTATAAAATTAACGGTCACAACTCTTATCATAAAACCAAAGAAGTTGAGATCTTATAAAAACATTTTTTTTATAAAGAGACAATTAACTGGATCAAGAGGGATTTTCCATTAATGAAACTTTGGGTCGTTACAATAAATATTATAAAACATTAGGGAGTTACATAACCCATTCCTTTAATATATTTTATCTCCCCAATTTAATCTGAGTATCAAAAATTTGGGGTTTGACATTTCAATATACCTTTGATGAAACACCACATTAGAAGAAAATATTAATGAGACCTCTAATTGAAATTAAAGCAATTGATGTATGAAGATCAATGGACACAACACATACTGGGGTTTAATTTATAAAAAAATGGACCTAAAAGATAAATCTAACCATCAATTTCTGATGGAGAGTGATAGATAAAATGGTCCATAGAAATTTAACCATCAAAAGCGGTAAATCTATGATGATCTAAGGGACCATTTGATTCATCAAAAATTAAAGTACGAGGATAAATTTTTTGTTTCTATATTTTTTCCATAGAGTTAAAGGATTACTTTAAATAAGAACATACTTGATTTCATTCCATGTCATAAGCATAATATCATCCTTTGGTTGTGGTTTGATATTATTTTTACTTAATTCCTTAAACCTGAAAATAAGTGTTCAGAAATGAATTTTCTACACCTGAGGCACTTAATGAATCATTTGATCTATGATTCCTTCCTTCAGTTTTTTTTACAAATTTTGCTAAAACAAAAATGGTGAGAATAGGTTATCCAACATAATAAAATATACATTTACATCAAACAGTAATATCCAATATTGAACTTAATACACTCCAACCATAAGACTCTTCAAAATACATCTTTCCAAATTCACAATCCAAAAATTTATAAGGATGTCCTAACATTTAAAAAATCAAATTAACATCATATTTTCCCAAAACAAACTTATATAGTTCTTTTTTTTATGTTCCAAAATATATGAATACTTTGATCACCTTAAAACCCTAGTGAAAATATGTATTCTTCCAAGCCCATAATGACTTAGTACTGAAGTAAAATCATTATATATAACATAATTCTGACAACTAGTACATCAACGATAAAATGATCAAATGACTTAATTCTTGAATCCAAAAATAATAACATTAATCATTCATCTACATCTGTGGTAGTAAAATAATATTAAACATGATCCATTAGCCTCTTTTAAGGTATATTCCTATGATTCCTGAAACATTTATTTGTATTGTGTCTTATATCATTGTAGTTGAATCTATTTACATATGAAGCCATTTTTTATCTTTTAAATCCAATGAAAGATTCCTGTTTACTCCACAGTTGTAGAAATATTACATTCCATTTAAGAAAGTACCAGTGTGTTTCTTTAGAAAATTACCACATGTAGGAAAATACTTATTTACATTATTCCCTTTATCCAAATTTTTCAGAGATATTCTTTTATTCTCTTGCTTACCTCTAAATCCATAATACATATAGTACTATTTACATATCCCACTATCACTTGATATTATGTCCCCATATGATTATAATGCATGGGAGATTATTTACCTTCAAAATATTGGCTTGATACCATGAAAGATATGATCCTTCTTACTATTTGGATCATGTGCATCGGTGAATTTCAAATTCCTTCTACTGGGTGCCATTTCTAAATGAGTGCATACACTATGTTAGATCATATAATAATGTAAAATCCATGAACTAGAAAACATATTAATATAAATTGAAGATTTATTTTTATTTAGTCTTATAATCATAAACATGGTCTATTTGGGGACACATTTACTTTCAAATCATTCATAATGGTATGAAAATAAAATTTGAATTATTCTAATAATATCCCAAAGGAGTGTCAGTCCAGGAATGCAGTAAAGCCCGTTGTTGTGTGCCAGGTTATGAAGAGTCGGGCCTGACGCACCTTTTCATAGTTGTTACTCTTAAGTACATCTATTTAAGAACCACTCCCAATTGTAGTATCCATACACTAATGTATTACTTATAAACCCACATAATCCTGATCTTACTAAAATTATAGAATATTCTTCCACACTTATCCTCAAAGTCTTCCTTAGGGTTATGTTCCCTAATATACATTTTCTAAATCTAGTTTCCAAGGTCTTTTCTAAACTGTCTCTAATACCAACTGTAACATGACAAAGCCCAGTAGCCTGAAGCTCGCACCATAATTTATTACATTAGAATATATAAAAGTCTTAAATCCCAAAGGACCGATCAATTTATCAGTCTTGTAAAACAGATCATATAAATTAACCTTACATTGAAATTTCAAAAATAAAATACCAAAAAAAGGTAAATATTTGATAACACATTTATTCTCCAAAATTAATTCTATAAATCAGACATAATACAATGATTGGAATCCTGGGAAAATAAAATAATAAGCAGGGGTGAGTTCATATGCTCAGTAAGGGTAAATAATACAGTGGAAACTATCAAAAATAAACATAAACTTTTAAGGAATGGGTTATAACTAAAACACAAGCCTATTAAAAATAATATTGATCATTATATGGGAAGAATAAATCAAATAATGATATATAAACATTCACATGGATATTCTACCAGTTGATTAATCACATGAAAAATCAATAACTAATATCATAATGAGGGAATACATAATGTCGTATATCATAACCACATCATTAAGGCCTCATTCAAAGACTGTGCATAAATGGTTAATACATTAGTCGAAACCCAAATTAAATTTTCTCATGATATCAATAGATGCAATGAGGGGATTTCATTAACTAGTCCCCAACCTATTGGGACTTCATTAACTGGTCTGCAACCAGTAACATACTAAGTCAAATTCATTCCTTATATGAAAATTTAGAAATATAACCAACTTAATCATTCATATTAAAACTAGAATACGAAATATAAATAAATTAATAATAAACAATGAATGGTATCAAAATAGAATTTCTACTATAAAACATATCATAAACCCTTAAATACAAAATGGTAGATTGTATCATAATAAATAAACATTAATTAATCATAAAATCCAATAAATTTTGTTGACATTGATGAAAATAATCTAATGAAATCATTAAAACATTCTTGAGAGAAATACCCATTTTTTACTTTGAAATAATTAAAAACCATTAAATTTTAAAAGAAAACATTACTTTGGAAAACAACCATGTATGTTTTAAATGTAATATTTAAAACATTAAGGCATTATTATGGTAGGAAAAGCCTCTCACACCACATAAGTTAAAAAACATTCCTTCCATTGAAAAATTCATAAAGTGTATCATTTGGAAAACAAAAAAAATATTTATTTAAAAAAATTAGAAAAAAACATGGGAAAAAAGAAATTAAATATATTTATAAGAATAGTAAAAATATTTTGAAATAAAATTTTAAGATAATTTTACAAAGATGATAAATATTCCTTACTAGATACTTATATATAAATAATCCATAATTAAAATGAGATCGTAAAAAAAACCATACCTCGAAATTTCCTTTAGTTGGAGGTGATTTAACCCCATGTATAATATTTTAAAATATGTTATTATTTTATAAAATTACCATATCCATTATTTATGATATCATATATGGTTCTTTTATGACTTTATATTAACCCTTTGTTAACAATTCCAAGTTAAAGAAACATTTTGGGTAATGACTGTTTTGTTAATCGCACGTGTTTTGACTTGTTAATCTTGATCCTATTGGATAGATCAAAATTTAATTAATTATAAAATGAAAAAAAAATCATTTATATATCATATATATTAATTATATGTATATATATAATATGCAATGGAAAAATCTGTTCATGGAGACGGAAGGTCGCACGTAGGCACGAATGTTGTTTCTCTTTTCTTATCATATTGAATAGAAGAAAGTAAATGAAATATATGTATATATATATTATTAAAATAGAATTATTATTTCATATATTTAATTATTATTCATTATATATATTTTTATAATCATTCTTGAATGGTTAATGTGGATGATGAATCTCATCGGGTCGTGGAGACGTTTGACCATACGTACACACAAACAACGATATCATTCCCTTAATGGAAAAGGTGTAAGGAAATGGATGGAATGTTAATTATAAATTATTAATATAATTTCATATTTATTATTTATATCCATTATATTCATAATTATACCCATACAAATAAATTGGTAATGAAAAGAGAATTACACCACAACGTGGATACGGTAAGTCTTATGTACACATGTATGGTGATATTGCTATTCCTAGGATAGATAAACGGAGGAATATGGTTGTCCTATAATCCTAATAACGTATAATAATATATATAATACTATATTTATTACTTTATTATAGAAAAAACATCTTTATAGGATGTAGAAGAAGAAAATAAATTGAACCGAATTGGTAAAACAATTACTTCTTCTCTGAGTATCTCATTTTGATTAGCATAAAACGACTTCTTAGGATGGATTTATGTCCAATGTATGGACTCTTAGAAGATTTCATAGATGTTGTAAGGATAAATGGGCATTTTTTGGCCGAAATAAATGGTTTTATAGGTTTAATTAAAAGAGAAGGAGATGTGCCATGTTATATGAGAGGGGAGGGGCACTTTAAGAAACTCTTAAAATATTAAATTAATATAAATTAATTTTCAATTGAAAATGGATCAAATTGAATTATTTAAAATTTTGGATTATTATGGGTTTCAACACTCTCAACAAAAAAAATATTATACCAATTTAGGTCACAAAATTAACCACCTCTTTTGGATTTAACCCTTAGTTAAACCCTTTTACTCTTACAATGACAACTTAGTTTTTTACACTTTAGGGTTAATATAGTTAATATAAAAGGAATAACGAAGCCAAATTGGATAAATTATAAAATATCTAACATTATCCTATTTATTTGGATGATATATATATATTTCTTAAATTTTATATTATTTAATAAAATATTATTTATTTTAAAATATCATTTTCTTCAATTTTGACACTATTTTTTACTTAACTTATAAAAATATAATAACCACTGGATTACTTTAAAAAAATACATTACCTAATCCCTAAAAAGTCATAGTCATCCAAAAAATTAATTTATGGTATTATATTTTACAAATTATATTTATTTTAATATGATTTATATCATTTAATTTATTCTTCCTTTAATAAATTAATTACTCCATCATCATTGTGTCACAATTTAATTTAACTATTGTTTACTAAATTATTAATAAATTACCATGATGTATATAAAAATTTTATCTTTATAAATACTATTTATATTTGACCATGTCATATATATATACATATGTCTTCATACTAAAAATATTTAACTTACGAGAAAAAAAAATATAACAAAATTAGATGCACTTTAATATAATATCAGAAACATATTAAATTCCTCCCAACAACTTTAAGTGGTCCCAAAATAGACCCTAGAATTATTGTGGTAGAAATAAACTCATCCAATTAAATTAGTTAAAGTTTTAGGGTAATTTTATCTTCTAGATAATATTATTTGTACCCCTAATTACCCAATTTACCCTTAAGCGTGGTAAAAGAATACAAAAGTCACAGTCCACCGAAAATTAAGTTGTTCATATTAGAATAAAAAGTTCATAATAATTAAAAAAAATTATATCCATTTTTTAAAAATTCAATTAACGAAAATGAAAAAACATAATGCTAATCCTGCAGACATGGATAGAAGATGGTTAAAAGAGACGTTCAAAAGTTCAATAAATTATTTTATATCAATTCAATAGAAAATTTAACTAAATAAACTAAATTGGATCAATATATTTTATATATATATATTAAAATTTAAAATAAATTTAATATATAATAATTATTTATTAGAAAAGTTGGTTTTCTTAACTATAATGCAGTACTTTTCACTATTTATCAAAAAAAATGAAACTTGTCATAAAAATACAAAACATTCACCTTAAATTAATTTTGATATAATAAATTAAAAAATGAAGTCCGTTTTCAGATATATAATTTAAAAAATTTCAAAAAAAATAGTTCAAAAATAGGTGCATCATTAAAAGGTGGTAATACTACCTTTAGAAATATATGACCTTTTAATGCATAATATTTGATTCATTATTATCTTACGTGTATAAAATAATTTGGATGAATTTAAAAAAAATTATTAAATATATAGTATATAAATATCATAATTTGGTTAATATTATTCATTATCATCGATGTAATGGCTGGGTTATAATGGTCGTATTAAAATAATGATATTTAATTGTATATCATTGTTCATTTCATCTTATTGTTTTGTGCAACATGACATCTTGAAGATATTAAATTCAAAAGATACATAATATAAAATCTTTGGTTGTTTCATTCTTCATAACAGGAACTCATCTGAGAAACATCAAACATAATAAATATTTCTATAATCAGTGGAAAGGAAACATAAGAAAGGGCGAGATTATATGCTTATTAAGGGTGAACAAGATAGATACATAAGCATAATCATGAACATAAGAGTATGATAACAGGATAATTACATTATAATATCATACACTTCATATAAAATTTTATATACATGGGTCATGGAATAAATATTGGTAGTTCAAAAGATATGAACCATAATGGAATCATGAGCATAAGACATGAAAGCATAACATACGAATAAGACATTAAATTCTAGTAGACATATAAAAATATAAAATTATTTCCATAGTAGTCAAGGACTATAGCCATGGTTATCTAAGTGTAATGGGTTAACTCCCAAATCCATCTTAGTAATCAATATCAACTATTAAGACCATCTTAGTAAACAAAGTCCTTTACTAAACTAGGGTCACTCCCCAATCTAGCCATATTAATATCTTGAGATATAAATATTTACCCAAGTAATTGGAGTGAATAAAAAGAGGTGAATAAAATTCAGGATATTTTTATATATATTTATCATAATATTTCATCAATTAAAGTATACTCATAAATACTTCTGATAAATGATGAGAATGTAGAAATAAAATATTACCACTTCGGTAAAATTGAATCATAATCACCCTGAGAGAATAAAATTATAAGAAGCTTAAAATATCATGAAAATAATTAGATTCATGATATTTCATTTCAAATTAAATGAATATACACCTAATTAATGAATATATGTTCATAACATAACTTGTGTCGCAAAGAGGAAAAAATGAGTCAAAAATATCTTATAGATTCGGTATGTTTTGAACTGTAAACCCCCTAAAAAAGATATTATTAAATTGAAATGTATATAACAACAATTTAATGTATAATAATCATAAATTAAATTTATTGGATGTATTCACTTCACATATAAGAAATAAATGGAGAATGTGGCTTCTATCTCATGGAAAATAAAAGGTACAGAGAAATCCCTTACATTAAGTATTGACTCTCATTGTACTCATTGAAACCTCATTTATAACAAATATAATTTTATTATAAATATTTAAAATATCCATATTAATATATATATATATATAACCATATATGATTTACTTATGATGTTGTATTACTCGTTTATTAACAATTCCATGTTAAAGATATGTTTCGCGTAATAACAACATTGTTTTTCATAAAAGTTTTAACTTTTCATTATTTTTTCTCTTAAATAGAACATTATTTAAGCATATAAAGAGTGATAAACATGATATAAATATTATATATGTATTTATTATATATATATTTATATTTAATAAACAATAAAATATAGAATAAAGAAAATGAAATACATTGTTCATGGAGACGGTAGGTCGTAAGTATGCAAGAATGTTGTTTTCATTTTCTTCTTAGAATGGAAGAAAGAAATTTAAATTGTATATTATCATTATTGAATTATTTTTATGTCATATATATCACATATTTTTATTAAAGAGACCCTTAATACATTCTATTTTAAGTGTGAATGAATCACATTACTTCATGAGGTGGTTGTCTTTAGTACACATGAACGACGTTATCATATTCTTGTAAAATGAAAAGCATGAAGTTATATGTTGTATAATAATTAAATAATTATAATAACATCCTAAAAATAAAATATATCAAATAAAAACTATAAATAGATCATTATTCCCAACCCTAAATGTTGGTAATTTAAGAATAAATGACATATGTTCGCGAGTCGATAGTCTTTTATACACACGAATGATGATTTTGTACCCATTTGATGGAATTGTGTGATTTTTTAGGTCATAACTTTAACATAAAAATATATAATTATATTCAAGATACTTATGTTTTACATAATCAATATATAAATATAATTTAATGGCTTTAGTAATGATGTAAAACAAAAACTTCTGTTGATGAATGTTACCTCTTCTTCAAGTATCTCATATTTGTTTGCGCTAGAGGACTTCCTCGGTTGGCTTTATTCTAAATGGCAGTCTTGTGGGTTTAAGGTAGTGAATTTGGGAGTTGAATGGGGAATTTTTCTAAATATTAAAAGGTCTTTACAGGTGTGATGATATGGGGAGAGGGGGTGGCCTTTTATATGGGAGGTGAGTGAAAAACTTGTAAATACCAAAAAGGTAAACACTATTTGGTGGTATATCATACATCATGTGCCTCCAATAGTGAAATTGTTTTTATAAAATATGGTATAAGGTCTGGATATGTCCATATAATATTTTTTGAACTATTTTGGAGGTTATTGTACCCCTTAAGATTAAATATTTGTCCCTTAGTAAACTCATTTTTCTCTTATTCAATGTGATTAATTTTAATAGTTTTCACTAATCATTATGGTCAGAAATTAAGTTTTCCTTATTATAAATTATAAATTATTATGATTTCAAAAATTTAATCCATTTTACAAATTAAATTCACATATGCGGTGAAAAAAAAATTAAAATTATTCCCGCAGATGGGACGAAACAATGTGTTGCTAAAAAGAAAAATGTTCAAAAGATTGAAATGTTTTTTTATCCAATTTCAATATGAACATGATTAAAATGACCTAAATTGGATTTTTGTTGTATAATATAACTTATTATACTTTAAAAAAATTTAAATACAATTTAACAATATAAATAAATTTGATGAAAAGTCAGTTTTTCATTAACATTTTGTATATTTTACTATTCATTCAAAAATAAAATATTTCAGAAAAATATAAAAACATAACCATGAGATAATTTTGACATTATGAATTTAAAAAATAATTATATTTTATACAATTAAATTTATAAAAGTGTAAAAAATTATTTTTATTACTTTTCACAGGGAGACATAAAAAAAATTTCTATTGAAAAAATTGTATTTTCAAACATATAAAAACTGCAAAAACATTATATGTTTTATTATCAATGTGTTTACTTTATGTAAAACCATTATAATTAATGTAACACCCCAAGCTTATGTGGTCCTCTTCTCTTTGAATAATACAATAGCGTGTTGTTTATGCAACTTCGAGTTCTAACGCACCACAACCAATCAAACTAGCCGTTATGAATAGTAATACCCACTTTTTTGAAATTTTATAAATTTTATCTTTCAAAATGGTCTTCATTTTTGGATTTGAAATATTGAAATTATCTTAGGGTGAATTTCTGGTATTTTTCTGAAAAATTTCAATTTTTGATGATTAGTGAAAACACTTAGTATTAGTTTAAAACCGAATTTTTATTTACATAATTATTTATTTTATTTAAATTTGTTTTAGGTAAAAATAGATACATAATAATTATATAAGTTCAATTTAATTCATTGGAGTCTGTTTATAATAATTTTAGATATAAAAAAATTCTATTGAACTTTTTACCATCTTTTTCCCACCTCTTAGGAACATTTGAAAATTTACATAAAACATAATTTTACCACTTATATTTGCTGAATTTAAAAAATCCAAGAGACGTGGTTGATATCAGTAAGTAAAATGTGGTTCAATAAAATGAAAATAATTTTTGGTGAATTGTAACTTTTTACAATGCTTAAAAGTAAACAGGGTAATTAAAGGTAAAAATGATATTATTATTACCCTACAACATGTCCTAATTCTTTTGGATAAGTTTAATTTGACCAAAAACAACCATAGGAATAAAATATGAACCTATTTGGTCCAATTTGATTAGATTAGGACATTTATTATTATTTTATTTAAAGAACAGTTAAAAGAGTTAAATTCAATGTTTAATAACTAAACCATTTTAATATCGGGTTACACACAATATAAATTAGACTGTATATATTAGATAGAAATATAAAAATATTTCCTACATAATGGTATCTTATTTATAATTTTTAGACATTAAATAAATAAATTTATTTATGACACAGTGATGATGAAGTAATTACCATATTAATGAAATATTAAAATAACTAATAATATAAATATCCAAATAAATATAAATTGAGACTTTTAATGAATTGCACTAATTTTCTAGGTTACTATGACATGTTATGGTTGATTAAATGTATTTATTTAGAAGTAATAAATATGTTAGGACTATAAAAAATCAATTATTAAATAATGTTAAAATTGACCTAAATGAGTTTTTAGAACAAATGCCATATTATTGGTTGATATAATAATCGTAAAAATATAATGTTAGGCCAAAAGACTTATAAAATGATAGTTCAATCATTAATGAACCTTAGGGGTTCGATTGAAATTTATAGTATCTTTATTAACCATATAATACAAAAATACAAAGAGACATGGTAAATGTCAAACTATTTAACTAAGAGTTAAATCTAAAAGAAGAGGTTTATATAGTGACCCAAACCTGTCTAAAACCAGTTGGTTGAGTGTTTTCTGACCCTTCCCCACCATATCCTATAAATAATTCATTTTTGATCAATTAGAAACCGAAAATGATTTTTTTATAAAATAATATTTCTAGCTTTTCTTAAGGTGCCCATCACCCTTCTTATAAAAGGGAACTTCCCCTTCTCTAAAAGTTCACACCTTCAAAGCCATTTTCCTCGGCCAAACCCTACCCAAATACCCTCTCAACTGTCCTCCATTTATCCTAGAGGCCTTCTGTTAGTCAGAAATCCAAATTAAGGATCCCTTTCGATCAAATCAAAATGAAGAACCCAAAGAAGTGATAAATATCTCACCACCTATTTCATGTTTTTTCTTCTTCCACTTCTTATTTCCTTGTTTTTTATATTATAAAATAATAAATCCAGTATCTTCTATATACTTTTATGTTATTATAAATATGGTACTACCATATTCATTATTCTATTCATCCTTTGAATGACATGTGACCATACGTGTGTACGTGCGGCTTACCGTCTCCATGTCATGGTGTAGTTGTTATTCAATACATTATTATTTGGATGGGTATAATAATGATGTATAAGTGATTTAAATAATAAATATAACATGATAATGATTCTGTATATATGATATACCATCCAATTATATATGATCCTAATATCAAAAGAATGATATTGTCGCTCGTGCGTACGTACGGATTACCGTCTCCATGAACATGATGAGATTCATTCCCCATCATATCCATTCAAGACTAATTTTCATTAGACAATTTAAAATAATGTCTAAAGACTTAATATCATTCTGAATATGACTAAGATAAATCCTATCCATAAAAAACATTACTTACATAACAAACCATATAAAGGAAAACGAATCAGTTAACACCCGAAATGACGATAATATTAAAATATTATTAACAAAGCAATATTAAAAGATCATATATGATATCATATTAATGTATATGATTATTGTATAATTTAATAACAATTATTTCACCCTTATACAGGAGGTTAACCTACCCTCAACCAAGGAAAAGTACAAGGTAAGGGGTAATTTCACAATCTCTTCATTATCTCATGTTGTTTATACGTAATTATCCACTCGGACCTCTTTATCATCCACATCCATGTTTTTTTAAAACAAATTTCAAAATTTTTTACTATTTGATAGACTATGGGTTATATTAATTTATTACCTTATTTGAACTTATACGTTTTTCAAATAATATTTCCGTCATTTTCTAAACAAGTTACATAATGTCATTTTTGACAAAATTAAGGTAAGAATGTTTTTTAACTTATACGGCGGGTGCAGCTATATTCCTTCATTATAACATCATCGAATCTTCCCTTAAAATCTTATAAGAATATTTTCAAAATAAATTTTTTCTTTTATAATTATGTATCTTTAAATTATTTCAAAAAAATATTGAGATATTTCTCTCAAACAGTTTTGATTTCATCTATATCCACATCCTTTAATGAATTTTAATCTTGTTTGAAGTTGATTTATTATGATACAAATCTTTCTTTTTGTAGTGAAGTTTTTGTGATATGTTTTATTGTGGATTTGTTATTTTTCTACCATTCATGGTTTATGGATAAATTATTGACTTTTAATATGCTAGTTTTAATACGAATGTTTATGTTATGTTTAAAACTATTTATATGAGGAATGCATTGGACTTAGTAAGTGACGGGTGGAGCCCACTATAGCTCCTTGATGCCTCTGTAGGTCTCATGAGACAAACTAGTGTCTTTGCACAAGGCCTTGACAAAATCTTATTTGTAGTCTTGGCACAAGGCCTTGAATATCTGGTTATAAAGTCTGGCATTATGCATTCCATCATTATGAAAGTGGCTATTTATATTGCATGTGATTATTCGACTAGTAGAATATCCATGTGAGTAAGTAAATGGCATCATTTTGATTTATATTTTCCATATTATGAATTTTATATTGAAAAGGATTTTTTTTAGTTCTATACATTGCCTTAAATGTATATGATTATTTATGATAGTTTCTTCTATATTGTAATCCTTACTGAGCATCTGATCTCACCCCTTTGTATGTTTTATTTTTCCCAGGATATGAAACGATATATTATGACTGACCTGTAGGGATGTTCTATGGGATCTCAGTGTTGTCAATGGAAACAATGTTGTTGTAGCTTTCCATTTTATTATGTAATGTAAACCTTATAAATGTATCTAGTACTTACAAGGCTACTAAACTAAATGGTCTTTGGAGACTCGATCTTTTCCGATCATGCCAATGATACGTAATAATGCCCCAACTCTAGGCTTCTGGGTTTGGGGCATTGCCGTTGGTATTAGAGAAAGTTTAGTACAAACCTTGGAATCTATATTTAGAAAGGAATATGATTAGAGACCATTACCCTAAGATAAACTTTGAGGTTTAGTATAGAATAATTTCCTATAATTTTGGTATTTTATAGATTTTGTGAGTTTTCCAGGAAATACATCCCTATCTGGATTCAAGCAGGTAGAGGCGGCTCTGGCACAGATGTACCTAGGGGTAAAACCCGAAAACACCGATTTGAGCTCGACTCGAACGGGAACTGGTGCATGACAAAGGGCCTTGCTGCACTTTGGCTTACGATATTCCCAGGGGTTCTACTTAGGATAATCCACATTTTCTTTACAACCCATTATGAAGGATTTAGGAGTATATACCTCCTCAAAGAAAACATTTTTTATCATTATGGATTATATCCATGAACTATTTAATTTGTGTTAAGTATGTTATAATTTTGGAATTATGTATTGTGATTCATAAACTAATCTAGTGTATTCCATTGTTTATAAATGGTGCCTAGTGGAAGGAATGGAAAATGTATCAATGCACGCACTCCATGTAGGGATTTCCCTCTTGCTCAAGATAATTATAGTGGATCTTGTGATAAAACTGGTGCAGATCAGTGTATCATTGTACTGTGACAACTCACTCAGGTTATGAATAATGACCTTACCCCTATGGAGCACCCTGATCCGCAACGTGGAGGATGAATATTAGATCGCTTTATGAGGAAACAAACAAAAACATTCAATGGGGGTACAAATCCATTAGTAGTTAAGGAATGGATAAATTCCTTGGAGAAAATATTCAATGCCTTGGGGAGTAGCGAAAGGGAAAAAGTTGTCATGGTTTTTTACTACCTCACTGGAGATGCTAATCAATGGTGTTCACTGATTAAAAACACAATGGAAGATTATAAATTATCAAATATGGAATAGAGGGAGTTTAAAGAAATTTTCTTAGAAAAATACTTTCCTCATGACCATCGAGCAGATATGGAAAGATAATTTATGTGTCTGAGGGGAAAGGAGGATGATATTGTCACAAATTATGAAGATAACTTTACAAGGTTAGTGAGGCATGCTATAGATTATATACGTAACCCAAGAAGAAATATTAATTGTTTCTTTTATGGGTTAAAACCATTTCTCCGTCGAGCATTAGTGTCAAAATCCTTCTTGTCGTATAAATATATTGTCCCATGTTCTATCAAGACAGAAAAAGAATTCTCGAAGTACTACGATTTTAAAGCGAAGAAAGAGAAGAAGTGATCTGATGAACACTTTAGAAATTTAAATAAGGTGAAGAAGAGAAAAGTTGAATATATGTCCTGTAGTAAATATGGGAAAAAACACCCTAGTACTTTTCTGAAGAAAATGGGAGTCTTTTAAAAGTGTGGTGAAAAAGGCCACCAAGATCATGATTGCAAGGGGAAGAAAGAGACAGTTAATGTTGAATGCTACAATTTTAGAGAAAGGGGGCATTATGAAAATTAATTTCTTAAGCGTCAGGGTAACTTACCTCAAAAAATGCCAAAGTATCGAGGCCAGTCTTATGTTATCACTACTACTGAGTTTGAAGCTCTGAAAGACGTAGTCGCAGGTAATTTAATGGTATCCTCAAGATTAGCCAATGCTTTATTTGATTTTGGATCATCGCATTGTTTCATATCTTCCTATTGTTCTAAGAAAATCAGATATTTCCAATTTGATTTAGCAAGGGAGTTTCCAGTCAAAACTCATAATGAAAGTATCATTGCAACAGAGTTTTTTGAATCAGTTCCCATTAAGGCTTATAAATGTTATTTATCTGCTGATCTCATCATCATACCCATGATTGATTTTGATATAATCCTCGGTATGGATTGGATTTTAGACCATTATTCGAAAAGGTTTTGTATGAAGAATGAGGTTACAATTTTTGATGATGATAAGAAGAACCTTATCTTTAGAGCAGAAATGTCACCAACTAATTCTTATCTTGATCCACCCCCCAGTAGCTCAAATAAATTCAATTATTGGGGAAGAATAGAATGAAAAAATTGTGGGTGAGGAAAGGAATATTCAAATAGAATATTTACCTATTGTGCAAGAATATGTTGATTTATTTCTAGAGTATTTACCTAGACATCCTCCAGAAGGACAAATTGAGTTTTCCATTGACTTAATTTCTGGTTCATGGCCCATATCGAAGAACCCTTGTAGAATGGAAACTGTGTAATTAGTGGAACTAAAGAAACAACTAGAGGAATTGTGTAATAAGGGATTTATTATCCCCTAGTGTTTCTCCATGGGGAGCCCTTGTTTTTTTTGTTAAGAAGAAAGATGGATCTATGAGGTTGTACATTGACTACAGGGAGATAAATGATATAACAATAAAGAAAAAGTATACCCTACCTTGCATTGATGATTTATTCACCCAACTTTATGGAGCTCAATACTTTTCAAAGATTGACCTTTGATCTGGATATCATCAGTTGTTTGTGAAGAAGGAAGACATTCCTAAAACTACATTTCAAACCAGGTACGGGCATTACGAGTTTTAAGTGATTCCTTTTGGATTGACTAATTCACCCTCTGTCTTCATGGATCTAACGAATAGAGTTTTCAAGGAATATCTTCATGACTTTCTAGTGGTTTTTATTGATGATATCTTGGTATACTCCAAAAGCTACAAAGATCATTAAAATCACTTGTGGATTATTCTAAAGACTCTTAGAATAGATGAATTATATGGGAAGATTAGAAAGTGTGAATTATGGCTTCAGGAGATTTCTTTTCATGGCCATATTGTCTCTAAGGATGGAACCTCTTTTGATCCTTCTAAGACCAAGGCAGTCTAAGAATGGCCAGTACCAATGAATATAACTGAGGTACACATTTTTATTGGTTTAGTAAGTTATTATCGATGTTTCGTTCTGAATTGTGCCTGGTTGCCTAACTCATTAACAAAGATCACACGTAAAGGGGTTAATTTTTTTGGAAAAAACAGTGTGAAGAATGTTTTTGAAGAACTAATGAGAAGATTAGCCCATGCTCCTATCTTGACTCTACTATTAGGGAATGATGGGTTTGTTATTTATAGTGATGCATCAGAGAAAGGACTTGGTTGTGTCCTTTTGAAGAATGATATAATTATTGCCTATGCATCATGACAACTAAAAAATCATGAACAAAACTATCCTACTCAAGATCTTGTGTTAGTAGTTGTAACCTTTTCTTTGAAGATTTGTAGAAACTATCTCTATAGTGAACAATGTGAGATATATACCAATCACAAGAGTTTAAAGTATATTTTCTCATAAAAAGAACTCAAAATGAGGCAAAGACGATGGCTTGAACTACTCAAATATTATGATTTCACTATAAACTACCACCTAGGGAATGCAAATAAGGTGGCAGATGCTTTGAGTAGAAAGGATCATGGTGTTCTAAACAAGATGAGGGTTGATAAGGATCCTATATACAAGGATATAGTAAATTTCGACATGGGGATAACCACGGAAGGTGAAACATCAAAACTTTTTTAAATGGTTTCCAAACCATCTTTACTAGAAAGGATAAAGAGTCCGCAGACCGATGATGAAGAGTTGAAAAGGAAGATTAAAGCTGTGAATGATGGGAGATTGAGTGACTTTATGTATGATGATGGAATTTTGAAATTTGAGAAGAGACTTTTTGTTCCTAATATACCTGATCTAAAAAGGGAATTGTTGGATGACGATCATAGTACCAATTTCTCTATACACCCTGGTATCACTAAGATGTATAGAGATTTGAAGGAACATTTTTGGTGGGACAACATGAAGAGGGAGATTGCAGATTTTGTGTCAAGATTTATGGTTTTTCAACAAGTGAAAGCTGGAAGGCAACAGCCTAGAGGAGTCATGCAACCTCTTTCCATTACTGAGTGGAAATGGGATAATATTATGATGGACTTTTTCATGGGACTACCAAAGACTTCTAGAAGTAATGATGCAATATGGGTCATTGTTGATTGTCTCACCAAGTCAGCACAATTTCTTTCTATAAGAGAATATTTACCACTTGAACGTCTAGTAAGATTATATATTAATGAATTTGTGAGACTCCATGCAGTAACCTTATCGATTTTTTCTAATCGTGATCCACATTTTACATCAAGATTCTGGAAAAGTCTTCAGAAAACCCCAGATACTGAACTTTGTTTCAGCACTGCCTACCACCCCAAACTGATAGACAATCAGAATAGACTATTCAAACCTTAGAATACATGTTGATATCATGATCACTTGACATTCAAGGTATGTGGGATCAATATTTACCTCTAGTATAATATACCTATAAAAATAGCCTCCATTTAAGTATTCAAATGGCACCATATGAAGCATTATTCGGAAAGAGATGTCACACACCAACCTGTTGGGATGATGTTGGTGAAACAAAACTTGTAGTCCCAAAACTTGTGGAGGAATCAATGTAAAAGGTGAGGGTAATCCAAATCCACATCAATGCAGCTCAAAGTAGGAAAAAGTGATATGCCAATAACCGAAGGAAGGATTTTGAATTTCCGGTCGAAGGTCATGTTTTCTTGAAGGTGTTTTCATGGAAGGATGTTATACATTTCTGTAAGAATGGAAAATTAAGTCCCTGGTACATCGGACCATTCGAAATTCTTGAATGAATTGGCGTTGTAGCTTACCATTTGGAAATGCCACCAAGTCTCTCCAATTTTCACAATGTGTTCCAAATATCACTGTTGTGAAAATACATGTCGGACTCAACGCATGTTCTCACCTATGAGGAGTTGGAACTGGAACCTAATCTAACTTATTGCGAATATCCTATCAAGGTTATTGATATAAGAGAACAAGTTCTGAGATACGAGACGAATCGTCTGGTAAAAGTTATATGGAGAAACCATAAGATGGAAGAGGCAACATGGGAACTCAAGGAACTTTTGATGAAGGTCCACCCAAGTATTTTTATGCATTAATATTCTAGAAATTTTGAGGATGAAATTATGTGAATGAGGGGAGAATGTAGCACCATAATCTAAGATTTTATGCTTCTCTTTGAATAATACAATAGTGTGTGTTGTATGCAACTTTGAGTTCTAACACACCACAACCAATCAAACTAACCGTTAGGAATAGGAATACCCACTTTTTGAAATTTTATAAATTTTTTCTCTCAAAATGGACTTCATTTTTGGATTCGGAATATCGAAATTATCTTTGGGTGAAGTTTTGTTATTTTTCTGAAAACAATCAATTCTTAATGAATGGTGAAAACACTGAGTTATAGGTTAAAACCAAATTTCTATTTAAATAATTATTATTTTTATTTAAATTTATTTTAGGTCAAAATAGATAATGAATACCTATATAAGTTCAATTTAATTCATTGGAGTCAGTTTATAATAATTTTAGATATATAAAAATTTTATTGAACTTGTTACCGTCTCTTACCCACCTCCTAGGTGCATTTTTCAAATTTACATAAAACATAATTTTTCCGCTTCTGTGAGTTTAATTTCAAAAATCCGAGAGACATGGTTGATATCAGTAATTAAAATTTGGTTCAATAAGATGACAATAATTTTGGGTGAATAGTAACTTTTTACCACGGTTAAAAGTAAATGGGGTTATTAAGGGTAAAAATGATATTATTATTACCCTAACACATGTCCTAATTCTATTGGATAAGTATAATTAGACCAAAAAACCTTAGGAATAATATATGAACCTCTTTGGTCTACTTGTATTAGATTAGGAAATTTATTATTATTTAATTTAAAGAAGAGTTAAAAGAGTTAAATTCAAAGTTTAATAACTAACTTATTTTTAATATAGGGTTAAACACAATATAAATTAGACTATAAATATTCATTACAAAGATAATATTATTTCATAAATAATGGTATTTTATTGATAATTTTTAGACAATAAATAATTAAATTTATTTATGATACAAGGATGATGCAGTAATTACCATATTAATGAGAGATTAAAATAATTGATATTAGAAATATCCAAATAAATCTAATTTGAATCTTTTAATTAATTAAATTAATTTTCTAGGTCAATATGAAATTTTAAGGCTTATTAAATGCATTTATTTCGAAGTAATAACATTCTTAGGACTTTAAAAAAATCAATTATTAAATAATGTCAAAATTGACATAAATCAGTTTTTAAAACAAATACAATATTATTGGTTGATATAATAATCCTAAAAATCTTTGGCTTGGCCAAAATACATATATAATGACTGATGTATCATTAATAAACCACTTGGGGTTCTCTTGGAAGTTTATAGTAAGTTTATTAACCATATAATATAAAAATACAAAGAGACATGGTAAATGTCAAACTATTTAAATAAAAGTTAAATCTAAAAGATAAGGATAATATAGTGACCCAAACCTGTCTGAAACCTATTGGTTGAGAGGTTTTTGACCCATCCCAACTTTATCCATTAAATTATTTATTTTTTATCCATTATAAATTGAAAATTATTTTATTATAAAATAATATTTCTAGCTTTTCCTAAGGTACCCCCACCTCTCTTAAAAAAGGGAACTTCCCCATCTCACTAATTCTCACCTTCAAAGCCATTTGGGTCAGCCAAACCCTGCCCAAATACCCTCTAAACTATCATCCCTTCATCCTAGAGGCCTTCCTTTAGTCAGAAATCCAACTCAATGATCCCTTTTGATAAAATCAAAAGGAAGAACCTGTAGAAGAGGTAAATATCTCACCACCTCTTTCATTTTTTTTTCTTCTTCCACTTCTTCTTTCCATGTTGTTTATATTCTAAAATAATAACTCCAGTATCTTCCATATACTGTGATGTTATTATAAATTTGGTACAATAATATTCATCATTTTATCCATCCTTTGAATGACATGTCACCATATGTGAGTAAGTACGACTTACCATCTCCACGTTATAGTGTAGTTGTTATTCAATACATTATTATTTTCATAGGTATAATAATGATGTATAAATGATGTAAGAAATAAATATAACATGATAATGATTCTGTATATATGATATACCATCCAATTATATATGATTTTAATATCAAAAGAATGATATTGTCGCTCGTGTGTACGTATGGATTACCATCTCCACGAATACGATGTGATTTATTCACGATCGTATTCATTCAAGACTAATTTTCATTAGATAATTAAAAATAATGTATAAAGAATTAGTATCATTCTGAGTGTGAATAAGATAAATCCTATCCATAACAAACATTACTTACGTAACGAATCATATAAAGGAAAACGAATCAGCTAACATCTGAACCGACAATAATACTAAAATATTATTAAAATTGAAATATTAAAATATCATATATGATATCATATTAATTTATATAATTCTTGTATAATTTAATAACAATTATTTCACCATTATACAGGAGGTTAACCTACTCTCAACCAAGGAGAAGTACAAGGTAAGGGTTAATTTCACAATCTCTTCATTATTCGTGGTTGTTTAAAGTAATTATCTACTCGGACCTCTTTATCATCCACATCCATGCTTCTTAAAATTTTATTTCAAAAATTTTTTATTATTTACTATAATATTGGGTAAGTTCATTTATACCTTTATTTTTCCTTATAAATTTTTAAAGGAATCTTTCCACCATTTTCTAAACAAGTTATTTGATGACCTTTTCGACAAAATTAAGGTAAGAGTGTTTTTTTAACTTCTACACCCGGTGCGGCTATATTCTTCCATTATAAAATCGTCGAAGCTACCCTTACAAACTTATAAAAATATTATCAGAATAAATGTTTTCTTTTATAATTATGTAACATTAAATGATTTCAAAAAAAGAATGAGATATTTCTCTCAAACCGTTTTGATTTCATCTATGTCAACATCCTTTATTGGATTTTAATCTTGTTTGAAGTTGATTTATTATAATACAAATCTTCCATTTTGTATTGATAATTTTTTGATATGTTTTACTGTGTATGTGTTATTTTTCTACCATTCATGGTTTATGGATAAAGTATTGACATTTCGTATGCTAGTTTTAATACAAATGTTAATGTAATGTTTAAAACTTTTCATATGAGGAATGCATTGGACTTAGTAAGTGACGGGTGGAGCCTGCTATAGCTCCTCGATGCATCGGTAGGTCTCATGAGACAAACTAGTGTCCTGGCACAAGGAATTGCCAAAATATTATTTTTAATCTCGGCACAAGTCCTTGACTATGTTGTTATGAAGTCTCACATTATGCATTCCATCATTATGAAAGTGGCTATTAATATTACATGTGATTATTCTACTAGTAGAATATCGATGTTAGTAAGTAAATAGAATTATTTTGATTTATATTTTCCATATTATGATAATGTTAATTTTGAAAATGATTTTTTTAGTTCTATACATTTCCTTAAATGTTTATGCTTATTTATGAAAGTTTCCGCTATATTGTTATCCTTACTGAGCGTCTGAGCTCATCCCTTTCAATGTTTTATTTTTCCTTGGATGCGAAGAAGTATATTATGACTGACCTGCAGGGATAGTCTATGGGATCTCAATGCTGTCTATGGAAATAATGTTGTTGTAGTTTTCCATTTTATGATGTAATGTAAACCTTATGAATGTATCTAGTACTACCAAGACTACTAAACTAATCGGCATTTCGAGACTTCATATTTTGTGATCAGGCCAATGATATGTGACAATGCACCGACTCTGGGCTTCTTGGGTCAGTGAAGATTCTGGGCACAGCGGAAGCGCGTGGGTGGATGTGCCCACGTGGCTTTTTTTCATTAGCAATGATCAATCTAGGATCAATACGACGATAAACACCAGTCTCCACGGATCGAATCACAGAAAAATACCAAAAAGATGGTTTATCCTAGAACCACAAACAAGGATCGTTACAAGTTGATTATAATTAATTTAATTAATTATAAAGAAATACCTTTTGGGTGTTCTCTCTTTGTTGATGTTCTTGATCACGTTGTCGATGTGATCAGTCGTTGCATCGCAGAATCCATGTGTAGACTCCCACTAGCGGTGATCCACACGTGTACCTTGTATCTCTAGATGTCACCAAATGATTCTCCAGGTTCTAGCGTGAAGAATCCTTTGCTTGCGTTATCCGCCTGAGATCATCTTGATCCGATGGAACAGGATCTCTCTTGGTCTTGAGAGCGTTCTTGGAGGAAGAGGTTCTTTCGGCCTTGAAAGAATTCTCTAGAATTGTTGTGTCTCACACGAGGGTTGGAAAAGAGTTGGGGTTGTGAGGATATTTATAATCAGGTTTGTGGTTGTAGAGTTATGACAATAATTAAATGTGTTACGCGTTTTATTTATTTCATTGACTCGTATTTAAAACCCCCATGTCGAATAATTAATTCCTTGAAATGCGCCCACACTGATTTTAATAAATATCATTTAAAACAATATTATATAATCAAAATCCTGACTGGAAAAAGTACACGGCGTGTATTAATAAGTACACAGTGTGTACTTGTTTTTCATTGAAAATTACACGGTGTGTATATTCAATGTACACAGCGTGTATATCTTGTTTTAATTTACTTCTTCATCTATCATTAAAATGATTTAGGATTCCTTGAATAATTATTAAACCACGTACGGGAATAATCTTTATTCTACTTGAGATACTTGAATACACTAAGTGTGTGACCCTCTTAGCCTCTTTCTCGTTGGCATTAGGCGAGCTTGCCTAAACTCCAAGATTAATTTCTAGCAACGGGTCAAGGCACCCAAGAGAAATAAGTTGACAACGCATTGACTTATCACCTCATACAAATGCTTATTGTGTAATTTAATCCCTTTGTCTCGATATCTCATCAAGCAGGTTTCATGGCAGTGCCATAAACCTATATGCTTGATTCGTAGTTCTTTGACTACCTGAAATAAGCTCGTCGTTCACACCATGGCCATGTAATTTAATGCGACAGTTCTATTTCAATCAAAGGGCCGAGATATCAACTTCCATAAATGGAAGGGACAAATCCTTCCTCGACTTATCCATTAACAACATGTCACTCGTGACACACCCAACGTACCCTACTTCTCGCCAATTGTCTGCGTGATGGTTTTCGTCGGTAAATCTAAGTGCGTGAGTCATGACATGAGTTAATGATAATCTTCCAGTCTAAGGACCATTACACACACTCATAGATAGAAATGTCCGATGACACCAAGACATGCAGTATTTCTATTGGCAGGTCTGTTCTCATAATCTCCCATCTTGGATATTACCAAGTGTGAACTCCATGAGAGAGAGTCTCGTCTTATTACGAGTACTCGCACATGACATTCTGTATACTATGTGTCCTATCATAGTATTTCATCCAACTGTAGAACTTTATTTAAGAATATTGTTATAGCATTTCAAGCTTCTCATCATAGTGGGGATCTTCCATGACCTTATCAATGCAACAAATATTCCGGGACATTATTATGTTATAGTTATGCAGAACAATGAACAATATATAATAAGTGAACATTCATGTAATCAAAGTACAAAACAGTTGGTTCTCAGGACAACAACCCTTACAAACTCCCACTTATACTAGAGCCAACTTCCTATGACTTTTAGTCCGCTAGACCTCACATGATGATCATGTTTCTGCTAAGTCAAGGCTTTAGTCAAGGGGTCTGCCACATTGTCTTCCGTGGAAATACTGCTCTGTGCAACTTCACCACTCTGAGAAAAATCACTCAAGAGATGATACTTCCGAAGTATGTTCTTTGTCCGCTGATGTGACCTTGGCTCTTTTTCAAGTGCCACCACTGAAGTATTAGCACAATAGAGTGTGATAGGATCTTTACTGCTCGGTACTACATCCAGCTCTTGGATGAAGCTTCGCATCCATACTGCTTTTTTAGCTGCCTCAGAAGCTGCGATATACTCGGAATCTACTATAGAATCTGCCACCACACTTTGCTTTGAGCTCTTCCAGCTCACTGCACCCCCATTCAAACTGAAGATGTATCCAGTCTGCGACTTCATGTCATCTTGATCAGTCTGGAAACTAGCATCTACATGTCCTCTGATGACTAGTTCATCATCTCCTCCATAAACCAGGAACAGATCCTTAGTACACCTCAAATACTTAAGGATAGTCTTGGCTACCATCCAATGGTGGTCTCCTGGATCAGCTTGATATCTGCCTACTGCACTTAATGTGTAAGAAACATCTAGCCTCATACATATCATAGCATACATGACTGACCCAATCGCGGATGCGTAAGGGATCCTTGCCAGTCTCTTTCATTCCTCATGTGTCTAAGGACACATTTTCTTGGAAAGATGAATGCCATGTGACACTGGCAACAATCCCCTCTTGGATTGTTCCATACTTAATCTCTTCAATATCTTGTCAATGAATGTACTTTGACTCAGGCCCAGCATCCTCTTGGATCTATCACAATAGATCTTGATCCAAAGAATATATGTTGCCTCGCCCAAGTCTTTCATGGAGAAGCATTTATGCAACCGTTCCTTAACTGACTGTAAGACAGGTACTTCGTTTCCAATTAGTAATATGTCATCAACATATACTATTAAGAAAACAACTGCACTCCAACTAAACCTCTTGTAGACCCAAGGCTCACATTCATTCATAACTGAGCCAAATTCTGTTATAGCTTCATCAAAACGAATGTTCCATGATCTTGATGCTTGCTTTAATCCATAAATGGATTTCTACAACTTGCATACCATGTTGGCATCCTTTGGAGTCACAAACCCTTCAGTTTGTGTCATGTAGACATCTTCCTGTAGGTTCACGTTAAGAAAAGATGTTTTGACATCCATTGTCCAAATTTCATAGTCATGGTAAGCAGCAATGGACAATAGGATTCTGATGGATTTCATCATTGCAATCGGTGAAAATGTTTCATCATAGTCAATTCATTGACGCTGTCTAAAACCTTTTGCAACCAGTCGTGCCTTGTAGGTGCTGACTTGCCCCTCCATGTTCAGTTTCTTCGTGAATACCCATTTATTACCAATAGGCTCTACATCAACTGGAGGATCTACCAAAATCCAGACTTGGTTTTGGTACATGGAATCCATTTCAGAATTCATGGCTTCTTGCCACTTGGCAACGTTTGTGCCTTCAACTGCCTCCTTGTAGGTCAGAGGATCATCATTGTCAACCAATAATGAGTCCCCATCCTCGGTGACAAGAAAAACATATCGTTCTGGTTCTCTCACCTCTCTCATGCTCCTACGTAGTTCTTATGTCTCTAGAACAGATTTTTCTTCCACGGGGCTTTGTGGAATCTGTTCTTGTACCAACTCATGTGTATCTTGAGCCTTGAATTCATCAAATTCTATCTCGCTCCCACTATCTCTTTTGGATATGTGCTCCCTCTCAAGGAATATGGCGTGTCTTTCCACTGTAACCTTTTCGTCTGAGGGGTTGTATAGGTAATATCCCCTTGTTTCTTTGGGATATCCTATAAAGATACACTTTTTTCCTCGGGGTGCAAGTTTCTTACCTGAAGAGGCCTTAACAAATGCTTCGCTACCCCACACATGTAAATTCAATAACATGGCTTTGCGTCCACTCCATAACTCATATGGAATACCATTTATCGATTTAGTTGGTACTTGGATTAGTATGTGCGCTGTTTTTTGTAATGCATATCCCCAAAAGGATAATGGAAGACTCGCATGACTCATCATTGATCTCACCATGTCCAACATGGTTCGGTTCCTCCTTTCGCTTACACCATTCCATTGTGGCGTGTAAGGAGGAGTGAGTTGATATAGAATCCCAAACTCCCATAAGAAATCAATGAAGTCCTAATTAAGATAGTCTCCTCCTCTATCTGAGCAGAGTTTCTTAATCTTTTTACCAAGCTAGTTCTCAACTTCATTCTATTATTCTTTGAACTGATCGAAAGAATCTAACTTATACCTAATTAAGTAGATATATCCATATCTACTAAAATCATCAGTAAAAGTTATGAAGTACAAGAACCCACCCCATGCTTCAACTGGAAATGGTCTACAAACATCTGTGTGAACTAATTCTAGAATCTCTTTAGCTCTTTCACCTTTCCCACTAAATGGGGCTTTGGTCATTTTTCCTTGTAGACACGCATGACATACACCAAGTGGTTTTAGTTCGAAAGAATCTAAATACCCATCTTGATGTAATTTTGTCAAACATTTCTCATTGACATGACCTAGCCGGTGATGCCAAATTTGGGTGTGGTATGAGTCATGTGAATTAACTTTGTTATCGATTTCCTTTACTTGGTCTGTGTAGTCCAACACATAAAGGTCGTTATATAAATTTTCCCTACCAAAACAAATGCTATATTTATAAAAGTTGCAACAGTAATTTCCAAACTTGAATATGAATCCATTAGTATCTAATATAGATACTGAAATAATGTTTTTAGTAACAGGAGGTACATAATAACAACCTTTCAAAACCAAGACCATCTTAGTAGGCAATATGATGTGGTAGTCTCTGACAACTACAACAGCAAGTCTGGCTCCGTTGGCTGCTCGTAGATCCACCTCACCTAGATAAATATTTTTGAGTCTACTTGGTTCCTATATTTTCATACAGTTGTGAGCACCACAAGAAATATCTAATACCCAATTAGTAGAAACAGATAGATTGCATTCGATAACAAACACACCTGAAGCTTCCCCTTACTTCCTTGGTTGGGTGCAGTTTTTCTTCAAGTGGCCCTTCTTGCCACATGCAAAACAAACGGCATCCTATTCCTTTTCCCACCCTTGGATCTTCCTTTTCTTGGAATTCCTTGAAGAAGCTTTGGGCTTAAATCTCTTCACATTACCTTTCCTTTTATTCACCATAAGTATAGAAGGCTTTTCACGCTTCATGACATTATCTACTTGGCGAATAAGTATAAGAAGATCAGATAGAGACTTCTCAATGTTGGTCATGTTGAAATTAACAACAAAGTTCGAGAAGCTCTGGGGGAGTGATGCAAGAATGAGATCGGTGCCCAGTTCTTCGGGGAGTTTAAACCCTAGAACCACCAAGTGCTAAATGTGGCCAATGAGCTTGACTACATGAGGCCCAGATGGGGAACCCTCTCCAAGATTGCTCTGAAATAGAGCCTTGGAGATCTCAAAACTTTCATGTCTTGCTCTCTCCAGGTATAGACCACAGAGGTTCTCGAGCATGCTATAGGAATCCATGTCTTCATGAGACTTCATGAGCTCACTAGACATCGATGATATCATCAAACATTGAATGTTGAGAGCATCGTTCAAATGTTGATCATAGACCAGGAAATCTTCATCACTCGCCCCTGGGGCAGGAGAATCTGGAAGTGAGGACTCCAGCACGTAAAACTTTCATTCATGGCGTAGGATAACCCGAAGGCGCCTAAACCATTCTTGAAAGTTACTGTCGAGGAGGATATTGTCTTTATCCAGTATTGATCATAGAGAAAATGTGGTTGATGAGTTTGTCATCTTGATTCTACAATTTAAAAGAGTAGATTTATTAGTAAATTCTTGATTACAATTTATGAGAAATAATGAATTAATTAATTAATTCTCCCACTATTTTATCAAGTCCCAATGGCCCTCACCATTGAACTCGGAATGTCCAGTTGCTTTGACATTCTAGTGGCAAGGATCTATATTTCCCTTCGCATAACCCCAACAAGGGTTGGTCAAGCTATTTGAAGGTATTTAGGTAGGCAGGTCTTTGCCAACTGTGAGCTTACAGTTCCTTGATCTGTTGAGTGGAATTTCCAATCCTGAAATCCTGACTTGGATTTCCTCAACTCTTGCCTCCAATATTACATCAATTATAGCAAGGGCTACTTCTATTGATGTAATATGGTTAAGTCAACCCAAAACCTTTCATAAGGGATTCCTTTATAAAATTAAGTGTTCCAACAAGGGTTGGTCAAACACATAGTTTTATTGAGTCTTGACCTTAATCAGGTAACGGAAGGTATGGTCTGACTTAATATGGTATTGGGGGATTTTAGCCTTTATGCGTAGTTTTGCATTATCACATGCTTGTTAATATTAAGTGATGCTTGCTTAAGTGATTAACCATGTTCTGATAATGTTTATGCATAGTCCAGTTTTTATTTTATTCCATCTTTGCATTCTTTTTCATTTTCTTAATTATGTGATCGCAACAACACATACATAATAAATAAACCATGAAATCAGACAGAAATAAAATAAGATGGCATGATCATGAGCTTCTATTGGTTAGCTTATCTAGAGGTTTTGATAAGACAACCCTAACCTAGGGAAAACACCTTGAACCTGTTGGTTTGTGTTTTGCAGCTCCCACCTATCCACCTTTATATCTTCTTGCGTCGGTTTTTCCTCAGCTTCAGGATTTGAACCGTCTCCTCTGGCTTGGGAGATCCTCCATTACATGGGTTTACATTAAAGAAACCATGGGCACGCAGGCCCTACATTTTATTGGAAGAAGACTCGCAGGCCAAAAAATTCAAATTAAGTAAATTTAAATGAAACCATATATATACAAAGGGTCTTTGGTCTAGCTCATGATCATCCATAGTATACAACGACATTTATGCATATTTAGAATTCAAATTCTTTTAATCGTTCTTTTATTTAAGATAATACGTGCTCGAATTCGATTAATTATGATATTATAATTAATCAATTCTTTATCTTGAATTCCTTTCTAAATTTCCTTGAGATTCTTCTCATCCATTTTCCTTGTACGAGTCTTTGTACATTGGAGGAAACCTGGTAAAATTCCATTTCTTGAAAGTAAACGGCGTGTAGTTTATAATTACAAGACGTGTATTTTTCTTTTCACCCTTTATCCAAAGTACACGTCGGGGCATTGGCGTGTTTTCTGTACTTTGGAAATTTTAGAGTACACAGTGTGTAGATGAATCATACACGATGTGTACTTCCCTGTTACGCGGTAACCGGCCTGGCGATCCCATGTACGTGGTATGCGGATTGTCTTTGAACATGGTTTCACCTGGGCAGGAATGGACTACAAGGCGTGTTGCTCCAACATACACGTCGTGTATTCCAGTTTCCACGTGTTGTTCAATTCTGGTCAACACGGCGTGATTAAAACTTAGGCATAATCAATTCACACGGCATGGTTCGGCAGACCAGTGTCAGTTCGTTGAACCTAAGTACACGGAGTGTAATTTTAAGTACACGCCGTGTAATCCCATGTTGTACATACAGAAAGAGAGGCTCCTCTGGATGAGTTCCTCATTTTTATTTTAATCAAAATAAAAATTAAAAGGTTGTTTCTGTGATATGAATCGAGAAACGAAGGAGGAATAACAGATTTCATTTATTCAGATTTATAGAATGATTTATTTGGAATTGAATCAAATATAAATGTGTAAATTATCAAAAAAAATTAAATAACTATAATCAATGTTTTAACCTCGCTCTGATACAATTTGAAGGATTTGGGAACAGTGGAAGCACATGGGTGGATGTGCCCACGTGGCTTTTTGTCATTAGCAATGATAAATCTGAGATCAATACGATGATAAACTCTAGTCTCCACGGATCGAATCACAGAAAAAGACAAAGAAGAAGGTTTGTCCCGAAACCACAAACAAGGATAGTTAGAAGTTTATTATAATTAATTTAATTAATTATAAAGAAATACCTTTTGGGTGTTCTTTTTTCATTGATGTTCTTGATCACGTTGTTGATGTGATCCATCGTTGCATCGCAGAAGCCAAGTTTAGTGTAGCGACCTGGCCTTTTCGTGCATTACTATTAAATAATTTTAAAGATAAATAACATAATAGTATTACACACAGAGGATCTAGAGGTTTAGTGTCTTGGGAAAACTAGAACCATACATAACAAATACAACATCAACCATAAACATTTATTTAATTTCTTCTTCACTAGCTTCTTAGTGGCACTTGTCCTCTCCTTAGTACATGTATCCACCTAAGGATATATATCAAAAGGGGTGATCTAGAATCCCAGTAAGAGGATAGATAAGAACAATATATCATGGGGTGAGCATAGTCATAACATAGGCAAAGAATCATGAACATGAGAGCAGAATAAATAATAGACTTGAAATGTGGCAATGCATAAAAATGAAACATCATGTCGTAGTGGTTAACTACCACACATACTTTTGAAAAAAGAGAGCATCATTTTCACACATCATTTCACATTTACTCATTAGATTCATCACTTTACCCAATGCATTGGAGCGCTATATAATTTTGGGCGCACCCGTCACATTTAAACATTCATATTGCGCTATATAATTCCGGGTGCACCCGTCACATCATAACATGATCATTATCATGATTTCCACATAGAACACATATCAAACATGTACATAAATAACCCATGTAAAGGAATGGGTTTAATCTCATATTAACACATTCATAAGCTTTGGGTTCCCAAAATAAAGAGGGAACAACATACTTGATACAAGAACCATCAACCTTGAATGAGAGGTAAAATGTGAGATCTTAAAAGAAGAGTTCTTTTGGAAAACATTTTTATGGACATAAAAACCAGTGACAAACATGTATATCCCATAAAATTAAATGAAATGATGAACAAATGATCATTGAGGAGTAACCATATCAAAAATGGAGTGAAAGAGGGAGAACTCGAAGGAAGAAAATTGGGTTCGAGATTTCCCCTTACCTTGTACTCGAATGCCTCCTTCTCTTTAATGCCATGTATAATGACATTATATTCATTAATTAGAAATTAAAGAACCTTTTATACATTAATAGGGTTAATTCTGGTTTCGTTATTTCATATTATGTTCCTTTGGATGACTTATAGAGTTTAAAAACATTGTTCGGGGATGTTCGTTTTTATGGTTTTCTTGAGCGGTCCACTTGTATTCTTAAATTGATGTTTGGGTAGATCATGGGTAAACATCCAGAACTGATATTACATGTAATTAATGATATTACAGAATCTTGAATGATTTTATAATGAGTTATATTAGATCCATGTGGACGAATCATTAGATAAGAATTAAATGAAGATTATTTGGGTTATTTTGAGCGGTTTTTGGATCACAACGAACTCATTTTAACTTTTCACTTAGTAATATGGCCATAGTTTATTTCCAGAACTTAAAATAGAACATAATACATATAACATATTCTGGTTCAACCATAAAAATGGTTTCATGACCAGATTGAAGGTAGAAATGGAAGAAGAGAGCATGTTGTTTTTGAAGGTGATAAATTATCACCACATGAACAACGTTCTCTTTAATAAAATAAAAGGAAGAGGGAAAGTGTGTGGGGTGATATAATATACCATTAGAATCATAATATTACAGGATATGAATAATACTGGAGTTACAAAACAGTTTGTATGAAAATAGGTAGGGAGAGATCAAGAAAGGAACTTGAACTTGAAAGGAAATTAAAGGAGAAGTGGGAGAGAAATTACCTTTAGAATCCTCCTCTTAAGAACCTCCTTAAGGGCCTACGCTTGGTCTTTTGATGAGAACAGGAGCTCTTGGACATGGGGAAGGGGCTAGGAGAGATTATTGGGCAGATCTTAGATAATTCTTGAAGCTTGAGAGGTGTGGTTTGGCAAGAGGAGGGGGAGGGATTATTTATACATGAGGAGGGAGGTGTTTTTGGCATAAAATATTAAATAAAATAATATATCATAAGTTATACTTGTAATAGTAGTTTTTTTGAAATCCTAAATCATGTATCAATATAATATAATTTGATTTACGCTTTAACTCCTCTTTATAATTCTAAATCATTAATTTATTAAAAGGAAAGTGAAAGAAAGAGAAAAAGACACTTTAAGAAATCACCTTTTGACTTTAGGCTTTGGAAAGTTCTTTTTTAGGTTTGAGAATTGGATTTATTGGATTTAAAGGAAAAATTTATGAAATTTCAAATAATTTGGCCAAAACTAATGCTCTAGAATGTTTATTTCATCATTACATCATTAATGATTCAATTTAGTGTACATCGATTATGCGAAAAACTGTATTTTTTTACTATTCACATGAAAATTGAGGTATTTCAGAATAAACCCAAAAATTTACCTCTACCATTTTTCGATGTGTAGAATCCAAAAATGATTTCCATTTTCCAAAAATAATTTTCTAAATATTATTAATTTATGTTTAAAATCATAATTTACTTAAAAAAATAGTTTTTAAAATTAAAACTGATTTTGTAGTTCCTTCAAAAATTACGTAGGGTCTTATAAAATTATCTAAAAACTATTAGAAATTGATTAAATACTTTATGAATACATTTCAGGGAAATAAATATTCTTTTAAATTAATTAGTTATAATTAATTATTCTAACTTATAAAATACCAAAAATGTTTACTAAGGTCAAATTATCACATCCTATGATGTCTAAATTTTATTTTATTATTCATAGGTAATTTTACTCTTATTTACTATTCATAAGGGTCATATTACTATTCATAAGGGTAGGTTACTATTAATAAGGGTATGTTACTATTCACCAAAAATTATTTTTGTTTCATTAAACTCTAAAAACTATCTTGAACACAACTGTGTATGTCGGATTTTTAAAATTCCAAACATAGGGGTGACAAAATTATGTTTAAAGGTCACTTATCACTTAGTAGTTCATTATTTTGTGTTTTTATGACATAGATATAAGAGGGGAATTTTCTATTGAAATAATTTGGGTCGTTACACTCTTCCCCCCTTAAGAAATTTCGCCCCAAAAATTTTACTTTACACAAACAGGTGTGGGTACTTCTCCTTCATTGCCTCTTCTGGTTCCCAAGTTGCTTCCTCAAACTTATGGTTCCTCCACAATACTTTGACAAGGCGGGTTGTCTTGTTGCGTAGAACCTTATCACATCGGTCCAAAATTTTTACCGGCTGCTCCTCATAAGAGAGATCATCATCCAGCTGTACCACCTATGAGTTTAGTACATGTGAGGGGTCTGGTATGTACTTCCTCAGTAGTGATACATGAAACACATCATGAACATGAGCCATATTCGGTGGAAGTTCCAGACGATAGGCCACGGCTCCTATACGATCAAGGATCTCAAAGGGGCCAGTGTACCTTGGGCTTAGCTTCCCTTTCTTCCCATATCTCATGACTCTCTTCCATGGAGATATTCGAAGGAAGACTTTATCTCCAACGTCGAACTCCAAGTCCCTCCGATGATTGTCAGCATATCTCTTTTGCCGACTTTGAGCAGCTTTGATGTGTTTCTGGATGACTTGAACCTTCTCGGTCATCTCCTGCACAATATCGGGTCCAAGTAGTTTTCTTTATCCAACTTCATCCCAACAGGTTGGAGTTCTACATCGCTTACCATAAAGAGCTTCATATGGAGCCATCTGAATACTCGAGTGGAAGCTATTGTTGTATGAGAACTCAACCAATGGGAGATGTTGATCCCAACCACCATTGAATTCTAGAGAGCATGCTCTTAGCATATCTTCGAGTGTTTGAATAGTTCTTTCAGACTGGCCATCAGTTTGGGGGTGATAGGCCGTGCTGAAATTTAATTCAGTACTCAAACCATGTTGAAGGCTCCTCCAGAATTTAGATGTGAACCTTGGATCACGGTCAGAGACAATCGAGAGTGGAACACCGTGAAATCTCACTACTTCCTTCAAATATATCCTTGCAAGATGTTCAAGTGAGAGTTCTTCCCGAATAGCGATAAAATGGGCAGTCTTGGTGAGTCGATCAACCACAACCCATATCGCATTATTTCCTATTGATGTTTTCGGGAGACCCATGACAAAGTCCATAGTAACATTTTCCCATTTCCACATGGTTATAGGCAATGGATGCATCATACCGTTGGACTTTTTCCGCTCAGCTTTAACTTGCTGACATACCAAGCACCTTGATATATATTCTGAAATCTCTTTCTTCATGTTATCCCACCAGAAGTGTTCTTAGAGATCACGATACATCTTGGTACTTCTAGGATGAATAGAGAAAGATGATCTATGTGCATTATCCAATAGCTCCTTCTTTATCTCGGGTGATGAAGGCACAAAAAGCCGCGTTCCAAACCAAATCACACCATCATCGTCGATATAGAAATCTTGCAGCTTCCATTCCTTTAATGCATTCACCCTCTTTTGTATCTCTACATCATCCCTTTGTGCTTCCTTAATCTTATGTTGGATGGATGGTTGCGCAATCATTTGGGAAAGGTAGGATGTATCCCCAACCCTTACAATTACCAAATCCATCCTTTGCATATCCAAGAAGATAGGGTCTTTCTCAATCCTCAACATGTATAGAGTAGCAGGTTCTTTCCTGCTTAGAGCATCAGCTACCTTGTTCGCCTTTCCAGGATGATAGTGAATAGAGCAATCATAATCCTTGATTAGCTCTAACCATCTCCTTTGACGCATGGTGAGCTCCTTTTTGTGTGAATATATACTTTAGGCTCTTGTGGTCGGTGTATATGCCACACTTCTCACCATAAAGGTAGTGCCGCCAGATTTTCAAGGCAAAAATCACGACTGTCAGCTCTAGATCATGCGTCGGGTAGTTCTGCTCATGGATCTTCAACTACCGTGAGGCGTAGGCTATCACATTATCATTTTTCATGAGTACACAACCCAAGCCTTTCTTTGAAGCATCACTGTATATCACAAAACTTTCTCCACTTTTCGGTAGTGTGAGTACAGGTGCAGTGATCAGCCTTCTCTTTATCTCCTTGAAGCTTTCCTCACATTCTTCCATCCATACATACTTTACCCCTTTCCTTATTAACTTAGTTAGCGGGCTTGACAATCGTGAGAAGTTTCTCACAAAATGCCGATAGTACCCCTCTAATCCAAGAAAACTACGTATTTTTGTAACACTAGAGGGCCTGGGCCATTCTTCAATCGCCTTTGTCTTTGAAGGGTCCACAAAAATTCCCTCGCTTGTGATCACATGTCCCAAAAACGTGACTTGATTCATCCAAAAGTCACACTTGTTGAACTTGGCGTACAACTTCTCTTTTCTCAATGTCGCCAACACAATTCTTAGATGTTCTTCATGTTCCTCCTTGCTCTTGGAGTAGATGAGAATATCATCAATAAACACTACCACAAATTTGTCGAGGTAATGTCTAAAGACTCTATTCATCAAATCCATGAAGATTGCATGGGCATTAGTAAGTCCGAAGGGCATCACCAAAAACTCATAGTGCACATACCTTGTACCGAAGGCAGTCTTCTTAATATCTTCCTTCTTCACCTTTACTTGATGATATCTAGAACGAAGATCCGCCTTTGAGTAGTATTGAGCTCCTCTTAACTGGTCCAACAGGTCGTCAATCCTTGGGAGAGGATACTTCTTCTTTATGGTGATCTTTTTGAGTTCCCAATAATAGATACACAGCCGAATGGTTCCATCCTTCTTCTTTACAAAGAGCACTGGCGCACCCCAAGGTGAGGCACTAGGGCCTATGAACCCTTTGTCCAGATTCTCTTGCAGCTGCTTCTTTAACTCCTCTAGTTCGATAGGAGCCATCATATAGGGGAACTTCGAGATAGGAGTAGCTCCGGGTATGAGTTCAATTGAGAACTCTACCTCACGATCCGAGGGAATTCTGGGTAACTCTTCGAGAAATACATCATTGTATTCCCTCACGATGGGAATTTCCTCAAGGTTGGCACTTTCCTTCGACTCAACCATTTGGGCGAGGAATGCTTCTTCATAGGGAATCAACACCCACACCATTGAAGGATTTTTCAAAGGATATTCATGATCTTACTTGCATTTGTAGAGGACCATGGGATGGTTCGGAATATGAAAATATATTTCCTTTTCCCGACAGTTGATATGCGCTCTATATAAAGAGAGCCAATCCATTCCCATTATAGTGTTGAATTCCACCAAGGGAAGTATTACTAGATTTTTTGGAAGAATCTTCCCACATACGTCAATAGGAGAAGAGTCAAACACTTGGGTTGCAATGATTTCACCACTTGATGTTTTTACAGATATATCTACTTCAAGGTTTCGGGGCTTCAATTCTATAGTTCTAGCAAACTTGCACGATATAAAGGAATGCGTAGAACCAGAATCAAATAAGACTTTTTCCATTATTGAGTGAATAGGAAGTGTACCTTTTACGACTTCATTATCATGTTCCACCTCCACAGTAGTGATGGCATAATCCTTCCCTTGTTCCTTTGGCTTTGGTGGTTGTTGGCGCAAATTTCCCTCGAGAGCTCGAGGTTTAGTACACTGGTTTGAATAGTTCCCTAGCTCCCTACAGTTGTAGCATTGAACCACGAGTGGTTCTCTCCTTTAATTGGCTACATTATCCTTCCTTTTCATGTCTTTTCAACACTCGTGAGCTTGGTTTCCTTCCTTCCCACACTTAAATCATTTTGTTGTACCTTTGAGGCAGTTCCCATGGTGCAACTTCCCACATTTTTGGCATGTGGGTTGATTTTTCTTCCCACCTTTATCACTAGATCCACCAGCTTGAAACTCCATATTTCTTTTCTTATCACCAAAGCCATGGGAACATTCTCCAAACTACATCTCCACTTTGAGAGCACACTGAACAACTTCTTCATAACTCCCAAAGTCTCAAATTACAAGAGCCTTTCGAAGATGTGGTTTTAATCCACTAAAGAATCTATCAATTTTGCTATCATTGTTGATAACAAAACCCGACGCATACCTTGAGATCCTTGTGAAATTTTCTTAATAGGTTGTGACAGATTCTCCTTATTTTTGCTTGAGCTCTATGAATTCACTCTCCATCTTCGTTCAAAGAGTTCGTGGGAAGTACTTATTAAGAAACATTATCTTAAAGTCTTTCCATTCTATCTCTTCAATTTCCTCCCTTGGCTTGGTGTTATTAATCAAAGCCCACCATTGATCAGCTTATCAATCTAGATGATAAACGGCTAGAGTAACCTTCTCCGTCTCGGAACAGTGAAGAACAGAAAATATCTTCTCCATGGAGTTGACCCACTGTTCTACAACTAGTGGATCGGAAGATCCACAAAACGTCGGTGGTTGTTGTCGCATAAAACATTCGATAGCTAGTTTCTCCCTATTTAGTGAAGGAGGATGTTCCCCATTATTATGGTTATTATTCATAACCTGAGATAATTGGGTAAGCATCGCCATGACATTTTGAACTCCACCTCCAAAATCATTGGGGATGTCGTTCGGGCAATCGTTGCATTGGCCCTCACAAGAGTTGTTGGCCTGATTTCTCCTGGTTCCCACCATTTTCTAAAATAGAAAATGTTAGAACAAAACATAAGTAAACAAGTTATGAATAACTTATCCATTTAAAAAAATTATACCAAAAACATAACATATGATATCCCTAGGTAAATATTCTTGTGTACATATTTGTACTTATTCTCATGCTAGAGGTTTTCTCTATGGTTTACTAATCCTAATTCTCAAATTAACTAAACCTTTCCTCTGATACCAACTGTAGCGACCCATACTTTTCTTGCATTACTATTACATCATTTTAAAGATAAATAACACAATAGTATTACACATGGAGGATCTAGAGGTTTAGTGTCTTGGGAAAACAAGAACCATACATAACAAATACAATATCAACCATAAACATTTATTTAATTTCTTCTTTGCTAGCTTCTTAGTGGCACTTGTCCTCTCCTTAGTACATGTATCCACCTGAGGATATACATCAAAAGGGGTTAGATAGAAGCCCAGTAAGAGGATAGATAAGAACAATACATCATGGGGTGAGCATAGTCATGACATAGGCAAAGAATCATGAACATGAGAGGATCATAAATAATAGACTTGAAATGTGGAAATGCATAAAAATGAAACATCATGTATTAGTGGTTAACTACCAAACATACTTGTGAAAAAAGCTAGAATCATGTTCACACATCATTTCACATTTACTCATGAGATTAATCACTTTACCCAATGCATTGGAGCGCTATATAATTCCGGGCACACCTTTCACATTTAAACATTCATATTGCGCTATATAATTCCGGGCACACCCGTCACATCATAACATTATCATTATCATGATTTCCACATAGAACACATATAAAACATGTACATAAATAACCCATGGAAAGGAATGGTTTTAATCTCATAATAACACATTCATAATCTTTGGGTTCCCAAAATAAAGAGGGAACAACATACTTGATACAAGAACCGTCAACCTTGAATGAGAGGTAAAATGTGAGATCTTGAAAGAAGAGTTCTTTTGGAAAACATTTTGATGGACATAAAAACCAGTGACAAACATGTATATCCCAGAAAAGTAAAGGAAATGATGAACAAATTATCTTTGGGGAGTAACCATATCAAAAATGGAGTGAAAGAGGGAGAACCCGAAGGAAGAAAATTGGGTTCGAGATTTCCCCTTACCTTGTACTCGAATGCCTCCTTCTCTTTAATGTCTTGTATAATGACATAATATTCATTAATTAGAAATTCCATAACCTTCTATACATTAATAGGGTTCATTCTGGTTTCTTTATTTCATATTATGTTCCTTTGGATGACTTATAGAGTTTAAAAACATTGTTCGAGGATGTTCGTTTTTATGGTTTTCTTGAGCGGTCCACTTGTATTCCTAAATTGATGTTTGGGTAGATCATGGGTAAACATCCAGAACTGATATTACATGTAATTAATGATATTACAGAAGATTTAATGATTTTAAAATGAGTTATATTAAATCCATGTGGACGAATCATTAGATAAGAATTAAATGAAGATTATTTGGGTTAATTTGAGCGGTTTTTGGATCACAACGAACTCATTTTAACTTTTCACTTAGTAATATCACCGTAGGTTATTTCCAGAACTTAAAATAGAACATAATACATATAAAATATTCTGGTTCAACCATAAAAATGGTTTCATGGCCATATTGAAGGTAGAAATAGAAGAAGAGAGCATGTTGTTTTTGAAGGTGATAAATTATCACCACATGAACAACGTTCTCTTTAAAAAAATAAAAGGAAGAGGGAAAGGGTGTGGGGTGATATAATATACCATTAGAATCATAATATTATATTATATGTACAATACTGGAGTTAAAAAACAGTTTTTATGAAGATAGGTAGGGAGAGATCAAGAAAGGAACTTGAACTTGAAAAGAAATTAAAGGAGAAGAGGGAGAGAAATTACCTTTAGAATCCTCCTCTTAAGAACCTCCTTAAGGGCCTACGCTTGGTATTTTGATGAGACCAGGAGCTCTTGGACGTGGGGAAGGGTCTAGGAGAGATTATTGGGTAGATCTTAGACAATTCTTGAAGCTTTAGAGGTGTGGTTTGGCAAGAGGAGGTGGAGGGCTTATTTATACATGAGGAGGGAGGTATTTTTGGCATAAAATATTAAATAAAATAATATATCATAAGTTAGACTTGTAATAGTAGTTTTTTTTGACATCCTAAATCATATATCAATATAATATAATTCTTTTTAGGCTTTAAATCCTCTTTATAATTCTAATTCATTAATTTATTAAAAGGAAAGTGAAAGAAAGAGAAAAAGACACTTTAAGAAATCACCTTTTGACATTAGGCTTTAGAAAGTTCTTTTTTAGGTTTGAGAATTGGATTTATTGTATTTAAAGGAACAATTTATGAAATTTAAAATAATTTGGCCGAAAATAATGCTCTAGAATGTTTATGTCATCATTACATAATTAATGATGCAATTTAGTGTACACCGATTATGCGAAAAACTGTATTTGTTTACTATTCACATGAAAATTGATGTATTTCAGAATAAACCCAAAAATTTACCCCTACCATTTTTCGATGTGTAGGATCCAAAAATGATGTCCATTTTTCAAAAATAATTTTCTAAATATTATTAATTTATCTTTAAAATCATAATTTACTTAAAAAATAGTTTTTAAAATTAAAACTGATTTTGTAGTTCCTTCAAAAATTACGTAGGGTCTTATAAAATTATCTAAAAACTATTAGACATTGATTAAATTCTTTATGAATACATTTTAGGGAAATAAATATTCTTTTAAATTAATTAGTTATAATTAATTATTCTGACTTATAAAATACCAAAAACGTTTACTAAGGTCAAATTATCACATCCTATGATGTTTAAATTTTATTTTATTATTAATAGGTTATGTTACTCTTATTTACTATTCATAAGGGTCATATTACTATTCATAAGGGTAGGTTACTATTCAAAAGTGTAGGTTACTATTCACAAAAAATTATTTTTGTTTCATTAAACTCCAGAAACTATCTTGAACATAATCGTGTATGTCGGATTTTTAAAATTCCAAACATAGGGGTGACAAAATTATGTTTAAAGGTCACTTATCACTTAGTAGTTCATTATTTTGTGTTTTTATGACATAGATATAAGAAGGGAATTTTCTATTGAAATACTTTGGGTCGTTACATGTAGACTCCCTCCTGCGGTGATCCACATGTGTACCTCGTATCTCTGGACGATGCCAAAGAATTCTCTGGGTGCTAGCGTGGAGAAGCCTTTGCTTGCATTGTCCGCCTTAGATCATCTTGATCCGATGGAACAGGATATCTCTCGGTCTTGAGAGCGTTCTTGGAGGAAGAGGTTCTTTTGCCCTTGAAAGAATTCTCCAGAATTTTTGTGTCTCACACGGGGGTTGGAAAAGTGTTGAGGTTATGAGGATATTTATAATCAGGTTTGAGGATGTAGAGTTATGACAATAAATAAACGTGTTACGGGTTTTATTTATTTCATTGACTCTTATTTAAAACCCCCATGTCGAATAATTAATTCCTTGAAATGTGCCAACACTGATTATAATAAATATCATTTAAAACAATATTATATCCTCAAAATCCCGACTGGAAAAACTACATGGCGTGTGTTAATAAATACACGGCGTGTACGTGTTTTTCATTGAAAACTACATGGCGTGTACCTTCAATGTACACGGCGTGTATATCTTGTTTTCATTTCCTTCTTCCTCCATCATTAAAACGATTTAGGCTTCCTTGAATAATTATTAAACCATGTATGGGAATAATCTTTATTCTACTTGAGATACTTGAATACACTTACTGTGTGACCCTCTAGGCATCTTTCTCGTTGGCATTAGGCGAGCTTTTATAAAGTCCAAGATTACTGTCTAGCAATGGGTCAAGGCACCCAAGAGAAAGAAGTTGATGATGCATTGACGTATCACCTCATATGAAAGCTTAGTGTGTAATTTAATCCCTTTGTCTCGATATCTCATCAAGTAGGTTTCATGGCAGTGTCATAAACCTATATGCTTGATCCGTCATTCTTTGATTACCTGAAATAAACTCGTCGTTCACACCATGGCCATGGAATTTAATGCGCCAGTTCTATTTCAATCAAAGAGGCGAGATATCAACTTCCATAAATGGAAGGGACAAATCCTTCCTTGACATATCCATTAACAACATGTCACTCTTGATGCACCCAACGTACCCTACTTCCCGCCAACTGTCTGCGTGACGGTTTTCGTCAGTAAATCTAAGTGTGCGATTCATGACATGGGTTAATGATAATCTTCCAGTCTAAGGACAATTACACGCGCTCATAGATAGCAATGTCCGATGACACCAAGACATGTAGAGTTGCTATTGGCGGGACTGTTCTCATAATCTCCCAACTTGGAGATTACCAAGTGCGAACTCCATGAGAGAGAGTCTCGTCTTCTTACGGGTACCCGCACATGACAGTCTGTATACTATGTTTCCTATCATAGTATGTCATCCAACCGTAGAACTTTATTTAAGAATATTGTTATAGCATTTCAAGTTTCTCATCATAGCGGGGATCTTCCATGACCTTATCAATGCAACAAATATTCCGGGACATTATTATATTATAGTTATGCAGAACAACGAACAATATATAATAAGTGAACATTCATGTAATCAAAGTGCAAAACAGTTGGTTCTCAGGACACCAACCCTTACAGTCGGGGTGTTACAATTAATATTTAAAATTAGTTATTTCTATTTATATTACTAATTTTAATAATTTGGTTATAAATCTCTCATTTAAATAATTATACTAATAAAAATGGTGTTTTATAGGAACTCAGTGTTGCGGGTAAGGAAATCTAAGCTGATGATTCATGTGTTGAAATATTAACTTGGTGTATAGTATACATTAAGCATAACTTAGTGTATTTTTAAACTAAATAAATTAATTAAATTAAATTTATTTAAAAAAATAATTAAAAAATGTGGTGTTACACTCTAGACATTGCGCCTTGGAATCCTTATCTGGGAATAGATTATGGTTGATTTATCGAATGTCCTAGGAATGAATCCAAAAGTACCACACAATAAGGATACCAATATTAAGGTAATGAAACTAAATTCACTTCAATTCCCTCATTATCAAATACATGTACTATTTAATAAACTGAAATGAAAAATCATCCTATGAAACATCTACCTTTTTCTACTCCTTGAGAAACAACATCCACCACTAGCATACTACTTCGCACAACTAACTAATAACCAGTGTTACATGATACTATTACCTATCTTAGAGAAGACTAAAGTTGATCTCTATGTCCTATAAATAGTTCTCTATATCTAAATTTGGTACTCTCCCTTCATACATATCCAATACATGACACTGTAACATTCCCAACATCCTCCTCCATGCCTCATCCTCCGCAACTAAATCAATACTATAGTGGTTAACCTAATCACCATGGTACACCACACCAAAATTATTCATGAATCGACAATGAATATTTAGTATCTATATAATAAATAATAGAAAATTATGTTACTGATATCATAGATTCCGTTTAAATATTTGTTAATTAGATTATTTTTAACTCACCAAAATCACCTAAATTAGAACAAAAACTAAATCAAATATAATGCATCTACCTATCCTACTTATCTTCATTATAATATATTACTTAGGGTGTTTATTAAGCATAAGTCCCATCTATCATATCATAGGGGCAATAATAACATATTTTCTAGTACGTCAACATTGTTATATCACACACTAAATTAAACTAGCACTATTTAGGTACTATTCCTATGAAATCCTCACATGTTCTTGTCTTAAATCTATATTATAGTTCAAAACCATAGCTTTTATATAACATTTTGATGAACCCACCCATTTGGAACCCCTCTGTGTCATGTAGTGAGGTTTTGAGTCTCCTCTAATTCCCACCAATAATAGTTCATCGGATAGAGACTAGCACAGAGATTATAAATCATGTATATTGGAGGTATTACCCTCATACATTTCTTGACCACAATAATAAGTACACTAATAAATACCATAAAATAAAATAAAACCAATATCACATAATATATATAGAAATACAATTTGGCTAAAAATTGTAAAATTGGACGATCTCTAAAGGTTGGGAATTAAAACTAATCAATGGGTGTTCATGGATCTCTTATGTCTCACTTCTTATCACCAAGTGTTTGGAAAAATGGACTAAAAATGAATGAATAAAAAGGATCCAACACATTTATACAATGATGGAAACATATATAATCATAATTTGATAGGTTATAATCATGTCGTGATGGGGTTGTCTTGAACTTCCCTTGAACAATTTAGCCATCATATGTCTCCCCTACAAAAATCAATCAACATTCAAAATTAGATAAAATGTTCATAGGGTTGAACCAGAACCTAGAAATATTTTCTATATGATTACTAAATAAAAACTACCAAAAATAAACCTCCATTTCATGGGTCTAGATAGAACTATATGTAACACGAGGAACAACTAAATCCTACCACAAGATCTCTACATCATGAAATCTATGGTTAGAATAGAAAGTTCCCTTTAGGTAAAACGCCACTTACACCCCTTAATATATCATTTCACAACCAAAACTAGTATGATGTGACTAGAGAATTGATTAAGGAAATATTTTATGGTTGATAAAACATATGTAATGGTCATTTATTTAAAAACAAGGTTCCAAATTTTTTTAAAAAATAAACCATCAAATCCATAAATCCACAACACATTCCATTATTTAATAACCAATATTCCTTCCTGAACACCAACCCCCATGGCCCATGCCACATAGATATGACACTGCCTCTTCACTATGGCACACTACCTAAAGAAAAACCCTATATTGTAGTCTTCTATTTTATTTTTGACCCTTAAGGACACATTATGTATCACACTTCAATCTAGACTAATTAATCAAAAACATATCTTCCAAAAATGCCTTCCTAAAACATCTAAAAATATAATCACAAAATGTAACTAGCAAAAATTTTCTAGACTATTATAATATCTCCCCTTTACTGAGTGTTCTAGAATGATTTTTACATTAGGTTTCATAAGTACCCGACCCTAGTACATCATATTCAGAGGATTATTTTTTATAGTAGTACCAAATACAAGGATTGCGTCATAAATGATTGAAGAGATTATAAGTATTGTGAGACCATACACATAAATGATTTTCATATTACTTTAGAAAAAGAAAATAGTATTAAATCTTATTTAAAATTTATTATTTCTTTTAGTGCATCTCTAAATTTATTTATAGATTAATTCTTAGTAATCAAAGGAAACAGAAACAAAATAAGGTGGAGCTCAAGTGCTCGGTAAGGGATTATGTACATCAAATTATATCATTATAGACATGAATATAATGGTAAATTGGATAATAAATAAACAGGACATGCAATCAATATAATGAGGATTAAAGAAATATTCATCGATAACATAGAAATAAATATTAACAATTGAATTTAGGGTAATGAAATGAATAATGATGTATATAATAATCTATACTATCAGGGCCTCGTCCATGAACTAATTATTTCTATAATGGATGTATCTAGGATATCATGATTTCATTTTTTAGGTATACACCAAATACCCAAACCTTTTGTATTATGATAACAACTTATGCATCGAGGGTATATATTATAACAGGACCCACCAATTACTTATTTATGTCCAATTAATGAACCATATAAAAGACATGAATAATAAACTTTCTTTAAAAAATATTCATTTTCAAATAATAACATACAGATAAACATTAATTATACCCATTAAATAAATGGGATAATATAGTCATAATCCATCTGAAGAAAAAATGTTAATGTTAAAAAAATAAATAATATACTTGACTAATTATTCAATAATCATCTATATTAGAATAATAAATATATTAATTTACAGTATTTACCCTATAAATAAATTGAATGTATTTATATATGATCATCCCTCAAAGTAACTCAATATAGATAAAGAGGAATATAATAATGTCAATAATTTCCCAAAAAAATCAACATTCAGAATCTTGGATAATAATGTTCAATAAATTTAATGGATAATAGTATATTTATAAAGAAATTAAATTAGAAGAAACATCATTCCTTTTTATAGTGTAATTTTAGGTAAGACAAAGGTAGTGACTAACCATAACTTTGATATAAGATAATCTTATATAATCCATCAAGATAATGAAGTTTGATGGTTAAAAAGCATTATCAATATATAGACTATGGTTTATACTAATCTTAAAAGGATTTACCCTTTTCAAATAACAAATATAAGTTAGTGTTGAATGGTGATTTACATGTTGAGGGATTTCAATAGAATATACAGATTGAGTTTAACAGTTTTCACAAGTATGAGATTATACTAATGGTAGGAAAAGCCATCATTAAGGTTCATACAATGAAATTGAACTATCCAAATCATATCCCCCATTAGTTTCTAGCTAGGTGTGAAATCTTAGTCCCACTTTTTAGGCACAAAAGTTAATATTGAGTTGAAACTTAAGAATGTTCCTTAAAAAGGTTTTGTAACACCCCCATTATATTCAAAACATAGACAAACTACCATAATTCAAAGGTTTGATTGGTAATCATGTATCAAGAACCACATTGGATCATGGGGAGGGTACCATTAACCTTGAAATATATGTTCAATTCAACCACTATCATAAGGCATTTTTCTTATTGGATGGGTGTAGTTTCATAGGGGAGAAAAACTACGAATATGGGGGAACCAAAACATAAAATTGTGTGACAATTACTAGAACTCATGAATAGATCAACCCTTTCCTAAACTAGTTTAAAAGGGAAAGGCCATTTTGGAATTCATTGGCTACCAATTAGTGGGATATTATTTCACCCAAATGTTTTCTAACACTCCCCTAAGATTAGGAATATGAGCAAACTACCCTAATTTTTGTGTGTGATATGTTAGCAAGTTTCATATCCCACTTTGTCATGTGGGGAGCATCACATGAGTCTATATAGAAAGTAGTGATAAAATCCGTATCAGAATCTCTTCTCCCGCTTAGAAAATTGTAATGAAATAAGGGTAAAAACCCATTCTTGTGGTGGAATAATGGGATTGTGTCATGAGACTTTTGAGACCTCATGGATAGATCCACCATTTTCCAAAAATAAATTGATATTACGAAATCTAAATGGATTAATTACAGAGGCAGGGGTGAATCAATTATCTACTTTTTTTTAAGAATTAGTTAAATTGTCACTCCACCTATTGAACCTATTGTGGTTCTTGATTCACTCGTTATTATCTCACAACATATCCTCGTGTAAAGAAAATTTAAAATGGAGTATAGTTCACTATGTCTAAATGTTTTATTATAAAATCATACTCCTTGATATTTTTTTTAGATTCTCAATATGGATAGTCCCCTATTATATTATTAAATATTACAAAGTGACAGACAACAACGAGTTATATACCCCATTACTTGATCACCCAGTTGACCCCAATTCTATAACCCAGCCACAAAATCTTATTTCATCGTTGGTCAGACACCTCAACCATCCTTATCATCATCCTCTTACTGGACTAGTAATACCCCCTATCATAAATCCTTTTTAGTAATTGGTTATATTCCAATGTTATAAGATCTTCTTTACTGTTGATCAAGGACTGGAATTCTAAACCATTTCATCATTGTGATATTCAACCATGAGCATGAGTTATCATTATTAAAATTAAATCATGTTTTTAAAATAATGTTCCATGTTTCAAATCAATAAATTCCTTGTTAAGAAATAAAATTATAGTAAACAGATGGACTAATTTGGTTATTCTGAACTGTTATAAGTTATATCTTTTTAGATTTAATAGAATATTAAATAATCATAACTATTGATAATATATCTACAGTACAGTGATTGTTATTATTAGTATATTTTAAGGGTTATAATAAATCAAATTGATATAGATAAAAGAATTGATTTCCTGTAGAAGTAGGATCAAACACTACGAATCCCATTTATCAGAGATTGTAATAGAGATGGAATCATTGTGCATCACACATGACCATTCCAAAACCGAGATTCACTAAATAAATAATTAGAAAAAAAATTAAAGGGAGAAGTACAAGCTTTTTGAGAGCATGACTCAATCCTTGTTCATTGAACCACCCCAAGAAAGTGTCATCGTCACACACCATACCATTAGGGTATACAATAGTGTAATAATGGATTATGTGTCTAGACCCTAAAATATAATTTTTTTTATTTTATACTTAATTATATAATTATTGTATTATTCTTTTTTTCTTTTTATTTTTAAAATTATTAAATATTGAGTTTGATAAAAATATTTTTTTTATACGATAAAACAAATATTGTTTTTTTGGGATATTTATAGTTTCAATAATGAACATTGTTTCTGATAAATTGAAGAATTTTTTAATTAAATTTTATTTAAATAAAAAATTATTATAAATTAAATATTATATAAATATAGATGATATTGTAATTTTATAATGTGAAATGTAATTTTTTTAAGGGTAAAAAATTTTCATCATTGTATAAAACCCCATATTTTTCAACTAATGGATTTTTTTATTTTAAAGTGTAAATTTTCCAATTTGTGAATTATTATGATAAATAAACTGTTAATTTTTAAATCACCATTTCAAAATTATCCAACGGTGAATATTTCATAATATTCTGAGAAAACCAAATTTTTGGGAAAAAATTAAATACGGTATAAATATGCTATATGCTGTATATATTTGGATATCATAAAATCCCCAAAATGATGTAATAATGGAAATAAAGATTATAAATGACCAATAATATGTTTATACTTTAAAATAATTTCTTTTTAAATTTATTTTATTCATTTTATTTTCCCTTAATGAATCTTACAAAACAAATATTTTATTTTACGGTTTTAAAATAAATTCTTTATAAACAAGACTCACCTAAACATCATCAAGATTATTATTTAAATTATTTCAGTTCTTATCGTTAAAAAATAATGAAACCCACTCTACTTTGGTAGAAACCATGGTCATAAACAATTCTATGGTTTTTATTTTTCATTTATTTTTCATATAGAGTCCAAAACCAATGAATTGAAATTATTAAATAATTTCCCTCTCTTTTTCAACAAAAACAAACAAAACCTAAAATTAATCTTAATTTTAAAAAAAAATTAACATAAAATTTTAATTAATTTTCCTATCTATAGAAATCCAAAGGTTCCCCCAAGCTCTTTTAAATCTCCTCTTAGGCTTTTATAATCACCTTCGGAAGGCAAGGGATCCTCTCCTTCTCCTCTTTATTCATGCACTTCCTTTTTTTGTTTTAGAAAAATTAACATATTAGCCCTTATTATAAATAAAACAAAGATTTACATCAAGAGGAAAGAAGGGATTTCATATTTTTCTTTTTTTAATAGGTAAGAGGTCAAGATAAAGTGAATCTGCATGAATGTAATCATCTTGCACCACACCTTTGTTTGAAAGCATATTAGAGAGAGTGTTAACTTCATGATAGATATGTGTGATTATGTAGTTCATCATAGATAGATTGTTCATGTAGTGATATCCTCTAGTAGTGATGTTCCATTATAGATGAGTGATACCAAGCCTCACCACCTAGAAAATCTTGGTTGGGTGACATTCAAACCAGAACTCATTTCAATTCCTCTGCTTAGCCACATGGGAACCAATGATAAAATCAATCATTTCCACTTTAAGTATTGTTCAAAGCCTTCATGTTCAATGAATTAAATCTATTACACCTATATTATGATCCCTGGTGACACCCCTAATCCCCATGGACCAGGATTACATTTGGAGGAACCATCTGTATTGTATTTTTTCCATCCCACAAATTGGATACACCATAATACTTTAATCAAGCTGTGAATGGGAGGACAGTTACCTGGAATGTTGAAGTGCTTTAGAAATACGAAGTCCCTTATCATGTTATTTCAGTATCCTTTTTTCAATTGGTTAGCATTCGGATAGCCGATGTGCTCTCTAGAATAGAATATTGTAAAATTAAAGGAGTGTGATTGTAACACCTCGAGCTTCCACGGTATGCTTCTCTTTGAATAATACAGTAGCGTGTGTTGTATGCAACTTCGAGTTCTAACACACCACAACCAATCAAACTAACCGTTATGAATAGTAATACCCACTTTTTAAAATTTTATAAATTTTATTTTTCAAAATGGACATAATTTTTGGATTCTAAATATCGAAATTAGCTTAGTGTGAATTTTTGGTATTTTTCTGAAAACATTCAATTTTTGATGAATAGTGAAAAACACTGAGTTATAGTTTAAAACAGAATTCTTATTTAAATAATTATTTATTTTATTTAAATTAATTTCAGGTAAAAATAGATACATAATACCTATATAATTTCAATTTAATTCATTGAAGTCAGTTTATAATAATTTTAGATATATAAAAATTTTATTGAACTTTCCACCGTCTTTTACCCACCTCCTAGGACAATTTTCCCATTCACATAAAACTTAATTTTAAAGCTTATGTGAGTGGAATTTCAAAAATACGGGAGCCTCGGTTGATATCAGTAAGTAAAATATTTTTCAATAAAATAAAAATAATTTTTGGTGAATAGTAACTTTTTACTTTTATTTACCACAGTTAAAAGTAAATAGGGTAATTAAGGGTCAAAATGATATTATTATTACCCTAACACTTGTCCTAATTCTATTGGATAAGTAAAATTCAACCACAAACAACCTTAGGAATAAAATATGAACCTCTTTGGTCCACATGGATTAGATTTGGCACTTATTATTATTTAATTCAAAGAAGAGTTAAAAGAGTTAAAATCTAAGTTTAATAACAAAAACATTTTTAATATAGAGTTAACCATAAGATAAATTCGACTATAAATATTCATTAGAAAGATAAATATATTTCATAAATAATGGAATTTGATGTATAATTTTTATATCTTAAATAATTAAATTTATTTATGACACAATGATGATGAAGTAGTTACCGTATTAAAGAAAGATTAAAATAAGTGATATTATAAATATCAAAATAAATGTAATTTGAAACTTTTTATGAATTAAACTAATTTAATAGGTTAATATGACATATTAGGGTTGGATAGATGATTTTTGTTTTTGAAGTGATAATTCAGTTATGAATTTAGAAAAAACAAAATACCAAATAGTGTAAAAATTGACATAAATGAGTTTTTAAAAAAAATATTATATTATTAATTAATATTCTATTACTAAAAATCTGAGGTTCGTCCAAAGGACATATATAATGATTAGTGTATCATTAATGAACCACTTGGGGTTATCTTGGAGGTATATATTAAGTTTATTAACCATATAATATAAAAATACAAAGAGACGTGGTAAATGTCAAACTATCTAACTAAAAGTTAAATCTAAAAGATAAATTTCATATAGTGACCCAAACCTATCTAAAACCTATTGGTTGAGTTTTTTTAGACCCATACCCACCTTAGATTTTAAATAATCCATTTTGGAGCCATTATAAAATGAAAATGATTTTATTATAAAATAATATTTCTATCTTTTCCTAACGTGGCCCTCACCCCTCTTTTAAAAGGGCACTCCCCCTTCTCTCTAATTCACACCTTCTAAGCCACTTGGATCATCCAAACCCTGCCCAAATACCCTATAAACTATCTTCCCTTAATCCTAGAGGCCTTACATTATTCATAAATGAAACCTAAGGAGCCCTTTTGATCAAATCAAAAGGAATAACCCGAAGAAGAGATAAATATCTCACCACCTCTTTCAAGTTCCATTCTTCTTCCACTTAATTTTTCTTTGTTGTTTCCATTATAAAATATTATCTCCAGTATATTATATATATTTTAATGTTATTGTAAATATGGTACAACCAAATTCATTATCATATCCATCCTTTTAATGACATGTCACTATAAGTGCGTACGTACGACTTACTGTCTCCATGTCGTGGTGTAATTGTTATTCAATACATTATTATTTGGATGTCTATAATAATGATGTTTAATTGATGTAAATAATAAATATAAAATGATAATTATTTTTTATATATGATATATCATCCAATTATATATTATTTTAATATCAGAAGAATGATATTGTCACTCGTGCGTACGTACGGATTACCGTCTCCATGAACGCGATGAGATTCATTCCCTTTCATATCCATTCAAGACTAACAATCATTAGATGATTAAAAATAATTTTTAAATACTCTCTATCATTCTGGATATTAATAATATACATCCCATCCATAACAAATATGACTCACATAGCAATGAATATAAAGGAAAACAAATCCGTTAACACCCAAAACAACGATAATACTAAGATATTATTAACAAAGCAATGTTAAAAGATCATATATGATATCATATTAATGTATATGATTCTTGTATAATTTAATAACAATTATTTAACTATTATACAGGAGGTTAACCTACCCTAGACCATGGAAAAGTACAAGGTAAGGGTTAATTCTACAATCTCTTCCTTATCCAAGGTTGTTTATAGGTAATTATCTACTGTGACCTCTTTATCATCAACATCCATGTTTCTTAAAAATGTATTTCAAAACATTCTTACTATTTTATAGACTATGGGTTAAAGTGATTTATACCCTTATTTTAATTTTATAAGATGTTTATAAAGGAATCATTGTGTCGTTTTCCAAACAAGGTCCTTTATAACCTTTTCGACAAAATTAAGGTAAGAATGACTTTTTTTTAACTTATACGGTGGGTGCGGCTATTTTTCGCCTTTACAACAGCGTTGAAGATTCCCTTACAAGATTATAATAATATTTTCCAAATAAATGTTTCCATAAATGATTTCATACTATAAAGTGATATTTCTCTAAAAAAAGGTTTTGATTCCATCTATATCAACATCCTTTGAAGGATTTTAAGGTATTTGAAGTTGATTTATAATGTTAAAAAACTTCCATATTGTATTGAAGGTTTTGTGATATGTTTTACTATAGATGTCTTATTTTTACACCATTCGTGGTTTATGGACAATGTATTGACATTTTGTATTCTAGTTTTAATATGAATGTTTATGTTATGTTTAAACTTTTGAAATGAGGAATGCATTGGACTTTGTAAGTGATGGGTGGAGCCCGCTATAGCTCCTCGATGCATCAGTAGGTCTCATGAGACAAACTAGTGTCTTGGAACAAGGCCTTGAAAAATATTATTCATAGTCTTGGCACAAGGCCTTGACTATGTGGTTATGAAGTCTGGAATTATGCATTCCATCATTATAAAAGTGGCTATTGATATTGCATGTGATTATTAGACTAGTATAATATCCATGTGAGTAAGTAAATGGAATTATTTTGATATATATTTTCCATATTATGATTGTGTTTTGTTGAAAAGGATTTTTTTAGTTTTATACATTGCCTTAAATGTTTATGCTTATTTATGAAAGCTTCTGCTATATTGTTAACCTTACTGAGCATCTGAGCTCACCCCTTTCTATGTTTTATTTTTCCCAGGATGCAAAAAAGTAGATTATGAATAACCTGCAGGGATTGTCTATGGGATCTTAGTGTTTTCCATGGAAATAATGTTGTTGTAGATTTCCATTTTATGATGTGATTTAAACCTTATAAATGTATCTAGTACTTCCAATTCTACAAAACTAATCGGTCCTTCGAGACTTGATATTTTGTGATCATGCCAATGTTATGTAATAATGCACCAACTCTGGGCTTTTGGGGTCGAGGTGTTATAGTGATCTTGTATAATTTTGTTTTTACCTCACCAAAACAAATGAAGAAACTTAGCACATGCAACATCGAATGTATTTTTGAGTTTCCTAGATAGAGATATTTTCTACACTATAAGGAGCATGTTTTCAATTCTCTATACATATATGTCATTAAGGCTGAACTAGTAAAATAATTATTTCAAAAAGGCCTATTTTGTGGAGTAGGTGTGTAACACCCCAATATTTTATAGTAATTTATTTTCTTTAAAGGAATTCAACAGCTTGCGCTACACAAAACAACGAGTTTGAGCACACCACGACTTTCCAAATAAGCCGTTCAAAAAGCAGTTATGAATATTATTAATAGTATTTTGAATTTTATATACTTATTATAATTTTAAAATTCATATTATGTGTTTCTTAGACATTATATAAGAAAAAATTCAATTTTTCAGATAAAGGAAGTATTTTTCAAAAAAAATGCAATGTTACCGCCTTTTAATGAATAACCCTTTTTAAATCAAATATTTAACACTTTTATATATTCAATTTGACAAAATAAATGTCTTATTTAGAATAGATACATGAGAATTTAGTTTTGATAAACGTTTTTTGTTTTTCTGATAACTTTCATATTTTGGTTAATACTGAAAAAATACTAAATTTTAATTGAAAGAAGCTGTTTTAATAAAAAAAATTATTGTGTTAAATTATAAATTTGAATGTTTTTGAAGTATAATTAGATTATATTTTTATAATTATCACAATTTAGTTCATTATATGTAATTTCACTGTTAAATTGGACCTAACTACATGTCAATCTTTTGATAGTTTTTACAATTTAAAAACCCTCTTTATGGTTTTGATAACAGGAATTAATTTTGAATTAATTAATTCATCTTCCATGTATTTAATTTGGTAAATTGAAATACTTTTTCGAATTCAAAATATCAAAATTATCTTCGGGTGATTTTTTGGTATTTTTCTGAAAACATTCAATTTTTTATTAATATTGAAAAAATATTGCGTTATTGTTTAAAACTGACATTTTATTTAAATAATTAATTATTTTATTTCAAATTATTTTAAGTGAAAATAGATAAATAATATCTCTATAATTTAAATATAATTAATTGGATTCATTTTATAATAAAAATAGATGTATAAAACCTTATTGAACTTTTTAACATCTTTTCCCAACTTCTAGAAACGTTAGCAATTTTGCAAAAAAAAATTATTTTACCACTTATGTGATATTAATTTTAAAAATATTAGAGATACGGCTTACATTAGTAAGTATAATTTAGTTCAATAAGATGAAAATAATTTTTGGGGAATAGTAACTTTTGAATTTTATTTACCACGGTTAAAAGTTAATAGGGTAATTAATGAAACAAATGATATTATAATTACCCTAACACATATCTTAATTCTATTGGATAAGTGTATTTAGACCAAAATCAACCTTAGTAATAAAATATGATCCTTTTGATCCACTCGAATTGGAATATGACATTTATTATTATTTTATTTGAAGAATAGTTAAAAGTGTAAAATTCAAAGTTTAATAACTAGCCCATTTTTAGTATAGGGATATACATAAGATAAATTCGACTATAAATATTAATTATAAAGATTAAACTATTTCCAACATCATTATATTTTATTTATAAATTTTTGACATTAAATAATGATATTTATTTATGACACAATAATGACACAGTAATTACCTAATTAATGAAAGATTAACATAATTGATATAATATATATTTAAATAAAAGAAAATTGAGACTTTTTTGCATTAAAAGGATTTTAAAGGTTAATAAGACATTTTAGAGTTGATTTAATGATTTTTTTTTGAATAAATCAAGTTTATATGACTTTAACAAAAATAAAATACTAAATAGTGTCAAAATTGCCTTAATTGAGTTTTTAAAACAAATACTATTTTATTAAATTATATAATAGTCCTAAAAAATAAGGATCAGCAAAAGGACCTATATAATAGTAGATATTTTATTAATGAACCACTAGGGGTTCACTTAGTATTTTATAGTAATATTATTAACCATATAATATAAAAATACAAGATGACATGGAAATTGTCAAACTATTTAACTAAGAGTAAAATCTAAAAGATAAGGTTAATATGAGGACCTAAACCAATATAAAACCTATTGGTTGAGATTTTTACGACCCATACCCACTTTAGATTCAAAATACATCCATTTAGAGCCATTAGAAACTGAAAATTAATTAATAATAAAATAATATTTCCAGCTTTTCGTAAAGTCACCCTCACCTCTCTTATTAAAGGGCTCTTCCCTTATCTTAATTTCACACATCCAAATCCATTTGGCTCGGCCCACCCCTAACAAAATATTATCCCAAATACCCTTAATTCATACTAGAGGCCTTAATTTGATCATAAATCCAAGCTAAAGATCCCTTCTGATCAAATCAATATGAAGCACCTGAAGAAAAGGTAATAATTTCATCACCAATTTCAAAGTTATTTTCTTCTTCCACTTCATATTTATTTTTTGTTTCCATAACAAAATAATAAATACAGTAACTTATACATAATTTTATGTTATTGACAATATGGTACAACCATATTAATTATTCTATCCATCCTATAAATGACAAAGTCACCATACATGTGTACGTACAGCTCACCGTCTCCATCTCGTGGTGTAGTTGTTATTCCACACTTCATTATTTTTATGGGTATAATAATGATGTATAATTTATGTAAATAATAAATATAATATGTTTATTATTATTTATATATTATCTAACATCCAATTGTATATGATTTATCCTTTAATATAATGATATTGTCACTCATACGTACGTACAGATTACTGTCTCTACGAATGCGATGAGATTCTTTCCCCATCGTAACCATTCAAGGATAATTATCATTTTATGATTAAAAATAATTTTTAGGAACTAAATATAATTCTAGATATTAATAAAATATATATTATCCATAACAAACATGTCTTACATAATAAAACATATAAATGAAACGAATCAGTTAACTCCTGAAACAATGATACTACTAAAATATTATTAATAAAGCTATATTAGAAGATCATATATGATATCATATTTATGTATGTGGTTATTGTATAATTTTATAACATTTATTTAAATATCATAAATTTTATTAATGTACCCTCGACAAAGTAAAGGTACAAGGTAAGGGGTCTTCATCTCACTTTTATTACCATGAGATTCATGCAATATTTGCCACTATTTAATTTTTGTGTAGCGTATGTACTACCCATGGTTGTATTATTTGCGTAATATACCTTAATTTATGGGTATTTACATCATCATTGTATGATTTTTCTTTCATGTAGTGTATGTTTCGTAAGTTACCAAATCGGTAAGGGAACTTTTAATTTCAATTTCATCTCATTGGGTTTTACGCGCATTTCATAGATTATTTCACTACAAGATTATGTGTGAAATCACTATTTATTTATTTATGTAGTAATTTCTACTCCAATTTATGTGGATAAACTTTTTATACACATAATCACTCCATTGATAAATTCTCAAGTCATTGATATGAACTTGATAAGGGTAATCTTAACTCAATATCCATTCATTGAGTTAAATATCCTAGTCATTGGTTTTGTTTTTACAAGAACATTTGGGAATGTACTCTGATTGATTTACACTGAATATCTAATAATATAGAGTGTTTTTATAATTTTCACACATAATTATTTCATTGATTTATCCTTAATCAATGGATACATTGTTTATAAGGGATTTTGTCTCAATTTACATTCCATTGAGACTTCTTTGTTGTTATGCGCCAATTCACTTTTATATAGTGTGTATACTTTCCTTTGACAAATCATATCATGAATCCATTTATTATCACTATATTGTAATGTTTTTATTAATTTTATTCCTCAATTATTTGTATTCAAGTGTCTCTCATTTGGTTAGGAGCTCTTTGACTAAAATATCATTTTAACGATTTATTCTTCTAAATATTTCCCATTGATGTCCATGTTTTAATAATGGTTTTAAGGATTTATTTATATGGACATTAATGTTTTAAAATTAAAATTCATTTTGAAAGTTTCAAAGTGGTATGGGACACTTTGACTTGACAATCTATTTTTAACAGCTTCTTGATAAATAGTGATACTTTTAAATGTTTTCAAGAAAAAGTGGATATTTCTCTCAAATAGTTTTACTGATTATTTTCATCTATGTAAGTATCCTTAATTATTATTTGTTGAGGATGATTTATTATAATACAATCTTCCATATTGTATTTAATAAGTTATTTTGACTGAGGATGTTCTATTATTATACAATTCATGGTTTGTGGTTAAAATATTCCCATTTTGTATGCTAGTTTTAATATGAATGTTTAGATTATGTTTCAACCTTTTCATATGAGAAATGAATTGGACTTAGTAAGTGACGGGTGGAGCCTACTATAGCACCTCGATGCATCGGTAGGTCTCATGAGACAAACAACTATCTTGGAACAAGGCCTTGAAAAAAATTTATTTATAGTCTTGGAATGAGGCCTTGACTATGTGGTTATGATGTCCAGTATTATGAATTCCATCATTATGAAATTATCTATTGATATTACATGTGATTATTAGACTAGTTGAATATCCATGTGAATAAGTAAATGTAATTATTTGATTTATATTTTCTATATTATTCTGAATTTTATGTTTAAAAGTCATGTGTTTTAGTATTATACATTACCTTAAATGTTTATGACTGTTTTTACATGGGAATACCCTAGTGTGTCCTTTGTGAACCCTCCACACAGAGAAACCCCCCTCCCCCACGAAGGGGTAGTACTTGAAGGTAGCTCCCCATATGGGGAAGGAGTCATTGCCAGCTGAGATGGAAGAGCGTCCCAGAGGGTAACGGCCCGACAGCGATGGTTCATCACAGCAATCTGTCAGCAATGGGTCTTAAATGTTTATGATTATTTATGATAGTTTCTGCTATATTGTTATCCTTACTAAGCATCTGAGCTCACCCATTTCTTATGTTTTATTTTTTCCCAGATGTGAAGAAGTAAATTATGACTGACCTGTAGAAATAGGCTAAGGGATATAAGAGTGTTCGGAGGAGACACAATATTGTTTTTTTAGTTAATAATGTAATGTAAAACTTATGTATGTATCCAGTACTTCCAAGGGTACTAAATGCATCGGTCATTAAGGACTTGATCTATTCTAATCATGTCAATGTTTTTAATAATTCACCGACTCTGGGTAACTAGGGTTGGGGAATTACTGTTGGTATCAGAGGAAGTTTAGTCAACCCTTGGACACTAGATTTAGATAAACTCTGATTAGAAGATGTTACCCTTAGATAGAATTTAAGGATTATTATAGAATAACATCCAAAAAAAATTAAATTAAGTATTAAGTGGGTTTTCCAAGCAACACATCCCTATCTATATTTTCTCAGGTAGAGGCGGCTCTGGCACAAATGTACCTTGGAGTGAAAACTACAACAAGGAGTTTTGGGCTTGACCTGGAGTATCCTGGTACATGATAATGGTCCTTACTACACTCTTTGTTACGAAACTCTCAGGGGATATGCTTAAGATAATCCATATTTTCTTTACAAACCAATTTAAAGCATTTTAATATAAAATGAGAATAAATAACATTGGTAAAACATAAGGTGTCTTAGATTGAAACTAAGGTATCATGATATTCTCTAAATGATTTTATGAATATTGTTACTTATGCTCTGCTTTCTAGTTTTAGTCAAAGGATGGATTCCAAGTAATTCAAAGTAACATTGATCATGATGTACAAGTTGGGAACGGTGGTGGAAATGAGCAAAAAAAATGGAATGTTGATAGGCATAAAAGATATCATGTTCATGCCGAATCAATTTTCCAAAAATATGATCAATATCATAAACTATAACCGACTTCCGAACTCAACAAAGAAGAGAAAGGCAGATAATGATAAGAGCTCGAGCTGTTGAGACCATGGAGAAACAAAAGCTCATTTTCCATCATATAGGAAATGTGGAATAAGAAACCTAGGAAAGTGTATCAATGGAATAAAGAAATTCTTTATATGTGGGAAAGAAGGACATAAAATAAAGAATTGTTAAGGAAAAATTAATATTACTATGGAAGAAAATAAAATTGATCCTAAGAATAAATTTATAGTAATTTTCCATAAATATATGGGACCTGGGCATTAACCGAGTCAATATACTATTCTATAGGATAACCTTTAAGTCAAGGAAGAAGCTATGTGGAAATAAATGGATGGAGAAATTCTTAATATTATTAATGCTCTTTTTTGTTAGGAATACATTGTAAGACTTTTATCTAATATGTGTAACCCTACAGTTGTTTATGTGAAAATGTTATTTGAGTTCAAACTATCTTTTCTTTGGTGGATATATTTATAAAGGACCATTTGGGTTTATTTGATCCTTGAAATTGAGTCAATTACAGGTTATTACTTTTTGGGAAGAAAATACAAGGTATGAGATAACATTTTTGGTTAAAATATGTTATGGTTATTTTTTAGGATTTTATCTCATTCAGGGGAATGTTATAAAATTATATAGTTTTGGGAAAAAGACAACACACAGACATTGTGACAACCCGTTGCGTCGGACAAAGCTGAGGGAATCAAACCCACAACCGGAGTGCGACTAAGATTTATCACCTACCAGTGGACTATGTGAAGTCCCTAGTTTGTATGACTAATTCATTTTAGTTAAATGATTTTATGGATCAAGAATATTTTGATTTTGGGAACTTATGATTTGTCCTTAGAATAGGAAAATGATTTGGTGATTAAGTGATAAATGTTATTTTGGAAGATATTCTCTCTTTTGGGTTATTTATGGAAATGATTAACCTATCATAGAGAAAATGTGATTAGGTTAATTACTTTTAAGTATGTTTCTTTAAGGGTATTACATTTTATTTGGAGATAAATGTTACGATTTATCATCCAAGACTGCGTGATCAAATCCTTCTAAATTTTGGTTTTCATACATAGTTTGGATTATTTTGAAGAATTTTACGGACAATTTTGTTTGAATTGTCTTCGTTGAACTTTAGGTATTGTCTGTTTGATTTTGGAGATTAAGAGTAGTATTTCAATATATAAAAGATTAACCTTTTTTGTGATAATTTGATCTTGTGATAACCATTTTAGTTTTGATTAATTTATAAAGACCAGGGAAATATATAGTTCATCTTATCAGGATTATGTGATTCTCTAGAAGTTGGTTCTAGCACATCAGGTGTGACCAAGTCATCATGAATACTCTTTGTTTTGAATAAAAGATGAGTTAGTGGTAGAAATTTTTTAAATAATGAAACTCTACCTGAAAAGTAATTATATCTCTTTATGTTCTTAGTCAATCTCATATATAAATTCCTCAACTTTATGAAATGTAACTTAAAACAAAAAAACGTTTTTTTTTACTTTTCCTACTGGGAAACTAATGACGGTTTAACCAATCACTACTTTGTGGTTTTCTTGTTGTTAACTTTCTTCTAATCATGTTTTCTATCACTCTCCATCAGAACTTGAAACTTATTTTATCTTCTATATCCATTTTTTTCTACATGGAATCCTAGTATTGGTTATCTCGGGTGACCTTTGTACTTATATTTATTTCTTTTAAAGTGATAGCTTTGTGGACACTTTTTCTGATGTGACACTTACAATGAAGTTCCCAAGACCAATTTTAAAATTGTGAGGACTCAATTTCCAAAATCAGAGAAGAATGTAACACCCCATGATTTAATAGTAAGTTATTTTCTTTAAAGTAATTCTATAGCTTGCACAACATACAACACTGAGTTCGAGCACACCACGAATTACCAAACTAGTCGTCCAAAAAGCAGTTATGAATAGTTTTAACTGACTTTAGAACTTTATATACTCTGAATAATTTAAACATCCATATTATGTGTTTCTCAGACATTATTTAAGAACGAATTCAATTATTTTGATAATGGAAGAATTTTTTAAATAATGCAATTTTACCACATTTTAATGGAGAACCCTTTTTAAATCCAATATTTGACACTTTTATATATTCAATTTGATAAAATAGACTAATTATTTGGAATATAGACATACAAATTTATTTTTAATAATTTTTTTTCAGATAACTTTAATATTATGGTGAATAGTGAAAAAATACTAAATTTTAATTGAAAACAACTTCTTTAATCGAAATAATTTATAGTGTTAAATTATACATTTGAAGGTTTTGTAAATATAATTAGATTATATTTTTATCATTTAATATGGTGTAGGTCAATATAAGTAATATCACATTTAAATTGGTCAAAAACACATGTCAATCTTTTGATAGTATTTACTTTTTAAAAATCTGCTTTACGATTTTGAGAACGGGAATTAATTTTAAATTAATTAATGCAACTTATATGTTTCTAATTTTGTAAAATAGAAATTATTTTTGAATTTAGAATATCAAAATTATCTTGGGGTAATTTTTTGGCATATTTTTTGAAAACATTGAATTTTTTATGAATAGTGAAAAACACTACGTTATTGTTTAAAACCAACTTTATATATAAATAATTATTTATTTTATTTGAATTTATTTTAAGTCAAAATAGATACATAATACCTATATAATTTAAATGTAATTCATTTGATTCATTTTATAATAAAATTATATGTATAAAAGTTTATTGAACTTTTTAACGTCTTTTACCAACCTTCTAGGCATGTTAGCAAATTTGCATAAAATGTAATATTACTGCTTCTGTGATTTGAGTTTAAAAAATTAGAAAGACATGGTTGACATAATTAAGTTAAATGTAGTTCAATAAGATGAAAATAATTTTTTCAGAATAGTAACTTTTGGATTTTATTTACCATGTTTGAAAGTAAATAGGGTAATTAATGGTAAGAATGATATTATAATTACCCTAACAAATGTCCAAATTATATTGGATAAGTTTATTTAGACCAAAATAATCCTTAGTAATAAAATATGATCCTGTCAATCCACATGGATTAGATTAGGACATTTATTATTATTTTATTTAAAGAATAGTTATATTGTAAAATTCCAAGTTTAATAACAAAACCATTTTTAATATAGGGTTATACATAAGATATTCTACTATTAATATTTCATAGAAATATAAAATTATTTCCTAAATCATGATATTTTATATATAATTTTTAGACATTAAATAATTAAATTTACTTAAGACACAATGGTGATGGAGTAATTACTTAATTAATGAAAGATTAAACTAATTGGTATTATAAATATTAAAATAAATGTAAATGGAGAATTTTGATGCATTCTAAGAATTTTCTAGGCTAATATGAAATTTTAGTGTTGATTTGATTATTTTTTTTGGATGTAATAAAGTTTATATGACTTTAACAAAAACCAAATTCTAAAGAGAGTCAAAATTTACACAATTAAGTTTTTAAAACAAATACTATTTTATTAAATTATAAAATAGTTATAAAAATATAAGGTTTAGAAAAAGGACATATATAATGATATATATGTTATTAATGAACCACTTGGGGTTCTCCTGGCATTTTATTGTAAGTTTATTAACCATATAATATAAAAGTATAGGGAGATAAGGTAAATGTCAAACTATTTAACTAAGAGTTAAATCTAAAAGATAAGGTTAATATGGTGACCTAAACCTGTATAAAACCTAATAGTTAAGAGTTTTTCAACCCATAACCACATTATCTTTGAAATAAAATCATTTGGAGCCATTATAAATCTAACATTAATTTATAATAAAATAATACTTTCAAGATTTTCCTAAAGTGACCCTCAACACTCTTATAAAAGGGCACTTCCCCTTCACTTAATTTTGCACCTCCAAAGCCATCTGGATTGACCAAACCCAACCCAAATATCCTCTCAACTACACTCACTTCATCCTAGAGGTATTACATTGATCATAAATACAACCTAATTATCCCTTTTGATCAAATAAAATGGAAGCACCTGAAGAAGAGATAGTAATTTCATCAACTCTTTCAAAGTTATCTTCTTCTTCAACTTCCTCTTTATTTGTTGTTTCTCTTACAAAGTAATAACTCCAGTACATTATACATACTATGATTTTATTATAAATATGGTATAACCATATTCATTATTCTATCCATCTTATGAATGAAAAAGTCACCATACGTGTGTACGTACGGCTTACAGTCTCCACATCGTGGTGTAGTTGTTATTCAACAGTTCATTATTTGGATGGTTACAATAAAAATTTATGATTGATGTAAATAATAAATATAAAATGTTAATTATTCTTTATAAATGATATAGCAAAAATTTATATATGATTTAGATTTCAATTGAATGATATTGTCACTTGTGCGTACGTAAGGATTACCGTCTCCACGAACGCGATGAGATTCATTCCCCGTCGTAACCATTCAAGGATAATTTTAATTTTATGATTAAAAATAATTTTTAATAACTAAATATAATTCTGGATATTAATTAAATACATCCTATCCATTACAAACATGACTTACATAACAAAACATATAAATGAAAATGAATCAGTTAACACCCAAAACAATGATACTACTAAAATATTATTAACAAATCAATATTAGAAGATCATATATGATATCATATTTATGTATGTGGTTATTTTATAATTTAATAACAATTATTTAACTATTATACAGAAGTTTAACGTACCCTTGACTACAGAAAAGTACATGTTAATGTGTTTTCATCTCACTTTTATTCCCGTGAGATTCATGCTATATTTGCCACTATTTATTTTTTGTGTGGTGTATGTACTTCCCATGGTTGTATTTTTTGTGTAATATACATTAATTTATAGGTATTTACATATTCATTTTAAGATCCTTCTTTCATGGAGTGTGTTTTTCGTATGTTACCAAATCTGTGAGGGAACTTCAAATTTCAATTTCAACTCATTAGGTTTTACACACACTTCATTGTTTATTTTACTAAACGATTATGTGTGAAATCACTATTTATTTATTTATATAGTAATTTACACTCCCATTTGTGTGGATATACTTTTGATACACATAATCACTCCATTGATAAATTCTCAAGTCATTGATATGAACTTGATCAGGGTAATCTTAACTCAATATGCATTCATTGAGTTAAACATCCAAGTCATGGGTTTTCATTTTACAAGAATATATGTGAATATACTCTAATTGATTTACAATTTATATCCAATCATATTTAGTGTATTTATAATATTCACACATAATTATGTGATTTATTTATCCTTAATCTATGGATAGAGTATTTAAAATGGATTACGTCTCAATTTACATTCCTTAGAGACTTCTTTGTTGTTATGCACCAATTCACTTTTATATGGTGTGTATACTATCCTTTGACATATTATATCATGAATCCCTTTTTATCATGATATTATAATGTTTTGATTAATTTTATTCCTCATTTATTTGTATTCAAGTGTCTCTCATTTGCTTAGGAACTCTTTGACTAAAATATCATTTTAAATTTTTATTCTTCTAAATCTTTCTCATTAATGTCCATGTTTTAAAAATGGTTTTAAGGATTTATTTATATTCAAATTAATGTTTTAAAATTAAAATTCCTTTTTAATGTTTCAAAGTTGTATGGGACAATTTGATTGGAAAATTTATTTTTAACATCATCTTGATAAACAGTTATACTTTTAAACGTTTTCAAGAAAAAGTGGATATTTCCCTCAAATAGTTTTATAGATTACTTACATCTATGTCAATATCCTTCATTATTATTTATTGAGGTTGATTTGAAATAATACAATATTCTATATTGTATTTAATGAGTTATGTTTGACAGTGGATGTTCTATTTTTATACCATTCATGTTTTGTGGTTAAAATGTTGAAATTTTGTTTTCTAGTTTTAATATGAATGTTTAGATCATGTTTTAAACTTTTCATATGAGGAATGCATTGGACTAAGTAAGTGATGGGTGGAGCCTACTATAGATCCTCTATGCATCGGTAGGTCCCATGAGACAAACTAGTGTCTTTGAACAAGGCCTTGACAAAATTTTATTTGGAGTCTTTGCACGAGGCCTTGACTATGTGTTTCTGATGTCCAACACTCTGTATTCCATCATTATGAAATTAGCTATTGATATTACATGTGATTATTTGACTAGTATAATTTAAATGAGAACAATTAAATGGAATTATTTGATTTATATTTGTTATATAATGCTAAAGTTTATGTTTAAAAGGCTTATGTTTTATTCTTATAAATTCCCTTAAACGTTTATTATTATTTGTGATAGTTTTTTCTATATTTTTTTACTTACTGATAATCTGAGCTCACCCCTTTCTTATGTTTTATTTTTTCCAGGATGTGAAGAAGTCAATTATTACTGACCTATGGGAATAGGCTAAGGGATATAAGAGTGTTCACAGGAGACACAATGTTATAGTTTTCCATTTGATAATTGTATATATAACTTATGTATGTATCTAGTACATCCAAGGCTACTAAACTAATAGGTATTTCGGGAATTGATCTATTGTGATCAGGACAATGTTATGTAATAATGAACCAACTCAGGGTAACTAGGGCTAGGATGTTATAATGAGAGGAAAATGTGGTCTATTTAATCCCTATGATGATGGCATAAGAAACATATATATCATTGAGAAATACCAATTTGTTTTTGCTAGTCATAAACTGGAACATATCTGTACACAATTCTCCAAAGTAATGAAAATATGGATGGTTATATCCATATAATATTTAACCCTCCAATCCTGCTATGGTCCCCTTATAACTCATGATTGTAGAAATATTTGGAGTCTAACATGCCATTTAGTGTTGGTTCCCAAACTAATAATTCATCAAGTTCAATGAATACCAGGTCTAAAATTCTATCTTTTAGATCAGCTGGGATGTGAGAAATATTTTTCAATTGATCTTTAATGGTGTTATTAGATTCACTAACATGACTCAATGAGTTTTCCCTTTCCATTAAAGGAGTTTTCATCCATTTTTTCTACCAAAATATTATAAAATAATTTACATTCACAAGCCAATGATATTTTCTAAAGACCTTGTCAAACATAGTTTTCATGCCTGGAAATAATGATGATTCCATGTATTGCAATTTTATAGATTTAAGTATCTCTATTAATCTAGTTATAATAAAGTCCAATCCTTTATATTTTATATTTGAGAGCCTCCAAAAAAATAGTGCATAGAGAGCTTGATTTAATAATTTCAAATTCTTTATGTCGACGCCTACAAGGTTTAAGGTTTCATAACATTTTTTCTAGGACACAGTGATAGTTATTCTCTCCACGGCATTTCCATTCTATATGTAGTTTCTTATGGATGTATTAATATTTCTTATTAGATAATTCATCCATATGTACACCACAAAATAGTACACAAACTTGGTGTTCATGATGTTCTTAGCAAGGAAGATTCTCCCCACCATTGAGGGTGCATTTCCTTTCTTAGACGACAATGTTCTTCTAATCTGGCTCAAACTTTCAGTGAAGAAAGAATCTTGAGGCCTTCCCGAAAAGAGAGGGTCACCATGTTAATTAAAATGAATATGGCCTTCTTTAATACCTAGTGTTTTGAGAATTAATCCTCTTCTATAATTCTTAATGTTTTTTCTAAACTATATGAAAGATTTACCCTAGTTTGTTTCTTATCCTGACATTGTTCCATAGTCCTCTAAATCGTTCTTGATGTTTTTGGTTTTTTTTCTTATCTCCTTGGGTGAAAAAAATATCATCAGAAAAAAATAGATGTGAGGGTGCAGAGGTACCTCTAGTAGCTTTAATGGACTTCAAATCTCCCATTTTAGCCATTTGTGTGAAAAATCTACGGAGATAATCTTCAGAAATGGAAAAGATAATAGTCTTTATTTTGTAATACAGTTTTACACATCCATATTAATGTCCTTAGGATTTATTAATGATGATATACCCATTTCACACTCATTAAAACCTTCCACAAATCTTTATATACCCCCATTATCCTTTTCAAATTATTCTATAATTTTCCATACTAAATATTTGTATAGGAAATATCCATCACCATTTCCACTAAAGGGTATACACATAGATGTACCTAGACTCCATTTATTATTTAATTCCATTAATTTAACCTAAAATTCTTAATTTTGTGATAAAAATTGATGAAATACATCTTTATATTGTATGATATTTGTACCACGGATATGAATGTATATGATATGAATGTGATGGGTGGTTCAGGAATTATATAGCCAACTAATGTATTGGGTATTGTTTTTATCTCATGATATACCATTCATAGTTCATGGGATCTTATCATAATAACACTGTGTTTAAATTTCTCGATGGTTATCCTTGAGTTATTTTTTTCATGTGATGTTTTATATTGTTTCCAGATTCTCATTGTCCCTTTAAGTTATCATTTTATATCCTTCTTTGATTTTCAGGTTTGTTATTCAGACCCATCTATGATACGTTGATATTCCCCTTGAAAAACATATACTTATTTACCTTATACTATGATTTGATTATTCCCATACTGGGTTCGATGAATCATCTATTTCTAATATATATAACTAGGTTTTCCCGTCCAATTTGAGAAGAACAATGGAATTTTAAGGGCATGTTATGATGTTTTTAAATAATGTTGTTTTAACCATGTTTCATTTTATTGTGTTATGAACCTAATTTTTAAAATACAATAGGCCTCGAATTATTTTAGGACTATAATATGAGATCATTTATATAAAAAATCAGGAATTATGGAGTATTAAAATATAGGTTTTTTCAATTGGTATTAGATAAATGTGTATTTATATATGGGTAACCCTAGTAAAATTCTTAAGGATAATTTTAAAACAAAAAAAGTGTGTTAAGGTTTAGAGTAAGTGGTTTGATAGAAAATAAATCTGTTTCTCGATAATATAGGTGTATATGGATCTAGTATAGTTATATTAAGGGGTGATATACTCAAAAAGGTAATATTGATCTTGACTCGATCAACACCTAGGGAATTACAAAGCAACCTTTCTATACACATGGTCTGACACTCTTGGGGGATAAGATTTAGTAAATTCATGAGCCCTTTATGAACAATTATAAAGGGAGAAAACATGCCCATAATATGTTTTTTTAGGAAATAGATCATGGATGGCATATATTGAAACCTAAAAATTCATAAGTTATAGAATAATTTTCATTTATTATTTATCACTTTAATTTTCATGGTTTCCCATTAATGTGTTTATTAGTTTACTAATTATCATCCCTGTATCTAATTTGTATGAACTAAAAGGTTTGAATCAAAATAAAATAGTGAAATGTAGTATTATCATCTATTTTTATATGTAACTATGGTTAGAAATATTCTTTTATATCATGCTATTTTTGTAGAATTATTCAAACATCACCTCAAAACATGTAGTTGTGTAATTGATGAGGGCATAAAATAGGTCAATAGTTACATCAAAAGAATATAACTAATACTCTATCAAAACATGTCAACTAAACTTCCCAAAAATAATTAATGCTTCCTTAAGTGGAATTCAATGATATCTTACGATGGATTGGCATTCCTATTATTGAGAAAAACTAAATTGTTGTGAAAAGGAAGTATCCATCTACATAATAAATTGAACACTTATTATATATATATTCAAGGAGGAAGATGAATACCATATGGTATCAAAATATTGAGTATGGATATAATTTATTTGTGAGAAATAAAAGGTTTATCAAATTATTGAGACTATGTAAAAATCATTTTTATGGCATTCCCATTGTATGGGAATTAGATGATGTGTTTCATAAAGAATATCCTATAATTACTTCTATATGAGAGTTTGAGTTATCAATTGAACTTATATCAAAATATTTTTCAATATCCAAGACTCTATAATGAATGTCCACTCTTTAAAATCAATATCTAATGGATAAACTATGGGATAATATATATAAAGGGTTTGTACACCCATGTGCTACACCATGGGGTAGAGTAGTCATTTTCATTAATAAGAAGGATGGGTTGATGTTCCTCAGCATTAATTATCATGATCTCAAAAATATCATGATAAAGAATATGTATCCTCTTCCATATATTGATGAATGTTTTGATCATATATGGGGATCCCTATATTTATCCATGGTGAATATTTAGTTAGCATATTATCATTTAAAGGTAGATATAGAGGATATCTCCAAGGATTGTTTTCCTTCTAGGTATGGGAAATAAAAGTTAATAATGATGTTTTTTGGACTTATTAGTGCTCCATTTATCTTCAATTACTTAACTAATAGAGTCTATAGGGATTGCCTTGAATAATTTCTAGAAGTCTTTACAAACAATTTTCTTATCTACTAAAAAATCAAGGGAGAACATGAGGAGCATCTGAAATATATTATGTGGACCTTATGGGAATAAACGTTTTATGAGAATTTAAAGTAAATATGACTAATTTATGGATAAAGTAACATTCTTGGGAATGTTATCACTAAAAAGGGATATTTATGGATTTTTCAAAAATATAGGTAATTAATGGATACTAAGACATTATTTTGAACATTTCTAGGGAAATGGGTTCTCGCTGAGAACTAGGGTTCCACCGGCTCGCTGATTCTATAGTTGTCACAATGGTCCCTTCCCCACTAGTAGGGGAGGGACCTTTTCTTTCTCTAGACAAGTCGTGCACCTTCACGCGGTTCTCTAACCTTGATTTACTCCCTCCTTTTCCTTAGATCTTTCTTATTATGAATGTGTGGAAGCTTTTTGAAGGAGGACCTAACCTTCTTATCTCTACTACAGAGTTTTCTAGAGCCTCGTCTATCATTAATATTACTCTAATCACTCAGTTTATCCAGTGTCGACCATTTTTGGATAGTTTTGATAGACATGTGTCTAACTCTTGGGGATTTCAATATCGTTTAATGGTGGGTTTATTGGATAGAAATCACATCATGATTAGTTCTGAAATGGAGTTTAACCTTATCAGGGAGTGGTCTAGTTCTCCCCACTCCAACAATGGGTTTTGATTCTCCCTTTTCAGGTGGTCCTTTTATTTCCATATGAATTATGACTCTCCATCAACTGTTATTTGGGTAAGTCTTCCTGAACATCTACTATCATTTCAAAATCCCTCAATTTTACAAATGTTAGGGAATATGTTAGGTAAATACCTATGTGCCGATAGTAGAACCAGGCCCATGTGTTATATTTTATCCTCTATAATTTTCATATAGATAGACATATCTAGATGGTTGGTCGATCTTGTTTGTCTTACTATTGGGAAATAATTTCATTGGAAGCAACCTATCATCTTTATGTCTTGGATTGACTTCTGTCTCTCGTGCAATAAACTGGGTCATGATCTCTTATCCTATAATAATATGAGGCAAATTGAAAAATTCCTTGGAATAAGTGGAAATAAACAGTATGATGGTTCTCATAAATTTTGGATAGAGCATCCACCCTGGGGTACATTTAGGTATCATTCCAAGGAAGAGAGGGTTCTCAGAAAAAGTATAAAGGATAACCCAAAAGTGGAAGATGTTTTTAAGCACCTGAGGCGGGATTTGGGAGGTCCCATATCTACTGAAAATGCTCCAGTTGGAGTTGGTGTTTCCAATTATAAGGATGTTATTTTCACCTATGCGATGGAAGTGCAATGAGTAAGTTGTAACAGACCTAAAATGGTTCTTCAGATGGATGGGGAGGGATGTTATAAAGATGGTCAGAAGTGGTAGGAGCCAAGGAATGGTGGAACCAGTCATAGGGAGCAGAGGGTTTTGTCATGTCTTAACCTCAACAACCATTTTAATATCCTAAGTGCCAATGGAGGGATAGAAAATTTCATTTTACACCCAGAATCAGAGTCTAATGGAGATCTATGAGGGTACATTAAAATATTTCACAACCTAAGGAAGAGAAGGGGTAAAAATAGGGACCCAAGGAACTGAATTGTCTCCCAAAAGCTGATTTCAAAGGGATGAAAGGACTTCTCGTATCTGCCTAGTCCAATGGAGACATGTTCATCCAAAAAATGTGAAAAATCCATGGAACATGAGTTTTAGGTAGTGGAAGAAAAAAGGGGGTAGCATCCTATAAAAGATACCGGCTCCGCAGTGATCATCAAGGCAGCTACTGAGGATACCTCTAGAGAATTGGAAATGCCTCAAGAGGATGTAGAAGATAAGTATGAGGATAATAATTGGTATAGGTTCCTCTAATTAGATAATGTGCATCTAGAGGAGGTTGCACATCCTCCTGGACTTCAGCATGAGGAAAGCTCTCCCTTAGGCCCTAAAAAACTTGAATCTTTGGTGCTGGGAAACATGGAACTGGTCATGCACTCCGGTGAATAAATGGTGGAGGAAATCTTTATGATTAAGGAGATGCAAGAATAGGTTGACCAAATTATGGGAATATTTCCTCGGGTGGACACCACTAATGAAAAAGTTGAGTGTATTTACCAGAAGGATCACATTTCGGTTAGAGGTTTCAATAAGGTGAAGATTAGAAAGGAGGAATACATGCAATCATGGGACAACATGGTGTATCACTATGAAGACGTCTTAAAGGAAGATCATGAAAATATGGTAATTTCTCTCCCCTAGAATGTTTTTAGAGATATTTATTCCAATCTAATAAAACTCTTCTTTAACAAGTCAGTAAGCGCTTTTGGTGTTTGAACTAGTTATCTGTTTGGGTTCTCACTTTTCCCTTAAAAGTGTTAGAGAATAAAAAAAGTAACTTTAGAGGATAATGGATAATATGACCAAAATCTATGATATAAATATATATTCCCCTTATATTAGCATGGTACCCTTATAAAGTATTGAGAAACCTATCAGGATTTTCAATCCCACTAACCAATAAAACATGGAAATGAGTCATATTTTTCTACATGGATGAATGTGTGGAGGTATTTAAATAGTTAAAGAAGAGGATTATCACTACACCTATAGTCCCAATACCCACCAATGGGGAATTAATTTTTTATCCATAGTGACATTTCTAAAAATTTATTGGGTTGTGTACTCATGCAAGATAAAAACATGATAGACTATGACTCTCAAAAATTAAAGAAGAATGAGTTGAGATACCTAAAGCATGATAAAAAATTGGAAGTAGTGATCATCATCTTGATGATTGGGAAAAATTATCTCAATGAGGAGAAGTGTGAAAAATATACATAACATATAAGCCTAAATTATATGTTCACACAAAAGGTTCTCAATATCTGCCAATATAGGTGGATAGAGTTGACCATAGATGATGATTGTTCAATCCATTACCAACCTAGGAAGGTGAAAAAGGTGGAAGATGAACTGAGTAAAAGGGATCTTGTGATACTAACCATGATGAAGATTTAAAGGGATCAAATTTCATGTACACTAAAATTATGGACATGGGGAAAATAAAAGTAACATTATCCTACCATTCTCAGATAACTGATCAACATTCCATTCTTGAGAGATTCAAGGATTCCCATAGAGACAATGAGCTGTCATGGAAAAAGGTAGAAATTATTACATAGTTTACCTTTGATAAATATGGATTTTTATGGTTTGAAACATGGATATGTGTGTCATAAACACTTGATATGAAAAGGTAACATAAGGATGGGGCTCATAGATAAAACATATCTTTTAATATTAGAATATCTCAGATGTATAAAGATCTAAAAACAATTATGGTGGGGTAACATAATGAGGTAGATTGTATAATTTGTATAAATATACTTATTATATCAATAAGTCAATGTTTAACAAAGTAAGTATAAGGGTATGATGAAAAAATAACCCACACTAGTATGGAAATGATAAAACAAAACCAACTATTTTTCCTTATGAAACCCCATGGAATCTAAAAGAAATAACACCATATGGGTGGTAGTTGATCACATTACAAATTCAGTTCATTTTAAATCTATCAAATAAAATTTATCTATTGTTAAACATTCCATGATATACATAAGAGAAGTTCTATGACTATATAGACTACCACTCTCCATTGTATCTAATCAATATCCAATGATTACCTTAAGGGTATGGAGAAGCACATAGAAAGAGTTGGATATGAATCTAAGTTTTAATATGGATTATCACTCTAAGGAGGATGGTAAGAGTAAGATAACTATTAAATATATAATGGATATGTTGAGATCATGGTTAGTGGATTTTCAAGGATTTTAGGATCAACACATTCCTCCAGTAAAGATATCATTAAAAAAATGGTTTCCATTATAGAATTAAAATGGAACCACATAACGGTTTATATGGGAATAGGTTTTAGTATCTGACATACTAGGATAAATTTGGAGGGCATAAGTAAATTGGAGAATACATTTTCAATAAATGATAGATAATTTTCAAATCATTAAATGTCATGCGAAATCTGTAAAATGTTGACACAATAACTTTGAATATAATAATCAACAATATTGAGAGTTTTAGGTTATAGATAAAGTGTTCCTTCATATATTTTTGTGGAAAGAAGTCATGAGGTTTTGGAATAAGTTAAAGATTATTCCAAGATACACAGACCCCTTTGATATATTTAATCACATCAGACATGTTTCATTTCAAGTTGAACATCCACATAACCAATCTCAAATACAAGATGTGTTACATGTATCCATATTGAGGAAGTATATACTAAACCTATCATATGTTCTAAATCCATAAGTATTGTCACTGAAGAAATATATTTCATATGAAGAGAAACTGGTAAAGATATTAGATCTTAGTGAAAATGTTCTATCAAACTAGGAAAGTCACCTTGTCAAAGTGATGTTGTGTAACTACAAGTTTGACGAAGAAACATGGCGACTTTAAGAGGTAATGAAACAAAACAACCCTCATTTTTTACTATATCAAATGAAATTTCAAAGGTGAAATTTAAAAAGGTAGGAAGAATGTATTGACCTAATTTTATATAAATTAAATTCCCTTTTTCAGATTAATAAATTCATTTTTATGAAAATAAATTATAAAAAAACACATACACTACTTTTGTTAATCTATACGATTATAAGTTATATCATGTTCAATTTCAAATACCATTAATGAAACATAACTGGTGATAATATGGAAGTTCTAAAATGATTTTTACGATTAGTATATATTAAGATTTATAATAAATCAAATTGAAACATATGAAAGAAGTGATGACCTCATCCAGTAGGACCATACCATGTGATACCCATTTATCAAAGATTTCAGGGGAGATGTTTTCACCATCCTTTTCAATTGACCAAGATCAATCCAATATTCAACAACTAAGGCATGATAAAAATCTTTTTAGGAGTAGTTCCAGCTTATCTAGTTCACAAACCAATCCATGTTCATCGAACCACTCCAAGAAATGTTTACCATCACACACCATACAATTAGGTCATACACTGGTGTTATAAGGGGTTATATATATATACCCTAAAAGTATGAATTTACATATTTTCATTTTTTATAAAATATTGATTGTATTAATCATTTTAACTATTTCTTTATAAATTATTAAATAAAGAGTTTCATAAAAATTGGATTTTGATATGATGAAACACATATTTTATTTTTAAAGAAACGTATAATTTCAATCAAGAAAATATTTTTGATGAATGAATTATTTTCTAATGAAATTTTTATTTTAATAAAACGTTATTATAAAATATTATACATTCTAATATAAATCATAATATAATTTTATGAATTCAATTGTAATTTTGAAAAGGATTATAGAGATATTATCATCATAAATTCTTGTACTTTCAATAAATAGGGATATTTTTTTTAAAATTATAAACGTCCATATTTAGAGAAATTTTTTGATAAAATAAACATTTTTTTATTTCATCACATCAAATATATAAAATGGTAACTTCTTCCTAATTTTATGAGATAGTTGATTTTTTGAGCCAAAAATTATGATGGAGTAAATTTACATTATGTATTATGATAACATAAAATACCAAAAGTGATAAAATAAATACAATAAATAGTACCCATGACCAAAATTTTGTTTCCCCATTAAAATAATGTATGTGTGATGTTATTTGAATATTCTTATAAACCCCTAATTAATCCACTTGAACATATTTTATATTTTATGGTTTAAAAATAAATTCATTGTAAACACAACTCACTTACACATCCCAAATGGTATTATTTTAATGAGTTATATTAATAAAACTATAAATTAATGAATCCAACTCATCTTTGGTTGATACCATGGGATAAAACAATGGAATTATTTGTGTTTTTTATTGATTTTTAAAATTGATTCCAAAACCTATGTTTAGAAATTAATAAAGATGACCCCTATCATTTTCTAAAAAACAACCAAACCAAATTTTATCTCACTCAAAACCCCTTGAAGGATGATATTAACAGACCCTTACCTCTATAGGTACCTCCCAAAGTTCCCCAAATCTCTTATGAAGCTCTTTCAATATTTGTAGATTCTCCTCCTCAAGCTAAGGGATCCACTCCTCATATTTATTCAAGAACTTCCTTTTTATTATGAATTTTTATTTGAAATTTTTCTTGATGTAAACTATTTTTAAAAATAATTATTATAGTCCTTATAAATTTAAAGTGATTATATAACCTTTTAAATATCATTAAACCCATACCTAAACCATTAGTTTCTCTTTTTCTGCTACCAAAATTATATTGTGATTTACCATGATAAACATTTTTATGGTGAATACCCATCCATATTTTCACTCAAGTGTATCCACCTAGATGTACCTATCCTAAATAAATTGTCTACTTCTTATATTTAACACACACTACTTAATATATGGACTAAAATTGAATAATTACATAATTGCTTTGCATAATCTATTCGGTACACTTATGCATGCACATGACATTAATGGGATGGGTGGGCATGGAATTATGTATCCCTACAATATATTTGGTATTGTTTTTATATCATGAGATACTATTTAAGGTCCAAGAGAGGTTATCATAATGACACAATTTTATGATGTCATGGTGGTTAGCTTTAACATATGTTTATGATGTCATATTTTATATTGTTTCCACATTCCCAAGTTTCCTTTTAGATATCATCTTATAACATGATTTGATGCTAAAATTCATGATTATAACCACTATTATGTTACAATTATATTATTCTTGAATCACATATACTTATTTACCCTACTCCATACTTTAATTATCCCCTTACTAGGTTTTATATCTTGCCCCTTTATCATGTACACCCCTAGGTTATCCAATGCATATACATAAGATAAATAGAATTATAAGGGCCCATTGTAGAGTTTTTAATTATTTTTTTATACACATGTTTCATGTTATTTTTTAATGTAACAAATTTTCTATATACACTAGTCCTCACGATCTACTGGGATTGAAATATGTGTTTCTTTATTTAATAACTCATGAATTAAGGTGTATTAAAATATGGGTGGTCATAAGGGTTTCTTGTGTATACCTTAAATATCATAAATAACATATTAGAATAAGGATGTTGGTATTGAAATTAATTTACACTAGATCTGGAATAATCCAATCCATCTCAACCTTTTAATACTTGGGTATATCAACTTAAGAGAATCTTGTCATCTTGTCTACTCTTTATTTGATAATGTAAATTAACAGAATCTAATACTCAAAATTTTATAAAATCAGAAACAAATATTTTTATTTACCTATAAGAATATATAGATCTCTGGTATATATAATTATTAAGATCTTTAAAATATATAATTAAATATTTTTAAATATTTAAAATAAATCCTCATATATTCAGATTCAATATCCCATGATTTCTTCATCGTAATAATATATAAATGAAAAAAAATTATATGTATTTTCATTCAAAATAGAGATTAATAAATTATTTCCTCCATTAAATATTATCTTAATTATCCAAAAGGATTTGGTATTCTTCATTTATTATCCCTTAGTGGTTAAAAACAGCACCTGAATTTTTCACATGAAACACTAAATTTTCTTATTGTTTAGAGCATATCAGTTCAATCATGTTATAATTTCTCCTTAATATTCATGCTTAATTTTAATTTGATTCATAAATAAAACTCATTTAATCCTTATATATTCCATGCATAAGTGAATAGGCCTACATATACTATGAATTCATGAATGAAACATTTTCTCCTTTTCATATGACTTATAATAACACAATTTTCACTGCATTCATGTGTTGTTATTTATATATCACCTAATCATAAATCAACTTTATTATGGAATTATATTTTCATGGATCACAAACTCTCATAGTTGATCCATGATTTTAATCTATTCATAGTGGGTCTATTTTTTATATTCACAGAATCTTCATTAAAATAATAAATCGCTCTATGTTTTATACATCACCATAGTTTCTCAAGAATCATTGTGTGTTCATGGCCACTCATTATTTCATGTGTATTTGTGATTATATCATTCCAATAAAATATTATTGGACCCTCCTATGGTCATAGAATCAAATAGTCACCTGACCATTTACATAGTCATACCATTCTATGACATGGTCTCTTGGCACCTTGTGTGGTTGTACTACACAAAACAAGGTCACTCAAACCATCATGTAGTTGTATGGTTTCTACTAAAGGTCTTATGGCCCTTTATCCAATCACATTCACAGAGAAATTTTTCACTCATCAAGAATAGTCAAACTCATTAGGCATAGTCACACTTACTAGGAATGATCCAATTTATTGGGAATGTTATCAATTTAGGGGCACGGTTTAAATCATTTTAATTTGTCACACTCACTATAAATCATGTTCATGACGGATATACCTTCAAATTTCCTCATAAAAACTTCTCCAATATTCAATTCAAAAGATATCCAACTATAAAGTCGAAAAGGTTCCTCTATCCACAAACATTTATCATGTATTCCATTAGAGATCAAAATAGAAATCATCAGATATAAGTGTTTAATTTTGAAAGAATGATATCTAACTCCATTAAAATAATCCCTAACACTCTTCCATGCATTATCACCTCACCTATACTCACCAAACAAATATCAACTAATTAAAAACAAATGAAACATTTACATTGGATCAATAATCTCCCCATTTATATTTTTTTTCTAAGTCATCACATACCCTTTGTAGTATCTTTGTGATCTCATTTCAATCTCCCATTTATTGAAAGTAAAATCAAAAGGATCTTGCTAGAGGTATTTTCATTTCTTATTTATTTTAAATTGATGAACTCATGGTTCTCTTCCACCTTTTTCAAAGTGCATTATGATATTTTGTTGTTATCTTAGTAAAAATCTTTTATTTTATCTAAAATAAATCTACGTGGGAAGACTATGTATAGAAAATATTATTTATACAATAAAGGTTTTCTATGTTTTCCATAAAATACCATATATGTGATATCATGCTCCAAAACTTCACATTTATCAAATAGAGTTTAAAATTGAGTTTTGTCATGAAACATCTAATTATTCAAAAATAAAATAAAGCATTATAATGTTAAATTGAAATATATATAACATCCCCTATTTATCATCATTTTTACCAATCAACATTACTGTTTAATAAAAATGATTAATATACTAAAACAATAGATGTAAGTGAGATTGGGTACCTCATTACTCTAGTTTTGATACATTTCTAGAATTCCCAGATTAATTAGAGTTTATCATAAGGACATATTTTCTTCAATATTTCTCCCCCTCCAGGGATTCACTCATCTTCTTTATTTTAGTAGTCTTTATGATGGAAAATCTATTCATGTTTTCCATCATTATAAACCTCAATCACCACCATTACTTCATAACCATATTCTAAATCCACAACATAATTTCCTTTATAATTAGAAACTTTTTATACTTCCACTATCTATTTAGTCTGGCCAATTTATCTTGATAAATAATAAATAATTATTTATTGATGTCCCCATTTTTCATAGGACACTCATTTAATGTCTTTATAACCTTAACAAGACAAGGTTGAACATAGTTACTTGTATGATCATCAATATTAGACATAACATGTTAAATTTTGTATGTTCTAGTCATTCATACCTAATCTTGGTCACCCTCCTATCTATATCTTCCAAATATAACCTCTAGACATTTAGATTTTTTTTTGAGTGTACATGTCTTCTAATGATCTAATCACTTCTTTATTTATTTTGGATTTAATACTTGTTTCTTACTAAATAACCCCCTTTGTTTTTTATGATTTCAAAGAAATATAAAATTTTACCAAAAATAAATTTATTTATGTCCAAAACATCCATATTATGATAAAAATCTTTTAATAAGATATATTCTATGTTGATTCTTCATTTTCCATATTTTTCTTAATACTAACCTATTGTTATCCAAGAATCACATTAAAAAAGAGGTTTTGGAGTCCTTTTTATATATTTCTCTTTTATTTATATGGAAGGGTTCCTATCATTTTACTTTACCAAAATATTCTCATATTTGGTTTTTTACATCTATATTGTTAGATAAAACAAGTCTATTATGAAACTTATTAATTGAATATTTACCTTGTTCATGAGAGCTCTTCTTCTCATTAGTAGGAGAAGAATTTCCATTTACCTTAGTAGCATTAGTGAATTATTATCTATCTTTATTCAACTCATAATGTATTTTAAGACATAGGTATTTTTTCTCATCCAATTCTTATTCACTTTCATAAAATTATACCTTGAGATCTATGATAATCATTTCTTAGTCATCTTCTCAAACCATGTGCATATTGATTTTATCACATATGTCACATCCTTCTTAGTAGAAACCATTTTTTTTTATTTCTTAAGATTGTTCTTTTCTTTCTTGAGATGTTGTATGTATCCGTTAAATAATCATAATGTTTCTTCCAATTCCCACTTAGGTTTTGTTCATTCTTCTCTATCATCATCACTACCTAATGAATTAGATCCTTTTACAACAACAGAAAATAAAATTAACTTGTCGTATTAAGGTAAACTGGATGATGAGAACTTATTTAATTTTATATAAAAAATCCCCCTTATTGTTACAATGTTTCTTATTCTTCTTATCTTTCCCCTAATTTTGTTCACGAGGTCTCTTATTCTCATACTCATTAGACTCATCTTCCTTCTTCCATATAAATGTTTAGGAATAATGACCAAAATTACCCTAGTTGCAACTTTTTTTGTTTTCTTAATCATGACCTTCTACTTTCCAATTTTTAATCCATTGATAGAAGAAAAAATATATTATTGAATTCAACATTAACTTCTTCATCTTCAGAACCATGGGATTCAATAACTTGTTGTCTTTAATTTGTCCTTTTAGAATTGATTCAAAGGAAAATTAATAATGGGAATTTTATATATAGGGTAGGATTTTTTTCAACTCATATGATATTAAAATATTTCATATCTCATCAAGTATCAAATTATCTATATATTCCTAGGATGAATTTTTGAATCAAAAATATCAGGAAATTCATAATTAATATTTTTACAATGATGAAATCTTCTATATTCTCACCAAAACTTCCTATGCTACTAATAATACTATTAAACACTATAACTTATTCATAAATTCTTTAATTCTCATGAATTTTTTCATTAAATTGGTTTTTCTATATATGAATTTTGGATTCCATGATATTAACATTTCCTTCATAGCTACATCTAAATTTTTCCAAGATACCCAAAGTAGTTTTAAGACCTATGACCTTTAACTAAGCCTTCTTTAAAAGATACATAAAGATTGAATTTTGAGCTTTACCATCATACTCTATAATTCTATTTATGGATTTAGTCATAGATACTCCTTAAGTATATGGTGGAAAAGCCTCTATCGTAGCATATCCCAATTCCAAGATGAGTGACAAGAGGTAGGGAATCAAAATATTCCTCCATCTATGAAAATTATTTCCATTAAATATGGGATTAACTCAGATCATGACATAATTAATATTCTCCATGTTTTAGTATTATTATTTTATTTTTTGAGGAGACCTTACCTATAATACCAATTGATGTTCCTAGATTCATATGGATCACTAAGAGGGGAAGTCTGTCAATAGGTAATCCCTTTCTTGTTCTTTATTAGTAATTTACTTTTTTTAATAAACCTACTGAACCCATTAGTGTTCTTCATCAACTAAATTTTATCTCATAGCCTATCATTATGTGTAGTAGTAATAAAATAGAGATAAAAACATAATTTTTATAATTTCTGGCATAAAATCTTACTAATATTTAGGTTTCTTAAACACCCCAACATGGATTCTCCACTATAATCTAGTTTATAATTAAAATGGCATATATAGTAACTATTTATACAAAAAAATTCTTGATCCTATAATTAAACATGGTTATGCACCCCAACCACCCACTATTCTTCCATAGTTGGTGAAAACCCCCAACTTTACTTCTCCTGGTCCTCTTCCTCAACCATTTATACACTGTAGTCCTTGATTATAGTGACCCTCAATTTTCATACGTTAACATTACATAACTTTTGTGGAATTCTAAAACTATTATACAAATAAATTCCCAAATACCGTAATATTTAAGGGACTTTAGAAACATGTAAACATAAACACTTAAACATAAATGAAATACAACATCTCCCACTAGGTTTTTCTTGGCTATAACTCTTCTTAGACACATCAAATATAATACATATCCCCATAACCTGGGGGATGGAAACATAAAAAGCATTGAGCATAGATGTTCAATAAGGGTAAAAAAGATAGATACATAAGACAAATCATGATCATAAGATTATGAGAACATATTCATGAAAATACAATATCATAACCTACATATCAAAGATCATAAACATGAATCATGGCATAAATCTTGGTGGATTATAAGACATGATTCACAAGGAAATAAAAAACATAATCCATGAAAGTATAAAATAAGGAAAAATGCTGAAGTGTGGTAAACACATAAGAATATATAATTATTTCCATAGTAGTCTTGGAATTTCGTCCAAGTCCATATTAGTGGAAAAAATCCATTACTGAACTGGGTTTACACACAGCTCCCACCCTGTATTACTAAACTAAGTTCACTCCTCGTTCCATCCCTGTAATATTAAACCGAATTGATTTCTCATTCTCTTAAAAAATTTATTAACTTAATTAATTTCTCATTCCATACATTTCTATCTCATGAGATATATTTTTATATATCATTATCCAATGCATTGGAGGGAGATATAGATCCAACCAGTATCATAATGAAATGATACATACATGTTTCACAAGATCACAACCAATAATTTCACAACCCATTAAATGAAATGGGTAATATAACCATATAATCATATCATAACTTCTGAAAAAAAATAGGTTTCTTAATCATTTAATTATAATCATAACCCATGAAAAGAAGCGGGTTTCAAAATCTTATAACTCGTGAAAGGGAAAGGGGTTACATAAACATCATTCCATCAAAACATAATCCATTCAGAGAAATAATATGAATGGAAATAATAAATAATCTCCATGGAAAGGCATGATTAACAACAACAGATAGTATCTTAGATAGGAATTAATTTTTAAAGGCCATTTAAAATAATTTTTTTAGGATAATATCCTTTCATTATTAAAAAATTGGTTTTTAAACATACAACCCATTGAAAACATTTTTCTCTAAAAATTTCTTTTAAAATTATAAATGAAGCTCTGAAAGCAATAAAAAAATTAAAATACTTCTTCCTTGAAAATTATTTCAAGGATAATTTAAAAACATTTTTGAAATCATTTTTGAAAACATGGTATTTAAAATAAAATATGTTTCCGACTAAAGAGAGAGATACAATCAGATTTTTAGTAAAACAATTTTCTAAATTATCTTAAGTAATAAAGAGTATAAAATTTAAATAATGAATGGATATATCTTGAATAAACATAGGATAAGTAAACTAATAATGTTTCCTGAGATATGGATCATAATATTTCATCAGATGAATCATAAGCATAAACATTCTTGAAAATCAATGAGATTGTTTCAATAAACTCTGACCACTTCTTAACATGGGATCTTAATATACATGAAATAAAATGAAATTACATGAATCATAACGTATCATGGAAATAATTAGATTTATTATATAACATGTAAAATTTATTTATATACACCTTGAAAAATTATTTTGGTGCATACTAAAAAATGACTCTCAAAGAATGCAATTTGAGAAAAATATATTTTACCGATTTGGTATCTTTGGAATAATAAAAACCATGAAATAGAGGTAATAAAATGGCTATTTAAATACCCATTAATATAATAATAATAATAATATAATTAATTCATGTTAAGTATACACACCACACAAAAGTAATGGGCGGTGACTGAATCCGGTATCTCAAAAAAATAAAAAGTGAGAGGAAGTTCCCTTACCTTGTTCCTTGACTCTCATCATACTCAAACACACTTCCGGTAAAATAAATATAAGTTTATTATAAATCTATAAAATTACCATATTATTATATTTTATATCATATATATTTTTATTATTACATTATATTACCCTCTTGTTAACAATTCTATGTTAAGGTTCCACTTTCGATAATATTGGCTTCATTTTTTGAATGTGTCTTAATTTATTTTATCTTTTATAACTAAACTTACATCATGATTTACATAATATAAAGCAAGATATAAATATCATTTATATTCATTATTTGTTTATTACAATAATCTATATAATATATAAGTATGAAATGGAATACACTATTCATTGAGACGGTAAGTCGTATGTACGCATGAATAATGTTTCCATTTTTATTATTGTATTAAAAGAAAGAAAGAAAATGAATTAGATTTTTATATGTTATAATTCCATTAGTAATTTTATTTCATATATATCATATAGTTTCACTAAATACATCCTTAATAAATTCCATGTAGTTTCTAAACAAATCACATCGCTTTGTGGGGCGGTAGTGCACACTTCCTCAAACGAAGTTATCGTATTTACACCAAATTAAAATTTTAAAGATATGTGATGTTAAAGGATTAAATAAGAATAAATACATAATAAATATAATATATAAAATATATAAATATATTTCCTATCATTATTTCCACCATTATATCTAGTAAAGTAAAATTGAACAATCAAAATTTTGTGAGGGAGTAGTTCATCGTACACGTAAATAGTAGGTTTGCTATCCATTAGAGGGTGGTCTATGTAAGTGTAGGTATAAAACATATCATAAAAAATATATTATGTTTTTCATATAGTATTTTTTATATAGTAATGTAATAAATAGACTGGTGTGGATGGAGAAATAAAATAAATGAGTGGAGCTTGAGAAAATGTTTTACCTCCTAATCAGGTATCTCCTTTTGGTTTGTGCCAAAATGATTCCTTTGAAGACTTTCTTCCCAATGAAAGGATTCAGGGAGGAATCTAGGATTTTCGGGATGTTATTTTATAATATATTTTCTGAAACTAAGTAGTTTTAGAGGTGTAAATAAGTGGAGGATAGGAAGCCTTTTTATAGTGGAGTGGCACTCTTGTAAATATTTGGAAAAGAAATTCCACCTATGTTTTTCCCACAGAAAGTGGCTACCATAATGGAAAGGAGTATATAAAATGGAGGATAGGGAAGAAATATGGCCATAAAATGGATCTTGGAAACGTTTATAGGTCGTTTTGGGTCTTAAATTTAAGGTTCACTCCTTATTTAAGCTTTATTTTTCCTAAGTTGATGTAATTATTTTTAATTACATTCACTAATAACATTTTTCAAAAACTAATTTGACCTTATTAGATATTATAAATTATTATTATTACAAATATGGAATCCATTTTTTTCATATTCCAATCCCATAAGTGGTAGAAGATGAGGATAATTTCGCCTCATCATATCCTTAAGTTCCCATGTAACTTCCTCTGACTGGGGATTTCTCCACAAAACATTGATAAGGTGAGTGGTCTTGTTTCATAGAACTTTCTCTATAACATCCATAATTTCAAATGGTTGTTCCTCATAATAAGGATCCTTCTCCAATGGTATGACCTCTGAGTTTAGTACAAGTGAAGTTTCATGTATATACTTCCTCAAGAGAGATAAATGAAACACATCACGAACATGAGAGAGATTTGGAGGATATTCCAACTGATAGGCTACCGTCCTGATAAGATAAAGAATTTAAAAGTGGAAAACATACCTTGGGATTAGTTTCCCTTTCTTCCTGAATCTAATAACTTTATTCCTTCGTGATATTCATAGATACACCTTTTCACCAAATTGAAATTCTACATCACACCATTTATTATTAGTAGATATTTTCCTTCGGTTATGAGATTTTTTAATATGCGGATGAATGGTTCTAACCTTATCAACCATTTTGTCAGCAATCTTAGGTCATAATAGCTTTATTTCTCCAACCTTATCCCATAATTTTGGATCTCTACATTTATTCTCATAGAGGGAATCGTAAGGTTCCTTCTGAATTCTTCAGGGAAAGCAATTGTTATATAAAAAATAAACTAAAGGAAGGTGTTGATCCCAACCACCTTTGAAATCCAAAGAATAAGATCTCAACATATCCTATTGGGTTTGAATTATTCTTTCATAATAACCATCTATTTGAGGATGATAAGTAGTGCTGGGACTCAATCCTATATCAAGTGATTTCTAAAGACATTTACAGAACTTTGAGTTAAACCACAGATCCCTATCAGATACAATTGAATGTGGTACTCCATAAAACCGTACCAATTCCATAATGAATATCCTAGAAAGATGATCCAGAGAGAAATATTATTTAATATAAATGAGTTGTGCTAACTTCGTAAGGTGATCGAATACCACCCATATAGCTTTAAATTCTTTATACATTTTGAGTAGTCCAATGACAAAATCCATTGTGATGTTCTCCCATTTCCATTCTGGTAAAGGTAATGGATGAAACATCCCCCCATTTACTTTTTTCTTTTAGCACTACCTTGTTTTAATACCAATAACTTAGATACAAACTCTATGATATCTCTATTCATTCAATCCCACCAGAAGTATTCTTCAAAGTCCCTATGCATCTTCGTACTTCTAGGTTTAATAGAGAATAAAGAACTATGAGCTTCCTCTAACATCCCATTCTTCAAATATAGTATCGATATAACAAATACATGTTCCATGAACCTTATCATTTCATCTGGATCAAGGTTAAACTAATTAACATTTCAACCATTCTTTTTCATTTCTATATCTTCCTTCTCTGAAATGGAACCTCACTCTTCAAGGCCTCTCTGGGGATCTTAGTTCGGCTCTCCATGTTCCTCCGAGTAGGGTTTCTCCCCAGTGGCATTCTTTCACTCCACCTTTACTACTTCTCTACTCTATTTTTTTTTGGATTTGGTATCTCTAGGTTTTATCCTAACCCTATTTTTCCTCCACTTTCTCTGTGAAGTCCTTATCTAGCTACCTTACTTCGCTCAGGCCTCGAGCTCCACCACTCCTCTCTAGCTAGATCTAGAGCGATGGGCACACTGAGGCTTTGGGTTAGTAGTTTGGAGGGTGGGGACCTCTTGGTGTCACGATCTTCTTTATTTAGGGTTTCATCCCCAAGTTTCTATATTGTGTTTTGTCCTCTTATAGTGGTTCTTTTTGGTTCAATCGTGCTCTTTTTTTAGGGTTTCAGTCTCATTTCACCCCTATCCCATTTTCATCCAGTTTTTTGGGTATTTGTTTATGTTATTTGGGTTTCATCCGCTGGTTCTCTCTTTCTCGGCATGGTGTTGTTGTTTCTCTGTGGTGATCTGTGGTGCGAGCTTGAAGTTTGCTGTGGTGGGTTCCTTGGGAAAATCACTAGTTTTTGGTCGGTTCACGGCCGTGATGGTGGGTTCCAATGGCGGGCATCGCCGGTGTTTTGTTGGTTTAGTGATAAGGCATCTGATGCTTCAGGGTGTTTTGCATGTGGTTTATTCTTGGTAGTGATGGTGACTTCTCCTCCACGATGATGGTATTCAATGGTGTCTTTCACAGAGATTATGGCGATGCTTTACAATGATGAAGACAATGTTCTCTTTGATGACAGGGGTTTTCAATGGTTCAGCAATCTGATGGCTTCAGTTTCAGTGTGTGAGTCTCGACGTGATGGTGACAGTGGCATGATGTGGTATACTGCTTTTTTACTTTAAAATTTTAATTGGTTCTTTTTTTTGGTGGCTTTGTGGATCCAAACTGGATTTTTCTCTTTGAATTTTGTTAAATAGTTTCATCTGACGGTCAAGGCACAGTTAGTGGTTGGGTTTTTATTTTGAAATTTGAACTCTGTAATGGGTTTTCTGTGAGGTTGTGTTTTCACGATGGAGGAATGGTTCTATAGGTTCCCACCTACCCTCAATGTGGATTTTTAATAAAATTAAAAAATTGATTGTGGTGTGTATATCTTCCTTCTACATATCTTTAATCATCACTTGGATGGAGGTTTTAACATTTATTTGATAAAGATAATATTTTTCCCATTCCTTCAGTATTTCTATATCCATCCTTTGTAAATCCAAAAATATATGATCATTTGTGATCCTCATTATGGATAAGTTAGCAGGATCCTTTCGACTCAAATCATCAGCCACCTTGTTCACTTTATCAGGGTGGTAAAGTATTGAGCAATCATAATCCTTTATTATCTCTGACCATATTCTCTAGATCATGTTCCACTCTTTATGTGGGAATATATTTTTCATACATTTATAATTGTTATATATATATATCTATATCACACTTCTCTCCATAAATATAATTGCTCCATATTTTTAATTCAAAAATTACAACTGATAACTCCAAATCATTAGTTGGGTAATTGTTCACATCACTCTTCAACTGTTGTGAAGTATAAGAGATAACCTTGTTATTTTTCATTAAACCACAGCACAATATCTTCTTTAATGCATCCCTATAGATTAAAAACCCTTATCCACTATAGGGTAATGTAATAAAAGGTGCACATACAAATCTTCTCTTCAGTTCCTTTAAATTTACCTCACATTCATATCTCTAGGGGAACTTAACACCCATTCATGTTAACTTGGTCAGAGGACTAGATAGTCATGAGAAATTATCCACAAAATGTTAATAATATCCAACTAAACCAAGAAAGATACGAATCTCAGTCACCATGGTTGGTACTTCCCAGAATTCAAATAGCCTTCTTCTTTGATGGATCTACTGCTATACCATCTCTTAAGATTATGTGGGCAAAAAATGAAAACTTTTGAAGCTAAAATTCTCACTTTGTAAATTTTTCATATATTTTATCCTTTATTAGGGTCTTTAGTGTAATTCTAAAGTTATTTTAACTCTCTTCATTGCTCTTGGAATTGTAAATAATATCATTTATAAATATTACCACAAACATATCGAGGTAAATCTACTACAAAACTGGGTTTATCTCATGTTGGGGATTTAACAACACTAGATTAAAACATTTTTAAAGACCCCCTTTGTCGGTTATAAAAAGAGAATTGTTAAATGGGTCTTCAATACTACTAAAAAAAAGCACTGTTAAAGCCCCACCTTTATCACCACATTTTTACAAGTTCTGGTAAAGGCCCACCCTATATCAGTAATTTTAAAAAATCACTGACAAATGGGGGCTTTTATCAGTGCTTAGAAAAAACATTGCTGATAATGGAAGGGGGTTATCAGTGATTTTTAGAAGCACTGACAAAGACCCCCATTTATCATTGATTTTTTACAAGATATGAAAAATTAAACTTAAAAAAATTCAGAAAAAATTTTTTTATATATTTATATTTATATAAATATTATATACTTTTTTTTGAAATATATTTTAGATATGATAAATAGGAATTTACAATTAATATATAATATATTTAGTGAAAATAAATCATAAAATAACTAAAAAATATTTTTAATTAATGATTTTCTTATTATTACTGAGTAATATTCATTTAATATCAATTTAAAGATAACAAAATTAGAAAAATTAAAAAAAGAACTAAAATAAGTTGAAAACATAGGTCGGACTTAAAATAGCCATAAATTTTGATCTGTGTATCTGTTAGGGCTCTAACACATATCAAACTAGAGAATGTGATGGGTTATACACCCTTAATGAAATAGGTAAACTTTTATCACGTTTTTCAAGGCCAAAAAATGTCCAGAAGGCCTCTAAAACTGAGTTTTTAGTTAGGGTATCCCGATTATTTGACATTCGATGGATTCTCAACCAGTCTTAAAGGGTTCTTTAAACCATTTTTAGTAGGTTCTGAATTTTTTCCCATGTCTTACATTCATATTGATATTATGGTTTTTAAATTTTATCTTTTTTCACAACATCATTTTTTTATAATTTAATATATGCATGTTTTTATATATTTTCTTATAATAAGTCACTCATATAAATACATATATCAACATATTTATGTAAAATTGTGTATTATAATGTATATAAATAAATACATATTCTAAAAATGTATTCAAAACAATATCTAACCATTGTTTACATTATAAAAATATATTAATAATTTTTATATATACATATGTCTGTATTAATAAATATATATATATATATATATATATATATATATATTATAATCTAATATATGTAAATGAATGGAATATATAATACATTTAAATAAATATAATATATAATATATTTAAATAAATATGATATATATCACACACTCATATTATATAAGTGTATTTTAAAATAATTTTATAAATATGTATAAATCTAGGCGGGTGTTTAGGAGGCTGAAAATTCACAAATAACTCATAAAAGGGGATCTGGGGTGAAAACACTGATAAAAGGGGTGTGGAGTGCTATTAAAGGGGTCATGGAAGCACTAATAAAGGGGTCAAGCATATAGGTGTCTGAATTTTTTACCCCCTATAACATAATTGCCTTTATAAGTGCTAAAAAATCACTATTAGAGGCATCCTTTAATAGTGCTAAAATAGAGCTGTTAAAAGTTCCCTTTAACACCACTAAGAAATCCATGTTAAAGGAGTATTTCAATAACTCTAATAAAAGTTTCTGTCTTTTAACTAGGATTTGATTATAATCACATTTTAAGCACTGATAAAAGATTTTTCTATATATTCAGAGTGTTCAAAACTTTTAATGAATTAGTAAGATGAAAAGGAGTTACTATATATTCATAGTGTTCAAAACTTTTAAGGAATTTCATCTTTTGTATATCATCCTTCTTTAACCTCAATTGATAATATGCAAAATGAATGTCAGTCTTGGAAAAGTATTGATCTCTACACAATTAATCAAACAAGCCATTAATACGGGGAAGATGAAACTTGTTCGTGATTTTGATCTTGTTAGACTACTAATAATCAATAAAAGTGTCATTTTTTCATATATTTTTTTCACAAAAAGAACAGGTTCACCCCAAGGTGACGCAGTTGGCCAAATGAATCTCTTATCAAGGTTTTCTTTGAGTTGCTTCTTCGATTCCTACAACTAAATTGGGGACAATCTATAAGGAGTCTTTGAAATTTGGGTTGAACAAGGTATAAATTCTATTGGGAACTTAATTTTTCATTTTTTGGGGAGGCTAGGTAAATCATCTAGAAATACATCCAAAAAATCCCAAACAATAGTAATATCATCGATGGAAATTTTATCCCTAACCATTTCAGATAATCACCCATTTTGAATGGTAATTATAAACCATACACTGGATATAAAATCCATAGGAAGTTCATAGTTATCATCACATGGATGGATGATCATATAAGGGCTTAAAATATCAATTTTAACTTCCCTTCCTTGAAAATTGATGTGGTATTTATGCTAAAAAATCCAATATATGCATAATATAACATAAAATTCAACCAAAGGAATAATGACAAGGTTTGAAGGAAGAACATTCCCACAATCTTGAACTGCATAGGAATCATATACTTGGGATGTAATCATCATACCCTTATAGATTTTAACTATTAATTCCACATATAATCATTTTCTTGGAGTCCTAACACACTTATAAAATTATTTAGATATAATATAGTGGGTAGATCTATAATAAAATATGACATTAGCAGTTCTAGAGTATATGGTAAGTGTAACTTCTATCATGTTTTTCTCACACCCCTCGTTAAAAATAGCAATTTCCTGATATTTCCCCTTATCCCTTGTCTCAAGAGGTTATTGATGTCAATCAACATCACCAGTCCTTGTGTTTGGGTAGTGGTTAAAATAATTCTCATTCTCCTTATACTTGTAGTACTGAATCATGTGAGGTGCATTCGGTGTGCCTTTTTCTCCATTATCATTTTGAGATAACTTTTTACCATCATTTCTATAATCAATTTCTTAGTGACCTTCCTTTCCTCGCTTAAAACATTTGCTATACCCATTAATACAAATTCCCCCATGCTTATTCCCATATTTAGATCATACAAAATCATCTTATTTTCTTCATAATTTCTAGAGTTTCCTTTGAACTTCGTCTTATTCTTTTTTCAAAACCATGATGTTGGTATGTGAATCCAACAACAATTTCATCATTTATTTCACAACACACAATCACTTCGTAGCTACTGAAGTTTCTTATGGATATTAGCCTTTTAATCTTGGCTTTAAACCACTAAAGAACCTATCAACATTGCTTTTAGGTTGAATAATAATTCTTAAATCTTACCTCACCAGTCTCAATAAATTATCCTTGTAAGAACCAGTAGATTCATCATCCCTTTGCATCAACATTAGGAACTCTTTCTATATATTTTTATTAAGAATTCTAGGAAAGTACTTGTTGAAAAATAAGTTCTTGAACTCATCCCATTCCATGGATTCAAATTAATCTTGATTCCTCATATTCTTATTTATATTATGCCACTGGTCTGTATTACCTTCTATATGATAAACATCTGGAATAAATTTCTCATGTTGTGAACATTGGAGTACAAAAAATATATTTTCAGTGGTACTGTTCAATTATTCAGAAAAAAGTGGATCAGAAGACCTACTGAAAGAATATGTTCATTACCTTCTGAAGGAATCAATTGAATTTCATTTCCTTCTTTTTTCATTTGGGAGTTCACCATGATTCATAGCTTGAGAAATTTTTGTGTGCATAGAAAAAAAAGGTTTTCATTCCAGCTCCCCTGGAATTCATTTTCTCATAAGAAAAATCATTGCATTATCCACTATAATCACCATTAATGTGGTTCCTTTGGGTTTCATCCATTTACTGAAACCAAAAATAATAGAGTAAGAAATAGTTATCAATGTTATGAACCACATAATCAAGAAAATGAACTTAATGGATATCTAAGTTATGACACAATCTTTAATCTATGACACCTTATTTTTATCCCAGGTTATTTATATCCAACTTATAGTTAAATCCTTCATAATGGTTTGTTCAGTGTTTTTGAATTCCCAAAACATATCCCCCATGAGTTTCAAAGAAGGTGTGCGGAAATTCTTGTTCTTGTGAAGAAAATTATCCTGAGTAAGGCCTAAGAAATCTTATTAGAGTTTTTACTCCTAGGTAGAGCTATGCCAAAGCCATATCCACTTGTAGTATCCAGACAAGGGTGTATTTTAAGAAACCACTCACTATATCATTTACCAAAATTCCATGATATTTTCTTATACTTTTCTGTATCCTTAGATTTATCCTTGGACAGGTCCTTAGGGTTCTCACTAAGGTTTTCTCATCCAATAATCCAAATTTTAACTAAAGATTTTCTTTGATAACAACTATAGCAACCCTTTATTTTCATCCATTAAAATTACATATATTTTTATGAATACTTAAAACATTATAAAAATAAATGCCCAAATACCATTCTAGTATAGTGCCTTTGGAAACATGGAAACATATACACAGGTGCATAAATGAGCTACATCATCTCCCAATAGGTTCTTCTTAACTATCACCCTTCTTAACCGCATCAAACATAATACATATATTCATAACATTGGGAAATGAAACATAAAAAGGGGTGAACTAAAATGATCAATAAGGGTAAAAAATGGTGACATATAAGTATAATCATTAGAATAAGGGTATGAGAACATGATCATGAAAATATAAGATCATTACTTGCATATCAAAGATCATAAAAATGAATCATGTCATAAGGTGAGTAATATTATAGACATTAATCATAAGGAAATGATGAACATAAGCCATGAAAGCATAACATAGGAATAAAATGTGGAATTTGGGAAGATAGATAATCATATATAATAATTTCCATAGTTGTCCAGGCATTTCTGCCAATGAAATCTTAATGGACAAAGTCCTTTATAGAACAAGGTTCACATGCAATTCCAACCCTGTATTACTGAATCAGGTTCACTCCTCATTCAAACCCTGTAAAACCGAACCAAGTTCATTTATCATTCTATCCCTTCAATACTGAACCGATTTCATTTCTAATTCCATGCATGCCTATCTCATTAGATACAAATCATTACCCAGTGCATTGGACAGAGATATATGTCCCACCCATCTCATTATGAAATCATATATACATGTGCCACAAGATCATAAAGAATCATATCATAACCCATGAAATTAAATGGGTATTATAAAAAAGTAATCATACAATAACCTTTGTAAAAAATAAATGTTTCATAATCATTTTGTCATAAAAATAACCAGTTAAAAAAAGTGGGTTTAAAATACTATAACTCATGGAATAGAAATGAGTTTCATAAAAATCAATCCATCAAAAGTTAATCTATTCAGAGAAATAATATCAATGTAAACAATAAATAATTTCCATATAAATACATGAGTAATACCACTAGATGTCATCTTACATGGGAAATAATTTTGAAAGATATTTTAAAACATTTCATGAAGAAAATATCCTTTCTTTTTTTAAAAAAATATCTATAAATCATAAAATCTTTGGAAAACCTTTTTATTTGAAAATTGATTTAAAAACATACAATGAAATATTTTAAAACAAGAATATATTTTTAAAGTCTTTTTTCTTTGAAAATTAACTTCAAGGATCTTATGAAAACATTTTTGTAAAAATTATTTTTAAAATAAAATAGGTTTTTGACCAAAGAGATAGATACAAATAGAATTTAATTAAATACATATTCTAAATTATATTAAGTACCAAAGAGTGTAAAATGTCACTAATATATGGATATAGATTGAAAAAATAGAGTATAACAAAATTCATGAGTGTTCTTGATAGATGGATAATAATATTTCATCAAAGGAAGCATAAGCATAAACAATCCTAAAAACGATGAGACTATTTCAATAAACCCTTATCAATTGGTAACTTGGGACCATACTATCCATGTAATAAATGAAATTAAATAAGCTTACATTATCATAAATATAATTATATTCATGATATAACAAGTAAAATATAATTATATACCCCATAGAAAAAAATTTAGGTGAATAACAAAACATGAGTCTCAAAGAAGGAAAATTGAGAAAAACTATTTTACATATTTGGTAAATTTTGAAACATAAACATCATGTAATAAATATCATTAAGTGGGTATTTAAATACAAATTAATATAAATATAATAATCATAGAATTTATCCATGTGAAGTACACACACCACACAAAAGTAATGCTGGTTAATAAATCATGTATCTCATGTAAATAAAAATGAGATGAAATTCCCCTACACTATGTCTTGACTCTCATCGTACTCGTAAAAACATCTTGTATAATAAATATAAGTTTATTATAAATATATCATATAACCACGTTTTTATATCTAATATCATATATGGTTTTATTAAAACATTATATTACCCGCTTATTAACAATTCCTTGTAAAGGTTTCACTTTGGGTTATATTCATTTTGTTTTTCTCATTTGTCTTAATTTGTTATATCTTTGGTCCTTATACTTATATCTTGATTTAAAGAATAAAAAACATGACATAAATATAATTTATATTTATTATATGTGTATTATAAAAATCTATATAATATATAAATATGAAATGAAATACATTGTTCATAGAGACAGTAAGTCGTACGTACCCTTGAATGTTGTTTATGTTTATAATTTTACAATAAAATAAATAAATAAATTTCATATGTACATATATTTTATAATTACTGTAGATTTATTATTTCATATATATCATTTAATTTCATAAAACACATACCTAATACATTCCATAAAGTATTTGAACAAATCATATCGATTTGAAGGAGCGGTAGTCCACACATCCCCAAACGAAATTATCACATTTACACCAAATGGAAAGTATAAATATATGTGTTATAAAAGTATTAAATAATTATTAATATAATATAATATATATATATATAATTAGAATTTCTATCATATTTATAGCTATGATATGCATTTAAGGAAAAATCAACAATCATTGTTGAGTGAGGCTGTAGTTTTCTGTACACATAAACAGTATGTTCGTTACACATTAGATGGGTGTTTTTGTAAGTGTGGGTAAAAAACCTTGAATAATAACATACTAGTATATTTATGATATTTTTATTGTAAAATTATGTAATAAATAAAGTTTATGGGGTGGATAAATAAAATAAAGTAAAGGAGCATGAGAGAAGGTGCTACTTCTTAATTGGGTAACTCCTTTTAGTTTTTTTCAGAAAGATTCCTTGGAAGACTTTATAAACAAAGAGAGGAATCAAGGATTAAGGTATGAGTGTTTTCAAGATATTTAATTAGATATTTTATTAACATAATTGGTTTTAGATGTGTAAATAAATGAAGGAGAGGAGGACTTTTTACAGTGGAGGAGTCGCACTCTTGTAAATATTTGGAAAAGGAATTCCACCCATATGTTTGCCATAAAATGTGGATCCCATAATGGACCAACATAGATAAAAGCAAGGATAGAGTAAAAATATTCCCATGAAAAGGCTCTTGTACATGGTTATAGGTCATTTTGGTTCTTAAATGTAAGGTTCAGTCCTTAGTGAAGCCTAATTTTACCTTATTCGATGTAATTAATATTAATTACATTCACTAATCATTTTACTCAAAACTAGGTTTAAATTATTATAAATTATAAATTATTTTGTTTCCAAATATGGAATCCATTTTTCAAAATTCCAATCACATAAGTGGTAGAAATTAATTTATAATTAATCCCACAAATAGGTCGACAATGTGAGTTTTTAAAGTTTAAATATTCAAAAGTTTGCAAAGTTTTTATACCAATGTTCCTAGTGAAATTGATCTAAATGACCAAAATTTTATTAATTGATAAAAAATTTATAGAATTAAACTTTTAAACAAATTTAAAAAATAATTTATCCTTAAAAATAAATTAGATGAAAAATTATTTTTTAATTAAAATTCCATATTTTTCACTATTCATCCAAAAATTGTAGTTTCTCAAAAAATCCCACAACTTCCCCAAAAGATTGTTTAAAAATTAGAAATTAAAAAGTGATATTTATTTTATAAAGTTAAATTTTTAAATGTTTCTAAAATTAATTTTATTCTTTTTCATAGAATAACATGAAAAGTAGTTTATTTGAGAAAATAATATGTTAAAACATATAAATAATTTACCAAAAAAATATAATTTTCATTATCAATATGTTCTATTTCTATAAAACTATTATAAAAAATGTTTGAAAATTAGGAATCACAATTCATGTTATTAATTTTAACAGATCGGTTATAATTATCTCATTTAAATAATTATAACAATAAAATTATGTTTCATAGAAATATCGGTGTTTCATGAGACGTACGCCATGTATGTGTTGCATATAACATATTCTAAGTCATCATTTTGTGTAGCGTATGAGAACTCGATGTTTTGTGTAACTTATTTTGAGTCTGTGCCATATGAAAAGAATGACTAAATTAGTGTATTACGAGATATAAATGAAAATTTAATTTATTTGAAAAAAAGTTCCTTTAAAACTTGGGGTGTTACAATGATCCTCCTACATAAATGGTTATACACCATAGTTACAAGATCCCCATATTTTGGGTCCTTAAATAATGAGAAATATCTCCTTGTTATTTAGATTTATCTTCCTCTATAAACCTAGAGGATTATTCTTACTTGTGCACACCAACAATATCTTCAACAACTTTGGGGAATATTATTCTTATTCCTGAAACTCTTTTAAACCATATCTATAATGATCTAATTCTTCTCAATAATCAAATAATTTTGTATATCAACTTCATGGAATCACAGATTTATCTCTTATATTTCATTGATAAGGAAATTATCAAACTCTCATAATCTTCAGAATATACTCAAATTTCAAAAACAAACTTCTTATGATACTATCAGAATATATATATCTAATATATAGAGTTATTATCATCTTTTAAAACAATAATAAATATATTATAAATATTGAAATTTAATCCCCAAATACTCAGATCTAGTCTCCTGTGATTTCTTCATTATATCTTCATAAAACTACGAGAAATTATTTCCCTTTCAATTCACCCAAAAGGCTTGATTATTTTTATTGAAGTTTCTATACATGGATAGAAATTATGAACACCTTATTAAATTCTCAAAAAACAATTCTTCTTATTCTTGAAATTATATCACTCATATCAAGTGACAATTAATATTTAATATTCAAGCATATTTTTCATGGGATACATGAATCGAACTCCTAGAAACCTCATGGATTTTTATGTTAAAATGAGTTTATCAATATGAAATATGAATGCCTGAATGAAAATTTTGTTTTTTCTAATTTGAGTTACATTAATTAAAGTGACACAACATTCATGTGTCATGATTTCGACCTCGTCAAGGAATAAAACATTCTTTATAATGGAAGTATATTTACATGGATCATTGATTCTCACACAAGATCTATGATTTCATAGAATTCATAGAGTGTCCTTTATTTATACTCATGGAAGATTAATAAAAACATGAAACCACTATAATTTCCTTTAATTATAGCTTCCACACATCTTCATAGTCTCTCATTCTTCATTTACAATGTATTAAATTTTTGATAATGTTATTGTATTAAACGCATGGTGAAATTACAATAAGGGTTTGAAATTAAAACTGGAATCGATGGACTAATAACCCCTAATTTGGAAACAAATTGTTATAGTAAAATTGATATAATAATAGGGTATAATATTATTTCAATACCAATATATAAAAATGGAGATAATACCATAAAATTTTAATCAGGGAAATATATTTAAATATTCTTTCAAAAAAATAATTTCACTTAAAAGTAAATGGATTGACAGAAACTCTTACCTTTATAAGTTTTTTCTCAAATAATTGGAGGACTCTATATAAATTTAGTAACTCCTTGGGGGATTTGGAGATTTATTGTAAAGTAACCACCAAGATCAATTCCTTTTGTATTGAAAAGGTATGAGATAATGGGTGGGATTGAGCTCATTTTATAGATGAACAGAGGGGATTTTACATGGAAGTTAATGTTAGGTAAGGGTTAAAAATGTAATCACATGGGTTTTAAGTGAGTTATTTGGGGAGAAATTGATAAGATATGTTTTTGTTACATTAAAACCTATAAAGTTATTATATAAGGTGTAAATTTTAAATGTATTGAGTAAAATTTAACCCACAATAGTTTACCCATTTTAACACTTATTAATTTTGATTAAATAAGAATATTGATAATCATTTTGTCACTGAATGTATTAGTTTTATATTATTACCAAATTTTGATTTCATGTATTTGATTTTGGACTATATTTAATGTAAATCAGTTACTAAATATGAGAAAATTAAATAAAAATTAATACTTATAATGTGTTGAAAAACCGTGTTTTATAGAAATATGATGTTTTAATTGTTAGGCGATATTAATATTTTTTAACATTAATTATCAATTTAAATAGTAGTAATTTACTTTTTATATATCTCTAATCATCATATAATATGTTTTATCTTAAAATATATTCATTTAAAAATACATGATATTTTTAGAAGTATTATTCTTTGTATAATAACTCTTTTACCACGGTAACTAATATTTACCTATGTAACTTAATTAGATAAAAAAATATGAAATTTATCTTATTAAATAATATAAAAAATATAATTATGAATAAAGAAATAATTTTACCTAATAAAATTTATAATATTAACTAAAAAATTTAATTTCAATATTATCACATGTAACACGTAAAACCGAATTTTTAGAAAAAGGTTATTTTTAATTTATGACATTTTTTATAGGATAAAATAATAAATTAATTTTAGTTTCATGAAATAAATTGGTTTATTATAAAAATTTAAATTTTATATTGATTTCAAATAATTTCACAACCCAATTTTATAAAAATAATTTTTAACTATTAGAAGATACAAAAACCGTTTTAATTGGAAATTATTACTTATGTACTTAATAAGATAATAATAGTTTTCTAAATTCAACATATATTTTTTAAAATATATGTTTCTTACTTAATAAAGTTGGTATCAATTAAAGTTTTTTAATAATTTCTAGGTATTTAATAGATATTAATTCATAGTTTGGTAAAAATTATTTTCTCATTATTCTCCTAAAAATAAACTACTTCATAAAAATCCCTAAAATTATCTTAAACCTAATTTTGTATGGGTGAATTCAAAACTAAAATTAAATTTTTATCATATAAAAATTATTGGATTCTGAAATTAATAAATAAAAAACAAATAAAGTCTCTTTCAGTTATAATAGGGTTCACAATATGCAATAATTTTTAGGATATAGTGAATTCTTACTTCAGTTGAGTCTTCTGTATTACATTCCCCACCTTAAATAATTTCATCCTAGAAATAAGTTATTTGAAAGCTCATACTAAAATAGGCTGATTATTTATCATTACTTATTCAATTTCCCATGTTTCTGGCTCTAACTTGTGATTTCTATGAATCACTTTCACCATTCCAGTTGTCTAATTCCACAATACTTTATCTTTAGTGTCAACAATTAGAACATGATCTTCAATATCAGAAATTTATATTTTTAATTCTAGCCCAATAAATGGTGATTAAAATTATTGGGTAAATTATTTATATCCTCAATAATGAAACATGGTAAATGTTTTGAACTTTATAGAGGTTGGGTGTCGAAGCAATATGGTTGGACACAACTCCAACACAATCTAAAATTACAAATGGATTAATATACCTGAGATTTAGTTTACCCTTCTTTCCAAACATTATAACTCCATTAAATGGTGATAACTTTAAGAATAAATGACCCCATTAAAATTACAAATCCATTATTTGAATTCCAACATATTTTCTCTATCGTATTGGGTCTCTTTGATATGATTATGAATAGTGTGTACTTTCCCAATTGTCTCCTCTACTTGTTATAGGACTACTGACTTCATTTTTTAAAGTTATTCCCAACAATCTGGAGTATGAAATGTCTTCCCAAATAATGACACATATAGTCCCATATATAATTATGAATGTAAATAAATATTTATGAAACCTTCACTAGAGGTAGATACTGATCCCATGAACCATGGATGTCAGGAGTGCATGACCTAATAATATCTTCTAATTTTTTAATATTAATTTCATATTTTTTAACATTTTTTGGTTAATAGGTGGTTCTAAAATGTATCTCAGTGTTTAGATCTACTATAAGGATCATCCAGAAACATTATATGAACCCATGTTCATGATAATATATAATTGATAGGGGTATATAATGAATTCTCACAATCTCATTGATAAAGAGTCGTGTCAGATATTTGAGGGGTATATCATTCCTTATTACTATTAAATGTGTATAATTGTTAAGGATATCTAAAATAACTCATATATCATTATTCCTTTTAATAGTATTCAGAAGTCTAGTGAAAAATTCTATTTTAACATTGTAACACTTTAAAATTGGTATAGTGGGAGGTTGATTGACACCCATGGGATATTGTCTAAGCCAAACAAGGATAAATAACCAGAGTTTGGGTGAATTGGGATATTACATATTAAAACTACTATCATGTTAGATATTATTTCATCATTTAAAGAAACACACTTCATACAATTTCCCATAGAAATGTTTGAGCAGAAATGAATGCATTCAAGAGACACAAAAAATTTACATGTTTCACCTAAACAAATATATGTTCAAGGATTATAAAAATGATATATATGGATATGTAAAAAATAATATAAAAACCACTATTGTTAATAAGTTATAAATAGGCCCACTTTCCCTCCTTTTTTACAACCAATTACAATTCGAAATCTCATTACTCTATCAACAGAACTATGATCACTATTATATGATAATAATAATTTATTGATCAAATGAATAAATATTTTTTCCACCTCATTTGGTGCATCATTGGGTCATAATTCCATCAAATTTATGAATGCCACTTTACCACATATTTATTGGGAAGTCCCTTCTGGTTCGTGTGCAATTTAATTTTCATAAAACCCTTTTTCCAACCATTGTAAAACTTCACAATTCTTTATAAAATATTCTTCTTTCACAAAATTGACAACTTCCAATAATTTATCACTTTAATGAACCACACTACATTCATGGTGCTCAAAACGTTTTTTTGTCCCACAACTTCCATAAAACTAATATATCCTTCACTAAACCTAATTTCTCTTTAATACTAATGATTTTATGAAAACATTTGCATAAGAAAAATCATGGGAAAATAAATTTCACACATTCATAGACTTTGTATTTTCATTGAACCTCACTCAATTCTCAAATGAGTGGGTAGCCATTTATTTATAGTTGTTTCCTCCCCTTCATGAATCTTTCTACATTACTAAAAAAAATTGAAACATAACATTCTTGTTCGTGAAACTACCTACCTTCATGAAAAAATCATGGAGATTTCTAATTCATGAAACTTCTCAAGGTCCTGTAACTTACCATCTTTACATTGTGACTCATTAATCTTTTGAGAAACTCAAAACGTTCATGAATCATTGGATATTCAGGAAACACCAGACCTTCATGAAACACCAAACATTCATGAATTACATTACTTTTACGTATTTTTATGAGGAGTCCTTGGAAATACAACATTTTGGAAACTTGTGGATTCCATCAAATTTTAGATCCAAATTTTTTTCAAACATTAGGATACAGTTCATCATTGTATAAAAAAAATTATGTACCTCTTTTAGAGATCCATTCCTTTCTCTTAGATCATTTTCAACACACCTTTCCAAAACTCTCCTTGGAACATCACAAATAAACTCATAAACCTACTTCATCAACAAAAAAAATCAACCGAAAAACAATACAAAATTACCTTGATGGATTTTTTCCTAAAAATCTCCCCCTTTGGGTTTATGGAGAACTCTTTATGCAATGAAACCAATTTTAAGCTACTTAAATTAGAACCAGAATTTCCTTCTTCTGATTCCATATAGAGATAAATGATAGACTCAACACACTATCTAAGCCTTAATGATCCATGCTATATATGAGAAATAAGAGGATCATGGAAAGTTCATAAATTAATCAATTCATTCCTGAAACAGTAAACATATTTCATCATGAGCCCCATCTATCATGATATATAACATTTGACTAATCATACTTACCATCATCATATTCAAAACTCCATCAACATCATTGATCCTCCAATAAACTACTCCCCTATCTTAATCAATATATTTTCTACCACTTTTTCAATTAACCTAAAGGTCACCCCTTTGTGGTTAGAAAATGGTAGATAATATATATCAATATTTAAAGGTAAAACACACCATACCTTGGGGTTAGGGGGTCCCACATCCACAATTTTTCAAGTGTGGGGATTAAATTGAACTCCAAGATCCATTTTATATGGTTCAAACTCTTATATGGGTAAGTCCTTCATCAGAATGACTAAAACCTGTATTTCTGTAGGAACATAATCTTTCTTCTAAAGACCATGACCTACCTTCTCATTTATAAAATGATAAATAATTTTAATGTTCTTTATCAATGAGTGAATAAGTATATTTTTTATGAGGTTTATAGAACTTAAATTATTGAAATGGATTTTGATCATATAGTTCACTTCAACTCCCATATCTTCATGTTTTTTCCTCATCCACAATAACGGCATGAAATATTGATTAACTAAAATATATTCATCTTCTTCAATTAAATGAAAAAAAATTTCATGCTTATCCAAAAAATTAACAATATTACAAGACAGAATAAGCGACATGGCTTGGATTTTCTTTAATCTAATGAATTGACCCAATCTATATCTGTATAACCAAAAAATGCTTACTGATATTTGAAATTATAAAACAAAGAAAAATTCATTGTTCCCTTAATATACTAATTTTTTTTAATAAATTTTCCTTTATTGGGAATGATTTTATACCATAAATCTTGTCATGTGTAAAAAACAAAATCAGGCTACGTCACTATTAAATACAAAAGACTTCCAATTGTCAACCTATATTATGTGACATTAACTACTTTGCCTACATCATTTCATGATAGTTTCATCTGGGTATTCTTTAGAGTCATTATATCCTCGGATTTTTCCATTCCAAATATTATAAAAAACTTCTTGGTATATTCATATTGATAAATAAATTTTACATTCCTTCCTTGTGTCACCTATAAACCGAGGAAAAAAGCTCAGTTCACAAATCATTAACATTTTGACCCCACATTTATTGAATTTTGTGAACTATTTGCATTGTGCTTCATCTTATACACCAAATAATATGTCATTGACATACACCAATATAATAATACTTTTAGTACTTTTTCTATTTGGATAGAGATTTTAATCAACTCTACCACACTAAAAATTGAGCTTCTTCAAAAAATGATCACTCCGAGAATCCCAAGCTCTTGGTTCATTCTTAATCTCATGTAACACATTATTTGTCTAGAAAAAAAATTTATAATCATCATGAATGAGAAAACCATTAGGATGCTCAATGTAAATTACTTTTTCCAAAACCCCATTTATAAATGCTAATTTGATTTCCATCTATAAAACATTTCACTTTTATTACATAGTTATGTATAAGAATAGAAATATAGTTCTGAGCCTTGCAATGGCTGAAAGTGTCTCATCAAAATCAAGTACCTTAACTTGGGAGTATCACATTCACAATACTCATTCCTTTTATGAATTAATAATACATATTTTTATATTTTATCTTGAAATAACCATTTGGTCCCGATGATAATCATATCTTCTAGTCCCGAAACAATCTCCAATGTCAAAAACGTCCTCTAAAAGTTCTTCAATATGTGTGCTTTTTTATTTTCATGTGTTAGTTAAACCATCGATCAATATTTTTTATTCTTAAATTTTTAAGTTGTACTCAATGTCCTTTTCTGAGTTTTATGGAATATAAGACCGTAGATTTTCAATTTCTTCAGTCATCTTAGACTTCCCTTCTTCATGATTCTACATATAATGGTTGGCATCATGAACCACACTATTTGATTTCTTCATTTTGTCTCTCCAAACACCAATCTTCTTAAATGAGGATTCTAATTCTTCTAGGAGATTAACTCTTTCTTTTACTACTTCTTCATCGTTGTCACTTTCCTCACTTGTTTAGGAGCTACCTATAACTGGAACCGTTTAATTTTATATATGATCCTTCCATTTCTTCCTCTCTTCAAACTCGTATTCCTATGAACTATCATTTTCTTATGAATGAAGATTCTTCTTTTTGAAGAAAATTTTCTTAAAAATGTTTCTTACCATTCACATAGGCTAATGAATTAATCTTGGTAATTTTTAATTCATCATCATCATCATCTTGGAACTTCTTTGGGAACCTTACTACAATATTTCCAACCATTCCACATCTAAATAATGCTAGTTGAAGTTTTTTTAGAACATTAATTTTCCACATTCTAGATTTGAAGAAAGGAATGACATGACCTCATCTATTTCTTCCTCTTTTTTTAAGTCTTAAATAGTGAGCTTCTTTATGGAATTTAATGCCAGCACTTTTGAATTCCCTTTTTTCAAAGACTCAATATCATTATTTATCATCTCTTATGCAATAGGAGTATTATGAAAAATATCCGATATTAGATCTTTTGGATCTTTATCTTCTCGTGAAGAGAATTTCCAATTGAATCAAGGTGTAATTCATCTCAAGATGTACTTAATGATATTAAAATATTCAATATTTTTTCCAATACCATGCATTTCTTCCACAAAAACATTCCCTTTATCCAAAAAAATGCCTCTACAAACTCATTGTGATACATTCTAAAATCCACATATTCATTACATATATTTTATGATTTATATTCTCTTAATTTTGGATTACACTCATGTTCATTTTTTCAAATTTTCCCACGTTGTAGATGATGACTGACATGACATCAACTTTGTGTAGATTTAATTGGATAATTCTCCCATGAATACATTGATTCCTTTGGCAATAACTTCCAAATCCCTTTGGTCTTATTTTGATAAATCTCAACTCTCCAACTAGTAGAAATACCATGCATCATTTCTAAAAATACGTCAATGCCTAATGATCAGAATTATTAATGAATCTAATTCATCCACAATAGAAAATTTCTTGCATGGAAGATCAGACTCCATTTGTGTTAAAAAAAACCTTCATTGCTTCTATTAAGAGTCAATGTATGATTTTATTCATTCACTCTAATTCCAATTTTTCTCTAAAGTAGGTTAAATACCCAAGTAGGGTTTGAATCAAGGTATGTTAAATTGAAACTACTTCCCATTTATATCTTATTCCATCATAAAAAACACCCATCTCTCTCTATCCCGTAACAATGTATGAGCATAAATGATAGCATACACGATAAACGATAATTTTACTTGGTTTACCCGCACTGGTCTCTATCCAAGGATAACAAAAATGTAATGTTTATATGTACCAAATACACTAAATCACACTACTATTACAAAGTTCAAAGTAGACACACCACCCCTCTTGGGTTATAACTAATCATAATCTCATAGATCACTACTCTCTCAACTGAAGTTTTCTCACTACCCCTACAAAATATTATTGCATCAATTATTTTAAACAATATATTTTACACATAATTTATTAAATCATTATATTCCACTATCCTCCACTTGATAAATACCACTTTACCCCTAATTTATTGGGAAATCCGTTCTATTTTTCATGTGATTTACTTCTCCAAAAACCATTTTCCAAACCATTGCAAAGATTTACAATTCTACAAAAAACATTCTTCTTTTATAAAACCCAAAACCTTCTTGAATATCACTTCTTTTGAAAATATTCTTACTTTCACGATGCTCACAATTTTTTCCATTCTCACTGCTTTTTAGAAGTTTACATAGCCTTCATGAAACTTTCTTTATTTGTGAAACAAATGATATTATGAAAACATTCACACAAGAAAAATCCTTTATGAATTTTTTTTTCAAATTCAGAGACTTTTGATTTTCATTAATCCAAGTTTTTTTCTCAAATGAGTGGGTAGACACCCATTTATATAATTTCACTCCCCTTCATGAATATTCCAACCTTTCCATGTCTAATTTACGAAACTCAACATTCTTGTTCAAAAAACTCCCTGCCTTCATGAAACATTCAAGGATATTTTCCATTTGCAAAACTTCTCATAGTCGTGTAACATACCATATTTCCTTAAGGACTCAACAATATTTTTTGGAACTAAAATCCTTCTCAAATAACCAGACATTTTCAAAACACAAAACCTTCATTAATCTTGTTTCTTTTTCATAGATATTTTTCAACATACCCTGTCAAAAATCACATTAGAACACCATAATTGATGTTTTCAACCTATTTTTTCAGAAAATACAATCAACCCAACAAAACTGAATAGTTAACATGAGGTATTTGTTTCCAAAATTTTATCTTTCATCCTTTACATAATATCATATTAAGAACCTATACACATAGTTTAAAATTCCCCACTTTATACCATCCCACTATAAAGTTTCACCAAATTCAATGAACATAATTTTTATAGCATAGTTTGTAGAATATTTTGAGCTATGTGACTCATCTAGTAATTAAATTTTCATCTTAGGTATATGTGTAACACATAGTCTCTTTCCATGAATTAACAAAATATATTCATAGCCAATGTAGGTTATTCTTTTAACATCTATGAATTTAATTCTATTTTTAAAAAATTCATTTCCATACTAGAATTTATTTTTATTCTCCAGTAATAATGGTTCAAAATCATTTGGAAAATGAGTGGTGTTTCCCCTTTATTAATGATTCTCAGATCTAAATTTTTCAACTCCATGTATATGGATCATTTTCTATCCTCATATAAGTTAAAAATCCATTATCATTCTTAATTAATGAATCAACAACCTTTTTTGGTTTTCCTATGAGGTAGTGAATTGATTAATCATAGTCCTTATGTATTTATAATCATTTTATTTTCCCCAAGTTGACCTGATTTTGGGAAAAATTCCACTTTAAAATTTTATGGTCTGTTTATATGTCACATATTTAACTACAGAGAGAGTGTCTCCAAATCATCATAGAAAATATTACTACTACCAACCCAAGGTCATGACATAGGTAATTTCATTTACAGGTTTTCAATTTCCTTGATATATAAGAAAAAATTCACTCATTTATCATAACAAAACAAATTCTTTCTTTAATGCATCATTATATATTGAAAATACTTCAATTCGTGATATTATATTCAAAATTGATTCACTAACCAATATCCTTTGTATCTCAAAAAACATTCCTCACAATCCTTCGAAAATGTGTATTTTTCTCCTTTAAGTGTCAAATTTTTTAATGGGCTGGATAATCAATAGTGGTTTTGAACAAATCATCGATAGTAGCCTACTAAGACAAGGAAACAATGAAACTAAGTTATATTCACCAATGTGGTTCATTTCTAGGATTCCTCCATCTTTGAAGGAACAACACATATTCCTTTATTAGAGAGAATATGGACCAGAAAAGAAACATCCTTGACCCAAAATTATCAATTAATGAATTTCTCATAAAATTCATTACCTCTGACAGTCTCAAGAATTATTGAAAATGTATCCTCAAGATCCTCATATTTTTTATAGCATATCAGGATATCACCATTGAATAACACTATGAAATCATCAATACGGTCCTAAAATACTTTTTTCATCTACTATTTCTCTCTCCAAATCCACTTTTTAATGTATATAAATCCACTTTATGGTTTATTGTTATCTTCACATTCAACCCAGAAGACACCCAAAGTCCATAAAGAGCCAACAATCATATTCAATATTCTAAATTAGAAAATCAAAAGTAGACATGAGGGGTAGGGGCTTATCTAGAAGATAACCAAATGAGGTGAAACTCTAGTTCCCAACATCCCTAAGTGTATTCCCTGTCCATTAATGATGTCAACATAGTCCCCCACACACCCTCGTCATTGAAAGAATTTCCTGATATTAGAACTATAATGAATGAAATAAGGGGAGAAATAGAACAAAAGAAACACCATGGACCTTTGAAAAACAATTTCTGAATAAAAACTCACCAAACATTATAATCATGTCAGAATCATCATTGAATCTAACCACCATAAAAAATGTACACCATAAACATCGTGTTCCAACATCATCTTGAAAAACCCAATTATTATTATCATCAACCTAATCATTACTAGAATGACATACTCTAGCAAGAATTTTCATTCCAAATAACCATCACATAAACATTTGACCAAAATACTAGATAAGAACCCTAAAACTAAAAGGCACAATGCACAACTAAAAAGAGAAAAGAAATTCCCAATTTAGAACACATATTCAACCATCTTAGAATCATCACAAACACCAGGAGGGAACCTCCAATTGGATCTCAATGGAAGGAAAAAAAATACAATAACTAGACATCAACGAAATTCATTCCTAATACAATAAACCCACCTCATATACTCCATGGGATCTTGAGAAATAATTTGATAACCATAAACACATAGGGTATATTAGTCAATCCAAATGGAATCAATATAAACTCATAATATCTACACCTCATATAAAATGAAATATTTTGTATATCATCATTCTTTACCTGTAATTGGGGATAACCAAAGAGAAAATTGATCTTTGAGAAATACTTATCTCCCTGATGTTGATCAAAGTATTTATCAATGTCATAGATAAGATAATTATTCATTATATTAGTGTAATTTAACACCTAGTAATCAATTCATAACCTCATAGACCCATACTTCCTCTACACAAAAAGAATAGGGGATATATAAGGTGAAACACTAAGGCGGACGAAACCATTATCACACAAACATAGAAGTTTTTATTCAACTCCATCAATTCCATAATTTCCATTTAGTGGTAAGTATTAGATATAGGTTTTTCTTCATGGATTATTTCAATATAAACCTATAATTAAAACTTAGAAACTAGTAATAATAATTATTTAGGAAACACATCAATGTATTCATGCACAATATATACATCCTCCATTATCTTTTTCCCTTCCTAACAATCAGTTTAACCTTGTTTTATTCTATAGGTATTTAACTATTGTTGTCAACTATAAGAGGATCCAGGAAAGACTCAGATAATTATCCCTGACCTATAAATATAAATAACTCTAATACCCACTAATCAATCATAATCTATAACAAATATTATATGAAATTAAACCATAGGTACGATAATTATGTTTCCCTAAGGGTGTGTATATGCATCATAATTAATACTTCCATGCATTACATTATTGTAAGAATATTTCCATTAGGTGTCTTGATTGATACCTCCTTTATTAGGGTTCTAGGTAATGTTTTAATATTCTCAATAAATAAGCAGGTTATAAAATATTGAAATGATATAGAATCAAATAAATAATATTAACTCATTTTTTATGATCAATTTACCATCTATGAAATAATTCAGAGTATCGTCATAAACTATGGTAATCTAATAAGATTTAACATTCCCAATAGGATTATTCTAAGGAGGATTCCCTTGATTCTTGGGGAATTGATTTGAGTAATTCTATATATCCTTACAGTTAAAATGCTAGATTTTATCATATTCCTTATTTCCCTTTCATTCATGAGCCTAATAAACCTTATCTCAACACCTGTAACAAACTCATGTTCACTATTAGAAAGTACTAGGGTGTTTCTTTTCACAATTATCACATTTTGGACATCCTATCATAACATTTTTCTTCTTTTATGCCTTTATTTATACATCATGGTTAGTTATCCTACTAATATCTTTACATCCATTGAAAATTCAAGCCATAGATTTTTACTTATTTCTCTCTTGAGGTAATATGATAATATATCATAATATGAAAAAATATTTTGAGAGGCTAGTTCCATTATGATATTTGGAATAAACCCTTCAAGGATACCATTGATCCTACTTTTTTCTTTGTGTTCACTTTCTATAGTATTCTAATAAAATCTTGTAAATATATCATCATACTCAACAACATTATCCTCTTCATTATTCTTAAAATTAAGTAATTTCATTTCCCTATCAAATAAATGCTATCAGGTGAAGTGTTTCTCAATGAATATCACCTTGAAGGTATTAAATTTAATGATTTTTATCTTCTCTTCTTCCTTATAATTTTGAATCCATGGCCACCATTAATCATACTCTCCCCTTATACAATAAAATTTACCGGAAACTCTCTCACTTTCATTACTTCTTAATGAAACAAATATCTTATAAATTGACATGATATATTATTCGACAAATAAATGTATTAGTGGTCCCATTAATGTTATAGGGTAATTTTAAAATAGTGTGGTCCATTATTGTTACACCATGTTGTGGATAGTAATATTCACTATACATCCAAGGTTATAAGTCATAACCAGAGTCAACTAACTTAATATAGCCACAATCTACATAGTTTCAACACTTGTCCTCTTGAATTACTATATAATAAAATACTTAACTTGATTATGGGAACTGATATGATTTATTTTCCTAACATTGGGTTTAATCTATAATAAATTGTAGATACCTAATTAAATCATAGTATTAAAAATATTAATCCATAAAAATTCATTGAAAAACTAGGTGTGTCATAATTATTATTATATATATGTTATAAAAAATATAGTTCTTAAAGTTATTACTAAACATTATGTGATACCGTCTATAATTCCCCAAATCTAGTAACCTAGATTCAGTAGTAACTTTTTTTACCTTAGAAAAAAAACACTAGGATCACATCATATAGGAAAAAATAGTTTAATGGTCTTGGTAGTCCAGATGTATACATGATTTCCATAATATTTTAGAACACAAAAATACAATATTCAATATCATTGAATCTTTCATATTTCATTTATTACATCCTTTAATTCATTAATATATTACTTCTTGGTACCCTGGGTAAATGTAAACCTATAAAGGGTGATCTAAAAGTATTAATAAGTTCACAATTACATCGTAAGATATAATAACAGTGATACACTTGATGACATAGTGATTAATTAATAAACATGATATGTAATCAATATCTCAAGGATGAAAAACATTTCATGTATAACATATAAATGGATAATAATAACTAAATTCAAGTTTATGGAATGAAAATCAAAAACAATTTGATCATTACTATCAATGCCTTAGCCAAGAAATTATTCCTACCATCAAGGTCGCAATTATGACATCATACTTGGTTTCAGGTCCAAAACAATGTATTCAAGCATGCATCGGTCATGTATACACAAAATAACCAAAACATATTTCTCATGATACCAAATGAATAATTGAGGGTCTATATAATATTGGGACACACCCAATAATTCCTTATATAAAATTCATTCACCAGATGAGTGATATAAATAATAAAATTTCCTTCATAAAAATATCTATTTGAATAAAAACATATAGAAGGTCAATAACTTTAACCAACTAAATAAAAAGGATCGAATGGTTATAACTCATATATATAAAGTAGGAGATGGTTAAAAAATATATTATCAACTTTCTATAGTTTTTATTATACATTTATATCAAAATAAAAAATATAGAGATTTTATCTAATTCCAAACCAAATAAATGGAATAATTTTCTATGTAAGAATCCTTCAAATTGTATAGAACATGGGTATATTTTTATGTTTTAAAATATCCCCAATCAATTGATGTATCAAATATAGGTGAAATCCCTTCAACTAATGGAATTTAAAACTACTAAATAAAAAATCAAAGTAATTTGATGAAATGATATTTATATTCATGGTGTGTAGTTAGGTAAGATAAAGGAAACAACAAATCATATCTTTGAAAGAAAAGATAAATATATAATCCATCCACAGAAAGAAGGTGGATTATTGAACAATACCATATCAATTTATAAGCTATGGTGTATTTTCAATGAATAAATAAGTGTCGTTATCGAAAACAATTATAAGGTATTAGACAAGGTTACTTTTAAAGTGATCATTTATCAATAAAATATGGTTATTAACTTCAATGGTTTTATCTGGTTTGAGACAATATATATTTTATTAAAATAAAACATTAAGGTTCATAAATGGAATGTTATTTATCCAAATAATGTGCCCAATGAGTTTCATGACAGACATACAGTCATAGGCCTACACATCATTCACCAAAGTGATGTTCGATTTGAAACTCGACCAGGTATTTTTAATTTGATTTCCCCAACAGTTCTCTTGGATGGATTGACCATTGAGAGGGATCACAAATAAGTGGTCTAATTTTATAAATTATTTCATTTGAGTTAAACCTCTATAACTTGTTGTGGTTCTAAATCCGCTCAGTGATATCTCAAAATCTCACTTTGTATAAAAAAAATAACCAGAGAATACATAACACATTGTAATTACATGGTCCAGTATAAAGAGATACTCTTTTCCATGTTATTTATTCCCCCAAACAATTTTTCTCTACTATAATATTATCTATGATTGAAATGGATAAGGAAACAAGTTGTTATGCAATTCACTAGTTGATCCTCCAGTTGATCCAGACTCTACACCCCAATAATTAACTCTTCTATCTCGATTTTCTGGACAACCCAACCATCTTATATTCCCCACATTCTAGATTATATGATCACCCCATTATTTATTCTCTTCAATAATTAGTTATATGACATATTCATAATCACCATCATCACAATTTTGTTTATACAAAAATAGTACAACCTCTATATGATCCAGGTTTATTTTGAAACACATGATATTGATATTCCTCTATGAGTTTAAAAGATCATTTTCACTCCTTTAAAAGTTTAATTACTTTAAAAGATTATTTTAATAAAAATATTGGTCTTGAAACTCATTAAAAATTGATCTAGAATGATATAGTTCTTATTAATATATGGAATGATCATACTTGATTATCTTCTCTAGTAAGTATATGTTGGCTTAAGTATCTTCAAGTTCTAATCTTCCGTGCATGTTCATATATTCTTCATTCAACTGTCAAGGTAGGTATTCATCCATCTTTAAATGAATTCTTGAACTAAATTTTTATTTTTTTATAATCTCAACACAAATTCTTCATGAAATCATGAGTATATCATGGACTTTTCAATAATGTTTTGTGAATTTACTTTGCATATTCACTATATACACCTCAAATATCCTAGCATATCAAATATGATGAGTCATATACTATTGCACCACTTCCTTGATTTTTAACAAAAATATGTTGGCATTGTGTTACAATTACCTTTTCTTTTTACTGTATATTACTCAAACAGTACATGAAACTATTCCAATGCACTTCATATGTCTATGAGATAAATTATATTACATATCACTTTTTTGTCCACTTATATGATGGCTCAAGTAATAATGCTTCTAACACCAAGATAAATACTTTTCAAGCATGTTTCTCTCTCCACATATGATTATAAGACACTTTACTTATTATAGTGCTTAACTTTTTGAAATATTATCCTTCATTAAATCCACCACTTACTTTAAAGCACTCATATGGAGTAAAATAAGAGCTTCTACTCTTGATAAAATAATTCTACCAAAATTATTGATTTCCATTAGCATAGTTTAACCATATAATAATGGGAATCAAGTAGGTTTTTAACAATTGGTAAAAACAATATAATCTATAAAATATTTATAACCATGAAATTCTAGAAAAAATTTCACCTCTCTCTATAAATGGATTTTCCTCTACATACAGATTAGATGTATGCCATGTTTTCATGTTTATCATAAAATAATACTTCGAGTTATATGAAATTATCTATTCCACAAAATGTATTCATGTGTACATAAAATACGGCCATCACATACTCCTTTTCACACCAATTATGATCACTCATGTGGACCTATACACATCCCTATTTAACCTCATGCTTCTACTTTTGATCTTTGTGGCTTGGCTCTCCCATGGGGTAAAAGTATACCTACCATATTTGTGGGATTGATTTTGTCCCTTTGGCTTGTATGGTTGGTCCATATTTTTTTATAAATACTTATAAATATCTCTAAGTGAAAATTTCATCCTATAAAAATTTACAACTCATAACACAATAATTATTCTTCATTAAATGACTTCCTCCTTTCATGGAAATCTTCAAATCATTATGCAATAATATTTACATTTCACGACCTTTATTTTTAATTCCTCCTATAATAATAAAATATTTTGTTGAATTATTTATATAAAATTGAAAATACATATTTGAAATATCTAATTCTATTCATTTTAACAATGTACACTTCATCAAATTCATGATGATGTGAATTTTTAATTTGTGATCATCTTCAGTCAATCATCACATTTATATGTGGATAATTTATAAATCATGGAATCCAATTCCATCAATGGAACCCCTAAAAATTCTATAATAATATCCACTTCATCATCAACTCAAAAAAATCATCTATAGCATATATCAAATCATTGAAAATAAATTCAATACTTAATTCAGTACATGGGTACTTCAATCTCCCCCTTTTAATTTATTTTTAGTGAAAGTACTCAACATCAATATGTGCACTTTGATGGATTCCCCCATTATCCCTATAATTTTAAATCATATGAAAGGTATAAGTGGGGTCAATCACTTCTCATGTTTTATCTCAAAACAATTTATTCTCTATTGTATGTTTTTTATTGAACACTTCTGAGAGAGGTATGACATCACATGATTCTCTTAGTAAAGAGACTTTAGTTAATCAACTCTAAGTATTTGTGTGCTAGACTACTATAAAAAATAATAGAGATGTAACAATGGTTGTTTATGTTATCAAAAAACTATAATAAATGTTACATCAATCATAGAAAATAATATTTATTAAAAAGTGCATTTATGAAATTATTTTTATTTAGAATAAATTGTAACTTATACCAATCTTGACAACCCATCAAAACAATTCAAGTAAATGAATGGTAACTCAATGTTTTTCTCATGTTTTGATTCCCAAAAATCATACTTTATGTGAATATTAAATATCATTACGAATAAGGGATGAGATAGTGATTGGAATACCTTAAACTTCAGTTTTATCTAGATTTCCAAAAAATTACATATTCATGTTTCAAAAAAATTCAGTGCCTTGTTTATTAACCAAGTTCCCTTAAAGGGAAACACTAATTAACATATTCTTGATGGTGAGTTGTTTTAAGAATTAATTTAAAGATATTAAATATAAAACCACATCAAAATTTAATTATTTTTTTGGTTTTACATTTTTTTAAATCTTCTACAACTCCTTTATATCTAGAATAAGATGGCACATAATGCATCTCAGGTTCTCCAGCTGAGATCTTTCTTCAACCACAATGCTCCACATTCTCCAGAATTTATTCTTAACATATTAATTCCAAATATAATTTAGGAGTCAGTATCGTGGATCTCATCAAACGTATAATTTATTTTGTGAGATGGTTATTCAATCATTATACAAAAAATAATATACTTCTCTGGATGCATGTTTAATTTTATTTAAGGATTCTTCTTACTAGCAGTGTCGTTAAATATCCTCTCACATTATATCAATATTTATTTCATTTATCACACGAAACTTCTATAATAAAAGTTTTTTCCGTTATTGAAAATATCTCATGAAAATATTCATTTTTATATGAAATCTGTGTAATACCTTATAACTACCCTTTTCTTAGGCTTATTTTAATTTTCTAGATTTCTCTACATTAGACAAAAAAATCACAAGAATTTATTTGGGAATGTTTAAATCTTGTTGGAGTTTCCACATGGATTCAGATGGGTTCCTTTATTCCCACCTTTCTTTTAAAATGTTTCACTCTTATTTATCTTCTTGGGAGTGAATTTATTTACAACTTCCTTCATATTTCAACACATAGTGTTCTCTTCATTATCATGTGGTATTTTCTTTCCATTATTTCTTGATGCATGTTTAGATATACATGTTTCTCTTTTGTGACCCAATTTATAAAACAATTTGTAGATATAATAAATACTCTAAAATATATTTTTTATTGAAATATATTTCAATGTTATTGAATGTTGCATCTTTATCTATGGATTTCCCCTACATGATATGGGTTTATTTTTTTCATTATCATTTAATGTTTTAAACCAAAATTCCAATGTATAAGGAGAAAATCTACTGCAACACAAACATTGATCCAGAAACCATGATCTTCTTTTATTTTCATTATACTATAAATAAATTCCATCCCGATGTTTTTGGGTCTTTTTAACACATGTTAGGATTTTTTTTGGGTAACCACCACTTATGCACCTTTTACTAACAACCAAAGAAAAGGTAGTAACCTCATCTCCGTTTAACTTAATCCATATATGTAAATACTTTTTATTTAATCCTTAACTTTTTAAAAAAATTGGAAAAAGTGTTACATATATATATGAATGGTACATCTTTATTAACAACATCTTAAGAAAGATAATTAGAAGATTTAATGATATTATTTTAGTTTAATGAAGGTCCTTTAAAAATATAATCCTTAAAATAGTAATGTGTGTTCATAAAAACAATCTTATTTTATTATGAAGTCTAAATATAAGCCTTTGGAGAATTTTAAATTTTAATTTCCAATTCAATATATCTCATTCTTAGGGAATTATTTTTATCATCTAAAAAATACACATTTTATTCAATTTCCTTCCACATATTCTCAAAATCCACTAAAAAAATTCTCAATTTCAAGAAACAATGATTCAAGATGCTTGATACTTTTGGATTTAATATGAAATTGAGCATTCTTGACCTCCATTGAAACACTTTGAAAATTTTCAAATGCATGAAAGGATTCCACAAACACTATCTGAAAGAAATATTTGTCTAAAAAATTTCATTGGAATTCTTCAATAGTTTTAGTATATCATTAACTAAAAAATTAGTTCATCCTTTTCTTTCAAAAGTTTTGTGAGAGGGTTTGATATGACAAATTTTTTGGATAATGCCTCTCACATGGAATTAGATTCTTCATCTAACTGTAACTATTCTTTCTAAAGGTACTTTATAGTTTTAGAAATATAACTTGTCACTTCTTTGGGAACCTTATTCAGATGTTAATTATATTCATAATGAATATATCTTGCTGAAATATAATCATTAAATATTTTATAAGAATTATCTAGGAAACTATAGTCCAAAATAAAATTTCTATTTATACCAAATTAATAAAAAAATCTATCATATTTCACAATTTACTTTTTAATTCATCTTTAAATAACTTTCCATTTTTTTCTTCTTTTTTTCAAGTTTTGGAAGTACCCTCTAAATTTATATCCTCAAGTGTAAATTATTTTTCCTTCATATAAGGTCACTTAAAGACATCATAAAATATGCACATTATAAAGGATATTAAAAATAATCAGGGAAAACATTTGTATCTTTAGAGAGAACCTACATTATGATAATAATTGTAGTTCCACATGATGGATTTACCACTGAGAGGTGGTATATAAGTGGCCCACTTTAACAAAATAATTCTCTTTATTTCAACTTCTCAAAATTGTTATATTTCTCAATCCACTTAGTGATATCTCACTATCTCACTATGTATGTAGAACTATTCATAGAGTGAGCATAACATGATATTTACATGTTTTGGTAAAAATCACTACTCCTTCCAATGTTGTTTATTCCCCCGAACATAGATTATCCACTATAATATTAACAATTATTAAAATTGATATGGGAGACACTACTTACACACTACAATATTTGATCCTCCAGTTGATCCCAGTTATATAACCCAAAAACAAACTCTTCTACCGCATTAGGTTAGACACCCAAACCATTATGTATTATAATTTTTCTAGACTGGTTAAACACCCCATCCTAAACCCTATTCATTAACTAGTCAGATGACCCAGTCACAATATCCATCTTCTCAATGTTGTTGAACCATAATTTTAAATATCTCTATCTACTCCTAGTTTCTTCTATGAGACTTGAAATATATTTTCCTCCATAAGTTTCATATATCTGTTTCACTTGTACACAACTTCAATTCCTTTAATATAATCTAGGAATAAGCATATTGGTCTTAAAACTCATTCACACCAGATCTAGAATGATTCAGTTCTTCTCAGTTTACTTAAATCCTCGACCGAACATCCTTCTCGTGCACCTATATTCTAGACTCAGTCTCTTCATCTTCTAGTCTTTAGTGATTAATTAGATATTTCTTAATAAAATGTTCATTTGAGTATTCTTCCTTCTTCAGATGATGTATTCACCTCAATTTATATTGTTTTATGAAAGATTAAAATTTCACTACTTAGAATAATTCATTTTCAGAATCCTAACTCAAGTTTTTCTTGCAATCATGAGTAATGTATAGATTTATACAGAGTTTTCTATGAACATACATTGCATCTTCACTATATATACCTAAATGTTTTTCCAATTTATTTTTATTCACATCAAATGATTATTTCATAGAATATATGATACATTGCATACAATTCCACCACTTCTTTGATACATAGAAAATTGATTTTGGTATCCTGTTTCAACTCGATTTTCTTTTCACTAGATATTACTCAAATAGTGTTTGAAATTGTACCAATTCACTTCACATGTCTATATAATAGCATATACAGTTTATCACATACTTTTTGTCCACTCCTTTGATCGTTCATATACTAATTCTTCTAAAACAAATTTAGTTATTTTTTAATTATGCAGCTCTCTCCATATTATGTTATAGTAAACTCTAACTAGTATAGTGCTCCACTTTGAAAACAATATTATCTTTTATGAAATACACCACTTAAATTGTGGAACATATATAGAGAAAAATAAGAGCTTACACTCTCAAAAATAATATTCTCCCAAAATTCCAAATTTCTATTGTCCGAGTGTTAAACCACCATTTATAGGCACTAAATAAGAGGTTAACACGTCATAATATAAAAAATATTATTACCCATGCAATACTAAAAAAATTCCTCTCCCTACAAATTTCTTTGCATCCCATAATGATTGGATTCATGCTATTTTTTTTCTTTATCACAAACTCAACCATCAAGTTATGTAAAATTATTTATTTCACAAAATATATGCATGTTTTTATCACATAAATCCATATTCATTTAATAATAAGTTCATATGTAAATTAATGTTCAAATTTTTATGTATTTTTTAAATTGGATAATTACTCATCGTGCAAGTACACATACATTCTCGCATAGAATTTCATATGTAAGATGGATTCTTATACTGTAAATATCATATGTAAAGAACTAGTCTTCAAAAATTGCCTTATACATAGTACTTCATTAACAAAATCAATTATTATTTTCTTTGATATTGGGCACTTATATTAATTTCTATATTCCTTCAATCATATATATATATCTATCATGACCCTTTAGTTTAAATGTAATTTATCTCACATGGTGTTTTTATATGAAAACCATATTCGTTTTTTAAATCTAAAAATTTCACCACAAATAGTAATGACCATAAATAATCTCTTCCATCACATGACACTTCTATCTATAAAGAATATGTAAAAAATCATACACTGAATAAATTCTTAATTTTTTGATTTTCAAACTCCCATCGAGATTTTGATGATTCCATATACTATTTGAACTCCTGAAGTTTCTGCATCCAAGACCTCATTTATGAAGGGCTCGGTACACAGATGATGAATACATTCGATGGTAGAAGATTGGATGGCTTAAATACATCACATCTAATGTCCCATAATATATGCACATCATATAGGAATGAGTGAATAGTTTTATATAAGGGACTCATCCCACATTGATTCTCTTGTATGGTGTGGATCCTCTTTAAAAATAAAATGAACCAATCATAAATTGAGACATGAGTATATGTTCCTCTCCCATCCATCTTCCCTCAACACACTTCCTGATATGGTCTGGCCTAGTTCTCCTTCTCACACCCATCATGAGTGCTCCTGTGGGCCTATGACCAAGCAATTATTCTAACTCATAGCCACTCAGGGCCTTTATCAGTTATCTCCCCCATGTGGTAGAGGTTATCCTACCACATCTGGGGGATTGATGTGGACCCTTAGGCTTGTGTGGTTGTTTAAAAATAATTTTTTATTACATAGAAAGATCATTAAGTGAGAATTTCATCCTATAAAAAATAACTTCCAACCAATAACACAGTCATTTTTATTTATGCAATTACTTCCTCATTTTAAGAAAATATTAAAATAATTATTAAATAATATTTATATATCATTCCCTTCATTTGAATTCCCCCTAAAAAATAAAATATTTTATTTCCTTCCTTAAATGAAATTGTAAATACATATCTGTAATATCTTTATCAAGTTGATGTAACATTGTTCACTTTATCAAATTCATTATTTTATATCCTTTACATTTAATATCAGCTTGAATCAATCATCTCATTTATATGATGATAGTTTCAAAAGAATAGAATTGATGTCATCAACTGAATCTATAAAAATTTCCCAACTATAACAAATTCACATTAAACTCACCAAATATCATCAATAACAAATTTTGAACATTCTACAAAAAAGGAAAAAACTTATTACAATTCTATGGTACATCAACCTCATTATGTATTTGTGTCATAACCTCATCCAATTACAAGTATAAAATTAAATATGTAATTTCAAAAAAACTACAAACACATTTACTTTACCAAATTTGGATTTTTGGGAATTATGGTGGATTAGAAAAAGGATTTAATGAGAGGGAATATCATTTTCATTATATCAAAAGGGTGGTAATTCCTTATTATTATTATTATTATAATGACATTATAACAAATATTTTTAATTCCGAATGTAAGATATGGAATGAGAACACTTATGTTTAAATAATATAAGCATACCCAAAATTCCATAATGATATTGTATAAGTGGTATTTCATTAAAAGATTATCAAATTTTAAATAAAACCTAGAATTTACTATCACAGAAATACATGGATAAGGTTTTATAATAAAATAATTTTAATTAAAAAGGGAAAGGGAAGGATTAGACACCTTGACCATGATAAGTATCTTATTAAGGATTTAGAAGACATCTTAAATGCTAATTAACTTTTTTAGAGGGAATTAGAGAGGTGATGAAATATAAATTCTTTATCAATTATATCATAGTGGATAAGGATAAAATAATGATCAGGAGTGACTCTCCTTTTATAGGTTAATAGGATGGGGTTTTCAATATAGACTAAATTTGGGTAATGGGTAATAATGGACTCACATGGGTTTTTGGTGGGTTGGGTGAATTAGGTGGATAAATATTTGTGAAAACTCTTGGTGTGGCTTTAAAACCCTTGAAAATTGAATTATAGACTGTCTAATTATCAAATTTATTTAGAAAAATTTGATCCACATTATATTTCCCATATTAACACTTATGTATCATTATTTAATATTAATCATGGAAGTTATTTTATTTTTAAAATATAAGATGATACCTTTTACCAAAAAACATTTTTGTTGAATCTGAATCTTGGATCCATAAAACCAAATTTAATTTCAAAATATGTGATTATTAGCTTTTCAATTAATAAATAAAGGTATATGAAAATTACTTTGATATAAAGATGGTGTTTTAATTAGAAGGATATATTAATCTTGTTTAGAAATAATTATCAATTAAAAGAGTTTTAATTTATATATATATATATATATCTAAAAATAATATTATATAGTTAATTTTAAACTAAACCCCTTTAAAATTTTATAATATTTAGAGAAATAATTTTCTTTGAAAAATAACGTTTTTCATGCAGTAACAAATATTTACCTTGGTAAATTAATTTTATTCCAAGAAATAGAATTTCCCTTTATTACTTATTTTTTAAAATATTATTTTGAATAATATTATTAGTTTATTTAATTAAATTTCAAAATTTGATAAAATATTTATTTTATTATTTGTTCTTGTAATGCATATAAACAAGTTTTTTAAAAAAAGTATATTTCTAAGCATAAAATTTTTATTTTGGATAAACATGTCAAAGATTTTTATTTTAATGGAATAAAATGTTTATTTTATAAAAAATATATATTTTTTGGGGATTTGAAATCAATCCATGAAAAAAATCTACAAAAAGTATATATAATTAAAATAAAATACCAAAAATATATTTTATTGGAAAATATTCCATATGTCCTCAAAATTCCAATAGTAGGTTTTCTAAACCATTATAGTTTTTATAAATATATTTTATTAATTATCAAAAAATTGGTAAATTAAAAAAATAATTTTATCTTCTAGGTCTTGATTATATAAATTTTCAATTTTGGAAAAAAACCATATTTTTCATTGTTCAATAAAAATCCACTATTTCTGAAAAAATACCAAAAATTAACCTAAAGGAAATATTTTATTAGTGAAATAAATATCAAATTATTTTTTATCAAATAAATTTTCAAGGATTTATAAATTATCATACATACATGAATAAATATTCACTAAATTTTAAGAGAGCGTGCATTGTGTGTTAATTTATAGGGCATAGCATTTACTTGCTCCATTTAGGACTCTGTTATTAAATGTTAAATTATACAAAGGGGATTTTTTTGAGAATAAAAACATAGAATTGATTTTATAATTTTTGGATGTTTTTCTTCTCCTTAAATAAATTATGAGTTCATGTTATGTTCTATACATTAAATGGTTAATGGGATTGATTGAGATACTTATAGGTTGTGACCGATATACATAGTGTCTGTGTTCCACGCATTAAATTTATAATGATAAGTTGATATCATGGTTCCTAATGTATGAGATAACTAATGAAATTGGGAGTCCAATCTCTTGGTCCTTATACTATTATAAGATTTATTATTTCTCTTGAGAGAATAATCTGTTTGAGCATGGGTTACTTTCATATTTTACATTATATTATAATGATCAAGATGCTATCAGGATGATATCTCTATAAACCTCGGGCTTCCATTCCCATTGAACTTATTTTATCCTAATCATGAGTTGAGATTCCCATTAGGTTGGATAATATAGTTAGGGGTACCCTTTTTTGTTCTATAAGGATTGGTGAAATGAAAATGAGGGGACTGGGGTTAACTAGTATAACCCATATTTACAAATTGAATCTTATTCTACAATTATCTCTATAACTATTAGTTTGAATAGATATCACAAAATCATCTGACCATCGCTCCACAATCATATAATATATATAAGAACTACCAATAATATAGGCACAAAAAGATTTACAAGGTCCATTCACAATGTGTGAAATAGTCCTCAATGTATAATTGTTGTTATCCCATACACATGTGGCTGATATTTTATTTTCAAAATCATCTAAGAGAATGTTCGTGGCTTAGAAACCTTTATCATGTTACCAATGGGATTATACACACAACAGTAACTAGTATATCTAAACACCCATTGGTATTGATTTTAAGAATAGGTGACAACCATTAATTCTCTTCAGAATACCATATTTGAAAAAATACTTCTTGGATTATGATAAAACAATGTCATGGATAGGTCTCTTAATCGATACTATAGAATTTAAAATAATTTCATAACTAAATTAATCACAAACAAATTTCTCTCTGATACACAATTCACTTTTATAGTCTTTATTCTTCACTATATTTCTACTACAATCCTTAATGTCGACCTCTATTATTATTTTTATAGAAATCATCAACGTTGTCTCACATCTTTTTCATCGTCTAGTATGATCTTCAAAATATTATTTTCACATCAGTATCTCTATCTCTCTCTTTCCTTTTTCTTCTTCAATGGAAAAGATTATTTTTCCATGAAATATTTTTTTTATCTCCACTTCCATTAACATAAGGTTTTATCAGAAATAATAATAGGTCATCAATCATATCTCCAATTTTCCTTTGAAGATTATAAATTCTAAGAGCTCACATTTTATCTCTTAGTATTTTCTCTCTTCAACTCATCATTTACTTTATAATCCATGATTATATTAATCAGCCATTAAAATATGGAAACTCCTATTAAATAATAGTATTGTTATCTCTTCATTCATACATATAAAATTAATTTACTACAATTACCAATATTTCTCATACATTATATTTTATTCAATATTAAATACTTGAGTATCTTACCGAGATACATCCAGAAATCCTTCCCTGGAAATAAATCTTTAAATAAATGAACATAGTTATAGAATAATAGTGAATATTGTTTATCTTTAATCTTAAATATATAGATTTTATTTCCTATCAATATCATCCTCTTTATATATGTATGTTTATTCATATAAGTATCTCTAATTCTTTTATTATCATGGTTTAATCGTACATAATAAATATTTAATCATACATATCTCTTCATCAACCTCAAAAATCCTACACATGTTTAGAATTATATTCCATATCACTTTAAAAGTAAGAGTAAATATTAAATTCAATAATTTTCATCTTACTTATACTCTAGAATATAAGAATTCATCTTATTTCTTAACAATAAAAAACTATTTTTCATTTGGAAAACCTGATATACCATCAAATAGTTGATATTAATAACAATAAGATATTTTCCTTTTCTGCATCTTAGTAATCATAGGGATGTTTTATATCAAAACTTTAATCTTACAAAAAATATATGGGATGTTATTTTTTATAGAGAAAAACTCACAATACTTTTCCAATTATATAATTTATGATATTTTACATGAATTTTTCTTTTTCTTCAAAAAGATAAAACTCAAATCATTTAGAAATTATAACAAGGATTCTTAACTTCACTCTAATCATTTCCATCCACCTTTATTCATCTCAAAATACTTAAAATAGTTGTTATAAAGTCCAATATGGTGAAAATTCATCATTAAAATTTAAATTAACCTTACTGCATGGATAATCTCAAGATATGGTTATTGCAGCAATTTCAAATTAATGTACCACCTATTACTTCTCCAAATCAAAAAGATAAAGATTCCCCCTCCAAGTGTGAAATCCATATAAGTAGTAGTCTTAATTCATGGGATTTAGAAATATGGATCATTAAATATAGATTCCCTAAAACTCTATAGAGATATATTATTCAATAAAATCTATACTCAGAAGAACTTTTCACAATCTCTTCAGCTTTCTAAAACTATAAAATACATTTTGTACATGAAATATAAAGAAAAGGGAAAATTGAACCATTAATAGGATTTTACAAACATTAGTAAATGTATAATACCCATGAAGTATAACAATTCAAAATATCTCATTCATCTTTAGTATAAAAATATAAATTATGATAACCACTAACCATTCCAATTAATTGAAAATATTTTTTTTCGTGATATAGAGTCCATAGAGAACTCTAAGATCCATTGTCAAAGGTGTTCTCTAATCATCTCTATAAAAGACTTGTATCTTGGTTACTTAAATAATTATATTATATTTATATATTATTTTCTACCTCAATATTATTAAAAGAATATTTTCCCTACAAACACAAAGATCATGACATTTTTAATAAAAATAAAACATATAACCAATGAGATCAAGAATATCCCCTTTTGTGTTTAGTTTCAATAATTACTAGAAATTAAATTTCAATATGATTTAAATAGATTTCTTCTCACTCCCCCTAATTAATAATAAATAAAATGGATGATAAAAAATTTTCATATTATCTATTAATAAACTCTATATCTACTTTAAAAAAAACCATTTATAAAAATCAGAATGACTAATAAACTTCCAAAAATTGAAATTTATAGCCATGAATTACTCAAATTTATTTCCACATTTCATTTCTTTAGTAAATAAATTTATCCACCTTAATTTCAGAAATTATAACTTATATAAGGATATTATAATGAAATAGCCATACATTTTCAATGAAATATTTATGGAAATTCCAAAACGTCCTAATTCATATAAAATAGTTTATTCAAGAATATTTCTCAAAAATATTTCCATATATCTCCCCATTATGGTAACACTCCAACAACTTCTTCATCAAGGTTGATCACTTCATTAAATAAGATTAATGATGCCAATATGAAGGATTATTTCCTTGCTGGATACTATAATATATTTTAGAACAACAAAAATATATTCAAAAAATAAACTCTACCTTCATATGGATCACTATAAATTCTATATAGAAAAAAAGAATCAAAATATATATAGTAATAAGGTAGCTCTCAAAATATCCTTAGTGATACCCAAAGGCCTAGGAGTTTTTTATAAACCCTAAAACTTCATTACTATTATATCTAAAAATAAAATATCTCTTTATGATTTCCCCATTATTTTATTAAATGATATCCTCCTCTATAAGCATGTAATTATTGTTAGTTTCACCTATATCCTTGTGTGAAATTCAATTCAATACTTCAACCATTAACTCAAATATGATTTTTATCTCTATTTACATTGTTCATCAATATATCTTTTTGAGCTAAAAATAACATGAAAAAATATTTTTAGTCATTTCCAAAATGATTTTAACTTCCACAAAACTTTTTATTCACTCCAACATCATCCCCATGATAAAATATCTCATGAAATTTGAGTTATTTATTTTAACTTATGTTTTCTATGAAACCAATCATTATATTTCTCCATTGGATTTATTCTTTTAATTATTCTATTATTTTTACTAAATTAATATTGACATCCATGGACTATTTTCAATAGTTTATTATATTTTTATTCTCCCACAATAGATATATATCATTCTCTTCATAGTAGAATGATATTTGGACTTAATGGGTGTACTTTTTTCAATATCTTATTTTTATTATGACCCAAATTAAATTAAAAATAATCCATCTATTTTTCATCCAAATTTATTTATGGCCTTATTTATTTAATTTTATTTAGTATATGTTTGGTTAACTTGATGTATAATGTTTTTTCCTAATAAACACCTTTATTACAGTATTAATAAAATTTTTAAATACATTCAAATATATTCATGATTGATTGATTCTTTATATTTATATAATGTGAACTTTTGAATAACTTTGTATTCATCCCACTTGATGTGTGACTTTATTATCATCCATGTATTGATATATTTTTCCAACATGTAGTATCCATGTTCCCTAACCTTACACATCCCCAATAATATGTAATAAATCATATTCTTATCCTTTAAATATAATTATTCCCATATTTTAACATCGCTTTTTAACTTAAAATATTATTTTTGACTAACCATTTGGGAATAAATTGTTTTACAAACTCTTTCATCCACAATTTATATAAGTGTTATTTTTCATCATTTTACCTCCACATATATTTCAATATTTTCAATTATAGCATTAACATTTTATGAAAATAATATTAGTGAAAAATGTATTTTCTAGGATAAATATTTTCTTTTCCTTTCTTCTTGAAATATAATTATCACTAGATGATGTAATGATCTTCTTTATATAATATAGAGCTTGTTTCTTTCTCAAAGAGAATACTCATAATTATGTGTGTAAGAAACACTTTTATTGAAATCATGTTAAAGTTATTATTGAGATGTCTCTAAATTTATAAATTTCAACTCATGTTCAGGACTTTTAATACTCAATGTTTTCTTATAATCTTCAATATACTTCATTATTTATTTATAACCCTTTTGTTTCTTGTCATATTAGTTTTGATTAATTTCTTTCTTTTGTGTTAATATATTTTCATGCTATTTTTTTCTCTTTATCTCTGATAAAAAAATCATTATTAACACTTATGATAACATTTTTATTTTCATTATGTTCATGGAACTCTTCATGAATAATTTTTAAGTTTTCTTCTTTCTATTAAATTGATTTAATAATTTCATTCTCAGTTTTTGAACAATTTTCTAGAAGCACTAAATTTAGAGTACATGTGCCCTAATTTATTTAGGATTATACATGTCAACACATTTTGTTAAAATGATTCCCCAAATTTTTCAACATCTTATTCAATTTGGGTGATCTCCTACTTCACATTTTTAATGAAACCGTAGATAAAAGTGGTAATCTATTAGGGTAAAGATTATAATTTTCTTTTGAAACCCACATACAAGTCATCACATAAATCCATTGGTGTGTTATTTTCACTACATGTCCACTATTATCAAAAAAATATTTTTGATTAGAATCATTAATTACCCTTGTCTATCAAAACATTTTGAATAATTTGAGGATAATGTACTGCCAATATTTTAATTATTGTATTTTTTAATAAAAAATTTACTAGCATTACTTTGTGATATTTCTTCATGATTTAAACATGTTGATGGTTATATTTATTCTTATTTACATATGAGGTTTTCATTATTCAAATTTCACATATCTTTATTATTTCAAATATTTAGAGTCTTTGAATTGGTTTGATTCTAATCGAAATTATATTCACCTTCTCATAGTCTATACTTCATGATGGTTTTTGAAGAGAAACTCAAAAATTCAAAATCATAAACTACTGAGAATCTAATAAATTCGGATCCTAGAGTGATGATACCAATTATTTTTTTAGAAACATAGGTTCAACACACTCATAGGGGAGGGGAGAGTATGTTTATTTCAATTTTACATATTTATCTACTTCCCTTTTTATCTATAAACCAGTTAGTGTGAATGGACACCACACACTCATCTTACATTTGATTCAAATTCATGTAATATAAAAAGAAACACACAAGATAGGGGAACACATGGATTTATGGGACTCACTCAGAATTTGTTATTAAATCCCTAGTATATTTTTGTGGTTACTAACACACAGATAATCGATATTCTATTATCAAATTAAAATAAGATAAAGTGGATAACATTAAACCCCTTATACTAGAACATACCATGTTACATTCACAACACCAACCAGCATGAGAAAGCACCCACTTTCATTCTTCCTAAAGACTAACCAATATTTAATTTTGTTCTAAATAAATGTTTTGGATTGATCTATCTTGAATATTCCTTGTCATGTTAAGGACAAGTCACTTCTTGGACAAAATAAATTATCTTTTACTTCCTCAAATATAATAATCTCAAACAAATGCCTTTATTTCAGAAAAAATATATTGGGATTTCTCACCACCATTATATATTTATTTTGAAACCGATAAATGATAACTATTGTATTCATTTCATAATAATACAAAAGGAAAAATCAGTTCTTCTTTTTCAACATATATAATATTCCAAAAATATTATACTTGCTGATCTATCTCCCAGTTTCTGACTTATTCTTCTTCATCAAGGGAAAATATATTTTATCACTAATAATATAATTATATCTTTCCACTCTTTGACACTAAAGATAATTTTATGTATGAGTTGGAAAGTACTATTCTATTATATTTTACTTCGATAATATAGAGTGATTGAATGATTGGGCATCGATTCTGTGAGTGAAATTCTAATTAAACCCATATTTTATATTATAATATCTGAATAATAACATGAATATTTTTTACATAATAAAAAATATGTAAATTACCCATTAATCTTATTATCACAATATTTTCATTCAAAACACAAAAATTATAAGTCTCCAACTATCATTCTAATATAAAAATATATATAATTCTTGAATATGAAATGCATGAGTTTTTTACCAAGATAAATCCTTTAAGTCTTCCTTCTAATTTTCCCTTTAAATTTCTAAGGAATTTACTTATTAATGTGATGATACAAATTACATGGATATAAAGATGTCAGTGGAATATCTTGATAAAATGAAGAGTGATAGAGCTCCTAAAGTCCATGCTAAAGATATTCCATAATAGCATCTCAATACATGATATTTCTTTCCTGAAATGTTTCAAAAAATCATACTCAATTAATGAATAAATGGAAATAATTTATTTCATAATACCCATTATTTATGAAAATATTCATATCATCCTAACCCAAATATAAGGAAACTATCACGGAAACACCATTAAGAAAAATTGAGGATAAAATATTAATTATTGTAATGTTTTAGATTTTAGAGTTGTTTTGTGTATATATTGGGTTTGTGATGTTTTTTTTTTGTTATAGTGATTTTGTATGGTCATGGGTTTAAGGGTTCCCATTGGACCCAAAAAATAATCATTAATCAAATATAAATTAAAATTAATATTAAGTTTATTTGAATTTAAATATATGAACATAGTTGTAAAATAATAATCAGTGCTAACTAAATTTATGATATAATCTCTATCATCTAATTAAATTTATACCATTCTATTATTCTAAAAAATATACATTTAATTCTTTAAAATTATTTACCTATCATAGTTTAATAAAACTATAAAAATAATTCCTATTATATAACTCTTTAAAAAGCTAAACTCTAATCTACATTCTTAACATTATCATCCATATCACTTGAAACTTTCGAGAGAATATTAACTATGCCAATTTTCATCTTCTATAAAATATTTAAACCCAACATTTATCTTAAATATGTATGGAAAAATCATATGTATCATTGGGTCAATATTATGAAACATAAAATAGATATTATGAATCATTATGAAAAAATTTAATTTTCCACTTATCAGTAATTTGGGAGAAAATACATATCAATAAGTAAACTATAAACATAATCTATATAATATTTTCCATCATAATGAGAATTTTCTTTTAATTTTATAATCCATACATTAGAAAAATAATATATTCCTTTTAGGTTTTCTTAATCAATATACATCGTAAAACATTACAAATAAATATTTAGGATTATCAAATTCACTCTAATAATTATTAGAATCTTAAAATCAGTATAAAACACATCAAAAAATTCTTGTATATTATAAGGATTTTAAGAAATATAAAATAAAATTCCAAACCACTTTTTAGTATGACTAATCTCAAATGATAGTTCTTTGATAACATTCCTATTTATGCAACACCAATTTTAACAACAAATCAAAAATATTATTCAATATAAGTGTTCATTCTACATAAATAGATTCATTTATGAATGATATTTATAGCTAGCTTCAATGAACATTCATAGATACAAAATATGAAACAAGAAAAACACTCAATGAAACTCATAGTCTTAACTTTATCATCATAAAACATGAAAAGTAGATTCTATATATGTATTATATAAAAGAAAAAATCTTAAAAATGCAAAAAGATTTTTCAAAGATTATAAAATTAATAATCTCAAAGCAGTATAATAATTAGAAGAATGGATGATGCGCCGGGGTGAGCGGGAGCTCCGTGGCCATGGCGCTCAGCTCTGGTAGGGTTTGCAATGCCTTTTCCTCACTTCCTCGGTCATGATCTTGTGGCTGGAGAAGTCGGATCCACCAGAAGTAAAGGTCTGCGATGGCTTGATGGTTCTGCGTCCATGGTTGGTCTGCCGACGTTTCGGCCTAATGATGCTCGGAATGTCTTTTGGTCTGTGGCACGAAGCGTCGATGTGCTGAGTCCAGTCTCTTCATGGGATTGCGCTGCCTGGGGTCTTCTGGTCGATGGGGGCTTGTGGGATCGCACCAACAGTCGGGCAGATGCCGGCATTGACTCCAAATCCAGGTATGTAACTGCAGCTCGTGACTCGAAGTCTGGTCCGCAGCGTCCGCCGAAGACAATTTCATCTACAGATGTTCGTGATTTCTCCATCAATTCGGCCACCACTGTGTTGCCTTCTGTTTCATGTTTTCCTGCTTCACGGAGAATAAACCCGAAAGATGTGTTGCAGCCTGCATTTGCCTCTTATTCTGATTCATGCTCTGAAATAATTCTTCGAAAGGGGTCTTCAGCTCATGTTGAATCCAATCTGGAAGTGTTTTCTGAAAGGATTTCAATTGGTAAAACCTCCTTGATTGTGCGTCTTGTATTACCCAAGGGGCATAAATCTTGGAGACTTGAGGAGTTGGTCAAGAGGATCTCTTTTTTGTGGGGCTTCTCTGATTGGAGGTGTGTATCTCTTGGTCGTGGGTTATTTTATTGCATTTTTCCTTCAGATGCTTCGAAAATTCATTCGTGGAGTGCTGGATCTCTTTACTTGAAGCCTGGTGGCTTCACCTTCATGAATGGTCCCTTGACTTCAATGCTTCACGTGCAAGGAATACCTTTTGTTAGGTATGGGTTCGTCTCCATGGCCTTAACTGGGTCCTTTGGCATCCACAGATTCTGTGTGATATTGGCATGGCAATTGGGAATCCAATACGACTTGACAAGGAGACCGAGAATGTTCGGTTTGGACATTTTTTCAAGAGGATAGTGTAGATTGATCTTAGCTCCACTCTGATTGACAAGGTAACACTTTCCACTCCAATGGATGACATTCAAATCGATTTTGAGTATGAAAGAAAACCACATTTTTGTAGTGAATGCATGGCTATTGGGCACTCTTTGGACCTATGTCAGAGGAAGATAGTTTGTGAGAAATGTAGGATAAAGGGTCATCCATCCAACCTATGTAAAAGGAAATCTGAGAAGAATACTGTTGCTTTGTCACAACCTCTTGATCAACACTCCAATCCATCTTCCAATAAGGCTAATGTTCTGACTTCTATGGAAGTAAATCCACTATATTCGAAAGGGAAGGGAATGATAGTGGATTAATCACCGTTGAGAGCCAATAGCAGTCCCTCTAAGCCTCGGGTATATTCTACATCCCTGATGGGTATTCCATCCACTACTCAGGCTGATTTTGACAAGGAGACTACTCTGAAGGATATTCGTGTGGTTACTCCCACTAAATTAGTTGGGACTGGAAAAAATGTTAACAGTCCTGGTGCAGGCTTACTACATGATTAGACTGATGAGATGACTCCTAACATTGTGGCTCCTCTATATTATCATCAGAAGATCCAGAATCTCCTCAGTTCCTCTAGGATATCTGGTAAGTGGGGTGACATCTTAGAGGTAGAAGGTGGCGACCCTACTTCTTTCAAAGATGCACTCATTTATGGAATAGGGAAGGTTGACTCCACTCCTGCTTCCTTGAAGTAAAGGCCAAGGAAGGAGTATTCTAATACACCTCATACGGTGTGTACAAGATCTTCTATGTTATCTGGAAAGTTTAACTCTAATATTCTTCATATCCTCAATCAGGGTAAGTCCCAATCTGAATGGGAAACTGCTGATGACTCGGATTATGGGAATTATATGTCTTATTATGATCTATAACACTGTGCTTTGACGGATGAGGGAAATCCCCTTTTTTGACCCCGCCCGTCTCCTTTGTACCTTTTTTCTTTTATTTAATTAATAGTCAGAAGCATTGCTTCTGGCTGGACTTTCTGGTATAATAATTAGAAGAATCTCATTTGTTTTCCTTACTAATATATTGATTACAATATCAAATCATCTTTTCCTCCATAATTGAACTATTCATTTATCTTGATATGTATTCCTTAGGGAACTCAAATCTAAAATACCCAAGGTGTTATCCAATGTACTTAACTAAGAACATCTAGATTGGTAATTCAATAATCATTTTCTATTTGCATATATTTGCGTAGATAAAAAATCCCAAAAGCTAATCTTCTTGATACATATATACATAAAGGTATTCTAACTAGAGAGTCTATTTAGACTCACTAGATGATAGTAGAGTTTCCACATAACTCAACTCATGAAATTATAATAATTTCCATCAACTTAGTCGAATAATTGGAGATATATTTACCTTAAACATATCTTGGATGGTATCCAAATGATTTGATACAAACATAATCCATGAAGGGATCATATAGTTGAATTATAGAATTAAATTTTAGACCCAAATGGTTCTATGTGTTTTTCTAACGACTTGTCCCAAGAATTATTTCTTGAGAAGCTAGATTCATTTATTTTAGTGGACTCAGAAAACATGTAAGTGTTTTCTTGTAAACACACAAATCTTACTACTATGATTGAAATCAGGATTTATCGATAATTTATAATATATATCATGAATGGGTTCAACATCGTTCCTATTTTTCTTTATATTGATGTGGATGGATCAGATACCATGTTTTGATATCATTATATATGTGGTCTTAAATACCATAGAAATCTATTTTTTATTAGGTTATATTAAGAGAAATGAGGGTTGTAATCATATATGTAGTTATGACCTTTACTATTTTTTTTATATCTATATGTTGTAGTTTAGATGATTATATACTAAGAGTGATAGTGATATGAGAAAATATCTTTCAATTTCATGTCCTTATTATGATTGTGGACAAAATTTATGAGTGTTGATAATGATATATGTTGTGTTGGGGTGAAGAATAAAATGACTTATGAGGGGATGAATTTTTTCCATTTTGAAAATCTTGAAATAAAATAAAATAACCCCTATTTAATTAAAGTAATTATTACCTTATCTACTAATGGTGAATAATGTAGTGGAAAATAAAAAAGGAAATAATGTGTCCTAGACATGTATAGTGGTTTGGGGTATAAAAATACCCCAGTACACTCTACCAATTCTCTCTCTATGAGCCTGGTGATTCGTATTGATTTGGTCATTTTCCCCAGGACCTTGACAACTCACTATAAGCAATTGGCATATAACAAAATGGATTTTATAGGGTCTGCTGGTTGATTTATTGGGTAACACTAAATCTTAAACTTATTTTGAGATGTAAATAATCCCCTGTTACTATAAACAAACTACAGACACTTCATTTGAAAGGTATGAGATATAGAATATTGAAATAATTTCAATACACAATTTCATAAACAACTAACATATGTATATAATCTTCAAAAAAGAATAAAAACACATTCTTCAACATCACACATGATTATTATTATTTAAACTCTATAAATAAATTTTATGTTATCACGCATCCTTTTTTTATTTTCACTATGGGAGAATAAGGTTTTATAGTGAAATTTTTTTATTTTTTGAATGTCAAACAAGAGAAAGAAAATTTTTATAGCACTTTAATTTTGTATGAGTGTTAATGATCGTATTCCCTTGCCTATTTTTTTCCTACCATATAAATATAAATATAAATATATATATATGTATATAATAAAATTAAACATTTATAACAACTCCTCCTCCTTCTAATAGTCAAAATAAATTGATTCAAGATATTTCATAAGTTTCTCTATGAAAATTTCAGCATCGCTACTCACTTTTCTTTTGAAAATTATCTTTGAGAGAAACTCAAAAAAATGTATGATATTTTACCTTCTTCATTTAATGATCCCCTAAAATATATTATATTTCTAATTCAAATCTCCCTTGAAAATAGATAAAATAATTCCTATAAAATTATAACATCATTCATATAAAAATTCAAATATTTGAATCTAAAATGTATGCTGTTATCCATATTCTAAGTAAAATGATGTTAGAATAAGCCAATAATTTTTCCATTAAAATAATTCACTAATACATTATAAAATAGTTCGATCACAGTTTTTTATTAGAAGTTGTCTGATTGATAAATAAAAGAAAATAATCTATCTAAAAATAAAGGGTGTAAAAATATAAAGAATATAGAGAAATATAGTATAGTAATCATCTACATTTCTCTTTAAAACTACTTATAACTATTTAAAATCGATATAATTAGAATATAATGATTTTAATACAATGGATAAAATATCATGAATAACTTGTAAAAAATTACAGCTGATTGAAATAATTAAACAGATTTAAAAAAGATTATAGAAAGGTGACATGTTTGAACCAATTAAAAACCCATATAATATTATAAATATTTTACTATATGAATTTATATTATGTGATTTTTATTTAAATATTTACATCCTTTGTGTTCATGTACATCATTTATGAGGTGAATCCTTCCTCTTTATAATCTTGGGGTGAGGTATGATCTCTTTAAGGTGTCGGATATTGCATTGATCGAGCATTCATCTAATGATATGTCAATATAAGGAATTATCTTTTTAGGTCAAAATACAAAACACATAAATGAGGTTGGAAACCATGTATCTCATGTAAATTTTTATATGTATCCATCAAGATCATGATTTCTAAATGGGTTTGTAGTATCTCATGTAGAATGAGTATGCGATAACCACATCTGATAGCTCTTTTGTTCGTCATGTTATTCGGAATTGTGATACTCAGTATGAAACACTAATTCAAGGATCATATCAATCAACTTGATATCATGAGATACACCTCCAACATGAATCCATGCATGGTAAACACCCATAATGTATTTCTATTTCAATAACATGATATATTGTATATTGATCATTAATGAGGAAGTAGTAACAAGAGGGTTAACATTATAAAAAAGTACATTAGTTTAAAAAAACAAATTCCCAAAATATATATTAAATCAAATATTGGGATCACTAAAGAAACATAGATATGAAAAATCCTTTTGAAAACTAAATATCATACCTTCATAAATGTCTATGAATTTTTTTCCATTGTATCATAAGATTCAATTAATTCTCTGGTATACTTATATTTTTGTAACATTGATACATTTCTAAGGGATTAAGAATATAAGGCCCCAGCCTTAAACCTTACTTAATCTTGAGTTATTACAAGATTACACATTGAGGATCTTTTCAAGTTTAGAGTTTTAGAGAATTAGATCATAAAACTTGCATTACATTCCACATTTAAACAAAGTGGTTACATAAAAGATAGTATTCATTTTTTTCCATCAACAGAAACATATTTAAAAATAAAGCTGGATTCTTTCTTGAGACTTCCTTGACACTATCATCATATCATGTACCCTTCCCTTGACCTGTGAAAAACATTTCAAAAAAAACTTGGGATGAGCATAAAAAGCTCAGTATGGGTTATAAAAATATGGAAAGGAAACATGAGTTCATTTATACATAAGAATGAAATCATACTTTACCCATAAAACATAGGCGTATCAAATCATGAATAAATCATAGAAATCATAAGACATAAAAGGTAACTTGAGGCATTCATAACATTCTTACGTAGGGAGTAACCCTCTTGGTTATGTTTGGAATACCCACCACAGTATATTCCCTAAATATCTTCGGAGAAACCTTAACGTTTCACTCCTTCGTGTTACCCAATGCATTGGAGAGCTATATCGGGCTCACCCACCCTTAGCTTATCACGGAACCACCCGTCTTCATAATAATTCCCAAGAACCATAACATAATCGTATCACATAAAACATGCATAAAGGAAACATAACATTTCCACTTTTCAATCCCAAGAAATCAATAAAACACATTGATATAAAAACATTATGAAAACCATTTTCAATACCAAAATAAAAGAAAAGTGAAACATGGTATTTATTTTTCTTTTAAAAAAAGGTATGGCTTGTAGAGGAAGCCGAAACTCAAATAATGGTCACGGTGGCGGAGAAGTCGTTGTCGCTGCATACGTACGACAAAAACATTCCCTTTTGTCGTTTAGTAAAATGATTTGTATAAAAAAGATTCCTTTCGGATAAATGTAAAAGTCAAAGGGTTTTATACACCGTATAAAAGAAGGTTGTGTATAAAACAAAATATGCCTCGATGAAAGGATATTGAGATGAAGTCCCATACAAAGACGGTATCCTTGGATTAAGGATAAATCAATTACATAATTATGTGTGACAAACTAATACACCAAATATAAGTGTATATTAAGTGTAAAAAAATCATAGGTTATTCACACATATTCATATAATGACATATTTAAGGAGTAAAAGCTTATCCCAAAGAATCAAAATTGGGTTAAGAAGTTCCCTTGCAAAAATTTGACAGCCTAACAGCATCACTACAAAATTCAGAAAATGAGTTAATGAGAGATAAAAAGGGTATCTCATCACTTGGACATAAAATTTAAATCACTATGGATATATAATAACATATCCCATCATAATGTTATGTGAATTAAAAGACATAACAAAATAAGTCTTTTAAAAAGAGGAGGGTGAAAGGTTCCCTTACTGACATGAGTATCTTTCGAAACATACACCCCGTGAAAGAAGGACAATACAACATTGATGTAAATACTCATAAATGAAAGTATATTACACAATGAGTAAAATAATGGGTAGTACATACACCACTCAAAGGAAATTGTGGCAAATGTAGCATAAATCTCACGGGAATAAAAGTGAGATGAAAAATCCCTTATGAAAACTTGGCAGCCTAACGGCGCCACTTAAAACTTCCAAAAATGGATTGATGAGATCAAATATGGTCTCTCATCATATTACAATAAAATTTATAGAAATAGGAATATAAAATAATATCCCCCATCACAACAAATAGGAGCTTAATATAAGTGACATAAAAGAGAGTCTTTAAAAAGAAAGAGTGAGGTTAGATCTCCTATGAAAATTCGGCAGCCTAACAGCGCCACACAAAACTTCCAAAATGGATTGATGAGAGAGAATAGGGTCTCTCTTCATATTAACATAAAAATTATAGTAAGATTAATATAACATAACATCCCATTCACAAGAAATATGAGCTTAAAATGAATGGCATAAAAGAGTGTACTTAAAAAGAAAGAGAGGAGTATGATCCCTTACCTCGGGTCCAACTTGACTCGATCTTTCCTTAATCTCCTGAATAATAAACTTGAGTTAATTTCTAATTCCTTAAGAACCTTTTTCAATTTCATTATTCATTTTATATCACTTATTACCATGTCATGAACACTATGTTATTATTTATGTTAATAATGGTCGTTTTAACGAACATTGGTACTTGAGTCAAAAAAATAAACTCTTTATAATTACAAGTTGTTCATGTGGTAAAATATCCATTATATCCAGAATTTTATTCATGATTTAGATATCATATATATAATATATATCCAGTATATTCATGCATTTATAATATTACATAACATTTAGAGTTAAGAAATGAATTGCACCATTTATGGAGACGGTAAGTCGTACGTACGCATGAACGCTACTTCCATTTCTATTTCATATTTAATGTAATTAAAACATAATGATACATAATATTATTTTAATTCCAGTATGTTATCATATATAATATCATTAAATATATCCTTTATACGTACCTCATATGGTATTAACGAATCAAATCACTTTGAGGGGGCGGTAGTCCGCACTTCCTAAAATGAAGATATCGCGTATACCCATAATTGAAGCCATAAAGTTATGCCATAAATGAAAAATACAGAGGCTTCAAGAAAATATAAACATATTATATATCATATATAAATGTATTAACATCATAATGGCCACCATGAAAGGTGTTAAGAGAAGATTGAACAATCATCGTTTCGTGAGGCAGTAATTTTCCATCCACAGAAATAGTATGTTCTTTAACCATTATACGAAGGTGTGTGTAAGTGTAGCTCAAATACTTAACATAAACAAATCCTATTATATTGAAGATACTATTGTTGTTACAAAAGAAAGGAATAAAAAGAGTTTAGGGGGGTGGAGAAGCAAAATAAAACAAAAGGACTCAAGTGAAGACATTACCTTAAAATCGGGTAACTCCCTTTGGATTGAGCTCAAAGGCTTCCTTGGGAAGACTTCTGACCAAATTGAGGCTTCTAAGAGTTATAGAGGGATGTGGAGAGACAAAATGGGCAGGGTTTGGCTGAGCCAAAGGCTTTGGAAGTGTGGGTAAGGAGGTAGAGGTGAGGGCCTTTTATAAGAGGAGAGGAGGGTCACTCTTGGAAAGTAAAGCAATGTTACATTATTTTAGAATGCGTTTTGGATTTTAATGGTCCCACATTGATGTGTTTCGATGATAATGTGATAAGGGTTCGAAATCCACCCATCCAGTAGGTTTTGGACATGTGTAGGTCTTATATTTTACATTATCATTCCATTTTATTTAAATCGTTAAATAATGAGGTCATCGCTGCATCATCATGATGTCATAAATACTTTAATTTATTTAATGTCTAAAAATTATAAAAAAAACTATGATGGAGGAAGTCTTTTTATCTTTCCAATGAATATTTATAGTCAAAAATCTGACTTGTATTACCTCATTTAAAAATTGTTTTAGTAAAACAACTCATGTTTGTGTCATTTTAATTTTAACATTAAATAAAAAGGTATTTATGTCATTTTCCAACCAAAGTGGCTTCATGGGGTCCCCAAGTTGACCCATGGATTTTCTTGGTCGTCCATGACTCATCCAATGAGGGTAGGACATTTGTCTAGGTCATTTCATATTATTAAAACAATATTTTTACCTTAAACTACACTAATTACCTCTAATCGCGATTAAAAACTTAATAAGTTACTATTCAGAAAAAACATTATTTTAATCCCATTGAACCACATTTTACTTCTTAATGAAAACCATGTATGTCGGATTTTTGAAATTCAAAACACAATGGTGGCAAAATTTCATTTAAACAGAAAATCAGTTTTTATAAGTACCACTTAGTGGTTTTACTATTTATCAAAAATTGAAGTTTTCTAGAAAATTACCAAAAATTCACCCTAGGATATATTTGATATTCTGAATTCAAAAATGATGTCTATTTTACAAAATTCAAAACATATAAGTTGCATTAATTAATTCAATAATTAACTCCCACTGTCAAAACAAATACCGTGTTTTCAAGAAACAATATCAATTAAAAGATTGACACTAGTTTAAGTCCAATTCCAAAGTAAAATTAATTCCAATGACCACCATTGGATTTAATGGTAAAAATATATTCTAATTTAACATTAAAACAAATTTAAAAGATAATCTAATCATATAAATAAATTATATTAAAAAGAGGTTTTGAATTAAAATACAACATTTTCACTATTCATTTAAAATGTACTTTATCAGAAAAATACCAAAAATTTACACAAAGTAAATTTTGATGTCCTGGTTCTAAAGAAGAATTTTATTTTGTAAAATATAACACATAAAATTATCAAAAAGTGGATTTAAAAGAGGTTCTCCATCAAAAGGCAGTTAATCGACCTTTTAAAGAATATTAGAATGTTTACGCTTAAAATTGGATTCATTCACATTTTTAATCCTCTAATATTTATTGTAAAAAGTAAAAATATTTGACAAACATATATAATCATTTTTTAGTTAGTTATATTCATTCTCGCCATCACAACAGCTAGGTGTTAACTAGCTTTTAAAATAATATTATTTTATTATTAGAGTGCAACGTAAGATTCCCAAGAAACTCGTTATTGCATGTTGGGTAAGCCATCAAGCATAGCATCCCCTTTAAAGTTATATTAATATTTTATTCACAAATATGGATAAATGTGAAAATTTAATACTCTTTATTTACCTGGGGTGTTACAAATAATCGCCTCAATATGACATCCATAGCTATTAATATCCTTGAAAAATAGAAGAAAAACAATCTGAAAAAAATTAAAGCTCTGTAAAAATGTTATAGAAATTAAATTATACTATTTCCCATCCAAACAGCATATTTATCCTTTCATATAAACTAATGATGTAAATATAAATTAATTTTAATTATATATAATCATGTTCCACATTATTCCGATATTTTTATTTCATGAAACCATTGAAACAATGGTATCCTTCCAAATCTAGAGACAGTGGAATCAATAAATTATTGTAATAAATTTCCTGAATTTTCAGATCACCAGAGGGATATTTTAGACATTGTTATTGAAGAATAAAATTTAGATAAGTCTCTTGGATATCAAACAATATATTTTTTACATTAATCTAAACACGTTATCTTCATATATTATCAAAATATAGATGTGATTTTAAATTCAAAATTTGTACTGTCATTGAAAAATATATGAAACCTTCAGACAATTTTCCCCTATAAAAAATGGGATTTTCTTTATTACCTAAAATTTTAAATTGATATAATATTATTATCCTTTCAAAACAATAAAAATCATAAGAATATGATTAATATAATGTAATATAAAAAATAATTATAGAGATATATTAAATCTGACATCACTAAAAATAGCTTATTAGTATGCAAATAGGGTCGCAGTAATTATCAAAACCAATATGTGAATGGAAAGAGAAAGTATCCACTCAAAAATATCCACCTATTTATAATTTAAAAAAAATAATTTTAAACTAAATATCTCTCTATATTTTTTTGTATCAAAAAGATTTAAAATATGAAAACAAAATTTCCTCCCACTTTATTAAAAAACAAAAAAGATGAGTTGATTAAAAAATCATGAAAAATATATTCCCAATACATGAATCATTATAAACTCCTCTTTAATTAAAACATCATTTAATAGGATAAATTATTATACTAATGGATCCATGAAAAAATTTAGAATATTATTTAATGAATAAAAAGGGATTTTTAAAGAATATATATCAAATAATTTATTTCATGGTATAATAAAATATTTACCCGCAATATAAAAATATAATATATATAACCCCCTAAGACTGAGAAAAGATATCTAAGATATTCAATAAATTAAAATAACATATTTTCTAGATATTTATATAAATTATTTTTAAATAATTTTAAATAAAATATTTACAAGTAATTTTAAATAATATACATGATGTTAACAAAAATATCAATTAATTAATTTATCACATCAAATAATATAGTAAGAATAGGCCTAACAATTATAGCATAATGATAATCCAAAATAGAGGTAAAAAAGGTAAAATATTTAAAATAACTTATCCACCTATATAAAAGTTATTTTATTTTAAATAAATATAAAAATAAAAATAAAATAATTCAAGAATTTTAAGAGTTCTATCTTTAAGAATTTTTTAAAAAATAGAAAACTTCAATTTTTGACAATCATTTTAAAATAAATAAAAATCTAAGTATTTCAAGTAGACACATAATGACATAACAAGGAAGCCTAGTAGTATAAACCAGAAAAATATCAAATACATTTGACTTTTGGTATCCATATTCCTTTGAGTCCAAAAGTGTTAGCAATTAAAGACATATATAACCAAATATTTTTATTTTCAGTCCAAATTTCATACATAAATTCATATTGAGATTTTGAATAATGAACATTATCAACAACATGAAATTGATGATTTCTAAAATAGTATTCATTAGAATATTTTTCATTAATACCATAATGAAAACAACTAACATTATACAAAATTTTTATTTTATAATAAGGAATAAAATAATTCATATAAAATTTTATCATTTCCTAATTACTTCCTATATAATGGTTGTTTTTATTAATTTAATTTTCACAAGGAACGTAATTTTTATAATTCTCACCCACAATAAGAGTAATAGAATGTTGCTTTATTGAATAATCTTAATCTAATAATAGATTAATTTTTTTAATGAAATATAGGAGAATTTATGAGAGAATTAGATCTTGAATATGAAATATGGTTATACAGACTCTCTTTTTCAATAAAAATAGAATAATAATATTTGATAATTTCTCTATGATATATCTTTAATGGTTTTAATTTTTCTTAAATCATAAAAACAAATTCATTATGTTTATCATAATAAAAATTGAATTAAAACTTTGTCATAATGATTATACTACATCAACAGCATGAAGCTTCAGACATAGATTCACAATTTCATTTTAACTCTCATCTTTCTAGTTTGTAGTAGATTTTATTTTTGTATCTTAACAATCACTCCAAGTATCCTTTGTGGATTTCATTTCTTTTAATTAATAATAACCTCTCCTTTGAGCTTTGAGAAAAGTGCAGTCAATTCTAAAATGGCATTCCTTTTCTATATCTATAGAATCTAACTTTATTCTCACTGTTTTTATTTAATTTCTCCATTATTTTTTTTATATATATTTTATTTTTATTGATTAATTGAAGAACTATTCACTTAAATAAGAGTTACTAAAATATGAATTCGAAAATGCATCCATAAAAACATTTACTGTAGCATTTTATTTTTTGACATAAATATTATGAAATATTTTTATTAGCGTCTCAACTTTATACATCATCATGGTTATGATAAACTATTTCATATTTAAATTTTCAAATATTATAGATTTTTGAATAGAAGTATATATTCCATTCCATCTACACGGTAATACTTTGAGTAACTTTATTTTTAGATCTGGTCCTGAAATTATAATTCTTAAGGAAACAACACTAGTGAAAATTTTTGTATGTCTCCCATTACTTGGAGTAATGGATTCATATTATAATAGTATGAATATATTAAATTTAATTTTAACTATATTTTACCTTATTTTTAAAATATTATATATTACTTTATATTTAATTGCAATGTATTTCCTCTTTTCTTATGTTGTAGTACACTGAAATACTCGATTAAATTTTTTTTTAATAATCTATAAACATTAGAATTCATAACTCTTGAATTATGATCATAACTAGTATATTTAAGAGAATTGTTTTTCTATGATTCTTATTTAGTAATTTCATAAGTCTTAAAAACATTGAAGTAAACTTTAAATCCAATATTTATCTAATAAAAAATCATGCATGATTTCTAGAAACTATAATTATCACAATTGAAATAAAGAGCATGGATCATCGACATAACATATCTTAGACCAACCATTGAAATTTTTCTTCGTCCAAATCTTTATCTATGGCGTGAAAAATCCATAATAATTATACCCACAACATATTACTCTTTGAAGCCAATTTCTATGTCAAAAAGATGATTATGAAGATATATGAGGGTGGTCAATTGTTCCATTTATTAAAATATCAAAAAAATTAAAATATCTATATTTAATTAAAGATATTCTTTCCTTATCTCTTATATATGTATAATACAATAGAAAATAATTAAAGGAATGAATATAAAATAATTTTTCAAGGGATAGTCCACTCTACAAATGTTATTTCCACGAGCTTGGTGATCATCACTAAGAATGTAATTTTCTCATGGACCTCTAAAACTGAGTGTAGGTAGATGAAACCATTTAATAAGGATTTTATAGGATCATCGGGTTATTTTATAAAGAACTAAATATTAAAGAACTAGTATGAGAATCTAATGCCCCAACAAGATTGAGTAAAACTATTCAACACTTATGTAGAAATAGATAAGATGTAAAATTTTGAAACATATTTAACACATATTTATGGTAAAAACTGATAGATGTAGATGATCTTAAATAAAGAAAAATAACATATTAATTCTCCAACATTGGGTTGGTTTCTTATTATTTAACTAGATGTAATAAATTATAAAATTTCACACATGAATTATTTTATTTTCATTAAGATAGAATAAGGATGTATAATGAAATACTATCTTTTCTTCAAATTTTGAAGAATATAATGAACAGTTTTATAGTACTATATTTTCAGAAGAGTTTTCATGATCATTGTTTATATTCTATGTTTTACACACCAGAGCATTACCTATATATATATATAAAGATTGACATATTCATGTAGTTTTAGTGTCTGTCCCTCATCTGGATATTTAAAATAAATTATTTCAGGAGAATCCACAAATATCTCAATGAAAATCATTCCTCTATTAAACTCATTTTTTAAAATATTCTTTGATTAAAATCATGTAAAACAAATTTAAATTCTTTTGATATTTTAGCATATTCATTTATTTATCCTCCAAAAAAGATTAAAATAACCATTCATGTATTAGTTTAAAATATATTAAATAATTCTTATAAATATGAAACAATATCTATTTAAAAAATAAAATATTTAAATATAATTTTAAACAGCCCGTAGTCTTCCATCTTCTAAAGAAAATTGATATTTGAATAAAAAAACCATTTTTCTCATTCATATATGCCTAAAAAATTCTCAAATTGTTTGATAAAAATGGTTCACTTTATGAGAATTTATTAGGATAGTAAACCAAATATACAAATATTTGAAAAAATGAATCATGTAAAAATAATAAATATTTGGAAAAAAGAGTAATGTAAACTTTTACATTTCCTCGTAAAACTGTCTATAACTATTGTAATCAGTATCATTGGAATAAAATTATCAAAATTAAACTATAAAAACATAAGGAATATATTTTAATAAATTTCATAAGATAAAAATAATAAAATTTAGTTAATGTGGATTCTATCAAGGTGATGTGTTTGAAAAATTAATAATTACCGATGATACTGTGAATCTTTTAATGTATGAAGTTAGATGCCATAATTTTCATTACATATTATACATTTTCTACATACATGTTTGTCATTCATGTGACGAAGACTTTATTTATAGGCTCTAGGAGTGAGTCATGATCTCCTATAAGTGTGAGATATTTCATGTAGCAATATTACATCTGGTTATGTATCAATATCAGGTATTCTCATACACATAAAAATAAAGATTTCATAAATTTTTAGTATGTGGAATGGTCACAAGTTGTATGGTCAGTGGGAATCGAATTGGTATGACTCGATAAACTATCTACCAATAATCCATAGTTTTAGTGTCCAAGGGAGAGTGGGGCATCGAGTTGCAGCCTTGGGGTCTGGGGTGTTCATCATGTGGTGAATAAAGATCTATTTGTTATATTAATCCATAGAGAGCATGTTATCCACAAAAAAAATCATTATTTTATTTTGGATGAGTATGTGGAATCCAGTTCTGACACCTCCTTTGTTCATCATGAAATATAGTGTGATGACACACTACTTGAATTAATGAGGTAATTATGATATCCTTCAACTTTTAATCGTGATAGACACTAGTAACCTGATTCATGCATGAAAAACACCCAAAATGTGTTTCCAGTTAAATATAGAAATATAATCTAGGTTTATCATTAATGCGGTGTCAGCATTACAAAGATAGGATTCAGAAAAGTGTTGGTATTATGAACCACACCTTCATCTTAAAAATAGGATTCCCAAACCATACTTTAAATCCAATGTAGGGATCACCAAATAAAGGTAGGGATGAAAAATCATTCTGAAAACATAACCACACACCTTCATAAATTTCTGATAATTTTTATTCCATTTTTACAATAGAATCATAGACCAATATAGAAGACTTATATTTATATAAATTCAAGAAATTTATGATGTGTCAAGAAACTCATCAATAAAAATTACAAATACCTCAATGTTATTAAAAAATAAAATTATAATAATATACCAAAACTTCAGCTATGTAAAAATTTTGTAGAACATCAAATTTTTAATTGACCATCCATAAAATATATTTACCCTTCCATATAAACTAATGAAATATTGATAACAAAATTTATTTTAATATGAAAATATTGTGTGTTAGTAAGATATTTTTATCTCAAAAATCATTGAAATAATACCATCCATCCAAATCTATAGACATTAGTGACCTTAAAATTTTGTTGCAACATTAGTGAATTTTTGGAGTATTAAATTGATATTTATATACATACTAATTTAATAATAAAATTTATATAAATATATTTAGTTTCTTGTGAATCTTAGAACTACAGCTTGAGATATTATCAAAATAAAAAAAAGTAACCCTACACTAAAAAAGTACACAGTCACTAGAAGATGTTTCATATGTTTAGATACTTTACCCCCTTAAATAAATTGATTTTTATTTTTATAAAACAATAAAAATGAATATAATGTATTTATATTTCTATTGGAACAAAATGTTTAAAAATTTTATAAATAACATGTTATAAATAAAATAAACACATAGATATTGTAAATTTAATATCACTAAAACAACATTATTAGTAAGCAAAGATGGTTGAAATAATTTTTCAAAAACATGATGAGAATGGAAAGGGAAATTAGAGACTTTATAATATAAGAGTGGGTACTCTTAGCCCAATATTATTATAATGTGGTACATGGTGATCAAGATGAACTTTGGGTTGAGATCCTTGTAGTCTAGGGAACGTACTTCCCCATCGACCATAGGTTTATTGTATTTTGATCAGAAAGAACTCAACATATATCGATGCAATTATTTTCATAAAATGGGAAGATAGTTTATAACTCATGTCCATGAATTTTATAATGGTTATTATCTTTAAATAATCTATATTATTAGTAAATGTTTGACCTTTTATATTATGGATTTTTGTAAGGATGCTTTTAGTAGTTGCATACTGAGTTGCACTCATACCCTTATATGGTTCCCTATCACATACTAAGAAATAAATATTAAGGAATTAGGTAGGTAAAGGGACCTACTACTAGTGATGATTGATATATGGAGCAAAGTTAGAGTTGAGAAATTTGACCAGCTAGGTACTTTTGATAGATTTTTTTGAAGTATCCTATATTTTGTGTATTTTTTAGACTATGTTTCTATTGTAATGGATGAGTTAAAATATAAATAAATAGTGGTGAATTGAGTTTTAAAATATTTATCCAAAATAAAAAACCATTATTAAATATTTTTGAATATTCCATTAATTTTTATATCAGATAAGCGGTGATACTAAATAGAAATAAAAATCACAAAATATAGTTTTTCAGTGGTTCATAGAAAGAGGAACAGTCCTTAATCAACCCCAATAACATTCAATGTGAGTTTATTGAATTTAATAATCCAATAATTCTCCTATTAATTATGAACCTAATTGAATAAAATAATGACCTTTTAAAAATTATCCATGATCTTTTTCCCAGGTCTCTACTTTTATAATATATATCCCCAATATTCAAAAAATCATAGTACACAAATTTGTGACTTTAAAATGGTAGATAAATATAGTAGAGATATCATGTTCTATAACATCTCATTATTTTATGATATATTACAACATAAATAAATTTAATTTTATAATAGATTTATTTATAAGAAACATCCAGTTTCAACTAACTATTTTATATTAATAAAATATTATTATTTAATGTGACAGTTATCACATAGCTATTGGATTGATAGGTATGAATAGGATTAGTATAATTGTGAAAAAATTATAAATTTTTTTTTTTAATTTAAATCTATTAATTTCTTAATAATAAATAATTACACATTTTTTTAAAGTCATTTTATGCTACAAAAAAAAAATTTCTTCAAAAATGGATTTTATTGCATTTTTTGAAAGTATATTATAATTAATTTAATAAGATTTTAGTAATTTAATTATATAAAAATGATACCATTTTTCACAATATCATGTCAAAATTATCATAGGCATAAATGTTTTGAGGTTTATTAAAAAATTATTTTTCGGTGGGTAGTGAAAATATAAATTTTTAAAGAAAAATATTTTTTAATTTCGTGTATTTTCAAATCCCATTTTTATTTGGATTGGTTTAAAAATTTAAATAGTTTTATTTGTTATAAATAATTTAATTTTTATGTTTTGGATCAATATTATAATTAATCTTGATATAAAAAATTCTTTTAGACATTAAATTTATTATTTATAAAACCATTTGTCTTTGTGTTTTTAGTTTTTATATTAAATTCATTTCTTACATTTTAAGATATAAATTTGGTGAATTTAGTTTCCTTATTTGGAAACATAATTTCCATATTTATTAATGAGTTCAATTTAACTTTCGGTCATTTTGAATAGTAATAATGGTAAAAATATTACTACTTCAATAAAAAGGGTAAAATAGGTAACTTAAGGTTTAAAGTAAATGATAAGGTCAAAATTCTTCATCTTAGTAATTATTACATATAGTTATTTCAAACCGCATCACCATAGGATCAAAATTGAATTTTTAATCAATAACATTTCAAAGAATATGACTTAATAATATTTTAATCCTTTAAAAAACTCTAGGTGTGTTCTTCCTAAGCTTATAAAAGGACATCCCTCCTCTCTCTTCTTTACACCACCTTGAGCAGAATATATCATACAAAAAATACCCATGATTATTATAAAAACCCTATAAAATAATAAGATATTTTTTTAATCTACAAATTACATTCCAATAATCCTTAATAATGGATCTAAAAGAGTTCTACCAAAGAACAGGTAGTCATCTCAACTGACTTTTTCCAAAATAATTCTTCTTATACTTATTATAAATCAGTTGTAACCATTATAAAATAATGAATATTATACCACAAATATATAAATATTATTCTAAGATTGTTGAAAAAATATTCTCTACCCATCTCATATCCTAGAGAATGTGAAAACATCTCTCCCCTACATGTTTAGCTAACTATCTCCACATAACTGTTTAACTAGTTTTTCATCCCCATTTTACATGAATGGTTATAAAGATGAAAATAATAAAAATATTTGATATTTAATATATAATTAATTTTCATTTAAATATAATATATAATTTACCTTCTTACTCTTCAACTAGTTAAAAAATGAAAATGTCACTTTTGCGTATGTTTGCACTACCACATCCATAAAATATTGTGAATAATTTTTCATGTCTACCTTTATAAGATGATTATATGATTGTACAGTATTTATTTATATTATATTAATATAATTATAAACAATCTATATATGATGTTACAATGATAAAGATGCATGGATCAGATGTATCAATTCGAATCAAATATGAAAATTGAAACAGTTAACCCTCAAAAACAATGATTTTAATATAGATTTATCAATAAATGTGTGATGAAATGTCATAATTGTTTAATAGATAATGTAATAAGTACTTCTATGGTTTTGTTATATATTTTTAAAATTTAAATTTAATATAAATGATGTTATAATCACATATGAGTAACTTGCTCTTGAAGTAATGGTTAATTTTACAACCTCATACTTATTTAATATTTTTTATGTGTATGTTTCCATTGAGGGAATTATATGATATTTATTTCATAATACCAATATATTTTTTTAAAAATATTTGTTTATTGAAATTATAAGTTTTACATTTATTTTTATCCTTTTATAAACTCAATAGAATGAAATAATGTTTTGGGAATCTTTTTTTACAATGATTATATTTTCATTAAAATGTTTTCACATTTGTTCTTACTATTATAAAAAAAATATTAAAGTCATCTTTACCCAAGTTTTAAATTATATAAAATCTTTTAAATGAATCCAACTATTTTTTTCTTAATTAAGTGCTTTTTACCAAAGGTGGAAATAGAATATGTGTTTTACTTTTATCGTACAAATAGTTTTTTCCACCATCATGACTATTCTTTTCCTATAATATTCCTTTATATGTTTTCATGGTTCTATAGAAAGATATTTTTTTCATAATTTTTTTTGAAATTATAGATTTTAAATAAGTTATTTTATAATGAATGTTTTATTTTTCTCATGAAATCTTCTAGTGATTTTTAAAGTATTTTCATCTATGTCGACATCCTTTAATGGAAATTAAACTTTACTATGGATACACTCAAATAATAATATTGTACATGTTAATATGAATGGATTTTGATCTTTCTGACTAGGGAAGGTATTGATATCCTAAGCTCTATTACAACCAATATATAGAGTTATTTATTTTTATGGCATGTTTATTAAGTTATGCTATTTATTCATATGATTAATGCATTGGGATAATTATGTGATGTCTGAGGATTGGAAATACAACGACCCTCGATGCATTTCCATGTATCATGATCCAAAAAGATTGTTTATTTGGCCAAGGGATTACCTATTTGTTTAATATTTCATAACATTATTCTTCAATAATAAGTGTAATATGTCTATAATTATGCATTCCAGTAATATGAAATTAGTTATTGATGTCCATGTGATTATTTGAATAGTTATGTTACCTATTTATTTGTTTAAAGATAATCTAATTAGTAATGAATTATTTTATCTTAATTTTTTTATTCTATATTATTCATGTCTTATTTATTATATAATTGATTCTACTCTATAAATTATCTTAATGAGCATCTGAGATCATACCTTTATTTATATTACTTTCAGTAGTATTACCATAAAGGTATTATGATTAATATAAAATGAAATCATAGAATGAATAATAATGTCCAAAATAAAAATAAAAATTTTTATTTTATGTTTTAAAATTTAATATGATATTATATCATGTATCTAGTTCTGTATGACTACTAAACTATTAACTCCCTTAGAATTTATTTACTTATATACAGTGAAATTATAAAAAAAGTAACAAGATACTCTAGGCTACTAAGGTTGTGGTCGTTAAAATTGGTATCAAAAAACGTTTTTTATAAACATGGGGAATAATATTTATGAATATATATATTATGGAATATAAAACTTTGACTCACTTTAAGGATATGTCTAATTATATGATAATATCATTTTATTTTATATGGTTTTCCCAGAAATACATCCATTTTAAAGTAGTAAAAATCCATATTTTTAATTAAATATAGATTTTTGATTTAAAAGTATAAATTTTAATATTTATAGAGTTAATTAGAAAAAAATAAATATTAATTCACAAATGAGTACATCAAAATTAGGCAACTGTGAATTGTTCATAATTTTTTGAAAAAATCAAATTTGTGGGAAACAAAATTAAATCCCATATAAATAAACTTTTTGTATTATAAGATTATAATATCCAAAAATTGTGGTAAAAATACTATAAAGAGTATCCATGAGAAAAATTATGTTTACCCTTTAAAATAATGTATTTTTGAAGTTATTTGTCTAATTTTATAAACCCTTGATGAAGACTCCAAAATCTATATAATATTTTATCATTTTAAAAATTATTCTTTATGAACGTGACTTGCGTCCACATAATAAAGATAAATATTTTGTTGATTTAATTTATCATCCATAAAAAATATTGAAAACTATCCATCATTGTTGAAAACCATGGGAAAACCATTCTAATGCTAGTGGTTTCAATTACTTTATTATATAGTGTCAAAAACAAGTGTTTAGAAATTAATAAATAATTTCCAAGTCATTTTCTATAAAACCCTAACAAATTCACATTCATAATCACTAAAAAGCCTTAGATAAATAATTGACTATTTCTTTCCCTCTCTAGATGCCTCCTATGGTTTACCATGATCTTAAGAAGCTCCTCACAATAATTATGAAGTGTCCTCTCAAGGTAAGGGATCCTTCCCTTCACTATTTTATTCACGAACCCTATTTATATTATGAATTTTTTTTTAAAATTTTTCATGTTAGGATACTTAATCACACATCCAGATTACTTTTCATATTATGTACATCATATTAGAATGAAATTTCACACTCGTTAATGAATTCCATGAATGTTTATATACCCATCTTGAAATTATCCCAGTATTTTTCATACCAAACATTTTTTTCTTGAATACACATCATCATTTACACTAAAAATTATTAAACTAGATTTACCTATCCCCTCCCCCTTTATTGTGTAATTCCATATATATAGCCCGCATTCCTAAACCATGGGATTAAAAAGTGAAGAACTGCATCCTTTTTTTGTTTGATCTGCGTGACACACTTATACGTGTACGTGATATAAATATGATGGGTGGGACCATAATTATATTGACCTATAAATCATTTCATGGTCTTATTATCTCATGAGATATCATGTATAGTTCTTGAGAGGTTATCATAATCACTTTATGTTTATATAGACCCAAACTTATCATACATAGATATTATAATTAGAATGTTCATGAGCCAGGAAAGCCTACTCCTAAAAAATTATGAAAAAAATAAACAAGTGGGTTTATTAAAAATTTATAGATGGTGTAACCTATTTAATTGAATAATTTTTAATTAAAATTATTCCATTATAAAAAACCATTTAGGGAAAGAAAAATAATTTTATCCTTAGATCATAATAAAAAATAAGGCCTATGTAACATAAACGGATGTCATCTTAGATGGAAACTAATTTTGAAAGATCATTTAACACCATTCATGAGGAAAATATATTTTCTTTGAAAATAATTTTTTAAAAATTAAATTCATGAATACTTTTGTAAATCCATTATTTTAGAATTGGCATTGAATCTTATAAAGAAATCATTAAAAACATTTAACACATTTCTTGATGAATATACCATTTCAAATTTAAAAATAAATTTTTAAAAAATAATCCATTTTGAAAACCCTTTTCATTAAAAAAAATTAAAATTTATAAACTATTATTCCAATAAAATAATGTTCATGACATTAAGAATTATAGTTCAGGTCGTACATGTTAAAATAAACATTTCATTCAAATTTACAATAAAATTCAAAAGGGAATTGTTTAGAAAATGAAATGAAAAATACTTTGAAAATAATTTATAAAATTTTAAAAAATTGTAAAAATATATTTAATAAATCATTTTTTATATTAACATTTTTCAAAAAAAATTATAAAACCTAGTTTTAGAAGAAAAAGGTTTTTAACTCAAGGGAAAAATATAGATAATTTTTCTACATAAAATTATTTTCAAATATTGATTACATAAAGAGATAAAAGTGAATGGAAAACAAGTATTATCATAGAAAAACTAGGGTAGAAAATAATTAATGTGTTTTTTGAGTGATAGATCATAATATTTCAAAATTGTAAGCATTATCATAAATAATCTCGATAAACAATGAGATTGTAAAATAAAACTCATACCACTTTGGTAACATTGAATTGTAATCCCAAAAAAATAATAACATTAAATGAAACATATAATATCATTAAAATAAATATATTAATTATATGATATTCCAAATGTGTATTATATACACCACATAGAATAAGATAGGTTCATAGAAAAACTTATCTCCAAAATTGGAGACAAAAACACCCTTACCGCTTTGGTAACATTTGAACTATAAACCACAAAAAAAAGACAGATAAAAATGGATATGTAAACACCCAAAACTTTAATGATAATATTCATAAAATACATTCACGGTATTTATATACATGAGATAAAAGTAACACATGGTGAATATGGCATGTGTCTCATAGAAAAATAAAAGTGAGATGGAAATCCCTTACAACTTTAGTATCTTTTGAATCGTATACCCCAAGAAAAAATAGAAATTAATTGAACCATTATATATAATTAAAATAATTATATTAGGGATATAAAATTTTAAAGGGTAAGTATGTACACCACACACAAAAAACAAGTGGTGAATTTCAAATATATCATAGAAATAAAAGAGAGACTAATAATCCCTTACCATAAGTCTCTAATTCATTCGTACATGTTCAAAACTACTATAAAATAAATTTATATTTATTATAAATATATTAAAGATATAAATGAATATTTATCATACCATATATTATTTACTTATAATATTTTTACCTATCTATTAGCAATTCCTTATTAAAATTACGTTTTGTGTAATAACTGGTTCTTTTTTTGTATGTTTTGGCTTTCTATTTTTGGTCCCATTACATTGATCATAGTTACATAATATCTAGAATTTTAAACATGATATAAATATCATATATATTAATTATATGTTTATTTATATTAATCTATAAAAGTTAGGTCTAAAAAATGAAATACACCATTCAAAAAGATGGTAGGCTATATGTACGCATGAATGTTGTTTCCATTTTCTAAATAAATAAAATAAGAGAAAGATAAATAATAAATTAACTTTTAAGAATAATCTTTATGTAATATATACCACATATGGTTGTTTAAACTTTTCTTAATCACCTTCACTATAAAACATACCTAAAGAACAAATCACATCGCTTCGTGAGGTGGCACTCCACCTTACACACGAAGAGTGTTATCATATCCCACACAGAATAGAAATAAAGAAAGTATATTTTAAATAATAAATAATAAAGTATAATTATGTTACAATAATCATATATATTAATTTAATATATACATATTACAATCCAAGTATATCAAAAATTAATTACACATCACATCAGTTCGCGAGGCGGTATTCTGTCGTACACACGAGCGACATTGTTGTTTTATTAATGGGATTGGTGTAAGTAGTTAGATATGGTATAATAATTAAAAAGGTATAATAATATCATATATATAATATATAAATATTAAATCCATAATTTTATCTATCCTTTAGAGGTCGTGATGGAAAGAGAACAACATCGGTTCGTGAGGCGGTAGTATGTCGTACACATGAATGAAAATTTTGTTTCCCATTTGATGGGATGGGAGAAGGATATTGAACATTACATTAAAATAAAAACATATTAGTGTATATAAAATAATGAGTATATTATATCAATGGTTTTTAATATGAAGTTAATTAGGCAGATGAGGAAATAAAATAAAATTCGTGGCTTTGGGCGTAACCTAATCTTTCAAAAACAACTTTTAGTTTGCACCAAAGGGATTCTTAGGATGAATTAATGACCAAACTAAGGATTATAATATTTTAAGAGAGAAATGAGGACTTTATTTGGGTAGGTATTTTCCAAACTAATAGGTTTCAGAATTCTTAACTAGGGAGGAGTGGCGGTGGCCTTCGTTTAAGTGAGGTGAGTGTACACTTGTAATTTTTGAAAAGAAGAAGGTAAACCTATGTCATTCATATGAAATAGGACTCCAAAATGGTCCATTATAGAACCTAAAATGAATAATTCCTAAATTTTTCTATCCAATGGGTTTTGTATAAGTTTTTTGTCATTTTTAACCCTTATTGATTTAGTTTACACCCCCCCCCCTCGTGCGGTAAACCCATTTTTTACATAACGAGGTATATAATATTAGGTTTTCTAATATTAATTATAGTCAAAAATTATGTTTAAATTATTAGATAATAAAATTTTCATCATTTAAAATATTTAATCTACATTTCTAAACTCAAGTTACATAATTTGAAAATTTTAATTTAAAATAAATCACTTGTGAAGAGATAACGGTTTTCTAAGGAAATTTGTTCAAAAGTTTAAACAGTTTTTCAATCAAATTTCTATATGAAAATTATTCTAAAAAACTAATCCATTACTTAAATTTTTAACCTTACTATCCTTCTAAAATTAATTATTTATAGATGTTCTCTATGTTTACCAAAATAAACTTAACATTAATCCTATAAATATCATTAAGTATCTCTCAATAGTCACATGCCAAATATATTAATAATGTAACACCACATGATTCTAAAATAAAAAAAAAATTATGTCTAATAGTTTATGTGACATACAATACCAAGTTTAAATAACCCATTAAATACATTTCTTTAAATTTAACCCCATCAATTGCTTCTGGAACATGAAACACTGATTCTAAATGTACCAAAATATAATATACTAATATAACCTCACAGTTAAATTAGTGTGTATTAATATTACTAGATAGATTATGTAAATTGTTGTCATTAATTGATTATAAATAAATAATAATAATTTAATAGATAAAATTATTATTTTTTTTGAAAACCTAACTTTTATATAAAAGAGGGTTTAGTCGTGCTTTGTGCACATAATTAAAAATTAATTTTAACTAATTTTAGAAAATTTATTTTCAAAATAAACATTAATTTTTAAATCATCATATAAAATTATCTTATGGTAAATTTGTAGGATCGTTAGGAAATATTTTATTTTTTAATGAATAGCGAATAATAATGAAATATAATTAAAAAGCATTTTCTTTTAAATTATTTAGAGAGTTAAATTTTATTTTTAATTGGATTTAAAGTAATATTAGTAAAATAATATATCTTTTAATCCCATTTAGTTCATTTTAATATTTTTTATATTTAATTTTGATATAAAAATGTTGTAATCTTTGGAATATTATCTCTTTGAAAATCACTTTTCATTATATCTACGGGATTAAGTTTAAATTATATTTTTCTAATTATGTGAATTAAGTTGTTAAAATTGATTAAAAAAATGAATCATAATAATTTATAATTTCTAATTAGGGAAACCTAATTTTTTAGTAAAATTAATAGTAAAAATAGTAAAACATATTTACCACGGTTAAGGTAAAAATGGATTTACCATGGGGTTAAACTAAAAATATCATGGTTAAAATGATTTAAAAAACTAGTATAAAAAATATTTTATAGACAAATTTAGACTTTATAATGGATAATTATTTATAATAATCTATTGTGGACCCTTTTCTCAAGTTAAAAATGTGGGTACACATTTTTCTTTTTAGAAATCAAAAGTGTGCCACTCGCCTCATTTATAAAATGTCACAAGCTACCATCTCTTAATAACAACATCAACACCTTTTGGTTCATCCATTACCTAGCAAAATTGATTCCAGAATTCCATATAATCATCTTAGAAGCTTTATTGTTGGATTAAATTCACTTTAAGAAGTATTTTGTTGAAAACCTATGGAGGTTACATGAATAAGAGGTAACCTTCTTTAATGAGGGTTTTTACATTATTTATTCCTCAACCTATTGAAATTTTTATTAAATAAATTATGATATAATAAACCCAGTATATTAAATAAAATAAGATGTTTTAATGTTAATTTTATGACCAAAAACAATCCCCACTTCTATCAAATGGGTTATGAAATTATTATTCGAGTGTATGATGGACTGCCTCACTACGACCTAATGTTAATCTTTTTTCCATTACAACCTCTCACTATTGAGAATGATGATGGGTGTAAAGTATATATATGATATTTATAACATAATTATACCAATTTATTCGTTATATAAAGTATAATTTTTTTTAATTTCTCTTCTATAAGTGATATGATAAAGTCGCTCATGTGTACGGTGGACTACTGCCTCACGAAGTGATGTGATTATTCTTTCACAAACGCTTTACAAGGAAGTTGATAATGATGATGTTAATGAATAAATGTGATATAAATCTAATAATTATTATATTCATGGAATATTTATAGTTATTAAAAGATAATATATCATTTTATTCCCTTGCCTTTTCACTCACTTAAAGATGATGTCATCGTTCTGTACACATGGATTGTCACCTTAACGAAGCGATGTGACCCCCTTTTCATCCTAAAACAAATTTGATGATATATATAATTATATTTACAGAAATAATATAGTATTTATGATGTTATTTTAATTTTTATAAATATAAAATATTACTAACCTCCTTTCCATTATGATCGTTGAAAAATGGAAACGTTGCTCATGTGTGTGCACGGCCTACCGTCTCCATGATCGAAATGTACATAGTTTCTAAAAACTATCTTTCATTATTGAAATTAGAATTAGAATTTATTTAAAAATATGGTAATTATTTAAATATTTTTTTTGGAGATGATGTAACTATATGATATACACAAGAATCATAACTTTCACAACAAATCATGTAGGAGAAAATAATACATTAATAATTTAAACAATGAAAATAATAAAATAATATTAACTAGAGGGTGATAATATATTATAAAAGGACAAAATGTTATATTATAAATGTTGACATTTTTCTTCTATAATTTAAAAACATATTTAAAACTTGTATTTAGTATGATAAATCATTTTCTACTGAAAATAAGCTTGAGGTAAGGGACTTTGTCTCAATATATGTTCATTGAGGTATATTGTAATGTTATGTACCTAAATTATTTTATATGATGTATATACTTCTCATATGACATGTAATTTCATTACTCCTTAATAATTAAGGGTATTTTATGTTTCAATTTTAATTATTTTATTCATGAGTATTTGACTTGAAAATTACCACGTGGTAAAGAATTTCATAACTCAATTAATTTTCATTGGGTTATATTACTTGTTCGATGTCTTTGATATTATTATATTATGTGTGTAATAATGTTTTAATATCTTATTTTTTATTTCCACTTTTTTATGTGGATAAAAATTTGATACCTATAATCAGTTCATTGATTGATTCTTACTTCAATGTTATCATCTTTTTAAGTGTTTCTTTCAAAATCTCATTTTAATTCGGATTGGTTGTGCTTCAATTTTAATTAAAGGAAATTATTTGATAATTTGATAATAAACCCCTTTAATTTTATTCTCCTTAGGTTATTCGTGATTTTTTCTAGTATTAGTATTATTTTCCCACTTTTGGAAAATTAAAACAATTTAGAAAACAAATTTATGAATATCTGACTTCATTTCTCTCTTCGATTGCAAATCCATTTTAATCCAAAACCATTTTTTTCAAAAAAAATTAACCAATTTTAAATGATTTATCAAATACATTTCCACCCATTTTCACTTTTTAAAAAATTGTTTTAGTAGAATATTCATGTCATTTTCAAAATAAAGATAATTTTTCTTTAACTGAAAATGTAAAAGGAATATTTCTTTCAACATACTCGACATGTTTGGAATTTTTATCCATAATGACCACTGAATGTTTAAATTTATCATTTAAAAGTCTGAAAAAAAATATTTTCATAGAAATTTATTTTCAAAATGTTTTATGAAATTTTAGTATTAAATAGTGAATTTCAGTAATAAAAGGATAGTTTCCTCAATATTCCTTTTAAAGGTATTTTTATGGTATTTATATTCATCAAAAAAACAACCATTTATTATTACTCCAATTGGTATGTGTTAGATCGATATTATCCTTATTCTTTTTATAGACGGTTTATAATAATTTTTACCAAGGAATATATTGATATCCATTTTATAAATTAATTTTTATAGTCCACAAATTTACCTCAAAATATTCACAAACTTATGATCATTGAACATTAAATTTCCTACAAATATTAATATTATTTATCATGTATATATTTATATATTGAAATGTATATCTCTTGTACAAATGTCATTCTACATAGAATTTCATTTGTTTATCTAGGGAAATATAGATAAATCTTTTTTCATTACTCAGTATGAATATTTTAAGGAAAGAAATGTTATTCATGAATTAAATTGATTATTTAATATATGAGGAATGATTTGGATTTGAAGACATGGGTGGGGTATAATTATAGATATCCCCTCTATGCATTAATGGGTCTCATGACATGATTCAGTTGGATAGAAATTTTAAAATGGGTTTTTTTGTACACCTTACATTCAATTTTAAACCTTCTTGAGGAAATATTTTGACAGTACATGTATTGTGATTCTAGAGATCATGACGTCCAATAATTAAGAATTATATTCATTGAGAATTATGTTATATAATCCATGATATTTTCACAATGATATTATCTCTGAATGCATTTCATTCTTAGTTTATTTGTGAAATGGAATGTTTTTTCACTTATTTACTTTGCCATATTAATTATTCCTTATCCAATTATCATAATCATGTTATTGATTAAATGTAATGGGATTTTAGTTATTTACCATTATATATTGATTATGCCTTATCTTATAATCCATGATGTTTTTAAAATTATATTTTATCTAGATGTGTTTCACTCTCATTTATAAATTTCATGTCATATGTTTTCAGTTATATACCATTCCATGTTGATTATTCTTATTAATTCTAGAAAACATATGTTATACTTAAACCTGGTTAAGCATTTCAGATCACCCTTTTTTCATTTCACAAGAATCGAAAAAGTATACTATGGATGACATGTAAGGATAATATATAGTTAATAATTATATTCTTGATAAAAAATTACCTATGATTTAAAATGTAATTAAATATTCAAATATTTTTCTAGGTTACCAAGACAAATAATATATTCGGTCCTCTGAGAAGAGATTCCTTTTATATTATGCTAGTGTAGTAAATAAAAAAAATCTCCCAGGTACAAGGGTTGGGTTTTCTACAATTTGTATCATAGGGATATTTAGAAAAAAGCTTGATAATTATATTAGAAAATGTATATTAAGGATCATAGCCCTATGATAGACTTTGAGGATATGAATAGAGTAACATCATAATGTTTTGGTAAGGTTTATATTATATGGTTTTTACTATTAATAAATCAGGTTCTGGATGCTAGAGGAGGATGAGGTTCTAGAATAGATATACCTAAGGGTAGTAACTCAAAAAAGGTCACATTGGGATTATCCCAACTTTTACTCGGTGCATAACAACAGTCCTTAATACACACCTAGATTTACACTTATTGGGTATATTTGTGAGATGATTCACATTTTATTTACAATCAATTATGAAGTATTTGAATAGATAATTATAAGGAATGACCTAGGTTAAACCTAAGGTGTATTATAGTGTAAAGAATATGTCTTAATGGAATGTGAGACATCTTTACGTATAGAAAACAATTGTATAAAAAAATAATTTCATAGGAAACTTCTAAGGATTGTGTTAAATTTTAAAATCTTATGTGTCTTCATTAACATAAGATTTATTGATACCACTATAGTTTTATAAGTTTAATATTGATCCTAAGTTCAAATACTTAAACATATAAATTTAAATTTTTTGGTGGGAATATAACATGAAAAAGGGTATTTTTTCAAAACATTTATGGGAATACTATCGTTAGTTAATACATGAAAGATTTATTAGAGGAATAATGCCTTTACATTTTATAAACATAATTTTACTGGGATTGATAACCTTATGGTCAATATGATGGTTAATAAAATTATAATAATAGTCAAATAACATTGCTAAACATTGTGTGAAAAAATATGTTTTGATAGAGATAGTAAAAAGGTTATTTAATTGTTAATTTTATTTTAATTATGTCCATCATATTTGTTTTTTATAATGTTATAGAATTTATATTAATATATTATTGGAAAAAGGACAACCCGCATGTCGGGTGACAACAATTCATGTCTAGAAAAGATATGGGTCTTGAACCCACAACAAGAGGATGATAAGGGTTTAAATCCTACCACTAGATTACATGATGTTCTAGATAAGATAAAATTGTTTTAGTAAAATAATTTGATTAATAAATATTAATGATGAAGTAGTGGTGTAAATGTTTTGGTTTACATATTTTTTTATTATATTGTATAACTTCGGAAAATGATTTTGGCTTTTAAAAATAGTTAGAGACTGATAGAGATACTTTTCACTATTTTATGAATCTTAAAATATGTTAAAATTGGATTTTTGTACTTGTGGCATTAAAATTTCATTTTTGGATATTCATTTTTTAGAGTAAGAAATGATTTGTAAATTGATTGAAGAATTACCAAAGGATGAAATTGTCCATTTAAAAAATGAAAGTATTATGTATGTATATTTCCTTATATTCTTATATAGAAATATAATTCCTAAACTTTACGAAAAATGATATTGGTAAAAATATCATCCTATTACATTAAAATTAGAAGAATCTTATGGTGTATTAAATCACTATAGATTTATGGTTTTTAGTTCTTTAACTTTTCATTGATCATTCGTTTTCTTGTGATCAATGACCTTTTTCACTTATATAATTATTTATTTGTCTCATCCCTAACCATATATCCACATTCTAGTAATTTTATACTACTTATAAACATATTGTTTTGTAATTTTATTTCACTATTATACTTCCCTTTCTATCTTATTAAGATGATAATTTATTTACCCTTTTATGATGTGGGTTCTAAAAAAGTAGTATTTCTGAATGTCAAACACTTAATTATCAATAATGTTTAAATTAATAGGAAACAATTTATTTATGGTCGATAAAATTTAAAAACCTTGTATTTTCAAATAAAAAATTGTATTTTATAGTTTTGTGACACACAACCTCGAGATTAAATAACCCGTGAAATATATTTCCATAAATTTAATCTCTTAAATGGCTAGTGAAACATGGAATAATGATCCCTAATTAACCATAATATAGTTTAATATTATATCCTAGAAGTTAAATTGGAGATCATGAGTAGTACATAATATAGTATGAAAATTATGGTTCTCTATTTATTATAAAAATATGAATCATTTAAATATGAAAAAAGAAATGTTTTCAGAAAATTTGTATTTTTTCTAAAAGATGGTTTAGTCGTGCATTGTGCACATACAATAAAATATATTTATAAAACTTTAATAAATTTTATTTAAAAAATAATCATTTTTGAAATCAGAATATCAAAATTATATTATGGTGATTTTTTGGTATTTTTCTAGAAAAATTATTTTTTGATGACTAGTGGAAAATAAAAAAAATTATTGAATTCTGCCATTTCATTTATGTTTTTTTAATATAAACTATATTTTTAATAGGTTTTAAAGTAATATTAGATAATTATATATCTATTAATCAAATATAGGTCATTGGAATATTTTTTATTTTTAATTTTGGTATAAAATCATTGTAAACTTTTGAACATTTTTCCTCTGAAAACCCTCTTTCTTGTCACGTATGAGGCATTTAATTTAAATTATATTATTTAAATTTAGTGAAAATAATTTTTAAAAATGTATTTCACATTTTTAATAATACTAATTTATATTATATAATAAGTTAAAAATAATTTGTGGCTAAAATTAATAGTGAAAGCATTAAAATTTATTTATCGCAGTTAAGGTTAAATTGGATTTACATACGGTTAAAATAAAACAAAAAGTGTTAAAATGACCAAAAACCTTTTCTAAAATATATTTTATAGAACTATTTTAAACATATATTGTCTAAGTGTCAGTAATAATCCATTTTTAACCCCTTTTATGAGTGAAATATGTGGGTACACCTTTTTCTATTCGAAAATTGCATGTGTGCCCCTCAGCTTACCAATAAATGGTCACCCACTATACTCACCACTTCACACATTCAAAAACATTTTGGATAAGAAACCTCATATCCAAATAAATTTTCAACTTCTATACCCTAATACTATAATAAATATTTTGGGAATCAAGGCAAATCACGAAGGATTTTGGTGAAAAAGTAAGGAGGTTACCTGAAAAAGAGCTAATGTTCTTCAACAAGTATTTTTATTTAATTTCTTCCTCCACATCAATAAACTAATAATAAACAATTATGATATAATTAATTATATATATTCAATAAACTTATATTTTTTTATTTTTTATTCATGATCCAGAACCATCCCTAGATTCATCAAAAGGGTTATGAAATCATAATTCGTGTGCACGGCGGACTACCGCCTCACGAACCGATGACATTCATTTTTTCATTACCACCTATCATGGTTGAGGGTGATGATATATATAAAGAATATATTTGTTATATTTATAACATAATTACACATTTTCATTCATTATATCATATATTCGTTTTTTATTTTATATTCCCTAGGGAATATGATAACATCACTCATGTGTACAGCGGACTATCGCCTCACAAAGTGATGTTATTCATCATTCACAAACGCTTTACATAAAAAGTGATAGGGATAATGTTAATAAATAAATTTGATATAATTTAAATAATTATGATATTAGTGACATATTTATTATTTTTAAAAGACAATATATTATTTTATTTCTTATTATTTTTTTCGCATAACGATGATAACGTTATTCTTGTACATGTGGACAACCGCCTTCACGAAGTGATGTGACTCTCTTTTCATCACCACATTGCATGTATTATATATATAAGTCTATTTAATTTAATAAAATGGTATTTACAATATTATGATAATTCTAGAATAATAAAATATTACTTACATTCCATTATAACCATTGAAAAATAAAAATGATGCCCATATGTACGTACGACCTACCGTATCCATGATCATAACGTAATTCATTTATAAAAACCATAATTTGTGACTGGTATTAAAAGAATAATGGATATATAAGTATGATAATCATATCATTGTTAATGTTATGGATTTGATCGAACTATATAATATATGCATGAACTAGAACATTCATGAAAAAACATGAATGGGAAAACAAGGCAATTGACACATGAAACAATGAAAATATTGAACGATTCTTAATGAACGAGGGATAGGATATTATAAAAGTATTAGATATAATTTTATAAAAAATAATATGGTTTTTTAGTAAGTTAATAAATTGTCTAAAACCATTATAAAGGAGGTTAAATCATTTTCAAGTTAAAGAAAACGTGGGGTAAGGGAATTTATCTCAATTTTCACTTCATTAAAGAATATATTAATGTTATGAACCAGGTTTATTTTATATATTTTATATAATTCCCATTTTCATGTAATATCATGATTCCATATAATTAATTTAATTTTAATTTTCAACTTTAATTATTATATTAATGAGTATTTAACATGAAAATCATCATGTGGTAAAAAATTTCATAGGTATGTTCCTTTTCATTGGGTTATATTATACTTTAAATGTCTTTGATATTCTAAGATTATGTGTGTAATGAATTTTAATAACTTAAATTTTATTTTCCCTTGTTTATTGTAGATCTAAATTTTATACACAAAATTTATTCATTGACTAATTCTCACTTAACGGTTATGATCATTGTAAGGTTTTATTTCACAATCTCATTTTAATCGGGATTTTTTATACTTGAATTTCCATTAAAGGAAATTGTATGATAATTGGATAATAAACCTTTTCAATTCTATTATACTTGTTTAATTCTTGAATTTTCATGTAATGGTATATTTTCCCAGTCTTGGGTAATTAAAATTATTGATAAAATGTTTTTATGAAAATCATACTTTATTTCTCTCGTTGGTTGAAAATCTATTTTATTCTGAAACTATTTTTCCAAAAAATGTTTCAAATTTTTTTTTTCACCTCTTAATATTTATTTGTTAAATTAATTATTACCCATATTTACTTTTTACAAAACAAATTAAGTGTAATCTTAATATTTACCACTCGATGTTTTGAATAATCCATTATAAATTTCAGAAAGTATTTTCATATAAATTTATTTCCCAAATGTTTTGTAAAAGTTTAGTTTAAAAAAGTGATCTTTATGTAGACAGAGTATATGTTACTCAAGAATTTTTTTAATAATATTTTTATTTTATTTTTATTCATCAACAAAAAAAACCATTATTATTACTCCAAATGGTATATGTTGGATTGATATTATACTTACTATTTTTTTGGATGGTTTATGATCGTTTTTTCAATTTAAAGTATTGACACTCACTTTTTTTATTAATTTTCATAGTCATTAACTTTATATTGAAATATTCACATACCAGTGATCATTGGAAGTTAAATTTACCCTAAATATCCATATTATTTATCATGGGTATATTTGTTTCTTAAACCATATATCACTTTTAAATCTGGTGTTTTATGTTGAAAGTTATTTATTTACTTGGGGAAATATTGATAAATATGTATTATTTACCAAAAAAATATATTTGATGATAAGGTAAATTGTTCATGAATTAAATTTATTGTTTGATATATGAGGAATTCTTGGGACAATTATACATATATGATTCCCTATAGAAAAAACAGTTGGTTAAACTTATTTAAATGGTTTTCTTATGTATACTATCACATCAATTTTAAACTATCTTGAGGAATGATCTTGATGGTTGAGGTATCATGATTCAAGAGATCATGATGTCTAATAATTATGTATTTCCATCATTTAGAATTTATTTATTATTCTCCAATATATTTTCACAAAAATATTATCTCTAGATGTATTTCATTCAAAGTTTTTTGATTAAATGGCATATGTTTTTAGTTGTTTACCTTACCATATTGACTAAGCCTTATCCAATTATGATAGTTAAGTTATTGATTAAATGGAATTTGTTTTCATTTATTTATCATTCCATATTTATTATAATTTATATTATTATCCATAATATTTTTCCAATGATAATATCTCTAGATGAATTCCATTATTAGTCATTGATTAAATGGAATTTGTGTTCAGTAATTTACCCTTCTATGTTGATTATGATTATTGATTCATGATGTAATCCCCTATAATTAACCCTTAATGATCATTTAAGAACAACCTATTTTTTTCATTTCCTATGAATGTATTAAGTATACTATAAATGATATTAAATGGTATGATAGAGTGAATAATTATATCCTTAAAAAATATATTTTTTGAAAATGAATGGAAAGGCACTAGTATATATCTCTTTTACCAATAATATTAAACTTTTAATTCCTTTAAGGTGTTATTTCATTTATCTTATTCCTATGTAATAAATCAGATATTGTATACATGCTACTGGATTCAAGGTCTCTACAAAAACCATCTTCATATATTCTCCTAAAGCTTTGTAGTAACCATAATTACCATAGAACCCATATAAAGAAACATGAATTCTTACTCATTCCTTAAAAAACCATATATTATTTAATAAATTTCATATATCCAACAATATTGTAAACTCCATCAATGATAGAATAAATTAATTTTCTAAAAAACCATTTATCAGTTCTGAGGTCATCAATAATATAATTTTTTTTATCCATATCAATCATCTCTTTCTCCAAATTTAAAAATATTTTCTAAAAATAATAAAGATATTAAGGTACACCTTTCCACAATCCAAATATCACGATTCCATTATAACACATTTCTATTCCATCAACACCATTAAAAATATTTTTTCAAAACCATAACGAAAAACTTATACTGAACAATCCTTATATATTTCATGATTTATATAACAAAACTCTTGAATTCAAATAAAGAAACACATCAATAATCCCACATACTTTTCAACACATTAACTATGATTCGTCATCATATTCCTTAGTATATATTCTTATAATATGAAATATGAATCATGTCTTAGTATTCATCAAAATCAATTTAAGTATGCTTCTCATGTTTAACATAAACAATACTTTCAGAACAACCCATACCTTTCAAATGTCATTTGTATTCTACTCATCATTAGTAGTATAGCTATTACTCATACCACCTTTATGATTCTCTTCAATAAAATTCCCCTTAGGACATTGACTTTCATAATTCTCGCATATTCCACATTTGAGACATTCAACCGTCGATGATATATTAGCGATATAATTATTCTCATCCATTTCATTGACTGAACATTTAAGTTTTCCTCTACAATTACTTTATTTGTTCATTATTTTAAACACTAAAAATATATTATCATTCCTCTAAGAAATTAACTTCATTGAATCTCCCCACATTACCAATATATAATAAAAAAGATATTCTTTCCTCTATAGTGTCTACCACCTGAACTCTTATCAAACTCTATGCTTATCTTCTCTGGTGAGTCTGAGAGTTGTTTAAGGTGCATATTGTAAATAAAATAGTGTGATGAATAATTATGAAAAATTTCAATACCCGTCACTCTAGTAATTATCCCATTTGGGTTCTCATCAACACATTTTCTATCACATTCAACTTTAATCTAGTTCCTTCTTGTTCCTGTAATTAAATAAAATAAAAATTATTATGTGAGTAACAATATTAGTAGTGGGAAATGACATACTAATGAGAAATATTATATATGTTTTCTAAATCATGACACATTATTTCTAATCTATGACACCTTAGGTTTATTATAGGTTACTCATAGTAACCATCTATTTAAATTCTATATGATTTTTTATAAATATTTTGAGAAATTCCAAATCATATCCCCCAGGAGTGTCAAACCAGGTGTATAGCAAAGCCCATTATCATGCACCGGGTGAAAATTGAGTCTAGTAAAATTCACAAATTTCATAGTTTTTACAACTAAGTTCCTCTATTATAGATCCACATCTACTTGAAGTATCTATACAAAGAGGTAATTTCATGGAAAACACTCAAACTATCCTTTAAATAACTCGATCATTTTCTAATACATATACTTAAAAATATCCCTATGTATTTCACTAAACACTTATCATACTAGTTTCTAAAATTAAAATAATACTTTACTCTAATATAAAATATGTCATCCAAAACTTCCCACACATAGATATTATATCTTTTCATATGAATATTCATTAAATTACACAAACACAATCTTAATGATTTATAATGGTTTGATGACTTTGGAGACTTGGTACACAATATTTTTTTCTACTGAATGATATTAAATGTTTTCCAACAAGATAATATAATTTTGTATTGTTCATATACATACCCTATTTAAAACCTCTATTCCTAACCTGGGGAAAAGATACATAGGAAAGGGTGAGATCAGATACTCCAAATGGGTATATTAGGGAAAATACATAAACATAAAATTATGATAATTGTATAATAACATGACTTTAAAATATGAAAATGGTACCATTAATATCATAGATAAAAATTTTAGGCCATAGAACAAATAATGATAATTAATAAGACAAGAATCATATAGAAATCAAATAAAATGAACCATGAAAACATAACATTGATATAAGACCTGGAATTATTGCAAACAAATTAGAACATAAAAAAGTTCTATTATTAGTAAAATATTACTATAAAAGATATAATGGAAGAATGGTTTTACACCCCAAACCATCATTGTAGAAATCGTTCACTCCATATACCGTCATGGTGAACAAAGTACTTTGCCGAACTGGGCTAACTCCCCATTACAGTCTTGTTAATCTCATGAGATATAAATTTTACTAAATGCATTGGAGGAATACATAGTTATTACCCATCCCATAATTAAAATCATACATATTTTTTCCATAAAATCATAAAACATTGATCATATAATATTCTATGAAATAAAATGGGTTTCTTAATAATTTCATAATTTCATCATTCCATATCCCATAAAAAGAAATGGGTTTCATAGGAAAATCCTCATGGTGTATCCCATAGAAGAGAAATTGGATTCTCAAATATAATTCCATCATAGGAAAATACATTTTAGATAAATAATAAAAATTTAATCCTTGGAATATATCCCTAGTAATATATAGGTAAAATCAATGGATGTCATCTTAAAAGAAAAATGATTTTAAAAAATAATTTAAAATATTTCATAGGGAAAAAATTTCATCGAAATGAACTTTTTTTAACTAGAAATTATTAAATATGTTTGTGATTCCTTTTATTAGAAAATAAACATTGAAACTTATAAAGGGTTATATAAAATAATTTAAAAAATCCTAAGGGGAATATTCTTTTAATTTTGAAAATATATTGATAAAAAATAAAACATTTTAAAAATCATTATCATTGAAAATATTATTCAAATCATATAAAGTAATATTCAAAGAAAATAATGGTAATGATGGTGTGGAATTATTTTATTTCTATACATGTAAAAAAATGATTAATTTCACATTTTAGAATAAAAATGTTTATCGACATAATAGGGAAATAAATATTATTTCAATCAAAATAATTCTTTTGAACTCATGAGTATATAAATAAAGAAAATTGAAGAAAAACATATAATAAAATTCATGAGTTTCATGGGAGATATATCAATATATTTCATCATTATAATCATAATCATAAACAATCTCGATAAACATTTAGATTGTAACATAAAACCCTTACCACAATGGTTACATTGAATCGTAATCCCCATGAAATAATAATATTAAATAAAACATATAATATCATAAAAATAAGGATATAAATTATTTAACATTTCAAAGGGGACATATATACACCTCACAGAATAAGACAGGTGCATAACATAACTGATGTCCCAAGGAAGGAAATTTGAGATGAAAAATCCCTTACCGTTTTGTTAACTTTTGAACCATAATCCCAATGAAAGATATATCATAAAATGGATTTTTATATATGAAACTAATTAAGGATAAAAATAATAAAATATATTTTGTGGAGTTATATTCACCACATTAGTGAAACACGTGGTGAATATTAGATGTGTCTCGTAAAAACATAAAAGTGAGACAGAAATCCCTTACTGATTTGGTAATATTTTCAATCATAATACCCCATAAATAATAAAAAAAGGAATAATTATATATCCCGAAAGATGTTATATTCATGATATAACATTTAAAAGTTTCATTATATAAATCACAAAAAATAAACGAGTGGCGAACATGCATATGTCTCCCAAAAATTTAAAAGAGACTAGAAATCCATTACCTAAAGTATTGAATTCATTTATACATTTAAAAACCTCTAGTAAAATATATATATGTTTATTGTAAATATGTAAAATAATATAAATAAATTTTATGATACCATATATTGGTTATTTATGAACTTTTATTACCCATTTATTAATAATTCTTTGTTAAAATTACAATTCAGGTAGAAACTCCTTTGTTTTTCACATAAGTTTTGATTTTTTTATTTTCAGTAATCGTTCATTTATCATGGTTCCATCATATAAAAAATAATAAAAATTATATAAATATCATATATATTCATTATTTACATATTTATATTAATCTATAAATGTTAGAGATAGAAAATTCAATGCACTGTTCATGGAGACGGTTGGTTATACGTACACATAAACGTTGTTTCCATTTTCTCTAGTGAAGAAACGAAAGAAGGCTAAATAATATAATACATTTAAAAAGTAATTTCTCTTTCATATATATCATATATATTTATTTAAATATTTTCTTATTACCTTCCATTTAAAAAACACATGAATAATGAACAACATCGCTTCATGAGGCGATAGCCTTCCGTACACACGAATGACATTATCGTATCCCAGGTAGAATTGAAAGTAAAATATGAATATGGGATATTATCAATAAAAATTTATAATTGTGTTATAAATATCATATATATTTATTTAATCTATACTTATTACCAACTATGTTAATCAAAAATAAAAATCACATCACACCTGTTTGTGAGGCGATAGTCCGCCGTACACACGAGCAACATCATTGTTTTCCATATGGGTTTAGATGTATGAATATATATGTGATATTATAATTACATATATATAATAATATCATAAATATAATATATAACCACTAAATTCATCATTATATCCATCTGGGGGAGGTGGTTTTTGAAAACAAATAACGTTAGTTTATGAGGCGGCAGTCTGCTATACCCAAGAACGATGATTTATTATCCCATTTGATAGAAGAAAAGATTTATATAGGTCATTATCATAAAATAAAAACATATCAGTATATTGAAGAAACTTAGTTTATTATATTGTAATTATTTAATAAAAATTTAAGGAGGTGGTGGGATAAATAAATCAAAATTCTCGTTTAGGGACATTACCTCTTCTTAAGATGACTTCTTTTGGTTTCTACAAGAAAAATCTTCTAAAGTTGGATTACTAACCAAAATAAAACTTCTAGGATGATAGTAGAGAAGTAAGGAATTGATTTGGTCCTTTATATTCTGTATTATAGGATAAGGTGAGGGAATTAAAGAAGTGATTTGGTCTGGTATTGGATAAACCAATGTGTTGTGGAAATGTGATGAGGTGGAAAGAGGGGTCGGATTTTATAAGTGAGATGAGTGGAGCACTATTAATTTTTGAGTTGAAAAAGTTTTAACTATTTTTTTCATGTCATGACCCGACCTAACGGGGCCCGGGACACAACTCCCCAAACCCGACTCCCATAGGCCAGAGGTTGGAGACTAACACTGAGAAGGTATATCACTAACATGGGAGGCATTTCCTAAGTACTTGTATGCACACACACATCTCCAAGATGACAAAATTGTGAAATATAAAAACCAGTGTCAAAAAATCATGCTAACATCCATATCCCGCAACCAGAGCACAATAAAAGTATTGAAAGCATAAAAAGGAAAAACAACGCCCACCAAAGAAAACTATAAAAGAATCCAACCTACTCAGAATAAGGGGATTGCTTTCAACTACAACTACCAGAAATCTCTTCATCCAAGCTTCATTAACCACCTCGGTTTGTCTAGCTCACTAAGCTATGTCTGTCTCAGGTCCTCCGTAGACTCTTTCGAAAGGCATGGTGTAACACCCCAAGATTTCATAGTGTGTTATTTCTTCAAAATAATTCAATAACTTTCACTACACGCAACACCGAGTTCAATCACACCTTGACTTACAAAAAAAAAAATCCATTAAAAGAGGCCATGAATAGCATTAACTACATTTTAAACTTTATATAATCCTTATAATTTTAGAATCCATATTATGAGTTTCTTAGTTATAATGCAAGAACAGATTCATTTTCAGTATTGCACTTTTATCAACTTTTAATAGTGAAACCTTTTTAAATACAATATTTTAAACTTTTTGACTAAATGGGGACATCAAAAATTTAAAATGAAACATCCCAAGCTTCCACGGTATGCCTTCTTTGAATAATATAGTAGCGTGTATTGTACGCAACCTTGAGTTTTAACACACACCACAACCAATCAAACTAGCCGTTATGAATAGTAAAACCTAATTTTTGAAATTATATATATTTTATATTTAAAAATGGACTTCATTTTTGGATTCGGAATATCGAATTTAGCCTAAGGTGAAATTTTGGTACATTTCGGATAACTTTCATATTTTGATGAATAGTGAAAATTACTAAATTTTAATTAAAAACAACTTTTTTAATCAAAATAATTAATAGTGATAAATTATGAATTTTAGTGGTTTTAAAGTATATTTAGAATATATTTTTACCATTTAATATAATGTTGGTCATTGGACATAATTTTACAATTAAACCGAACATAAACAAGTATCAATCTTTTGATAGTTATTATCTCTTAAAAACACGCTTTTTGTTTTGACAGCGGGAATTAATTTTAAATTAATTTCTGCCACTTCTGTGTTTTGAATTTAGAAAAATGGATTCCATATTTGGAATCAGGATGTTCAAATTGTGTAAATAGGTAACTTTTATTTTTAGACATTTTGAATAATTACTGCGGTAAATATTTTATTTACCATGGTTAAAGAGTAAATCCGGTAAATAAGGGTTAAAAAATAATATTATAATAATATAAAATTACCCTAAAACGTGTCCTAACCTTATTGGTGGACACATACCCGACCATGGGCATCCTTGGGTCAATTTGGGGACCCCTTGGAGCCACTTGTATGTGGTAGGGACACATTATATTAATAAAGTTAAAATAAAAATAAAAATGGCATAAGCTTACATCTTTTAGAAGAACAATTTTTACATAGGGTTATACATGTTGGATTTTCGATTATAAATATTCATTAGAAAGCTAAAACGATTTCCTACATAATGATGTTTTATTTATAATTTTTAGACATTAAATAATTTATTTTATTTATGACACAATTATGATGCAGTAATTACTAAAATAGTAAAAAATTAACATAATTGATATTATAAATACCCAAATAAATATAATATGAAACTTTTAATGAATTACACTAATTTTCTAGGATAATATGATATATTAGTATTGATTTAATTGACTTTGTTAGAAGTAATCAATCTGTTATGAGTTTCACAAAAATAAACTATTGAATAGTGTCAAAATTGACATAAAAGAGTTCTTAAAACAAATATTATATTATTAATTGATATTAAATTCCTAAAAATCTAAGGTTCGGCCAAGAGACTTATATTATGATAGGTTAATCATTAATGGACCACTTGGGGGTCGCCTGGATGTATATAGTAAGTTTATTAACCATATTATATAAAAATACAAAGAGACATTGTAAAAGTGAAACTAATTAACTTAGAGTTAATACTTAAAGATAAGGTTAATATAAGTACCCAAACCTGTCTAAATTCTATTGGATGAGTTGTTTTCGACCTATCCCCACCTCATCCTTTGAATAGTCAACTTTGGAGCCTTTGGAAACCGAATATGAATTTATTATAAATTAATATTTCTAGATTTTCCAAAAGTGCCCCTCACCCCTCTTATAAAAGGGCACTCCTCCTTCTCTTTTCCTCACACCTCTCAAGCCACTTGGCTCGTCCAAACTCTGCCCAACTAAGCTCCCCAAATCCCTCTCCTCCTCCTTGAATCTTTCCCTTAGCGAGAAAGCATTTCAACAAGTCCTTTGGTTCCAACCAATGTGAGTTACCTAAATTAAAGGTAACGATTTCTCTTAAATTATTTTCATTTATTTTTCTTCTTCAACCCCCAAACTCTTTTTATTTCCTTTCTTTTGTAACAACACCAGTATCCTCAATATACTAGGATGTTGTTATAAGAATTATTCAAACTACACATACACACAACTCCATCTAATGGATGATGAACATAATGTTTCTGTGGATGGCAAACTAACGCCTCACGAAACGATGATTGTTCAAATACATCTTACCGCCTCTCATGGTGGCCATTATGATGGCACTGTAATTAAATATGATATTAATGATATATATTTTATATATAAGCTTCTGTAATTCCATTTTATTTCATACCATTATTCGTTGCATGTTGTATATACATACGATAATTTCATTTGAGGAAGTGCGGACTACCGCCCCCTTAAAATGATATAACTCGTTCATACCACACATGGAACGTATAAAGGATGGTGTTAATGAACTTAAGTAACATATATAAAATATTATATTATACTGGAATAGTAATATACCTATGTATCATTTGGATTCGATTCTTTTAAAATAAAAATTAAATGGAAGTAGCGTTCGTGCGTATGTACGGACTACCGTCTCCACGAACGCGATGAGATTCATTCTCCATCGTATCCATTCAAGTATAATTATCATTTAATGATTTAAAAATGATGTTTAAGGACTTGATATCATTCTGGATATGAATAAGATACAACAAACATGACTTATGTAACAAAACATATAAAAGAAAATGAGTAAGTTAACTCCCGAAACGACGATAATTCTAAGATATTATTAACAAACCAATGTTAAAAGATAATATATGATATCATATTAATATATATGATTCTTGTATAATTTAATAACAACTATTTCACCATTATACAGGAGGTTAACCTACCCCAACCAAGGAAAAGTACAAGGTAAGGGATTCTCTTATCTCACTTTCAATTCCGTGAGATTTCCATTGTTCGCTACTAAATTATTGAAAGTGGTGTATTGTGTACTTCCATTTGATATATATTATCATGATTCACTTTATATTCATGTTATTCTGTAAATCATTTGGTGTTTATTAACTTTTGGCCATGCGACTCAGTTGATTAACGTGGTAAGGGGTTTTTCATCTCACTCCTTATTTCCGTGAGATTCATGCCATATTGCCACTATCACCTTTTGTGTGGTGTATGTACTGCCCATAATTATATTCTTTGTGTAATACACTCTAATTTATGTGTATTTACATATTAATTGTATGATACCTCTTTTATGGGTTGTATGTTTCATAATTTACCAAATTGGTAAGGGTTATTTCACAATCTCTTCATTATCCGAGGTTGTATTATACGTAATAATCTACTGGGATCTCTTTATCATCCACATCCATGTTTCTTTGAAATGTATTTCAAAACATTTTTACTATTTACAAGAATATGGGTTAAAGTCATTTATACCCTTGTTTGACTTTTTATAAGAGGTTTATAAAGGAATCTTTCCGTCGTTTTCAAAACAAGGTCCTTTTTAACCTTTTCGACAGAATTGAGGTAAGAATGTTTTTTTTATCTTATACGGCGGGTGCGGTTATTTTCCGGCCGTTTATAAAATCGTCGAAGCTTTCCATACAAACTTATAAGAATATTTTCAAAGAAAATGTTTTATTTTATATGGATCTTAAATGATTTCAAAATAAAAGGAGATACTTCTTTAAAAAGAATTTTGATTTCATCTATGTCAACATCCTTTGATAGATTTTAAGATTATTTGAAGTTGATTTATTATGATACAAAACTTCTATATTGTATTGAAGGTTTTGTGATATGTTTGACTGTGGATGTGCTATTTTTATACCATTCATAGTTTATGGTGAAAGTATTGACATTTCGTATGCTAGTTCCAATAAGAATGTTTATGTTATATTTCAATCTTTACTTCATATGAATGTGTTGGACAAGTATGTTCCAGGTTGGGGACTGGTTAAAGTAAGCCCTCCAGGTTGGGGACTGGTAAAAGTAAGCCCTCCAGGTTAGGGACTGGTAAAAGTAAAGCCCTCCGGGTTGGTGTCCGGTTATTAGAGGCACTCCGGGTTGGTGTCCGGTTATTAGAGGCACTCCGGGTTGGTGTCCGGTTATTAGAGGCACTCCGGGTTGGTGTCCGGTTATTAGAGGCACTCCGGGTTGGGTTCCGGTTAGAAGTAACCCCTAGGTCTTGGGATGAGGCCTAGACAAAGAAATTAACGTTTAGCATTATGCATTCCAACATTATTAAAGTGGTTATTGATTTTGCATGTGATTATTCGATTAGTAGAATATCCATGTGAATAAGTAAATGGCATTATTTCATTTTACTTTTGCCATACTATGTTGAATTTCATGTTTAAAAGGCTTTTGTTTTAGTAATTCATTGCCTTAAATGTTTATGCTTATTTTGAATGTTCCACTATATTGTTATCCTTACTGGGCATTTGAGCTCACCCCTTTTCTATGTTTTATTTTTCCCAGGTAGTGAAGAAGTAAATTATGATTGACTTGCAGGGATATTATGAGGGGTTAATAGTGTGGATATGAAGACTTTGTTGTTGTAGTAGTTTTTCACTTTGAAATGTAATGTAAAACTTTATGAATATATCTAGTGTTTCCAAGGCTACTAAACCAATCGGTCTTTCGAGATTTGATCTTCTGTGATCATGCCAATGTTACGAAGTAATGCACCGACTCTGGGTAGCTGGGGTCGGGGCGTTACAGTTGGTATCAGAGGAAGTTTAGTACAAACCTTGGAAGCTAGATTTAGATAAACTCTGATTAGAGCACGTAGACCTAGGATGAACTTTGAGGATTAGTATAGAAGAACTTCCTAGAATTTTTGTATTGTAGAGATTTTGTGAGTTTTCCAAGCAATACATCCCTGTCTGGATACGAGCAGGTAGAGGCGGCTCTGGCACAGATGTACCTAGGGGTAATACCCGAAAACACCGCTTTGAGCTAGACTCGAACGGGAACTGGTGCACGACAACGAGCCTTGCTGCACTCTTGGTTACGACACTCCCGGGGGATATGCTTAGGATAACTCTCATTTTCTTTACAAATCATTTTGAAGGGATTATGAGTATATACTTCCTCAAAGAAAACATTCTTATGATTATGGATTATATCCATAAATAGTTCAATTTATGTTAGGTGTTTTATAAGTATGGGATTATGTATTTTGATTCATAAACTGATCTAGTTTTATGCCATGGTATAGAAATGGCGCCCAGTAGAAGGGAATGAGAACTCCAGAAATACACATGATTCAAAGAGAAGGAAGGATCATATCTTTCATGGTCTTAAGCTAGAATTTATAAGAGAAATAGTCTCCCATGTATTATCATCATATGAAGAAATAATATCATGTGTTGATAAGATATGTAAAGAGTTTACTGAGTCCTATGGCTTTGAAGGGAAGCAAGAGAAGAAAAGGATGGAAGAGAGAAAGATGGATAAAGGGAAGAGGGAAAAGAAGAATTTTCCCATATGTGGTAACTGTGGAAAGAAACACCCTGGAACTTGCTGAAAGGAATGGGAGTTTGTTATAAGTGTGGAGGAAAAGGTCACAAAGTACGTGACTGCAAGGGTAAGAAAATGGTTTTAAATGTACAATGCTTCATTTGCAAGGAGTTTGGACACTACGCGAACCTATGTCCTAGTCATCAGACTATGCCGCAAATGATGTTATTGGATAATAATCAAGTTATGATACTACCACAGATGAAGAGGAATGATTAGAGTTCTTATGTTGATTATGTCAATTGAGCTTTGTATCAACAATGTACTTGTTATAATAATTATGGAGTATATAAGGATTGTACTGCAGTACTATTTCTTGAGATTGTGTGGAGCAAAGAAAGTGACTCAATAGTAGGATAAATTTTTGGAAAATATATGGTTGAGAGAATGATAAATCACAATATAGTTCTGATACTGAGGTAGTGATTTTGGAATAATATGTGATTGTTTTGGATAAATTATATTGGATATTCTTGACTACCCTGGAACTGATTAATGATTTGTATATTCCATCATTGTTGGGGTTTAAAACATTTTTGGATTAATGAAGTATATCCAGCTTTCTATATGGAATAAGGGAGCATGAATTGTAATCAATAAGGAATATGGTAATTCAGGATGTTTCGGTGTATTAAAAGAATACATGATGAAGGATTCATATGCTATTACGGGGTAAAAAGGTTCTACATTATGTTTACCTTACTTATAAATGTTGGACTGTGAGTTTGGACAGAAGTATTTTGGATAGTTCTAGTTTGGATTATTTTGGATTGCCATAAAAGGACAACCCGGAGGTCGGGCGACAACCCGTCGCGTCCGGCAAGGATGCGAGACTTGAACCCGCAACCAAAGGGCGACAAGGGTGTATCACCTACCACTATCCCACGAGATGTCCTGGATTAAATAAAGTAGTTTTTTAAAAGATCTGGTAGATGAATTATAAATTCTTTTATTTTGGAACCCTCTATGAATAGTATAAATAGATTTTTTTTTTACGAGTGAATGATGAGTTTTGGTAGAAATTTATTAATGGATAAAACTCTAATTATAAACTAAGTATATCTCCTTATTATCTTATCCAATCTCATAAATAAATTCCTCAACATTAATAATAGAAACTTAGAACAAAAATGTTGTCCTAGATGGTACCTTAAATCATCACAAATTTATGGCTTTGGGATTGTTGGCCTTTTCATAGCCATGTTCTCTACCACTCTCCATCAGATAATTGATGGCTAGATTTTTCTCCCATATCCATATTTTCTTACATGGAACCCTAGTATGTGTTATTTTCGGTAATCTTCATACTTTCGACTCTTTATTTTAAATAGAGGCCACGTTAATTCATTTTTCGATGTGGGATTTCAACTAAGATATTTTGAAACGTCAAAAATGTGTTATCCCAATACCCTATATTTTGTTGAACCGATGGTACTTCAAATCATCATAGATTGATGAGTTTAAGGACCTCAATTATACACTTGTTTGTGATTGATGACCTCAATCACTACCTATAAATATTTACATTTTTCCTCCGATTATATGTCTCTAATTGCCACCAATGTTCTCCTAATCGAGATCATAATTTGGTGGTGACCCTTTAATTTCTCTTTTCCTCATATTAAGACTAAATTTTAGTAACCCAATTTCCAATGTGGGTTTTCCCACAAATATATTTTCTACTTTCAACCTTTTATTTTCAAAGAACAATTTCAAATTGCGAGGACACAATTTATTGAAGGAGGGGAGAATGTAACACCCCAAGATTTCATAGTGTGTTATTTCTTCAAAATAATTCAATAACTTGCACTACACGCAACACCGAGTTCAATCACACCTTGACTTACAAAAAAAAAATCCATTAAAAGAGGCCATGAATAGCATTAACTACATTTTCAACTTTATATAATCCTTATAATTTTAGAATCCATATTATGAGTTTCTTAGTTATAATGCAAGAACAGATTCATTTTCAGTATTGCACTTTTATCAACTTTTAATAGTGAAACCTTTTTAAATACAATATTTTAAACTTTTTGACTAAATGGGGACATCAAAAATTTAAAATGAAACATCCCAAGCTTCCACGGTATGCCTTCTTTGAATAATATAGTAGCGTGTATTGTACGCAACCTTGAGTTTTAACACACACCACAACCAATCAAACTAGCCATTATGAATAGTAAAACCTAATTTTTGAAATTATATATATTTTATATTTAAAAATGGACTTCATTTTTGGATTCGGAATATCGAATTTAGCCTAAGGTGAAATTTTGGTACATTTCGGATAACTTTCATATTTTGATGAATAGTGAAAATTACTAAATTTTAATTAAAAACAACTTTTTTAATCAAAATAATTAATAGTGATAAATTATGAATTTTAGTGGTTTTAAAGTATATTTAGAATATATTTTTACCATTTAATATAATGTTGGTCATTGGACATAATTTTACAATTAAACCGAACATAAACAAGTATCAATCTTTTGATAGTTATTATCTCTTAAAAACACGCTTTTTGTTTTGACAGCGGGAATTAATTTTAAATTAATTTCTGCCACTTCTGTGTTTTGAATTTAGAAAAATGGATTCCATATTTGGAATCAGGATGTTCAAATTTTGTAAATAGGTAACTTTTATTTTTAGACATTTTGAATAATTACTGCGGTAAATATTTTATTTACCATGGTTAAAGGGTAAATCCGGTAAATAAGGGTTAAAAAATAATATTATAATAATATAAAATTACCCTAAAACGTGTCCTAACCTTATTGGTGGACACATACCCGACCATGGGCATCCTTGGGTCAATTTGGGGACCCCTTGGAGCCACTTGTATGTGGTAGGGACACATTATATTAATAAAGTTAAAATAAAAATAAAAATGGCATAAGCTTACATCTTTTAGAAGAACAATTTTTACATAGGGTTATACATGTTGGATTTTCGATTATAAATATTCATTAGAAAGCTAAAAAGATTTCCTACATAATGATGTTTTATTTATAATTTTTAGACATTAAATAATTTATTTTATTTATGACACAATTATGATGCAGTAATTACTAAAATAGTAAAAAATTAACATAATTGATATTATAAATACCCAAATAAATATAATATGAAACTTTTAATGAATTACACTAATTTTCTAGGATAATATGATATATTAGTATTGATTTAATTGACTTTGTTAGAAGTAATCAATCTGTTATGAGTTTCACAAAAATAAACTATTGAATAGTGTCAAAATTGACATAAAAGAGTTCTTAAAACAAATATTATATTATTAATTGATATTAAATTCCTAAAAATCTAAGGTTCGGCCAAGAGACTTATATTATGATAGGTTAATCATTAATGGACCACTTGGGGGTCGCCTGGATGTATATAGTAAGTTTATTAACCATATTATATAAAAATACAAAGAGACATTGTAAAAGTGAAACTAATTAACTTAGAGTTAATACTTAAAGATAAGGTTAATATAAGTACCCAAACCTGTCTAAATTCTATTGGATGAGTTGTTTTCGACCTATCCCCACCTCATCCTTTGAATAGTCAACTTTGGAGCCTTTGGAAACCGAATATGAATTTATTATAAATTAATATTTCTAGCTTTTCCAAAAGTGCCCCTCACCCCTCTTATAAAAGGGCACTCCTCCTTCTCTTTTCCTCACACCTCTCAAGCCACTTGGCTCGTCCAAACTCTGCCCAACTAAGCTCCCCAAATCCCTCTCCTCCTCCTTGAATCTTTCCCTTAGCCAGAAAGCATTTCAACAAGTCCTTTGGTTCCAACCAATGTGAGTTACCTAAATTAAAGGTAACGATTTCTCTTAAATTATTTTCATTTATTTTTCTTCTTCAACCCCCAAACTCTTTTTATTTCCTTTCTTTTGTAACAACACCAGTATCCTCAATATACTAGGATGTTGTTATAAGAATTATTCAAACTACACATACACACAACTCCATCTAATGGATGATGAACATAATGTTTCTGTGGATGGCAAACTAACGCCTCACGAAACGATGATTGTTCAAATACATCTTACCGCCTCTCATGGTGGCCATTATGATGGCACTGTAATTAAATATGATATTAATGATATATATTTTATATATAAGCTTCTGTAATTCCATTTTATTTCATACCATTATTCGTTGCATGTTGTATATACATACGATAATTTCATTTGAGGAAGTGCGGACTACCGCCCCCTTAAAATGATATAACTCGTTCATACCACACATGGAACGTATAAAGGATGGTGTTAATGAACTTAAGTAACATATATAAAATATTATATTATACTGGAATAGTAATATACCTATGTATCATTTGGATTCGATTCTTTTAAAATAAAAATTAAATGGAAGTAGCGTTCGTGCGTATGTACGGACTACCGTCTCCACGAACGCGATGAGATTCATTCTCCATCGTATCCATTCAAGTATAATTATCATTTAATGATTTAAAAATGATGTTTAAGGACTTGATATCATTCTGGATATGAATAAGATACAACAAACATGACTTATGTAACAAAACATATAAAAGAAAATGAGTAAGTTAACTCCCGAAACGACGATAATTCTAAGATATTATTAACAAACCAATGTTAAAAGATAATATATGATATCATATTAATATATATGATTCTTGTATAATTTAATAACAACTATTTCACCATTATACAGGAGGTTAACCTACCCCAACCAAGGAAAAGTACAAGGTAAGGGATTCTCTTATCTCACTTTCAATTCCGTGAGATTTCCATTGTTCGCTACTAAATTATTGAAAGTGGTGTATTGTGTACTTCCATTTGATATATATTATCATGATTCACTTTATATTCATGTTATTCTGTAAATCATTTGGTGTTTATTAACTTTTGGCCATGCGACTCAGTTGATTAACGTGGTAAGGGGTTTTCATCTCACTCCTTATTTCCGTGAGATTCATGCCATATTGCCACTATCACCTTTTGTGTGGTGTATGTACTGCCCATAATTATATTCTTTGTGTAATACACTCTAATTTATGTGTATTTACATATTAATTGTATGATACCTCTTTTATGGGTTGTATGTTTCATAATTTACCAAATTGGTAAGGGTTATTTCACAATCTCTTCATTATCCGAGGTTGTATTATACGTAATAATCTACTGGGATCTCTTTATCATCCACATCCATGTTTCTTTGAAATGTATTTCAAAACATTTTTACTATTTACAAGAATATGGGTTAAAGTCATTTATACCCTTGTTTGACTTTTTATAAGAGGTTTATAAAGGAATCTTTCCGTCGTTTTCAAAACAAGGTCCTTTTTAACCTTTTCGACAGAATTGAGGTAAGAATGTTTTTTTTATCTTATACGGCGGGTGCGGTTATTTTCCGCCGTTATAAAATCGTCGAAGCTTTCCATACAAACTTATAAGAATATTTTCAAAGAAAATGTTTTATTTTATATGGATCTTAAATGATTTCAAAATAAAAGGAGATACTTCTTTAAAAAGAATTTTGATTTCATCTATGTCAACATCCTTTGATAGATTTTAAGATTATTTGAAGTTGATTTATTATGATACAAAACTTCTATATTGTATTGAAGGTTTTGTGATATGTTTGACTGTGGATGTGCTATTTTTATACCATTCATAGTTTATGGTGAAAGTATTGACATTTCGTATGCTAGTTCCAATAAGAATGTTTATGTTATATTTCAATCTTTACTTCATATGAATGTGTTGGACAAGTATGTTCCAGGTTGGGGACTGGTTAAAGTAAGCCCTCCAGGTTGGGGACTGGTAAAAGTAAGCCCTCCAGGTTAGGGACTGGTAAAAGTAAGCCCTCCGGGTTGGTGTCCGGTTATTAGAGGCACTCCGGGTTGGTGTCCGGTTATTAGAGGCACTCCGGGTTGGTGTCCGGTTATTAGAGGCACTCCGGGTTGGTGTCCGGTTATTAGAGGCACTCCGGGTTGGGTTCCGGTTAGAAGTAACCCCTAGGTCTTGGGATGAGGCCTAGACAAAGAAATTAACGTTTATCATTATGCATTCCAACATTATTAAAGTGGTTATTGATTTTGCATGTGATTATTCGATTAGTAGAATATCCATGTGAATAAGTAAATGGCATTATTTCATTTTACTTTTGCCATACTATGTTGAATTTCATGTTTAAAAGGCTTTTGTTTTAGTAATTCATTGCCTTAAATGTTTATGCTTATTTTGAATGTTCCACTATATTGTTATCCTTACTGGGCATTTGAGCTCACCCCTTTTCTATGTTTTATTTTTCCCAGGTAGTGAAGAAGTAAATTATGATTGACTTGCAGGGATATTATGAGGGGTTAATAGTGTGGATATGAAGACTTTTTTGTTGTAGTAGTTTTTCACTTTGAAATGTAATGTAAAACTTTATGAATATATCTAGTGTTTCCAAGGCTACTAAACCAATCGGTCTTTCGAGATTTGATCTTCTTGTGATCATGCTAATGTTACGAAGTAATGCACCGACTCTGGGTAGCTGGGGTCGGGGCGTTACACATGGCATCTCAACCTACCCATAGGGAAAACTAGTCGAGAGAGAAACTCCATCTCAAACCATCCTCAGTTTTACATGATAAATCAACTCGGTCAATAAGGGGTGTCAACCCCAACATGTGACAGCACTAAAAGGACTCCCAGAAATCACCCATATATACTTGTCTCATACACTAAGTCTACTGAGGTTCCAACCTCATAACTAGCGACATGAGTTTCTTCATAGGCTCCAACCTTAACATAAAACCAGGAGAACACACTCCCTGATCTCATCTATCCCAGATGAAACCTATCTGAGATATGAAATCCATAGAAAAAAAACACCACCATTCTTAATGGTACATCTGATAGAATGTACTCCATCAGGAACATCTTTTTAGGTTTGACTCTAGTGCCCAGCACCATAGGTCCTATCTTCATTACCTGATGTGCAGCATAAGATAAAGAAACCTAAGTAGAGAGGATCACCAATCACCACTATACATAGTTGATGGAACACTGATCCAGACTATGCACCATGTGCATCTTCTCTAATAATAGAGAATGGAGGGACTCACACCTCATCACTGCCCTACAGTTGAGGGAGTACTACTCTTAACGAAACTATGAAACCTATTTCACTCCTGTAATGAGTATCCCGCACCAAATTCCATCAAGGGAGAAAAATATTGTATCTAGGTATCACTCACATCAAGTGGAATTTTCCTCTCCTCTTAACTATATCCAATAGCCGAGGGAGCTCCAACTGCAATGGAGGACCCCCTCCCCCACTACTACTTGGAGATGGGGGATTAGTATTTCATAAGCAAGGACCCACACCCAAATTCATTATGGTAGTACTAATCCTGAAAAACCTACACCATGATATGATATGGCAGTACCACTTCTTAAATCAAGGACTCGCACCGTAACCCGGTAGGGGAGTACCACTCTGTGACCAGAGGACACACACTCTGGTAGGACAAGGGAGTAGAAACTCTACTATATCATTTACTATGGGGGACCTGCACCCTAACATGGTAGGTGAGTACTTACCATAGGCTTGAGGACCTGATACCTAATACATCATTGTAGTATAAGCTTTACCGGAACAATGTGTATGGAGGACCAACACCCTGAAACAGCAGGGGAGTGCCAACTCCTAGAATTGAGGGCATGCACCCTAGTGTGACAGGGGAGTACCCACTCTATATATACTTCATATATAGAGTACTTATGCCCCGGTCTAATAGGGGAGTACTGAAAAAATAGATAGAGAACCCAGTCCCTAGTCTAACAGGGGAGTACCTACTCTACCTTCACGAACATCATGGGGAAACTGGCACCCTAGTCCATCATGGGAGTAACGCCCCTCTAGGAAGCTACCCAAATGTAATAAACTCGTTCCCATGATGTGTAGATTCCCATATCCACCTAATCATAGAGGTAAAAAAAGTACACCCTAGTCCAATACGAGAGTAACATTCCTAGTATCTCTCTATAGGAACCACATTGATCCCCAATATCTCCTCAGTACTGCTCCACAAGCATCTTTCTCGATTAATGCCACCTCATATTTCGTAAGTCGTAATGGAGGCTCCCATCACACTCTATGTGGAAACCCACTCATTATGGACAACTCACAAGCTTGAATCTGAGTCCCAAAATAAAATGATATAAAAGGAAGAAGATACCCAGTGGATCTCTTCTAGTACACAACATGCAATGGGGCACACAGGGTGTGGGATCCCACTCAAGAACCTGTCCATGTATATATTCCATGAGGGTTCCAATCCATGTGGGGATACACAGAATATATAGGATGTACATGTCTTGTACCTCATCACTCATAAAATGTTCGTGTTCCTCTTCTAAATGAACCGACCAACTGTGTCCCTCACACATCGTGTATCCCATACTACACTGCATGTTCGGATAAAGGGCCTCCTACCCATGTAGTTTTCCCATATCTGGGTACCAGACCCCATTTCCATGTATCTTGGTCATGTGTTAGTATATAGCTAGGTATTTTGACATGGATAACCAAATCTATGTCCCATGGTCACACGATTTAGGGAACTACATAGCGTGTAACACCCATATATGTTGGGTAGTCCCAAATGTTCGTCTTCCCTAGACATGAAGAGCAACATGGTGTGTGTCACTAAACTAAAAATCGTGTATATTGTAATTTATTTTGGGAATTACATAAAAAATTCCCTGATTCTCCCCTTTCTTCCCCAAAACTCATAGATATACCTAGCAGGGATCAAATGAAATTGTATTTGATTTTTAGAACCTTCAAATAATTCATAACAAAAGAGATCAGGACCAAAACTCAAATCTTCCTACCTCGTTAGCGAAACTCTGAATCTTTGGAAGAAGAAGAATGCCAAAATTGTTCTAGTTTTCGATCTGATGATGATCTTCATTAGGAACAGAGATAGTGAGCACCTCGTTTCATGGATTCAGTATCGGTTTCACTCGTCGCCAAAGGGAAGGAGAATAAAGGTTCACTCTACCTTGGTGTGTAACGCATCAAAGGGTTAGGGGGAATTGGGTTCAATTATGTTAAACTAATTAATTCACCTTCTAATGATGCATCACCAAATTGTACCACAAAAAAAACTCATAGCGCATATGACTTTAGGTCACGTATAGGGTAAAAATGCCATTTCGAACTCAACTATAGTCTCAGAAATCCAATCTGAGACTCTGAATAAAAGTTATTTAAGTTCCAAGAGAAATTGCACTTGAGAAAAAAATATATTTAATATTTTTAATATCACCACACCGTGGCTCCCCAAGCCCCATCTTCCCACACCAACTTAGTTCCTAACTCTGGAAATATTTTTTAAAATATTACAAAGTCCTTCGGGTCAAAAACCGAGTCACTACATTTGACAATCCAAAAAGGATCTAATATTTTCTATTATCTAAATATGAAAATTTATGACCAAAATTTTTCCATCCAATGTATTTTATACAATTTTTTGGTTATCTTTAACACTTTTATTATTTGTTTAAATCTAGAGTATGCTTATTTTTACCTTAACCGCGATAAAATATTTTACTCTTTTTATTATTCATTATGGTAAAAATTATGTTAACCATATTATATAATATATATTATTCTAATTAGAAATATTGAATCCATTTTTTGAAACTCCATTAACGTAAGTGTAAAATGTTTATTTAAAATCAATCATGTAATCTCGAATGTAAAGAGATTCTCAAAATAGAGAATGTTCAAAAGTTTAAAACGTTTTTATATCAATGTTCAATATGAAATTTATTACATTGACCTAAATTAGATTAATATATTTATAATTGAACTCATTTTTACTTTAATACCATATTAAAATAATTTTTATGTTTCTAAATATATTAAAATAAAATAAAAGTCTTAATAAAAAATAGTATTTTTTACTATTCATCGAAAAATTTATCTTCACACAAATTAATTAAAAAAATTCCTTATGATAATTTTAAAATTATGATATAAAAATGATTTTTATTTCATCAAATAAATTTTCTAAATGTGGAAAAGGTTAGTTTTAAACAAACAATAAAAATTATTTTATAAATATACAGTTTTAATAGTAAAATAGGATTTATTCTTATCTTTTTTCTAGAAAACACATAAAATAAATGATAAAATTTTTCTTGAGTATTTAAAATAAAACATTTACTAAAATTATTCACCAAAATTGATTTGTTTAATATATTAAGGTAAAACACATTTTTCTACATAAAATACTTTTTCAAAAAAAAGATTTCCTTTATTTTCAAATAGTTTTTATTTTAATTTATTATTAATTAGTCACCAAAGAATCCAATTTATATACATGAGAAAATAATATATATTTTTAATTTAATTAATCATATTCATACCTTCTATTGTAATGGATAGGTGATAATGATCATATTAAATAATAATATTTTAATATCATGTCACATTTTGTTTAAAATTAGTGTCGTGTGTAATAGAAGATTCATTCAATTATGTATGTAATGCTAGCTAAACAAGGTATCGTGTGTAACATAAGATATCAAAAAGGTTATATTTATTTAAAAAAATATTTCAAAATATCTCATGGTATTATAAGGTTATGATGTCTGGATGGTTATCCTTTACGTGTGTTTATGATGTCTTGTTTTATAAAGTTACAACATTCCCATGTTACCTTTATGTAATCATATTATATCATGCTTTGATGTTATAGTTTATGATTCTCACCCCTCTTAGGATACCTTGATATTTCCCTTGACACACGTGTACTTATTTAACTTATTCTATGGTTTGATTATCCCCCCACCGGGCTTTATAACCCACCCATTTCTTATATGTGTCCCTAGGTTATCCCGCACAATTTTAGAATACCTATAGAATATAAGTTCATGTTATAGATTGTTTAAATAATTTTATTATACCCCATTTTCTTTTAAATTTATTATGCATCCAATTTCACAAAGGCATTGTGACTCATAATCTATTGGGATTATATTGTGTGTATCATCATGTAATAAATCATTAATTAAGGCTCATTAATGTTATGTTTTTTCTATATCAAATAAGATGAAAATAAAATTTTATGGAATATTTAGTGGAAATGATCATGGTGGAAAGTTCAATTTCCTTCATGTCAATAATTTGGGAATAATCACCCTATAAAGTTTCTAAAATGAAAGGGAAATTATTTCTATGTTGAAATTAAGGTCATATAGAAATGAATTTCCAAATATTTTGATGTCATATTTTCTGGGAACTTATGAATTATCTAAATCAATGCCCTATGCTAAGGGATAAATCATAGACCAAGGAACATCCTATATTTTTTTATTCTATGAAGTGGATTAGGATGGATTATTACAAAGTTATCATCCACTCGGTTGTTAGGAATTCTATGTGATAGAATTTTAGAATGTACATAATGAAAATATTTTTATTGACATATTTGATGTTATTTTGTGAAATGATTAACACTCTCTTCAAGTACCCCTGATAAATTTCTTGAATTAAGGAATAAAATTTTATATTTTGAATCAACTTAGGACCATATATCAGTGAGAGGATGAACCTAAACTTATAATATAAATTAACACCCTTATATGGGTTTTAATATTTGTTCAAAGAAGATATTATTCTCAATTGATCTTAGAGAAATTAAATATTGAATATTTGGCTATAGGTTGAGAATATATTGATGTACTTTCAAAGGAAATTCTTATTCTTCCCCCAAATAATGAATTTGAGTTTCAAATAGAAATCATACATGGCTATGTACTTATTTCAAAGATTTTATATAAAATATTCATGATTGAGTTGCAGGATTTGAAGAAGAAACTCTAAGAGAATCTTGGGAATTTATTCATATGCACAAGTGTATCACATGTAGGTGAACCTATACTTTTAGTTAAGAACAAAGATACTTTAATGGGTTTTTTGTATTGATTATCAAGAACATGACCAGATCACTATTAAGAAAATGTATCCTCTACTTCATATCAATGATCTATTTGACCAATTGCGAGGAGGTAAATATTCTTCCATGATTATTATTCAGTTTAGATATCATTACATAGGTTTCAAGGATAATTATATACCCAAGACAAACTTGCATAAAAGTTATGTTCATTATGAATTTATAGTAATTATATTTTCACTTACCAATAATCCAACTTTCTTCATTTATTTAATGAATAATTTTTTTGTAGATTACCTTAATTAGTTTTTTTTTGTATTTATGGATGATATAATTTTATATTCAATGAGTAATGAAGATGATGAAGAATATTTGAGGATTTTTTTGGAGACCATATAAAAGGATAAGTTGCATAAAAATAAAAAATAAAGTTTTAATTCGGGATATAAAATTTGTCATTATTATTTTACATAATATTGAGTGAGGGTATATTAATGGATCCTTTAATGAAAATAGTTTTTGACCCAAAAAAATGACAGACCATTTAATTCAAGTGGGATACAACCGATTTTTTTAATAAATTTCTCAGGAACATCAAATCCACTAACCAAGTTGAGCCATAAAGGATCCATATATTTATGGATAGATAAATGTGTGGAGAATTTAAAATAACTGAAGAGAATGTTGGTAATTGCTCTATTTCTTACAAAACCCTTTTTTGGAGATGTTTTTGTGATATATAGTGACGCACAAAAGACAGGACTGGGATGCTTCTTCATTCATAATGATATTGTGATATCTTATGCCTATTAGAAATTTAAAATTCATGATCAAATTTACCCAACTCATAATTCTGAGTTGGGAACTGTAACATTTTCATTATTGATATAGAGGCGTCATTTATGTGGTTAAATACATGATATATATATTGATACTAAAATATTGAGTTTTTTATTTACATAGTAAGATTTGAATATGCTCTATGTAAGATTTTTGGAGTTGATCAATGAATATTAATACCCAATAAATAAACACCCTGGGAAAGAAAATAAGGTGGATGGTACTCTGATTCAGAAAGACAATGTTATTTTATCTATAATGATGATTTAAAGAGATCTAATTTTTTTGAATTTGATGAATATAGATCATTAAATCATGTGGATAGGAGATAAAATTTCTATTTATCGTATGAATGTTCAATCATTCATCCCTGAGAAGATAAAGAAGGTGAATAAAAAATATCTTGAATTATAGATGAATAGAATGAATATTCCTTAGTATAATGATGATCATGATATAATGATAATGTTTAGGAATAAAGTATGTGTCCCGCTAATAACTTTAAGAATTAACTATTAGATAAATATCATAGATTATCATTCTTAAATAATCCTATAAGTATGAAGATGTATAGTGATCTAAAAGTGTATTTATAGTTGAATAACATGAAAATGGATATTTCAAAGAATGTATTATGATGTCTAATATGTTATAAAGTTAATGGTGAGAGAAAAAATTATATGGGGATGTTTTAATCATCACCCATACAAGAATGGAAATCAAAAAACATAACCAGGGATTCCATTATTAGACTCCCCAAAATATCTAATGGGAATTATTTTATTTTATTTATATTCAGTAAACTTTTCAAATCAATTCATTTTATTGCCATTAGATAAAATTTATATATTGATCAAATTATGCAGTTATACATTAAATAAGTTTTAAGATTTATAGGAATACCATTTTCAATTGTATCTGATCGCAATCTGAGGTTTACCTAGAAATGTTTTAGACGTTTTCCATAGGCTCAGGATATAATATTGAGTTTCAGTACTAGTTATCATCCTAAAATAGATGGTCATTCTAAAAGGATCATTTGAACACTATAATAAATATTGAGAACCTTATCTATAAATTTAAAAGGTGTATGAGATCAAAACCTTCATTTGGTGGGATTTTCTTATAACAACAGCTTTTACTCGAGCATCCATGGGCCTTATTATGAAACTCTCCATTGTAGGAAGTGAAGAAATCCAATGAATTTTGTAGAATTTGGAAAAAGAATTCTATTTTTCTATATCTAGATAAGGAAATGGTAGATAAGGTTAGAACTATTCAACTTCATATAATTTCATATCAAAATCAATAGAAAATCTATACTTGAAATCATTAGTGAGGTCTAGTGTTCGATATTGGTGATATGGTGTTTCTATAAATATCTTTTAGGAATAAAGTTAGGAGAATTATAAAAAAGGTAAAGCTCGTCCCTATGTATATTGTTCCTTTTTAAATTCTTGATCATTTCTGGACGGTATTTTGTCATTTGGTTCTTCCATAGAACTCTCTCAAGTACATGATTTGTTCTATGTTTTAATCCTGAGGAAGTATATACCTGATTCTTCACTAAAATTGAAATGAATTTTCATAAAAATGGGAAATGATATATCTTATGAGGAACAAAAAGATGAAATTATTTACTATATATATAATGTTTTATGAAACAATACCCCTCACCTACTCAAAGTTTTTTTATCAAAACCATAAATTTTTGGAAGCTTTATGGGAGCCCAAGGATGTGATGAGGTTTAAGTATATTTAGTTCTTTCTATTAGAGTGATTTAATATCAAGGGAACAATTATTATAAGGGACGTATAATGTAACACCACAATATTTTATGATATATTTCTCTTTATATAAATTTAATTTCCCTGATATCTTTCTTTATATGCTATAATGTGTTTTAACGAAATGCAATATAGTTTTATAATACTATTATTTAATGTTGTAGTTATTTCATAGATGATGTATTGATGGGTATGAATAGGACTAACCAAATTATAAAAAATATAAATTTAATTTTTTTATCTAACACAAATTTACTTATTAATTCATAATAAATAAGTACATAATTTTTATACATCATTTTATGCTTCAAAAAAAATATTTTCTTCATAAATAGATTTTTTTATTTTTTTGAAAAATTTGTATTATTAATTTATTCCACAGTTATAAATGTAATGTTATAAATAGGATGTAATTTTTTAATACATTATATAAAAATTATCATATGGTGAATTTCTAATAATTTTCTAAAAAGTCATTTTTTGGTGAATAGTTGACTGAAATTATGATTTTCATTAATAAAAAAGAAATTGGTTTCAATTAAATATGGTCACAAATAGTGAATACCCAGGGTGTTAACCCCTAAAAATGGGATTAATATATTTTGGAAAAGAACCCATATAGAAAAATAATCTGAAGAAATCTTCAGGACTAGCTTTACTAGAAAAATCATCATCTATAAAGTTTCCTTCTCTCTAGGTATTACCATCCTTTAGTCAATGATACAGTAATCTCCTCCATTTCCTAAAGAAATATGTTAGCTCCAATGGGGATTTTTCTCTCCTTGAAACACCACAACTAGAAATTTGGAATCAGTTTCCACTATTGTGAGGCCAATATTATATAATTTACACAATTGAAGGCCATTGATCATAGCCCTTACCTTCACTCTCAGAGAAATTCTTATTCCATAGTAAGTGCTAAATCCCAAAATGACTGAACCTATTCTGTAATAGACTAACCCTATACCTCTCATAGATCCAACTATACATGGTACAAGGATGTCTCTGCATTCCCCTGGTGCGACAGCTCCCTCCTCTAGGGTTTGTGGCTCCACTTTACAGGGGTGATTTTTTCACCTCATTATCGTCAGTAGAGTTGGAGGAGGGATACCCTCTTCTTTATCCTTTCAATCAGATTAGTTTTAGATTCATTTTTTTGAAGCCTATTATATTCCTTCTCCCACGCCATTCTCTTTGATGACTCGTTCGATGACGTCGTTGTGTCCCCGTCATTACTGATCGACCCTTAGAGCCTCCCTATTCCTGGATTTGAAACAGATTTGGGCACCTTCATCATCGATAGAGGTTTTTTTAGGGTCTTTGTTCTTTCAAGAAAATCTAGTTCGTGTTTGGGTCTTGCGGTGATTTTAGTTAATGAGGTTCACTTCACCATCCGTTCAATGGCAGGGGGTTGTGCTTCATGTCACAACACTCACGACAGTCGGCAGTGGGGGTCAGCATGGAGGATGACTTCAATGTAGTAGTCTCATGTGTTTTCTTATAGGTTGGGAGTCTGGGGTTCTTTGTTTCTCCTACTTGTAGAGATGTGTGGTTATCCATCTGCATTGGTTTCTAGTGAGAAGTCGGTGAGACTCAGGCGGAGGTTTCCGGCATGGCAGTTAGCTTGAGTACGCGGGATTATGGAGTCGATGGCCTATTTCAGTCCTCTTCTTGGCTGGTTGATCTGTGGATTTTATTTCCAGTTGTTATTTTTCTATGCAGATTTCTTTTAAGCTCTCTGGTTTGTCTTTTCTGGTAGATACATAATGGATCTTCATATTTTCTTATTGTCATTTGTTTCTATTCTTCTGGATTCGTACTACTCAGAAGTGATTTTCTCAGTTGTAGGATGGATTTTTTCACAGATTTGACCTTGTTGCATTCTACACTGATTTTTGGGTTTGTTTTTTCATTTGAGAGGTGGCATGCTTAACATGATTTGGTTCTTTCTCTATCACATTAGGTCGGAACAGCTTTTGCAGCTATCGATGGGTGGGCGCCCTTGAAAGGGGGATGGGTGTGCTTCCACTCATCTTGCAACTATCTTTTCTTTGTTGGATTGATAGGCTCCCTATCTTTCTGTTTTTTTCAGATGATCGGTTATATGTTTTTTGCATAATGTTGTTGATGTGGTTTCATTGCTGTGTTATTGGGAGGGAGTCTTGAAAAAGAGGTTGGTGTGGTGTCATATACCATCCGGTCATCCATCCACTTTTTGTGGGTGGGATGAGAGTTATTTCTTTCTATGTATGCTTTTTCTCTATGATGCACCTCTTTGCTGCTACAGTGTGATTTGACATTGTGCTTCTGCTATCATTTGGCTCTGTGACACACCCTCTATTTCTCCAATTTGATTTGACATCATGATGAACTTTTCAGCTGCTTTGGTGTCACTTTGCTTTGTGATGCTCTTTCAGTTGCTCTGATTTCATTTGACTCCATGATGTTCTTCTCATCTTATTTGATGCCATTTGACTTCATGATTCTCTTCTTTGTTGCTCCGGTGTGACTCACTTTGATGTGGTTCTTGTCTTCTCTAGTGTTCCCAGCTTCGTGATGCACTTTTCTGCTGCTCCAGTGCTTTTTTCATGATGCACCTTCTTGGTAGGGGAGGCAATGCTTCATCTGGTCTGCTTTCTTCATTCCATCGGTTGATAGGGAGGGGCAACAAAGCATTCACATATTCTTTTCATGGAATTTTCTGATGTTTGATCATTTGATATTTTGTTTGGACTTGTTCATTTTCTCCAAGGCTTTTCGCCTATCATGTTTTGGGTTCCCTCTTCACCCATTTATGTTAAAAGAGGTTTCTTTTGTTTGACTTTCAATTTAGAGGGATTGGCCCTCAACCTTTACAAAAAATAGAACCTACTATACATGAACCATGAACATTAAGTTTCAACCCAATTAGAGTAGGATTCCATCATAACCACACCCCCTGTTAGGTGGTGTATTTCCTTCTTCCAATAGAACCACCCTTGGAATAATTTTTCATAGGGAAGGGGATGTACATCTTTGAGCAAGGAGACCCCCCAAATCCACCACCAGCGATCTTATGTTCACCTATAAAAAGTACAGGGATTAAAACCAACCCTCCCATGATTTATTACATACCTCCAAAATGATCTAACATACTTCTGAAAAAACCATGTAATGGCCCTTCGCCTCCTCATAGCACGAATCAGTCCCATGAAACTCATTTGATAGAAACTCCAATGTGGATTCCCCACCTCCTGCCACACCAATGAAACTAGTGATAGAGATCAATATTTTTTTCCCACATCACTCTTAAATATTATATTCCAAATTTATTCTTGACATGGTGTGGTGAAATAGAAGCAACAAGAGGCCAAAAAACTTTTCTTTTGAATATTGTCCTCTGTAGGAAGGTACATGTTCTGAAAATTCCATATAAGAAAATTCATCTATATTGGAATCCATTTTCACCAGAGACTTTCATCCCATTTATCATTTTCACTCCTAACATGAAATCATTCCCATGATTCACTACTGTTAAATCATCCTTATTTTATATTGAAGGAACCCATATACTAGGTTCCTCGTTCATAATAATATTATCAATGACCTCCCAATACTAGTGATCAGGGATCTCTAGGATAAAAGTAGGAAAATAAAAGGCTTCTTTGAAGGATATATATGGAGTGGGGGAACCCTGAAATAATGGGGAAAATAATTCCAGTTTTCTCTCCAATATCTTATCTCACCACGCCCCACCACAAAACGCACAATGTTATTGAGAAACACCAAAATCTAGATCATGAGTTGAGCCAGCTTTGACAATTTATTCATGACAGTAGGACACCCGTACCATCTCCCACAAAACATGTGTTTCATTAATCTCACACAAAGTGAATTCCCTTTGATGATTTCCCATACAACTTCAGTTGCAAGGACTACATGGTTTCTAAAATATCATGTAGGCTAACTCCCCATTCTTCCATGATCCTTTCCAATCTCCTTTATCTCACCCAATGACACCGACAAGAATCCTTTGCATCCCAAGAAAATATCAAATTGATTTTTTCTATCTTATCCATGGTTCCTTTTGGATCCTTGATGATTTAGAGTGCATTTAGCACCATGGATGACAACACACAATATATCAGCATAATACGTCCACCGAAAAATAGAATGTGATTTTTTTTAGTAGAATATATATCCTGTAATTCTCCTAAAAAACTCTTCAAAAATACTCTTCTTAAATATTCCATAATATTTGGAAGCACATAGATAAAAAATAGGAAGATTCCTATCATTCATACCCCTTTTATTTAAGATGTACCTAGCTAAAAGTAATGCACACTAAATAGATATATAGACATTTCTCTTTCCACAGTTCACTCGTTTTCCACTTTGTTTTCTATAAAATCCCATCATTTGCATCCAACAACTGATGTATCTATTCCTTCCATTAAAGAACAGGAGAATCTCATTAGCGAATATAAAGTGGTAAATAATATTTTTACCTTCCCAGTTATTATAAGGAAAAATGGACCCCTCCTCGATATATCACATCATATTCCTCAGGAGTGCTTCCTGACGCGTGATAAAAAGGTTGGGGCATAATGAATCACCCTACTGCAAGACTCAAACCACTTTGAAGAAAAAAAAGTTCCTCCCCATGAAATAAAAATACATCCACATATAAGTAAAGGATTTGAAAACTAGGTCACAATCCCATTCTATAAAACCGAATCTCCTCATTATTTTATGAATGAAGTTTCACTCAAGTATATTATAAGCCTTGTACATATCCACTTTGATTGTGATGTTTTATCCTAGATACTTTTTATTAATATCATCAACCATTTCATGAGTGATACCCACATCACCTTGATTTATTGTCCTTTGTATAAAACCATTATGTTCATTAGAGACAATGCTCAGAACAGTGGTAATAAGCCTATTGTTCATAATACCAGAAGCAAATCTATACAAACATATGCATAAGAATATTGGTATGTATTGATTAATTGAATTAGGTTTCCTAACTTTAGGAACCAATACCACTCTAGAGGAATAATAAACCCTTAAAATCCACCCCCCCCCCTCCCTGAAAAAATCCTACACTGCTATGTTCACCTGAGTACCAATGACCTCCCAGGAATCCATCAAAAAAATTAAACCAGTGAACCCATCTGTTCCTTGAGCACAATCTACTTTAATACTAAAAATTTCTTCCTTAATCACCTCCTAACCTGGTAAAGCCTTGAAGTTTTCAATATTTGACTCATATCCCATACTAGGAATACATTTCCAAAAACCTTTCATTATCATCATCAGAATCCATCCTCCATTTAGAATAGATATCGAACTCTTCCAATAGGTTTCCAAAGTGATCCAAGTCCAAATGTCGGGTAATATCAAAATTTTCAGTGAAGAACCCATATTTTAATTTGAAATTAATTCTCTTTGACACTCGTTACTCCTTGATCAGACCTAAAAATAATATGTGCTTCTATCTCTCTTATTCATTCAGGTGGACCTTGATTTCTCCTTGTATACCCTTTCCACCTCTAACAGTTTTTCAAAAATAAATATTTTCATATCATTTATAGTATAAAAAACGTAATCATCCCAATACTATTGTAGTCTAAGTTCAATCCATTCAATATCCTCTTGAACCACATCAAGAAAAGTGTTGATATTGATCCAACATCTATTCCATTTTAGAATATCAATTCTTAGTTGCTTTAGTCTCTTCTATAATCTGTACTAGGGAAAAACATCAACCTATTATGGCCAGGATTCCTAACCATTTGGATAAACCCTTTAACCGTCAACCAGTTTCTTGAATAAATGAAATTCTATGGGGCCCTATGTTTACTTTTGATGTTAATAACAAAAGGAGAGTGATTTGATAGAGATCTAAGGATATGGATAACTGACGTCTATGAATACAAATACATACAATGAATATTTCTAAATCAACAATCAATTCAAATCCACATTATCCTACTTCCCTTTCTATTATTACACTATGTGAAGTGTCTGTCTACGTACCTCAAATCAATCAATCCACTGAAGTTCATGAATTAGTTGAAATCAGGCATGGAAATACTATAATTGTCCACCACCTTTCTTCCCCCAAGTATTGGAAATTGTATTAAAATTACCTGCAAAAAAATCAAGTCAAGTTTCCCGAATAAAATCTATATAAGGACTTACCTAACTTTCTCTGATCAATAGTATCGTAGCTTTCATATACAAAGGATATAAACAACTGAAAACCACACACTTTCACTTCAGTAGAAATATTATGAGCTGAGAGGTTAACTCATTCCACCTCAACATCATGGTTCCTGAAAACCCATATATGTTGATTGCATGGGTTTACATGCAATGAACCAGAGAACCCTATATGTTTAAAAAAGAATGTAATAGGATCTACCAATTTTTTAATAACCAAAATGGTGATTAAATTTACCTATAAATGAATAATTTCATTGTGGATGTAATCCCTCTTTCCATAACACCAAATCCCCTCACGTTATAACCAATTAAGGAATCCATTTATGAAATAAAAAGGTGGGATTTCTACTCGAAATGGAACTCATATTTTCCTTGAACTAACTGATACCATTATTTTAGCATGAGAGTGAGAGTGGAACTGAGAATGAGTAATAGGATAGCGGCTCATAAGGGGTGACCTCACAAGCCTAGAATTTTTCTTCTAAAACCTCGTAATCCCCCACACAAGTTCATTATATCCTAAAACCTATAAGCCCCAAAATCGATTAGGAAAGCACACCAAATCCTTCCCACTATCCCCAGGGGGGATCCTTCTTAGCCTTCCTACTAAGGTCTAAGCCCTTGGGATATATGAAGGTAGATAGACATCTAAAACAACCTCACCACCTGAGGCCTTCTCAATCGGCAATGATGAGATATATGAAAAAACACCACTATAAATGGGAACTACAACCTTATTACCCATTATTGATGTATAATGAGCCTCAATTTTTGTCTATAAAAACCTTTAGAGAGGGAACCAACCAGAACAAAATATCTGATGAACTAACTGCTAGTGATAAGTACCCAAATCCATTAAGCGATGTGATTCCTTATTCATATCTACAAATAAATGATGTTTATATGTGTGTTTTAAATGAATATATATGATAAAAATATCATAATTAACATTATGGTGATTATGGTACTATGATAAATATGAAATTATAGAAACTTCGAATAGAAACATTCATGAAAAAATATTTATCACTTGGAAATGATGATTTTTATATAGGATTACTAATAAATGGTTGTTTAAATATAGTTAATGGATAATAAAAGATATTATACGTATGTGTATGGTTCCAATATAGAATGATAATGTAACACCCCGAGCTTCCATGATACACTTCTCATTCAATAATGCAATAGCTTGCATTGTACGCAACTTCGAGTTCTAAAACACCGAGACAAATCAAAGTAGCCGTTATGAATAGTAATAACCACTTTTTAAAATTATAGAAATTTTATATTTCAAAATGGACTTCATTTTTGGATTCGGAATATCGAAATTAGCCTATGTTGAAATTTTGGTATTTTTCTGAGAACTTCTAATTTTTTATGAATAGTGAAAAATACTTAAAAACAACTTTTTTAATCAAAATAATTTATAGTGATAAATTATACTGTTTAGTGGTTTTAAAGTATAATTAGAATATATTTTTACCATTTTATCGAATGGTGGTCATTAGAATTAATTTAACATTGAAATTGGACATAAACAATTGCCAATCTTTTGATATAAATTGTTTCTTAAAAACACGCTATTTGTTGTAACAGCGGGAATTAATTATAAAATTAATTAATGAAACTTATATGTTTGGAATTTTTTAAAATAGAAATCATTTTTGAATTCGGAATATCAATTATAGCTTAGGGTGAAGTTTTGGCCTTATTCTGAAAAACATCAATTTTTTATGAATAGTGAAACCACTAAGTGGTTGTTAAAAACTGATTTTTTTGTTAAAATGAAATATTACCACTTCTGTGATTTGATTTTCAAAAATCCGACATACATGGTTGTAATTAAGAAGTAAAATTTGGTTCAATGAGATTAAAATAATTTTTTGGTGAATAGTAACTTTTAAGTTCTTAATCGCGATTAGAGGTAATTAGTGTAGTTTAAGATAAAAATAATGTTTTAATAATATGATATGAGCTTGAAACTTTTCATACTCCTATTGGATGAGTCATGGCAGACCAAGACAATCCATGGGTCAACTTGGGGACCCCATGGAGCCACTTTAGTTGTAAAATGACATAAATACCTTTTATTTAATGTTAAAGTAAAAAAATGACACAAACATGAGTTGTTTTACTAAAATAGTTTTTAAGTGGGGTTACACAAGTCCAAATTTTGATTATAAATATTCATTAGAAAGCTAAAAAGATTTCCTACATCATAGTATTTTTTTTATAATTTTTAGACATTAAATAAATTAAATTATTTATGACATCATTATGATGCAGCGATGACCTCATTATTTAACGATTTAAATAAAATGGGAAGATAATGCAAAATCCAAGGCTTACACTTGTCCAAAGCCAATTGGATGAGGATATTTCGAACCCTTATCACCTTATCCTCGAATTATATAAGTGTGGGACCTTTATAATCCGAAAAGTATTGTGTAATAATGTAACATTTCAATCTTTCCAAAAGAGCCCCTCCTCTCCACTTATAAAAGGCCCCCACCTCTTCCACCTCATTTACACTTTCAAGCCATTTGGCTCGGCCAACCTCTGCCCAAATACTCTCCCAACTTCCCCCTCTTACTCCTAGAAGCCTCACTTTGGGCAGAACTCTTCCCAAGGAAGCCTTTGGCTCAAATCAAAAAGAGTTACCCGATTTTGAGGTAATGTCTTCTCTAATGTTGTTTTGTTTTATTTATCTTCTCCAACCCTCTAAAATCTTTTTATTCATTTCTTTTGTAACAACACCAGTATTCTAAATATACTAGGATGTTGTTATAATAAGGATTCTAGCTACACTTACACACACCTACATCTAATGGTTAAAGAACATACGGTTTCTGTGGATGGCGAATTTCTGCCTCACGAAACGATGATTGTTCAACACTCATATAACACCTCCAAAGGTGGCCATTAAGATGTCACTATTTTTATATATGATATATAATATGTTTATGTTTTACTTATGCTTCTGTATTTCTCATTTATGGCATACTTTATGATTTCCATTATGGGTAAAACGCGATAATTTCATTTTAGGAAGTGCGGACTACCGCCCCCTCAAAGTGATTTGAATCGTTAATTCCATATGTGGGATGTATAAAGGATGGAGTAAATGTTATTATACACTATATTATACTGGAATTATATTATACATTTATATCATTATGATTTCGTTCCATTAAATATGAAATTGAAATGAAAGTAGCGTTCATGCGTACGTACGGCTTACCGTCTCCATGAACGGTGCATTTCATTTCTTACCTCTAAATGTTACGTAATATTATAAATGAATGTATATACTGGATATATGAGATATATATGACATCTAAATCATGAATATAATTCTGGAGATAATGGATATTCTACCACATAAACAACTTGTAATTATAAGAATTTTATTGTTGACTCAAGTACCAAAGATCGACAAAACGACTGTTATTAACTTAAATAATTACATAATGTTCATATCATTGTAATAAGTGATATAAAAAGGATAATGAAATTGAAAATGGTTCTTGATAAGGTATATATTAACTCTAGTTTATTATTCAGGAGGTTAAAGAACGGTTGAGTCAAGTCAGACACGAGGTAAGGGAACTTCTTAACCCAATTTCTATTCTTTGGGTTAATCTCCTACTTTCAAATTATGTCATGATATTATTATGTCCTATATTGTATTTGTACATTATTTATGTGTACTTATAGTGAATACACATTATAGATGTACTTTATTTAAAAAAATGATCTTTTTAAGGACTTCGTCTCAATCCCCTTTCGTTGAGGCATATTTGGTTTTATACACAACTTTCTTTTATACGGTGTATAAACCCCTTTGACTTTTACGTTTATTCAAAAGGAATATTTTTTATACGAAGCGTTTACTAAACGACAAAAGGGAATGTTTTTGTCGTACGTATGCGGCGACAACGACTTCTCCGCCGCCGTGACCACTATTTGAGTTTTGGCTTCCTCTACAAGCCATACCCTTTTTTTAATGAAAAATAAATACAATGTTATACTTTTCTTTTATTTTGGTATTGAAAATGGTTTTGAAAGCGTTTTTATTATATAAATGTGTTGTATTGATATCTTGTGATTGAAATGTGGAAATGTTATGTTTCCTTTATGCATGTTTTATGTGATACGATTATGTTACGGTTTATGAGATGTTTAAACCTGTTCATATGAGGAATGTATTGGACTTAATAAGTGACGGGTGGAGCCCGCTATAGCTCCTCGATGCATCGGTAGGTCTCATGAGACAACTAGACGTGGAATTGTCCGAGGCCCTTTCCCAATTTGATTTATGGTTTTGGCCGAGGCCTTAATCATTTTAGACGTCTTGGCCGAGGCCTTGACAAATGTTTCAGAATGTCTGGCATTATACATTCCCTCATTATGAAAGTGGTTATTGATTTTGCATGTGATTATTCGACCAGTAGAATATCCATGTGAAGAAGTGAATGGAATTATCTCATTTTACTTTTGCCATATTATGTTGAAGTTCAAGTTTAAAAGGCTTTTGTTTTAGTTATACATTGCCTTAAATGTTAATGTTTATTTATGAAAGCTTCTGCTATATTGTTAACCTTACTGAGCATCTGAGCTCACCCCTTTCAATGTTTTAATATTTTTCCAGGATGTGAAGAAGTATTTTATGAATGACCTGCAGGGATAGTCAGAAGAGGATATGAGTGTGGACTATGGAGACTTTGTTATTGTAGTTTTTCACTTTATGATGCAATGTAACATTTACGAATGTATCTAGTGTTTCCAAGGCTACTAAACTAATCGGTCTTTCGAGACTTGATCTTTTGTGATCATGCCAATGTTATGAAGTAACGCATCGGCTCTGGGTAGCTGGGTTCGGGGCGTTACAGTTGGTATCAGAGGAAGTTTAGTACAAACCTTGGAAGGTAGATTTAGATAAACTCTGATTAGAGCACATAGCCCGAAGATAGACTTTGAGGATTAGTATAGAAGAACTTCCTAGAATTTTGGTATTGTAGAGATGTTGTGAGTTTTCCGAGCAATACATCCCTGTCTGGATACGATCAGGTAGTGGCGGCTCTGGCACAGATGTACCTAGGGGTAAAACCCGAAAACACCGCTTTGAGCTAGACTCGAACGGGAACTGGTGCACGACAACGGGCCTTGCTGCACTCTGGGTTATGACACTCCCGGGGGATATGCTTAGGATAATTCTCATTTTCTTTACAAAACACTATGAAGGGTTATGAGTATATACTTCCTCAAAGGAAACATTTCTTTTTATGATTATGGATTATATCCATAAATAGTTCAATTTATGTAAAGTATTTTAAAAATATGGAATTATGTATTTTATTTCATAAACTAATCTAGTTTATGACATTGTTTAGAAATGGCACCTAGTGGAAGGAATGGAAACCGTATCAATGCACGCACTCCGTGTAGGGATTTACCTCCTGCTCAAGATAATTATGGTGGAGCTAGTGATACAACTGGTGCTGATCAACTTATTACCATACTGGGACAACTCACTCAGGTTATGAATAATAACCTTACTTGTATGGAGCACCCTGATCCGCAACGTGGAGGATCAATGTTAGAACGATTCATGAGGAAACAACCACCAACATTTAATGGGGGTACAAATCCTTTAGTAGCTGAGCAATGGATAAAATCCTTAGAGAAAATATTCCATGCCTTGGGGAGTAGCGAAAGGGAGAAGGTTGTCATGGCAGTTTACCGCCTCACTAGAGATGACGATCAGTGGTGGTCGCTGATTCAAAACACAAAGGAAGATGATGACGTATCGAATATGGAATGGAGGGAGTTCAAAGAGCTTTTCTTAGAAAAATACTTTCCTCGTGACCATCGAGCAGATATGGAAAGGCAATTTCTGAGTTTGAGGCAGAAGGAGGATGAGAATGTCGCAAAGTATGAGGCTAACTTTACAAGGTTAGCGAGGCATGCTGCCGATTATATACATAACCCAAGGAGTAAGTTTGATCGTTTCTTTGATGGGTTAAAACCATTTCTCCGTCGAGCTTTAGTATCACAATCCTTATCATCATACGAAGATATTGTCTCGTGTGCTATCAAGACAGAAAATGAATTCTCTAAGTCTTATGACAACAAAGTAAAGAAAGAGAAGAAGAGAACGGGGGAACAAGAGACAGATAAATGGAAACAGGGAAAGAAGGATTTTCCATTATGTGATAATTGTGGGAAGAATCACCCTGGTACGTGCCTAAAAGGAATGGGAGTTTGTTATAAATGTGGAGAAAAGGGTCACCAGGCTCGTGATTGCAAGGGAAAGAAAGAGGTTGTCAAAGTTGAATGCTACAATTGTAGAGAAATGGGTCATTATGCAAATGAATGTCCTAAGCATCAGGGAAACTTACCTCAAAAAAGGTCAAGGGATCAAGGACAATCTTATGATGTTACTACAGTTGAAGCAGAATAATTAATGTATTGGTGCTTTTGGACTCAAGGATTATATTCTGGTTATAAGAATAATGTGATATATATAAAGATTGTACTGTAGTACTTTTTGATTAAGGTAATATGATTAAGGTAATCATATTTTTAGTATGTGACAATAAGATAATCTTTTCTTTGTTTGGGGAATCTGATGTTACAATTGATTTTGGAATTTAGAGACCTTTTAGAGAAAGTCTGGACGAAGGTATTTTGGATAACTATTAAGGTTGGAATGGATTAAGTTGAACCATGGATAGTATTGTTTAAGGTTAAAGCATTTATGAAGATTATTTTTGGAATATTATGATACTATAGTTTTAGGAAAAGGACAACCTGCAGGGTGGGGCATAACCCGTCGCGTCGGACAAAGCTGTAGGAATCGAACCCACAACCATAGTGCGACAGGCCTTTATTTCCTACCACTAGCCTACAGGAAGTCCCTGGTTATTACAAAATAATTTTACTAATCTAAATGGTATGTGTTAATATTTGGAACCTTATATAATTAGGATAAGTATAATATTTTTGAGTTCTATATATTTTTGAGTGAAAGATGAGTTGAAGGTTGAAACTCTAATTGTCAAGCATAAATATATATATATATACCTATCTCTTATTCAATGAATAAATTAATTCTTAAACTTTAGTAAAGAGATATTAAAACAAAAAAAATGTGTTATCCTAATACCTTATGTCTTTTTGAACTGATGATATTTCAAATCAACATAGATTGAAGGCTTTGAGGCCCTCAATTTGACAGTTGATTGTGATTGATGACCTCAATCACTCCCTACAAATATTTATGTTTTTCATCCAATTATATGTCTCTAATTGCCACCAATGTTCTCCTTATCGAGATCATAGTTTAGTGGTGACTTTCTTATTTCCATTTCCCCCTTATTAAGGCTAAATTTTATTAACCTTATTTCCGATGTGGGCTTTCCACAAAGGTATTTTCTATTTTCAACCTTTTATTTTCAAAGAAAAAATTTCAAATTGCGAGGACGCAATTTATTGAAGGAGGGGAGAATGTAACACCCCGAGCTTCCATGATACGCTTCTCATTCAATAATGCAATAGCTTGCATTGTATGCAAGTTCGAGTTCTAAAACACCGAGACTAATCAAAGTAGCCGTTATGAATAGTAATAACCACTTTTTAAAATTATAGAAATTTATATTTCAAAATGGACTTCATTTTTGGATTCGGAATATCGAAATTAGCCTATGTTGAAATTTTGGTATTTTTCTGAGAACTTCTAATTTTTTATGAATAGTGAAAAATACATAAAAACAACTTTTTTAATAAAAATAATTTATAGTGATAAATTATACTGTTTAGTGGTTTTAAAGTATAATTAGAATATATTTTTACCATTTTATCCAATGGTGGTCATTAGAATTAATTTTACATTGAAATTGGACATAAACAATTGCCAATCTTTTGATATAAATTGTTTCTTAAAAACACGCTATTTGTTGTAACAGCGGGAATTAATTATAAAATTAATTAATGAAACTTATATGTTTGGAATTTTGTAAAATAGACATCATTTTTGAATTCGGAATATCAATTATAGCTTAGGGTGAAGTTTTGGCCTTATTCTGAAAAACTTCAATTTTTTATGAATAGTGAAACCACTAAGTGGTTGTTAAAAAACTGATTTTTCGTTAAAATGAAATATTACCACTTCTGTGATTTGATTTTCAAAAATCCTACATACATGGTTGTCATTAAGAAGTAAAATTTGGTTCAATGAGATTAAAATAATTTTTTGGCGAATAGTAACTTTTAAGTTCTTAATCGCGATTAGAGGTAATTAGTGTAGTTTAAGGTAAAAATAATGTTTTAATAATATGATATGAGATTGACACTTGTCCTACTCCTATTGGATGAGTCATGGAAGACCAAGAAAATCCATGGGTCAACTTGGGGACCCCATGGAGCCACTTTAGTTGGAAAATTACATAAATACCTTTTATTTAATGTTAACTAAAAAAAATGACACAAACATGAGTTGTTTTACTAAAATAGTTTTTAAGTGGGGTTACACAAGTCCAAATTTTGATTATAAATATTCATTATAAATCTAAAAAGATTTACTACATCATAGTATTTTTTTTATAATTTTTAGACATTAAATAAATTAAATTATTTATGACATCATTATGATGCAGCGATGACCTCATTATTTAACGATTTAAATAAAATGGGAAGATAATGAACAATCCAAGGCTTAGACTTGTCCAAAGCCAATTGGATGAGGATATTTCGAACCCTTATCACCTTATCCTCGAATTATATAAGTGTGGGACCTTTATAATCCGAAAACCATTGTGTAATAATGTAACATTTCAATCTTTCCAAAAGAGCCCCTCCTCTCCACTTATAAAAGGCCCCCACATCTTCCACCTCATTTACACTTTCAAGCCATTTGGCTCGGCCAAACTCTGCCCAAATACTCTCCCAACGTCCCCCTCTTACTCCTAGAAGCCTCACTTTGGGCATAACTCTTCCCAAGGAAGCCTTTGGCTCAAATCAAAAAGAGTTACCCGATTTTGAGGTAATGTCTTCTCTAATGTTGTTTTGTTTTATTTATCTTATCCAACCCCCTAAAATATTTTTATTCATTTCTTTTGTAACAACACCAGTATCCTCAATATACTAGGATTTTGTTATAAGAAGTATTCGAGCTACACTTACACACACCTACATCTAATGGTTAAAGAACATACGGTTTCTGTGGATGGGGAATTTCTGCCTCACGAAACGATGATTGTTCAACACTCATATAACACCTCCAAAGGTGGCCATTAAGATGTCACTATTTTTATATATGATATATAATATGTTTATGTTTTACTTATGCTTCTGTATTTCTCATTTATGGCATACTTTATGATTTCCATTATGGGTAAAACGCGATAATTTCATTTTAGGAAGTGCGGACTACCGCCCCCTCAAAGTGATTTGAATCGTTAATGCCATATGTGGGATGTATAAAGGATGGAGTAAATGGTATTATACACTATATTATACTGGAATTATATTATACATTTATATCATTATGATTTCGTTCCATTAAATATGAAATTGAAATGAAAGTAGCGTTCATGCGTACGTACGGCTTACCGTCTCCATGAACGGTGCATTTCATTTCTTACCTCTAAATGTTACGTAATATTATAAATGAATGTATATACTGGATATATGAGATATATATGACATCTAAATCATGAATATAATTCTGGAGATAATGGATATTCTACCACATAAACAACTTGTAATTATAAGAATTTTATTGTTGACTCAAGTACCAAAGATCGACAAAACGACCGTTATTAACTTAAATAATTACATAATGTTCATATCATTGTAATAAGTGATATAAAAAGGATAATGAAATTGAAAATGGTTCTTGATAAGGTATATATTAACTCTAGTTTATTATTCAGGAGGTTAAAGAACGGTTGAGTCAAGTCAGACACGAGGTAAGGGAACTTCTTGACCCAATTTCTATTCTTTGGGTTAATCTCCTACTTTCAAATTATGTCATGATATTATTATGTCCTATATTGTATTTGTACATTATTTATGTGTACTTATAGTGAATACACATTATAGATGTACTTTATTTAAAAAAATGATCTTTTTAAGGACTTCGTCTCAATCCCCTTTCGTTGAGGCATATTTGGTTTTATACACAACTTTCTTTTATACGGTGTATAAACCCCTTTGACTTTTACGTTTATTCAAAAGGAATATTTTTTATACGAAGCGTTTACTAAACGACAAAAGGGAATGTTTTTGTCGTACGTATGCGGCGACAACGACTTCTCCGCCGCCGTGACCACTATTTGAGTTTCGGCTTCCTCTACAAGCCATACCCTTTTTTTTAATGAAAAATAAATACAATGTTATACTTTTCTTTTATTTTGGTATTGAAAATGGTTTTAAAAGCGTTTTTATTATATAAATGTGTTGTATTGATATCTTGTGATTGAAATGTGGAAATTTTATGTTTCCTTTATGCATGTTTTATGTGATACGATTATGTTACGGTTTATGAGATGTTTAAACCTGTTCATATGAGGAATGTATTGGACTTAATAAGTGACGGGTGGAGCCCGCTATAGCTCCTCAATGCATCGGTAGGTCTCATGAGACAACTAGACGTGGAATTGGCCGAGGCCCTTTCCCAATTTGATTTATGGTTTTGGCCGAGGCCTTAATCATTTTAGACTTCTTGGCCGAGGCCTTGACAAAATGTTTCAGAATGTCTGGAATTATACATTCCCTCATTATGAAAGTGGTTATTGATTTTGCATGTGATTATTCGACCAGTAGAATATCCATGTGAAGAAGTGAATGGCATTATCTCATTTTACTTTTCCCATATTATGTTGAAGTTCAAGTTTAAAAGGCTTTTGTTTTAGTTATACATTGCCTTAAATGTTAATGTTTATTTATGAAAGCTTCCGCTATATAGTTAACCTTACTGAGCATCTGAGCTCACCCCTTTCAATGTTTTAATATTTTTCCAGGATGTGAAGAAGTATTTTATGAATGAACTGCAGGGATAGTCAGAAGAGGATATGAGTGTGGACTATGGAGACTTTGTTATTGTAGTTTTTCACTTTATGATGCAATGTAACGTTTACGAATGTATCTAGTGTTTCCAAGGCTACTAAACTAATCGGTCTTTCGAGACTTGATCTTTTGTGATCATGCCAATGTTACGAAGTAACGCACCGGCTCTGGATAGCTGGGGTCAGGGCGTTAGAGATAATAAATTAAAATTTATTATTTGGAAGGATAAAATCACATATGAACTGTGTCAGACATGTGGTTATGGTTTATTTCACAATCTCATCCTTATATAGAATTATTTGTGTTTAAGATTCCATTGAGGGAATTCCCTAACCTCTTTATCTAAAACCGTATTTATTTTATTCTCCTATGGTAATTTCATAAAATTATACATTTTCCTATCATTTTCCTCTTTTTAAGATGTCTAAAAATAAAATAATTTTTTTAAATAAAAATTGAATTTGTTTCTATTCGGTCAAAAATCTTATTTGAACGTGCCCATATTTTCAATATTTTTTTCATGAATAATATTTATATTCTCCAATGATTTATTAATTTAATTATGACCCATGTTTATATTTCTAAAAAAATTAAAAAAAGGAAGCTTCTTTTCATTTTCTGAATGATATGATTTTTACCAAAGGTGTGAACGAAACTGTTATTGTAATGATAATTTTACAAATTACTCTGCATACCATTAAAAATATTACTTTTCATGAATATTCAATTAAAATATTCCTTTTTCCATTCAAAATAAAATTATTTTATTAATATTTTTGAAATTTTTAAATTTTAAATAATTGATTTCAAAAGGAAATGGGTATTTCCTTAAAGAAATATCCCCGTTATCTTTAACAAAAATTTCATCCGTATAAAAATAATTTGAATAATTTTATTCTTTTATGAGTATATAATATAATGATACCATCCATAATATTTCTTTGTATGGATAACAATCATTTTGACCATAGAATATAATAAAATTCTATAAACCAGTTCTTCCGAGAGAGAATATTATTCATTATGAGGGATTGTTGATTAAGTTGAATCATTTATTCATATGATGAATTCATTAGTAATAGTAAGAGAAGGTTGGAGAAATAAATTAAATATCCCCTATATGAATCGGTTAGTCTTGTGAGATAAAACATGCTAGGTATTTGGCAACGACATGCCCATTTTAGTATAATGTCTTGGAATGAGGCATCGATGGTATGTTTGAGATGACCAACATTATGAATTGCATAATTATGAAATCATTTATTTATTTTCATTTGATTATTTAAATAGTTATATTATCTTGGGATAAGTTTTAATATTATGGTATTACTTATATGGAATTATTTGAACATCATTTATTCTTTCCATATTATAAATGTCTTATTTAAACCATAATTACTTCCACTATAGGTATTCAATTAATGAGAATCTGAACTCACAACTTTCTTATGATTCCTTTCCCTAAGATTCCATGAAGTGTACTATGATTGCTATGTAATGATATTCTAGAGGGAATATTAATTTTCTCAAAGAAAATAGTATATTGTGTTCTATATTTTCAAATATAATCAAATATTCAATTTTGTATATATTTAACCAAGAATACTAAAATATTTATTCCCTTAAGATATGATCACTTGTATCTTGTGCCTTTTTAATAAAGCTACCATCAGATCTGGGCCTCTATAGTGGATGTTTTTATAGGATCAATACAAAACTATAAGAAGAAACTAATAATAGATGAAGATCTTCCCTAGAGATAATTATGTAGTCCAAGTGTAGCTCCGGAAGGTCCCTTGCATGATGTACAAGTAAAATAATCATAGTTATAGAAGTAATATTTATTATTATTATTATTCTGAAAAAAAATATAAAATATTACACAAATAAAGAGAAAATTGTAGAGGGTCATGCAAAGATTAAATAGTTCTTAATTGCTCTTCTTCAGCTTGTAATATTCTATCAATATATATATAAGTAGCTATTTTTTATAGTACATCTTTTCTCAAATATTTTCATGATTCCCATAAATTTTTTGCAATAAGATGTTTATAAAATATAAATGACAATGTTGTTCAACTTTTCCTCCATGAAAATTTGTAGAAATTATAATTTTGGAGAAAGAAATATTCCTTGAAATTTGTACCAACCATTAACCAATCAAAATGATCTTCTATACTGATAAAGGATTCATTAAAAAGTAGAAACTGGTATATTATAGTTTTATAATAAATTAAAATTATATATCTATAAAATTCCCAAATTTTTTTTCACCTTCATAATATATATTCATCTTCATAAGATATTTTTTAGTATCAAAAAACAACTTTTTGGTGTAATATATTTTAATTTATAGAATGTTATATAGAATACAATATATAAACTCTATGATAGATATTAAATCATGTAATATGACTTAGTAACATTATTTTTTTAGAATAATTTATCCACCATAAGATATTTCAGGAACACATAATTGATCTGATCTATGTATGATACTTCCAGACTCTATAAGATATTTGACTTCAATAAATATCCTGTGTATATAATATTTAGATCATGTAAGATATTTTCCATATAATATTTCACCTCATATGATATTTCAATTTTAATTTCTCATCATAGAATGTATTTATATTATTAAGTTTCCTTAGGATTGATATTTCTATTACAATTTATCCTCAACTATCTTATTTCTATAAAATTGTAAGATATTACTACAAACAGAAGTCTTTTTATTTATTCTATAAGAATATTTACTTTGGAAAAAATTTGAATTAATTTTAAAAAAATTTAAACCAATCCATGTAGTCTATATAGTTAGGAACATATGATAACCTATAGAAAATATACTGAAACACGAATAACACCTAATTGGAATCAAAGAATCACAACATAATGACACAAATAAAAAAAAATAAACATTAAAAAAATGAATTAATATAAAGTCATTAGTAAAAAATAATGATTTAGTGTAAATTAAAACATGTAAAATATTAGGATATGTTGGAATAGCATTTTTATATATAATATTCTCCCTTTTTTTAATGATCGCAAAAAACAAAATAATTTAAAAAATAATTTTATAGAATTTTCAATAATATCTTCAACAAATCATAGGATAAATAATCTATAATTTAAAATAAAATAAAGATATTTATAATGTTTATTTTTTAATTTTATATCAATTTATCTTCTTCCCAATTATCTATAATATTTGCCTATATTTACAAAACATTTCTTAATAGATTGGTTGTATCGTAAGATTTGAATTATTTGTTTACTTATATCCCCCCCCCCCCGCTTTGTGATAAAAAAAGTTGATGTGGTAAGTTAAAACACATTTTCTATAGCATAATAAATACATAAACCAAGAGAATATATATAACTGAAAATAAAAAGGAATTTTCTTTGATGTTTCATTGAAAAACAACTAAAATTTTACAATCTATAATTCATTACAATTTTACTTCACACAACTAAAAGATGAAATAATATCAACCTTTCAGCTTTATGGTTGGTTTATCTTATGGTGGGTGGTCAGAGGAAATAGGGTTATGATGAGGCAGATGATTATTAAAATGGATAGGTGAGGAAGATATTAGTTTGGGAGCCACTACATCATTAGGGTTTTAAGGGAAAATCTCATCAAGGAGTAAACCTGAACTTGAGTTACCTTCAATACTAAATGCATCTCTCCTTGAAACCTTCTTTGTACTTATAATAATTGTTTCATGGAATTATTGATCTTTTTTCTTATCATACGTGGATATAGTAGAGAGAGTAACCTTGAAAAGTGGATTAAGTGGATGGGTTATTCTTATATTCTTGGAAACCTTTTAATTTACATTTTGATGGAAAAATAAGGATAAAATGTTTCTAGTGTCTTCTTTTGTTTTCAAGATATCTATAAATTGGTGGATGAACTAGTAATATCTTACCTCTCAAATAAAGAATTATATTTATAGAAATTTCATTACTTTGATGATATCCTCTTGAAAAAATTCATGAATGAAAGTGTATAATATTCATGACTTTTATCCAAACAAATTTATTGATTCTTAAATTTATTACTCTAATGAATATATAGATAGTTGACTCCTAAAAAAATCAACATATATTTTAGAAAATATTTAATTATATTTTTTATGGATATATTGTATCTATTTTTCTATAAAAAACACATATTGAATTTAGAATTGTCACAATATTGATAAATTTGATCATGATATGATTTAAAACCTAAGGAATCATAATATTACGTTAGATTATTATTAATACCTGTAGAATCTCCTTTATTCTATCAAACATTATCTTAAGGTTTTTATTCAGTGCGTGTTCACACTCCATCAATATGTTCACATTTCCTTCAATTAATAAATTATTATATTTGTGAGTTTTATAAAATAATTAAGATATTATTAAAAAAATTACTAAGATCTGAAAGATATATTTCAAGATTTTGATTCCTTTGTTATCAATCAATATAGGCTTGATTTTATTCAAAGATGATGTACATTTTAAAATTATAATGACTGTAAAGTGACACTATATCCCATTGTAGAGAACCAGTATATTCATTTGCAACAACCAAATCAGATGAAACAAACTTAAACTCTCATTGAAGAGATTTTGTCCCCTCTAAACTAAAAGAAGATACTATAGTTTTAGTTGGTCTGACATTACTGATGAACTCAAAATGGGTTGTCATCAACTTTTTCATCAAATCAATGTATTATATAGAATTTAACTTATCTCTCATTGTGTAAAAATTTATTTTAGGGACCAACTAATATATTTTATTTAGGAAATCATATTTTTAGATTGATAGTTCCTCATGGAATTCACTTCATCTCTAAATTCATTAATTTTATCCTTCAAATCATATGATTATTTTTTTATTGAGTCAAATATGGAAAATATTCTTTCATAAAATTTATTATTGTGATTATCTAATATATTGCTTCCTTCCTCTTTATCAGATAGGGATGTTTCTCTCCTTTCATCTTCAATATGGTAAGAAACTATCTTGACTACATTCTTATTGGATTTCTAATTTAATGTCATTTTTTCATAGACTTATCCATCAAAGCCAAAAATTCATCTTCTTACAAAAAAAGTTTTTAAAATTCTAATTCACTATTAGTTTTAATAACAAGAACTTATTTGACTAGATTTTTATTATTATTTCAATACCTAAAATAACTTCATGAATCTCAATATGAGCAGGTAAATCAACTAGAATATTCAATACATGCTTCTCACTAAATTTAATATTTACTAGAATTCATATTGAAACATTAAATTCTACCTTTCACTAAGAACTAAAACAAACTGAATAATTAGTGGCGGTTCATTAGCGGCGGTTTAGTAAACCACTCCTAATATTTTTTAATAAAAATTTCAGTTTTGTTTATTAACTATCATAAATAATTACATTTTTTAACAGTCGAATCTCCCCCTCCCCCAACACAGCCGAACCCCCCCCCCCCCCCCGACCCTGTGACTCCTCGAATCCCTACTCCCTCACATCTTCGATCTCTACCAACCATCGACATGCCAACCTCATCACCACCAGTTGTCGCCCCTTGCCTCGCCTCTCCCTTCCCTACCGACCCTCACCGCCCCTCATCTCACGGTCCCTCGCTACTCCTCACTCTACTAGGTATGATTCGATGCTCTCTTTTTTTCTTCATTTATCATGGATCCTTATCAAATTATTATCAAGATCATACTGTGGTTTTATTTTTATTATGATTTTTGAGTGATTATTAAGATTAAGTGACTATAATTTTCATTAGGAATTTATATGGTGAGTTTTTTTATAATATAATGAATATTAATGGGTAATGTTTAAAAATAGTAATTTATAGGTATTCTTAAAGAAAAGGGTGAGAATATTACGAATTATTGTAAAATGGTTAGACACGCATTTATATAATTAGTATAATTCATTAACAAGTTTTATATTTTATTTATAATGACTTAATATTAAATTTTATTGATTATCAAGATTAGAGGATAGAAAACAATATCAATAATAGTTGATCTTTTAGTTCATACATAGTATTAACCCAGATAAAATAATTTATTTTCCATTTCAAGATTCAATTTTGTTTTTTATATAGTATTTCTATATTTTATATCATTATTGATTATTTTTGTTTTCGTTATAATTAAATTTAGATACTTTTTATTTAAATTAAAATCTTCTTTATGAATTGGAATACTTTTTGAATTCTTATATTGTTTATTTGAACTTCCTTATAGAGTAAATACTTTTCTCTTTCACATAGAGTTATGTGGACATTCATACATATATATATATGTGTGTGTGTGTTTTTTTAATATATTGGTTATATAAAACATGTTATTAATACAAATGGTTATGCTTTATCAGTCACGTGTAGGAGTTATATACTCATGGTTACGTTTCTCCAGGGTTTTTGAAATAATATTTTTCCAAAATCTATTCACATATAATAGTACTAAAATAGTTCATTATTGGTGAAGAAAAATATTATTTAACATATAAATTCATTCATTTTCAAAATCTTTTAGAGTTTTTACTCATTGTTTAAGATTTATTTTGGTAAAATTTAATTGTTTCAGTTATATATGACATTAAATTAATGAATTGTAATTTCATTTTTATTTATGAATAGATTTGATTAGTGGAAAATCATCATATCTCTTGTTCATTTTAATTAACAATAAAGAGTGAAATTACTCCCATTTAAGATTATATACCCTCAGTTAATGTTCATATTCAATGTTCATATCCTATGGTCATTATCCCACTATTAAATATTGAAAATTCCTTTCAAAGGTGAATAAATGTAGTCTAACATATTCATCAATCGGTATAAAGTTGGTGGTATCATACTTTTACATAAATATTTTGGGTTTTTATATTAGGTTTTTGCTGTTCCATATTACATACTTTCCCTACATTTCTCCTAAAATAGATAAACCCCAAAATTAATTGTTGGAACTCAATTCTAGACATGATATGAGACCTTGATATTTGGTTGTAGGTTGATTAACTCAACCAAATGACCACATTGGTTAGTTTCACTACATAACTTAATAACTTACATTTCCATTGTCACCTAAGCACCACTAAGTCATTTTCATATTCGATTTAGCTAGTAAAATTTGATAAAGTGAGTTAATAAAATGATGTAGTGGAACATATTATACACTATGTCCCCTCATATTATTTAGCAACTATATGGCCTAAATTATTAAATTAATTGAATAATGGATTGAGTGTTATTTTGTTTCCTTGAATTTAGTTTGGAAGGGAATACATCATTAATAACATCTATAATGTACATGAAATTACTTATTTTAATTATTAATTTAAGGACATGACATTCATTAAAGTTCACTTGGAATATACAAACATGATGTTACTTATTTCTAATTGTCATTAAAATAAATGATACTTTATATTATTTATTTAGATTCTATATACCTGATATTCCTCTATGTTATTCATAATTATTGGTCATGATGTACCATATTTTCAAATATTAATTATTTGGCATGATGTTACACATTTTCCTTTTTCAAATCAACGGGCATGGCATCCTCTTAAAACACAGCACTATTTCTATGACAAAGAGATACCTGAATTTATATTTCCACTAAAGATCATAGGACTATCTTATATAGTTTTAAATACATTATTAAATGTGGAAAATATGATTTCAATACATCCCTTTATATGTGGAATTTATTTATTTATTTATTTACATAGGAAAACCTTATTTAATATATTAATATATTTTTTAAAACTGTATATATGAATCTCTTTTCCTATTTAGTAATAGTTATGTGTTTTAATTTTTTTTAATAATATGTAGGTACATTGTGATATATATGGATAAAATCTAGATCACATTACTGAGGAACACACCTCTGGATGCCAAGGGTTTGGAGGAGTTTTTATATTTTTCAATTTCCAATTGATCTGTTGAAGGGAGAATAAGATTTCCATGTCCTAAATGTAAATTTGGAAGATGGTTAAAGAGATATGAAGTTTGTGAGCACTTGATATTGAAGAAATTACCTGCTCAATATTTTTCTTGGATTTAGCACAGAGAATCGAACATTAGAGAAAGGATGACCACTGATGTCAATCCAAAAATGAGCTCCCAAATTCGTTGAAAATGGAAAATGAAATGTAAAACCTTATAAATGATGCATTAGCCATTCCAAGACACCAACATCAATATCAAAATATATCAGAACAACTAGTGGAACGTGCAACAAATAACAATGTGAAAAGTGATGTTTTTGAGACTGTAGGACAACCAGATAAAGATTGTAACATATCATTGGATACTCCTTCTGATTATATGGAGACTAATGTAAGAGAAAACTTCTTTGATAAAAATATGTTTCATGGTTTAGTTGACGATGGAAATCAATAGTTGTATAGTGGATGTTTAAAATATTCAAAACTTTATTTTCTGATGAAGTAATACCATATCAAATGCCTATGTGGGATTAAAAATAAGGCGATGTCCATGATATTGGAATTATTGTGTGATGAATTTCTTGAAGCAAACATCCCTAAGACTTTTATGATATAAAAAAGTTGTTAACAAGAATGGTTTGAATTATACAAAAATACATGTGTGTCCCAATGACTGTATGCTTTATTGGCGAGAGGATTCAAGCATACAGGATTGAAAACAATGTTCTTCTTCTAGATAGAGGTCAATCAGTGATGTTGGAAGTATGAATAAATATACTACCATTAAGAAGAAGAAAAGAAACACACCTGAAAAGGTTTTATGATACTTTCCTTTAATTCCTCAACTGCAAAGCTTATTCATGTCATCAAAAACCATTGAACACAAGAAGTTGAATTCAATAGATAATAACAATGATGGGTTAATGCAACATCCATGAGATTCAAAATCATGGAAGAAATTTGATTCATTACGTCCTGATTTCTCATCTGATCCTAGGAATGTTAAATTGGGATTGGTTGTTGATGGATTTAACCCATTTGGGACTTTGAGTACTAGTTATAGCATTTGGCCATTTGTTTTCATCCCTTACAATACTCCTCTATGGATATATATGCAACAAACTTCTTTTATCATTTCAATAATTATTCCTAGTAGAAAAATGCCTAGAAATTATATTGATGTATACTTCCAACATTTAATTGAATAATTATAGGAGTTGTGGAAAACATTTCTTGAGAAATATGATGCTTCTTCTAAAACTATGTTAAAAATACAAGCAACTCTAATATAGACCATTAGTGACTTCCCAGGACTTGGGAATTTATCTAGTCGGAACACTTATACAGGTTTCTCTTATCCTATTTGTAACATTGATTTTGATCCCAAATGGATACCTCATGGTATAAAATGGTGCTGATTGTGCTATAGAAGAGTTCATAATCCACCTCATAGATTTCAGGTGAACAAGTCAAAATTCAATGGTTTCATTGATCATAAACCACCTCCTAAGTTGTTAAATGGTTTTCAAATATTGGCACAACTTGAAAATATGGAAACATAATTTTGAAATTTGCATCATTTGAGTGATCGTGTGAAACAATTTCTAATTGAATCTTCAAGTTAAATCAGAATGAAAAAAATGGAAGTAAAAAAGAATATTCTTTAAACTTCTGTATTGGGAATTTAAATTGTTGTGGCCTAATCTTGATATGATGCATATTGAGAAGAATTTTTGTGGTAATTTGATATTTACATTGTTTAATAAGAATATATTGTCGAAGGATCATCTCAATAATCGGAAATACTTACAATCAATGAATATAAATCGTGATCTCTTTCCATATGAGAATGAAAACTATGATTGGAAATTTTTGCAATGAAAAATAGGGATAAAGATAAAAACCTTTGAATTTTAAAACATGTGAATGTATCTAATGGGTATTAAACTAAAATCTCGAGGTGTTTTGAATTAAAGCATCATAGGTTACATGGTTTTAAAAGTCACGATTCATATATTTTGTTACAGTAGTTACTACCATTGGTATTGCATTGATGATTACCTGAAATGGTTACTACTGTTGTACTCAAATTCTTCACATTTTTCAGCCAACTATGTGAGAAATATCTACATCCATTTGATCTTGACAACTTTCAGGAGAGACTTTTATTGACAATTTGTGTAATGGAGATTATCTTTCCTCTGTCATTTTTTACTGTCATAAGGCATTTAACTGTGCATTTGGTTGAGGAAGCTAAATTAGGAGGCCTTTTACATTATCGATGTATGTATCCAATTGAGATGTACTTTATTTATATTATTTTCAGTTAAGTAAACAATCCTTGGAACTTAATTTAAGACATAATTATGTTTTTTTATTTAATTTCACATATATCTTGGTCATTTGAAATCATACGTTCTAAATAAAGCTCAATTAGAAGGCTCAATTTCTGAACCCAATTTGGTAGTGGAGTGTCTTAAATTTTGTTTTAGATGCTTAGATGATATTGAAATAAGATTTAATAAAGTTAGATGCATTGATGACAGATTTAATGAATCTCAAATACACGGGAAATCAAAAATATTTCATGTTATTGGTCAATCAGTTGGGTGGACCTCAAATGTTACAATTATAGAAATGGAATTAATAAAGGCACATAGATATATACCACTGAAAAGTAAAATAGTAGATCCATTTATTGAAGAGTTGAGAATACAAATAAATAGATGAATAAGAATCCAAATAATAAATGAGAAAGATATAACAAAATCTGTTAATAAAGAGCTTGTAGAATGGTTTTCATGACATGTAAGTTCATAAATATTCTAATAAATATAGATATTAGTTTGAAAAAAAAAATTATATCTAATAATGTATATATTTATTTTTTTAGATCATGAATACTGATACTCGAGTAGATTTGTCATATGATTTGAAGATTCTTTCTTGAGGTCCTATAAAACAAGCTAGAAAATTCGACGCTTATAATGTGAATGGCTTATGATTTCTTACTATCAATTGAGAAGTTGGTTTAAAAAATTAAATATTGGTATATTTACATTTACTGAAGTGGAAGACTATGGGAAGTTGATAGATATTATTGAATTAAACAACCACAGAATTTTTTTAGTTTTTTTATTTAAATGCAATTGGTTTGATATTATTAGAGGTGTTAAAAGAGATTCCTTGTAATTTACAAATTTGAATTTCTCTCGATTGATGGATGTTGGTGACCGTCAACTATATAATATGTATATCATATCATCATGATTGAAAATGGTATATTATGTGTAAGAAGTTTTGGATAAAGGGTGGAGTGTAGTTGCTCACGTAAATCAATGATATTTCTATGATACATGTGGTGAAGTGGAAGATTTTATCTCTAACATTAAATCTCATCAATAGAAAGAAGAAGAATTATTTTTCCATCATGATATTTAAAATATTATTATTACAAGGATGGATAAAGTGGATAGAGTAATGGAGTAGGAAATAATAATGATTTAAGGGTAAAATGATTGTATGTGTGGTTATCGAATCATTTATCAACCACTTATGTCATTTGTGAAGTCATTAATAATCATTGTTATGTATATTTTGTTTGTTAGTACTGTGAATATGTTATCGTTTTTAGTTTTCTTCATTAATAAATTTTTTGAAATATATGTTCTAAACATAATTTTAGTTGATTAAATAATAGGAAGGCCAAGGAGGAAGCGTCAAAGTTTTTGAATGACCACACCAACAAATGACGATCCATTTGTCTCCCTCTCTACATAATGTGATACACCATCTGATTTCCCCCTTCACCATCTCTCACACCCTCTATGAGCAACCCTTCAGCAGCTTAGGAAATGCCTTCCTGTTTAGGAGCCTCATCAGTGAGAGAGTAGGGAACAACTTCTAGTTCTTCGTGGGGATACTGGAGGGTGATGGTTATGGTTACAAATTTTAATATGAATAAATTTATTTCACTTTTTTATACTAACTATTTATTCATAAAATATGGAAACAATGAAATTATAAACAAAAATATGAAAATTTCAAATGTGTGGAATCTAAACAGAGGGAATATAATTGTCCCATTTGATTCTTATGGGGTCCCCACAAATGAAGCTACATGAATACTTGACCAAATTTTGGGTCAGCTTTCTGCGTAGCCAGTTTACCTTCCTATTACTTGTGATGATTGGAGACATATGACTTCAACTTGGAAAAATGAATCTTTTGATCCACAAATAAAGGTAATTGTAATGCATTATGGTGTAATTCAATGTCAACATGCTATTAAATTATAATATTTTCAAAATTAATTTCTATGTACAGATGTTTTTTCACATTACAGTTATTGATGTGCTAGAAAGAAAGTGGACATTGAAAAATATGGCCAAGAAATGAAAAACTTTAAATTGACATTGTGGGGTGATTTCAACAGTACTTTAATGTGCGCACAACAGATGTATGACAAGGTACCCAATGGGGTACCCAAATATCAATGGAATGTTTTTGTTAACAGAAATCATGATGAGAAGCATATGGTATTTAAATATATATTATTATGTTTATATAATTCTATATTTATACATGTATATTAAAAGGAGATGGAATTTCATACAATAATATTACATTACATTTTATTTATTTTAGGATCTTTCAAAGAATAATGCATCAATATGCTCTAAGAAAATCATCCCCCACACTGCGGGGTCAGAGAGTTTTTCTAGAAACTGAGCATCTATGGTAATATTTTCATTAGTTTAAATATTTATAAGTCAGTATTATCTGTTTAATATATTATAATTTTTTATTTATCTTCGTTTAATGAATTCATGGAGTTTAGGGCACCCCTCATCCCAAACAAAACTATGGGATGAATTCATTTTTCATTATAATAACTTTTTTGTCACTATGTTAATATATATTACTTATAATATGAATGATATTTGATTTATAGGTAAAAATTAAATAACTATGGGATGACAATCCCACACAGTCCTACTCAGTCTCCTAGACTGACCCAGTTGGTCAAGTGCTTGGGAAGGAGCATCTTGGTCGAGTGTGTGGGATGGGTATAGGACCCATACTATTTGAGGACTTTGACAGAACATCGAGGATTAATGCTTCATCTACACCGGGTTGTATTCACTCCATGTCCCAAGATTCTAAGACAGATTTTATTTCAATGCAAAACAAAATTGAGGATCAGGGGACTCATATATCCACTTTTCAAAAATCTCTGATTGATTTATATTAGAATAATATAGAATATTTCCCAAGTGATATTTCATCGATGAAGGGTGGTGGTGAGGAGGTAAATTAAAAAAATTCTAAATTCATTTAGTTTACAAACATTTATTTGTTTTATGTTTAAATATAAATATACAATAGTATTTAATTTTCAATATAATTGTCTTATAGCTGCTAGTATCAAGAAGTAGATATGGAGGTGGAGAGAGTGAGTAAGTGTATTCAATATTAGACAATGATTATTGGTTTTGTTGATATGTTGGACAAATTTGAAAACAGTTTGTTTATTTATGTATCATGTATGGCATAGAGTAGTCACCAAACAAATTTTATTTATGTATCATGTGTGGTAGAGAAGTCACAAAACATATTTTAAATTTAGTTATGTTAGGATGTGTATATTAGTATTTTAGATGGTTGATTTTTGAATACTGTTAGATGGATTAGATTATTCTATTATATAAACTCTGCACGTGTTTTTCTTAGGGTTCTGGTACCGAAGCTGTAGAACAAGCAGTAGTTTTTTTTTAAATATATATTTAGCGGCGGTTCAAATCATCGCTAAGTAAATGGATATTATTTAACGGTGGTTTTTCGATTTTAGTGACGGTTTTTGCAGAGAAAATTGGATTTTTTTTAGTGGAAGTTTTAACCATCGCTAAAAAAGATCAACTTTCTTCCCTAAAAACCACTGATAAAACCTCACAAAACATCTGCTAAAAAGTTTTCTATGACACTTAATGAAAACCACTGCTAGATTGAACAAACTGCCGCTTATTGGTTTCCAACACCCAATTTAACAGCCGTTTTAGGAAACCATCATAGAATCATATAGAGGTGGTTTAAACCGCTACTATGCGGTGATTTTATTGTAGATATATATAAAATATAGTATTAGATAATACCTATTTATAATCCCAAGGTACAAAAACATCACTAGAGGTCACTTGGACCGTTTCCTGATCCATGAAAACTTTCTATCCCAAAGAAACATTTTCCTTTACACTATATTTATTATTAAAAGTTGGTGAATGAATCTCTTCAGAGAGTACATGTTTGATTCTTTCTAAGATATGAGCCTCAACATCTTCTATATAATCTTTAATCTTACTTTTAACTTTAAAATTAGGTTAATCATCATGATAATGAACCATTATAGTTTCAGTTATAGGTTTCTACTCTTGATCTGGTTCTCAAGAATAAAATTCTTTACACTCTCCACTAGGTAAATATGGTCTTTCCAAATCACATTTTGGTAGAATTGTCATAAAAAGTATTACATTAAATTATCCCCCTTAGTTAAGTAGGAACCTCTTTAAATTATTCTTCAATTATAATGGTCACAATCTTCTACATTAAATAACTCTAAAAATATACACATAGCAATTTACTTCTAAAATTGGTATACCATGTCCCTCAAATTCCATAACTTCACTGATCATAACTTCTATTCTTTCAAATACGAGTTTTAAAATCAACCCAAATGGATAAAAACTCTATGTATTATTTTTGATGTGATATATACACCATAATATGTTCTTGGAGAAATTATATTTATTTAAAATATTCAAAATCTAATATATATAAATTTACTAAAATAATCTATTTTTAAATTCTCTTACAAGTAAGGAAATTCCCATTTTAATATACCTAACCAAAATATTAAACTTGGGCCCAATATCCTCAATAGGATTCTTTACTACATTCATAAATCGAAAATGAAAATAAATTATCTTAATAGGAATAACATCATCAATGTTTACAAGATATATACTGAACTAAAAACTCCCCTTAGGAGGTAAAACACATTATCTAAATCTACTAATAGAATCAATGAATCCATGTTTTTTACCTATTAAACTACTAGTTCTTTATTCTAACCAAAAAAACATCATCAATATCATAGTAGTATATCAATTCATTTTTATAGAATTTTGTTTAACGAAAATAAATTCCTTGTCATAGAATTGTGACACTTTCTTCAAAAACACATATGTATGATCCAGCTGACTAAAATCAATAATCGTCCCATAAAAACATTTGAATAATGTAATCTATATTTAAAATTTTAGAAGTGTCATATTAATTACATTTTCCATCCCCATACTTGAAATGGGTAATAGAATTTAGGTATGAATGTTTGCGGTTTAGTTTTTTTAACTGTTAAAATTCAAGGGAGAAGAAACTATTGTTGTCAAATGATAATGTTTTTTAATCCAAATATTTATAAAATCTCTTATAAATATATGATAATACAGTAATAGTGATAAAAAAGAAATGAATGAATAAAAACATAACAAAAATATTATTATGTGTCATATAGTGACCTGATATAGGATTTAAATAAACAAAATTAAATTAAAATGGTGAAAATATAACAATTAATTAGAAAAAATATAATTACCAATTAAAAAATAAAAATTCATTAAAATTAGAATAAATCTAAATCATTTTTAATAAAAAAACTTTTAGTAGGTAAATTTTTTGTGAAAATGTTTTCAAAATGATTTTTTGTATTTATAAACTCAAGTGAAATATCACCCTTTTGGGCATGGTCTCTTAAAAACTGATGAGATAAATCTATGTGCTTGGATGTAGAATAAACCATCAGATTTTTTGAAATGTCGATAACACATTTTTTCACATTTTAATAGAACATGATCATAATTAAATATAAATTTTATTAAACTGTGTTTCATCCATAACACTTATGAACAACCACTACCATCTACTATATATTCAAATTCAGTTGTTGATATGGAAATATAGTGTTTTTATTTTACCTAACTGTTAAACTCACAAATTACCAAAAAATTGAAAAGTTCCCAATGCACTTTATCTATCTAACTTATATCATTCAAAATCATAAATAAACTATAATGTAAAATAAAATGTATAATTTTTTGAAAAAATAAAAAATGACAAATATTTCATTTTAAAAAAAGTAAAATTGATTTAGTAGTTATTAAATGTTATAAATTATGATTTTATTGAAATTTTACATAAAAAATAATGAAAATATAATTTCGGGTCTACTGGTAGTTAGATAAAATAAACTACCAATTATTCATCTATATAGATTATTGTATGATGGGTTTCAAACTCCATCAAATCCATGATTTTAATTATAAATCAAAGAGGTTTTGTGTATCTTAGTATTTTCAAGTCCAATTCATTTAATTATATACTTTACATATTTTATTTGGTCAAAATCATTTCAAAAAAAATTGATAGATTTGAAATGCATGAATAAAATTTAATTCTCATATCATGAAAATATCAATTCATTTTTTCATTTGCTTTGTAAAATCATTCCATAATTTTTTTTAAACAAAAAATAACATTATAAATATAAATTTTTATGGGTAAAATTTCAATTGAAAAAGTTTTACGAAAAATGTTAGGGTCTTCCAAAACCATAGAAAAATAATTTGACAGAATTAGAAAACATATACTTTTATACCAAACTCTTGGAGGATGTTTAAGATAGTAAGAAGCTTCAATATGTTTTAAAAAAATAATTAGGAAAATTAGGATTTTAAAATCAAGAATTTTTTTTAGATAAAATTTATCCTTTAAAATTCTGTTTAAAAAAGTGGAATTTATATCCTTATAAAATTAAATAATTTTTATAAAATTCTCATTTGAAAAAGGATTCATAATGCCTTCTAAAATAGCTATATGGGTAATGGTATCTTTTAATTCATCCAACATTTTTTATTATAACCATTATCTACAATTTTGTATTTATTTATATTAATTATATCATTATAGTCCCGTTTAATTCAAAATACCCATTTATTACCTTTTATTGGATAATCATAGGGTATATCAACTAATTCCAAAAAACATCATTTTGAACAGAATTGACTTTTCTTAAAGGATAACCATAAAATCTAATCATTAAGAGAAACTTCTATTTTTTGGTTTCTAGATATGATAAAAATAATAATATTTATAAATATGACCAAGAGTACTTGTAGTCCTAAAAACATTATTTATGCTTCCTCTAGTGGTTTCTATAGAATGGTTTTTAAGAGCCTTATGTTGCCTAAGCAGAATAATCTATGTTTCATTTGCTTCCAATAATTAATCAATCGATTATTCTTGATCATTTTCCAAATCTTTATCCTTTTTATTTTTAAAAAAAAATTTAAGTCTCATGTTATACATAAAATCATTGATATCATCAATTTGATTCTTTTTGTGTTCAAATGTATCAGTTTTATCAAAATTTATATGACTCTATTCTTTAAATATCATTGAAATGCGACACCCCAATATTATGTGAAATATTTTTGTCAAATAAATTTAATATTTTAAGTATTTTTCATTAAATGAAATACATAGTTTAACTTTAATTATACACAATTAATACTTTATCTTGCATTACACACACCACCAAGTATTAACGAACAACGATATATTATTAATTTTATTTACAAATGACCACTATAACCAATACATTAAAGTTAGTGATTTTAATAATAACGCCTCATTTTTAAATATTAATATTAATAGTTTTATTAAAATAAAAAAAATTTCATAAAAGTTTGATTATTTTTTAGAAAAGTATTTATATGTTTCAAAAATAATACTTTCAAATAAAAACATTTATGGTATTTTTTAAACAAATAAAACAATTTATCAATTTCAAGGTATTTGAAAAAATAATTTTTATTTTTAAAACCTAGATGTAAAAATTATATTAGAGGTGATTTTTAATAGTTTTTGTAAAAGATAAAATATTCCTTGAATAATGAAAAATACTGGTTTTTATTTAGAATTGTCTTTTCATTAACAACTTTTAAAAAATAAAAAATATTTTATGATGGTATTTAAAGTAAAATTAGTTAAATTATATATCTATTAATCCAATTTAGTTCATTTTAATCTATTTAACATTTAAATTTCACATAAAAACGTTTTAAAATTTTGAACATTTTCTCTTTGAAAACCAACTTTCTATTTTCGTTGACAGGATTAATTTTAAATTAAATTATGCCACTTCTAGGAATGAAATTTATAGAAATGGATTCAATATTATAAAAAAATAATTTATATAATATAATATGTTCAAAATAATTTTTTACGGTAAGTAATAATAAAAAAATGAAAATTATTTACCACGATTGAGGTAAAATGGATTTAACATTGGGTTAAACTAAAATGATAAGTGTTATAAATAACCAAAAACTTGTCCAAAATCCATTATATAGAAATATTTTAACCATATAACATCTAAGTCTTGATAATGTCCCATTTTGGAGGCTTTTGGAATGTGAAAATTTTGGGTACACATATTTTATTTCAAAAATTACAAGTGTGACACTCACCTCACTTATAAAAGGTGACCCCCACTTCTATCGTATTAACACTTTTGAAAACCATTGTCTTGGAAAATCCCTAAACTAATAAATTTTCCAATTTCATCTTCTCATCCTAAAAGCCTTATTGTTTTCATAAATCTAACCGTGGAATGATTTCGGTGTAGTCTGAAAAAAAATTATAGAGAAGAGGTAATGTCCCTAAAAGAGCATTTTATTTTATTTCATACTCCACCTCCTAAAATTCCTATTAAACAGTGATGATATAATAAAATCGGTATCATACATATAATTAGATATTGTTATGTTAAGGTAATGACCTAAAAGTATCTCATATTCTTAAAATGGGATACAAAATCATCATTTTGGTGAATAGTGGTGTAACACCTTGATATTTTAAAAAATTAAACTATGTTTGATAACCTATTTGACACGCAACACTGAACCTAAATGTAACCCAAAATTATAATCTCTATAAATTAGTGATTAAATTTTGCGGGTATTAATAGTATTAAATACTTTATCAAATATATAATTGTGATACTAAATATAAATTATTGATAAATCCGTAGTAAATAATCAATCAATTTTTGGTAAAGTAATTTTATTTTTCAAAATTATGGTTTCCTCAAAAATGATTATTAGTGCATTTTGTAAGGAAATATTATAACTATTTTTTTGGAAATTTTCAAAAAAATATCTAATCAAATGAAATTCATTTTTAAAAATAATATTATCAAAATATAAATAGGGATACATTTTTAAATTTTTTGGAAAATATTGCACATTCCGTGAATAGTTAAAAGAAAAAATTTCTGTAAAAAATCAGTTCTTTTCAATAAATAAATAAATTTAAATGTGCCATTATTTTTTAAATATTATTTAATGTAACATAATTATTATTTATTTATATTTAATCTCCCTAATTAGTTTTTAATCAACATTATATTTTATTTTACTGCAAGTTTTTTTCAGGTTTAAAAATGGGATTTTTCTGGAAAAATGTTTTAAATTGCAAAATGTTTGTTCATTTTAATTAATTATAATAATCCCTAATGATTAATTTTTAAAATCAAATTTATATATTTTATATCATTAAATATTAATTAAAATTAATATAATTATTATTATTAATCATATATTTAAAATAAAATCATTTTTTTCTTGAAAAATAAACTTCTAGAAAACCAGAATTTTTATCGTGTATGTGGGTTTAAATTAAATTTAAATTTTTTCACTTTTTGAGAATTAAATTTTTTAGAATGGATTTAATATTTGGAATCAAAATAATTTATATTATCTAATAATGTAAACATAAACCATGACCATAACAAATAGTGAAATTGTAAAAATTAATTATTATCATTGAGTTAAAAATGAATTTATCAAGGGGTGGGGTTAGGGGTTAAACAAAAATGATAAGGGTTGATATGTACTAAAAATTTATAAATGTTTTTTTATACATATTTCAACTTAACCAATTCTATGTCTAGATAATGCTTCATTTAGTGTCATTTCGGAATTTAAAAAACATGTGTGCTCCATTTTCTTTTATAAATTTGCTGGTGTACCACACACCATATTTATAAAATTCTACCCCTATCTTATCCACTTCACACCTTAAAATAAATTTTTTTTCCAATACCTACCCAGATTTTATCCTAAATTCCTTACCCAATACCTATATCCCTGATTTTGATTAGAAATATATCTTATGAAGGCTTTTTTTGGGTACCGAAGGAGGTTTCCAAAGAAGATGTGTCATTCATAACTGAGTGTTTTTATATTACTACTTATTCCACATCCATAAAATATTATTCTATTATTCTTATATAATACCACTATTATATAAAATTTACATATAATTTATTAATTTAATTTAATAACATAAATTCTTATCCCCTTCCAACAAATGGGATACAAAATCATCATTCATGTATATAGGAGACAACCGCCTCATGAACTCATATCCATCATTTTCCATCATCACCTCTTGTGTATTTTGTTAATGATTGATTTAAAGTATATATATATATATCATTTTTAAAATATTTATTCTTATGTAGAAATCATATCACATATACCTTCTTACATTCTATTCCATGGGGTTACGATAGTGTTGCTCGTGTGTATAGCGACTACCACCTTGCGATTAGATGTGATTATTTTTTCACTAAATATTTACATGGAAGTTAATAAGGATACATTTAAAAATTTATGTGATATAAATTAAATCAGAATTATATTCATGAAATATTTATCATTATTAAAGGATCATATATCATTTTATTTCTTATATTGAAAAATGATAGTGTCATTCGTGTACGTATGGACTACTGCCTCTACGAAGCCATATAATTATTTTTTTTCATCACCACAACACATGGATGATATATATATATATAAGTATATTTAATTAAATAATATTTTATATATTATAGGATGATCACTCTATAAATATAAAATATTATTTACCATATTTCTATAAGGATCATTGAAAATTGGAAACGGCAGGCACACAAACGTATGGCCAATAGTCTCCATCAATATCACATAGTTTATTTTTCATAAAAATAATTCATGATTGGTTTTAAAAAGAATAATTGATTTTTAATATGATAATTATTGTATGATAATTATTTTTTATAGGTTGAATAATGACCCCTTTGAACAATAATCAACCTATCTAAGTAACTTTTAACACATAAGCCAAAAATCATTGAAACACCTTACCTAAACTAAATTGATTAAGTAATTTTTCGTAAATGGTAATAAATAAAATAAAATCTATAATAAAAATGAAAACTTTTCTCAATAAATAAAATAATTGACATATATTTAGTACTCATAGAGAAAAATAAATTATGTGGAATTTAAGGATCAAGGTATGGGACTTTTTCTAAATTTCTTTTCATTAAGGAATTTTTTGATGTTATAAACCTATATTATTTTATAATGTGTATATACAGCCCCAATGACATGTTATATCTTGAATTTACCTATTAAAATTATATTTAAATTTTTGTTTAATGTTATTATTTCATTGGGCTTATGATTCAAATGGTGTTAATGTAGTAAGGGAAATTCTTTTTTAAAAAACACTCTATAAAATATTTACTTCAAAAACCTTATCTTATATGTTCAAGTTTAAAAAAAATTGAATTTTTTTATAGAAATAAAATAATTATAATGTAAATTTTATGTAACTTTTTAATTTATTTCATTTTTTTCAAAAGGAATATTTTTACGTGTTTTATAAATAATTTTTTGAAAAATGACAAATGTAATGTTGTATTTTTAATGTATATGATGAAAAAGGAGTTTTATACCAACATGATTATTATTTTATTTCTATAATCCTTCTCAAGAATTCATGTTATCTTCAATGGAAACCCATATTTCCCATGTTCTGTGTATTTGGTATTGAAAATGGGCTTTTAAATGAAAATGGTATTTTCATATCAAAAATTGTTTTTTTATATGGATTTAGAAGTGTTCTTAAAAGGGTTTTAAGATGAAAAGGTAATAGAGAAAAACAATTTACTCATGATAAGGTACTTGAGCATTGTATGAAAAATGTGTGAGCCTGATATAGATTATATGAATGGTCGATCCCATTATAGGTCAAAAGTGAACTCGATATAGATTATACAAAGGATTGTTCCTCATTATAGTTCATGAAAAATGGGTGATAATGATATGTCTTACAAAAAGGATGATCCAAATTATAGTTACCTAATGCATTGGGTAATTGTTATATTTGATTTTGGCCATTTGGTTATTCCAATTACAAGGGTTTTGAAAGGGTTTTATAAATATGATTCTATTAGTTACCAAAAATTAGTTTAAATTCCTTGACTTATGTTTTAACGGAATTATTTTTAAAAAAATTATGTTTATTACCCTGTGATTTTTTTTATTTCATATGCTTAAAAACATATAAGATAAATGTAATCTTACATGAGTTTTAATGTTTTTCTATGGACTAATAGATGTATTTATCTTTATGTCCCTTTCTAATTTTTTTCTGCTCATCCCATATTTTTAAAATTTTATTCTAAGGATTTAAGAATGGGTGTGGTAAATGAATAATTCAATTTGAAAGTCATAACCTTTTTCAATGAAAATAAATAATGTTTTATTTTAAGGGTTTTATATTGTGGAAAAAATAGATATTAATGGGAAGTTTCCAATTTGTATTATATGGTTTTTTATGCATGATTTGTGAAACAATTCTTTAAAACACTAAACATAAAAATATCCAAAAAGTGAAAGAAATTTAATTCTTGACTAAAACTGGAAAAAAAATATGTTTAAGGTTGGGTCCTTATAGTAGGGCTACCACCTCGTGAACCAATGTTATTTATTTTTCATCACAAACTCTCACAACTAGATATAATGATGGATTTATTATTTTCATATGATATTTATGATATTATTATTATTATAGAACCGTAATATCACATATTCATTCTTACATTACATTCCATGGGAATATGATAATTTCATTCTAACTATCACCTTACAAAACAATGTGATTCGTTATTCATGTACACTTCACATGGAAGTTTAAAATGAAGGTTCTCAATAAACACATGTGATATATATGTCATAAAAATGACTCTATAATGGTAATACATTATATATAGTTCTTTCTTTCAATCTTTAAATAAAATTGAAAATTGTTTCGTGTCAACGTATGGCCTTTCATCTCTATGAATAGTGTATTTCATTTTTTATCACTTAATTTTATTGATTACTCTAAACACATATATATGAAATATATGAATATATATATATATTATTTATTTGTTAACACTTTGTACATGATGTAACCATGATCAAATTAAGAGGAAAAATAGAAAATCAAAAGATATAAGAAAAACATAGTAGAAACTACCCAAAACATGACATTAACATGGAATTGTTAATAAATGTGTAATAAAAGGTCATAAGTAAATAATATATAATATTTTATTTATAAGTGTGTTACATTAATATATTTATAATAAAATTATATTTATTATGTAGGAGGTTCGAATGTGTACGACAGAAATCGTGACTTAAGGTAAGGAATTATTTCTCACTTTTACTTTTGTGAGACTCATTCCAAATTCACCACCTATTTATTATATGTGGTGTATATAATACCCATGAATTTATTTTATAAATCATATCCTGAAAATTATTTAGATTTACATATCCATATGATGATCTCTATTTCATGGGGTTTATGGTTCAAAAGATATCATAATGGTAAGGGTGTTTTCCCACAATTTTCCTTCTTTGAGACATATGTCACATTATACACCTATCATATAGGAGGTGGATATTCATCCCATTTTACATGTAATATGATGAATTTATTTATTCTATTGATATTATATATTTCAATTAATGTTATTCCTTTATTTTTTTGACAATTCAACGTTACCAATGTGGTAATGGTTTTATGATAAAATCTCATAGGTTACCTGGATTATTTGTGATGGTGTCTTCGATGATGGAATATTATGAACCATTACTCAAGAAATCCCTAAAATTTATTCTCCCCATGTTATTTGATGACAATACATGTTTTACCTTCATTTTTCTATATTTATGTACTCAATATTTTAAAATAATTTTTTAAAAAACTATCATTATTTCTTAATTCATCCAAAACCCTTTTTATTACAAAACTATGAATTCTAATATAGTTTTTAAAAATGTTTTTAACATTTTAAAAAAATTTATAAAGTAAATTTTTACCCCTATTTTAATTTTTACATAATTTTTTAAAATTAATCTTCAAGTTAGTTTCAAAAACAATTCTTGTTCAGATTTTATAGAAATTATGGAAGGTATAATTGTTTTAACATGTATGACATCAATAGTATTTTAAACCATCATGACCAGCACATTATTCTTAAATATTCTTTTATAAGTAAAGAAGTTTCTTTTTAACAAAAATTATTTCCAAATTGTTTTATTTATTTTTTTTAAGTGATTTCAAAGAAATTTAACTTTCTTCAAGATGATTTTAAAATTTTATCTAAAGCATACTTTTTAAAGAATATATGGTAATTTTCAAAGAAATGGATTTTTAAAATGTTTTATGACTTAAAAAAGTGGTTTTCAAAATAGGAAGGTTATTTTCCTCTAGAAATTTTCCTTGTGATATTTCAAAATCATTTTTCCATTTAAGATGAAATCCTTTGATGTTAATTATGCTTTACTGGGGATATGATCCAACGATACCATTCTCATTATTTATCTGAATGGTTTATGCTTATAACTAAAATTTATTTGTGAAACCATTTTTTCTTCGATGGGTTATACCCTGATAAAATTCTTATAGAACCTGCTTCCTCTTCCATGGGTTATTCTTTGATGAAATGATAAAATGAAAATAAAACATGTTTCTTTTTTACGAGTTATGTTATGAATAAATTTTTATAAAACACACTTCTGTTAATGGGTTATGAAATGATGTTTTCTTTATGTTCTTGTGTAAAAAATGTATTATTGTCATTATGTGATGATGGTTACATTTTAACCAAGGACAGTGGTTATGTTATAACCAAGTACGATGGATATGTTATAACAAATAAGGGTGGTACATATATCTCTATCCAACACATAGGATAAATATTGATATCTTATGAGATATACAGGGATAGAATGGGTAGAGATCTGAGTTCATTAAGGGACATTGCCCAATATGATAGCCTTGGTAGTGAACCTTGACCACTACGATGGTTTGGGGAGTGAACTCATTCCACTATGACAGTGTTGAAAATTATCTTTGAAATATTAAGAAAATTATTTTTATAAACATACATATATACCAAAAATATACATATTATGAAAATGTTATGATCTCACTGGTCATATTCATTAATCTCTTTATCATTCATGTATTATAAACTATAATGATTTATGCCATGAATCATGTATATGGTCTAGTATATGTACGGTGTGTTCTTAAAATTTTAAGACCATCTCCTCGTACCCTTATGCTCTTTCTATTCTTATGTGATCATTGATATCTATTTTTTCTAACCATATTTAGACTCTTAGATCACCCTTTCTTAGGTTACCTTACCTCTGGTTATAAATAAAGGTATTATATATGATATGTCTACGAAGGGTGCTAGTTATAGAGAATATAGTGGGAGATAACATAGCTCACTTCTTAACTAATTGTTTATGGTTCCATGTTTCCATAGGAACTATACATTTAAAATAATTAGGTACGTGTTTTTTTAATGTAAAGAATATTCATCAAACAAATATGTAATATTTATGTATGATATGGTTAGGGTATCTACAGTTGGAATCGAAGGGTAGGTTTAGTTATCCATTAGAAACTAAGAGGAGAAAAATATAGTTATATCCCTATGGATATTTCAATGGATATATTTAATGATACATATAAGGATGATTCAAAGTATATAAAAATATCCTATAATTTTTTTAAAGGATATGGTGAGTGGTTTTCAAGAAATTTCATGCCTATCTATAAATGAAAAGTTAATGTGGCTTTGGAACAGAGGTAATTGGGTTAATAACTCTAAAAATAACATATTGAGTTGGATTTATTCATTACTTAGTTCATATAAATAAAATTTTCCGCACACTTGGTCTTACACTCTTAGGGGATCTGTTTTGGAAATTCAAAAACTATTTAAGAACCATCATGAAAGATTTGAATATTAATAGTGAATGAACTATATTAAGCCTCATATATTATTGTTTGAAATGAATGTTTCATGATTTAGACATCCTATAAATGATTTTTCATGATTATGTGGTTTTATATTATGATTAGTGTTTCTTGAACAATGATTTATAGTGTTATTAAGTGGTTATAACATGAAGGATCCATGTTAATATTGGGTGCAATGGAACATGTAAGGATTTTACTCCTGAGAAATTAAATTTTATGGTAAATAGAATATAAAACCATGTTACTATTATGAAACAAATTTTTTAATCTATAAATTATACTGGACAACCAAATGATCAATAAAGGGAAAAATTCTCTATTGATTCCTTTAAGAGGAGACATCTTCCCTCTTTTAGTGGGTCCACTAATCTACTATTCATCTAGAAATGGATTGGTACCACTAAAAATATATTTATGATTCCCCAATGTGTGGATCATGAAAAATTTATTTCATTTTTCTATAATTTGTATGGTTAATCATATCAATGGTAGAACCTTATTAAGAATATGATTCAAAATAACGTAATTGAATTATTTAAATGGGGTGAGTTTAAGAGGAAATGTTTCATTTTGTACTTCCCTTGTGTTATAAAAATAAGAATATAGAAGGAATTTATTGATCTCAAAAAAAATTATGGTGAATATACTGGTACTTAGGAAGATAATTATATATGACTTGCACGGTATTATTATTGTTTAATTATCAGTCCAGAAAACAAATTATAGATTCTTTGGTGGCATAAGACCAATTCTTCAAAATACATTATCTATAAGAGACATTAGTGGCTTCTAATAATTCATTCATTGTGCACTGAATTTAGAAATGTAATTTTTAGATTCTAACCATTCCCAATGTTTTGATAAGAAAACGAAGATCAGGTATCATGAGAACTCAAATAAATCACATTTTTGAAATAAATTCCAGTCACCTATATGCTATAAATGTAGGAAGAATCACTTGTGTGAATTACAAAAAGGAAAAATATGGTTCCCAAGTTGTGGTAAATATAGAAATAGATCATAATAATGTATAAGTGAAGAGAATATGATACTGAAAGAAATTAATAGAGATAGATATCAACAGAATAGACTACCCACACACTAGTGTTTCAAGTGCATAGAGTTTGGGAATTATACGAATAAATTCCCCAACATAATGAATAATGTGGATGATAATAAAAAAGAACCATTGAAGATAAAGTAAAAAATAAATGATTATGATATCAAAATAGATGAAGTGAATGATGATAATTAGGGAACATTTATCCTCCCCTCATGAATTAGGAATTTTATGTATGATTTTTTATGAATGAGCCCTATGAAAATATTATTATTAATCCTATAGTAAAATTTCATGCTATTATATCAATCAAAATAGATTCTAGAATAATGAAATCATATTTTATATTCAATCATTACATGGTGAAACCCAAGATTCTAATGAAAATATTTTTTTATAAGATACGATATTATATAAGAAAGAATGGGTGAGTTATCCTTTTGAAGTGTATATGTATCCATGTAATATTTACTTAAGATTTATGGATACCATTATAGGATTATTATTTTAAGGTTTATCATAATTTCAATTTCATTGACACACCTTTTTTGGTTTTATGTGATGATATTTTATCAATATTAAGGATATTTTAAGAGATGTTAATGGAAATTCAAACCTTTGGTTTTGCATATGTTTTACTAATGAAGTTGTTTATGGAGGAAATACATTGCAGATTATAATCATATGATTAACGATATTGTTATCCATTATGTTTTATCTTATCTTTGATGTTGATGTAATTAAGGGTTGTAGTCTATCACCTTATGAAGTCATCACACTTCATTGATATCAAAGGTGATTTTTCTCTAGATTCTCTTGCCATAAAATATATTAAAGAAGTGGTAAGGTTGAATATATTACCACATTCAATTAAATTTAATCAGGATATGATATTTACCATAAATATTTGGATAAGTATTCCATAAGCATTTAATATGAAGTAGTGTTTAATCACTACGGATCATTATCAAACAGATGGTCAGTATAAGGGAAAAATGAAAACCCTAGAGGATATCCTAGGTTCTTGTTTTATGGATTTTTAAGGTGGTTGGGATCAAAATCTTCCTCTTGTTTAGTTTTATTGTAATAATACATTTCTCTCCAGCATTAAAATGGATCCTTATTAATCCCTTTATGGAAATAAGGGTATAACTCTAAATTATAGAGTGAAGTTTCCAAAAGAAAGCTATTGGGACCTGATCTAGCAGATGAAATGTCAAAGAATCTTAGAGCCATTCATAAAAACAAAATGGAATCAAAAAAATAAGAGAAATGATTTGATAATAATCATTGACGTGGTTTATAATTTTAAGTTGGTGTTAAGGTGTTTCTACGAATTTCTTTGTAGAATAAATAATAGATAACTATTGGATCGGGTTATACCAAATATACACAAGAGGGGGTGAATTGTGTCTTTTAAAATTTCTTTGAGAATTGTGATGATTGAAAATTATGTCCTTTATCTTCATCATCAATTTTATGGAGTGGAAAATAAATATATTAAAGGACATATGGATGTTTAGTGGTTCGGGGAACAGAAGGCCCCTAGTCCACTTAACCGACACTCAACTCCATAAGCTTAGTGATTTTACTACATGGTCCTCTTATCAATAGATTGTCCACAACTTAGTACATGTAGTTGACACCTTTACAAGTTAAGGCTAAAACAAATCCTTCTGGTTCTTGCACAGAACTGAATATACAGCTTATTATGAGAAGCCGATTACTCAAAATGAAAAGAGTATTTGTCTAAAAATACCCTCCAGTTGTTCTTGATTGTTGTAGCAGTCAATAACTGACAGTAGATGGATCGTCATATTTAGTAAATATATTCTCTATATAATATCAGTTTTAAGTCAATCCAGTTGCAAATAGATCTTAAAATAAAATCAGTAACTTTAACAATAATTGATTCATGATAGATCTTCGATGTTGAATAAGAATATTTTACGCTTTTCCTTTTTTCAGAAAAATAGAGTCTGATAGATCTTGGTAGTAGAAGATCTCTATGACTTTTATATCTCTTTTTCTTGATTATTCGTCTCTCTATATGTAATTAAAAATAATATATATATATATATAAAGAATAAAGATGAGCATTTTCCTTTCAAATTTAGATTCACAAATGTCGCCTTATGAATCGTGATATTCTAATGTTTGAATAACAGAGTAGTCATAACTTCCCTTAATAATCAGTATGAAATCCTCCTCTTAAATCAATCCTTTGAATCACAAATAAATGGACTTAAATTAGTCAAAGATGTTCTTTTCTATCAGTATTTGAATCTTTCTTGAAATCGGTCTGATATTCCGCATAAATATCATTGCACGATAAAGTCGTATTTTAAATCGTTGATGCTTAAATGAGGGTTGAAGATCTATTCTTCAAACGTAAGGTTGGTCTTAAATGTAGAGCTTATCTCAAATGTAAGTTTAATCATCATTACTTTTCACTTCAACTTTTGAACCTATGGTATATCATCCAAACTTTCCTCTTTAGAAAAATGTAAGATACATGATCCATACTTTTCGATAGAAAGTATGGTTCATTATAAAATTAAGATTGATGATCCATACTTTCATGAGGAAAATTTAAGGTTCCATACTTATATAAGATTCTTCTTCTATAATTTTCTAACATAATAAACTTAAAGATCCTTCCAAACATAAGTTTCTTTTACCTTACTTTTCTGAACACCCATAAAGTAAATGTAGGATTTAATCCTTACTCTATGCTCTTCAACGTAGGGTATGAACAATGTTTCCAGAACATGCAAAAATGATTTCCGAACAATTTTTCAAATATTTTGTATGGATTATAATTATTTAATATTATTCTAAAATAGAAATATAAAGAATATTATTTTCTTGAAATATACTCAAAGTAAAATCACTAGAATAACAAACTAGGGTATTTGTGAGCATCAAAATAATCATAAAAACATAGAGTATTATTGAAACAATACATGATCAATAATCTCCCCTATTCATAATAGTATAGAGTATTGTTGAAAATAATACTTTCTCAACAATATCCCCCTTTTTCATTATCACAAAACCCATGAAATTAATTGCATATAATTTAAAACTTTACAAGGATAAAATAAAATTAAATTCTTATATAATTATTTCAACAAGAAATAAATAAAGTGTTATCCAAAGTTCTCCCATATATAAAGAAATATTTTTAAACAAAATATGTAAAATTTATTTTAGAAATTTCTCCCCCCATTATAAGGTAAATAAAATAATATTTTGTGTTTATCCAAATTTCACCCATAAAGGTAAAACATAAATACAATATAACATGTTGTATTTTATCCAAATTTCTCCCCTTGAGAAAAATATTTACCCATTGTCTTAAAATAAAATTTTGTGTTTATCCAATTTCTCTCCCTTTTTGTGATATAAAAAAGAATGACAGAATAAGGAATATAACACAATTATTGTTCCACTAAACTAAAGTAAACATTATCACAGACTTTTTATCAATAAATGATTCTAGATTATAGAATTCTAACACAGACAGAATAGTAAAACAAATTAAAAAACATAAAAATGAGATTCAAAAATATTTTATTGAAATATATTTACAAGTACGTTATTGATAAGGGAATCATGGTTGGGCTAAAAGGGATTGAAAAAAGGTATTTTAGCAACTCTGAACAACATCCTTTAGATCTGCTAACGGCATTCTCAACCTCTTCATCAGTCCATCTCCTAACTAAATTATCAGATCTCTTCCTTATTGGGTCAGAGGAATATCTTCAATGAGGTTTACTCTAAAAAATTCATGAATTTGTTCTTCCATTTTAATAAAATTATTTAGCTTCTAAGTGATTCTATTCAGTAATTATCTAATACTTAGTTCACCTGAGGTAAGCAAATCAACAAGGAATTTCTGATTGTCCAATAAAATAGACAGAGGAGATCTATTACACTGTCAGTCCTGCAACCTGTCATTCATATTTCTCATTACAGTTATAATGGCCTGAAATATCTTGATTAAATGAATTTAAGTGCATGATGTACTTTCTTGACTATCTATGATAGTTGCGAATTGTTTCTCCATGAAAGTTTTAAACTCTACCAAATCTAATTTCAATACAACTTCATATTTTAATTTTCTAAATTCTGATAATATCTCCTTCTTAAAAACATCCACTTTCCTATTTGAAACTGAAATATCTTTCAAGTTATGACACTTCTATCTCTCCTTCTCTAATTTTATTCTCAAAGAAGCATTTTCATATTGAATTCTATTAATTTTTTGTATTAACTCATCCACATGATTATTCTTAGAATCAATGGAACCATGTCCATGATTCTCAACTCGATTTATCAAAATTAAAGGCAATGATTGAGCATCATGTCTCTAATCTGTAGCCTTTTCCACTGGTTTCTCAACCAATTTTTCCTCAGAGTCATCAACTAACTCATCCATAGAAAAAGTTTCATTTAAAACTTCAGTATAAACTTCATATGGACTCTTTTTTCTGTTTACATTTTCATCAGGTTGTTGCTCCTCATAATCATCTTTATTTAATTCATTTAAAATAGGTTCTTCATGAAATGTTTCTTCTTGAATAATGTCACTAGGAACTGCAAAATATTTTGGAATGGATTTATTTCAAGAAACTTCAACTTCTCCAGGCTCTGCCTCTGCCTAAGGTATTACTTCCTCTTCAATCCAAGGTATCACTTCAATCTGAGAAATAGTCTCTCTTACAAATCTTTAGCTTAAAATATTCCCAGTTGTAACAGCATTTTTTTGAAGAGGCTCCTCACTAGCTTGAGACACTCTGTGCCTTTTCCTATAAAGTCCCTCTTAACTTCCCTCATCAGAATGTGCATCAATGCTTCAAATCTAATTCTTCTTGATATTTTTGAAACATCATTGGTCCTTAATTCTACTATTATTTCTTTGGTTCACCCAGTTTTCTCTTCCTGAGAAGACTCCTGATCCTCATCAGCACAAATTGACATAATCTTTCCTTTCACAATGCTCTAGAAAAATCCTATTTTTATAAAACTTCCATCATTGAACACGTTTCTGTGATGGAATCACACTCTAGCATCTACGAGTCTCACCACATCAGACATAAACAATAATTTTGAAATGAACCTCCTATAGGGAAAGAAGTTCATTCTAGCCTCTGGTTGACATAAGTAGTTCAAATGCCTTGTCATATAATGAGGAAAATTCAAATTGTTGTCAATTATAAATAGAAACAACAAATACATATCAGGATATAAAATCTTCTCTATTTCATACATCCTTGGGGAAATCCTTGTTTGAACAAATTTTATAATAATTTTTTGATCTGGATCCAGATCCTTGACTAACATCTTTTTGATATTTTTAGAACCAAAAAAATGACATAATCTTTTCTGATGTATGTTCATTATCTCTAATAGATTCCAAATCAAAGTGATAAACTCCCTCATGAGGGTAGTTTATGATTCTAGCTATTTCCACAGTCGAAATAGAAAAATATTGATCTTCAATTTTCGTGAATATGGAGTCCTATGTATCTACAAGACTGAACTGGACAGATTTAAAGTAATTTTTCAACTCTACCTCGTACATAAATTCTATGTTTTTTATCACAGAATGTTTTTTCAAGATTTTAAAAACCCAAAACTTCCTTCATCATTAGATTTTTATGGTAAAACCATTCCAAATCAATTAATTTTCCCTGAAAGATCTTCATTCCTACCCAACATTCATGCTTGGCGTTACTAGATTCTCCTTCCTTGATTATCTTTTTCTTTTCCATTTCTGTCATAAATTTATGAAGGCTCAAAGGTTTAGGGTTTTGAAGGTTTAGTCAAAGGTAGACGAAGGTGGTAAGGGTTTCTATTTTTCAAAAGGTTTTAAGAAAATTAATGGGTTTGGAATTCGAAATGGGTTCTAAAAAACTTGATTCATGTTTCATTACATAAAAAAATAATCATTACATTATTTAAAATAAAGTAAAAACATTCAGGGAAAAAAATATAGCAGTGTAGGATAAATTTTAAATTATTCTAAATAATAATAATTAAATTACTTAAAACCGTGAAAATTAAAAAAAATAAGAATTAATATAATAAAATAATTAAAATTAAAATGAAAATTTCATTTGAAATTAAATAAACCAAGATCCCCCTTAATAAAATCAAACCTTGCAGTGGGAATTGGTTTAGTAAAAATATCATCTAGTTGAATTTCAGTACTTATATATTCTAAAAACGTATACTTTTTAAGAACATGATCACTTAGAAAATGATGTCTGATATCAATATGCTTAGTTCTAGAATGATTAATGAGATTTTTGGAAATATTTATTGCTTTTTTATTATCAAATAAATAGGTGTATTATTAAAATTTAGTCCAAAGTCCATAAGAGTGTTTTTCATCTACAACACTTGTGCATAGCAAATGCCTGCAGACACATATTATGTCTCAGCTGTTGATAAGGCAATTGAGTGTTGTTTCTTACTAGACCATGAAACTAAAGATTTTTTAAAAAAGTGACAAGTTCCTAAGGTGATTTTTTTTGTCTAATATACAGCTTCCAAAGTCGGCATCTAAATATGAAATTAAATTAAAATCAAAAGATTTCGGATAGAGAAGAGATTGAAAAATAGTTCCTTTCAAATATCTAAAAATTCTTTCGACAGTACTTAAGTGAGATGCTTTAGGATTTGATTGAAATCCTGCACAAAGAGATAATGAGTACATCATATCTGTCCTGTTAGAAGTAAGATATAATAAACTACCAATAATAACTCTATCTAAATTTTCATCAATTGATTTTCCAGTTTCATCCAAATAAATTTTTATATTTGTACACATAGGATTTGTATATGTCTTGATGTTTTCATGTCCAAATTTCATCAGTAAATCAGTAATGTATTTTCTTTTATTCAAAACATTTCTAAAATCTTTTTAATAAATTTGAAGTCTTAAAAAGAAATTTAATTCTCCTATAATACTCATTTAAAAAAAATTTGCATTAAGTTTGGAAATTTAGGAATTTTTTTTTATTTTTTGATCCAAAAATTAAATCATGAATATAAATTTAAACCAATAAAATATTAGAATTTTTAGTTTTCTTAAATATTTTTGGATCTTCTATTCCAACTGAAAAATCATTTTTCAAAATAAAATGACTAAATCTTTCATACCAAGCTCTAGGGGATTGTCTAAGGCCATAAAGAGCTTTAGTAAGTTTAAAAATAGAATTTGGTTTTTGAGAATTTTCAAAAACAGGAGGTTGATGAACATAAACTTCCTCCATTAAATAACCATTTAAAAAGGCAGACTTAACATCCATCTGAAATAATTTAATGTTTATATGAGATGCATTGGATAAAAGGATTATAATGGCTTCTAATCTAATTATAGGTGCAAAGGTCTCATCATAATCTATACCTTCTTCCTAATTATATCCTTTAGCTACTAGTATTTCTTTATTTCTAGTTATTATTCCTTGATCATCTTGTTTATTTCTAAATACCCAATTAGTTGCTATAACTAGATAGTTTTTTGGTCTTTCAAATAAATTCCAAACTTCATTTCTCTTGAACTGATTTCGCTCTTCTTGAATTTCTATCATCCATCTTTCATAAACTAAGGATTCTTCTATTGTCTTAGGTTCTAATTGCGTTATAAAGGTATAAAACTCAACTAGATTTTCTATATTTATTCTAGTATTTATTCTTGTGTCGAGGTATCCTATAACTGTTTCTAAAAGGTGATTCTTTAGGGTTCTAGATTTTCTAGGAAATACACTATTAGGTTCATCCGTGTCATATTCTTTTGAACTGGAATGAAATTTATTTATATCTTTTTCAAAATAATCTTTCAAGTTCACAAGTCTCATGTTATCATTAGCGTCAGATTCATTAATTTAATCTTTCCTTTTCGCAAAGGGATCACATTCATCAAATTTCACATGAATTGATTCTTCAACAACCCTTGACTTTTTATTAAAAATTCGATAAGCGTTGGAAGTTTCATAATATCCTAAGAAAATTCCTTCAAAAATTTTGGATCAAACTTAACAAGATTGTCCTTGGTGTTCAAGGTGTAAACCTTGCACCCAGAAACATTAAAGTACTTTACTTTTGATTTTTTATTATTGTAGAGTTCATAGGGTGTATTTTTGAAAAAAGGTATAATTAAAACTCTATTCATTATATAGCAGGTTGTACTTACAACTTCTGCATATAAATAGGTAGGAAGACTGTATTCATTTTGCATAGTCATATCCATTTCATGAATAGTCATATTTCTTCCTTCAACGATCCCATTATATTGAGGTGTTCTTGGTGCAGATAAGGTGTGTCTAATACCTAAATTTGAGCAAAAGAATTTTAATTCATGATTCTCAAATTCTCCACCATTATCACTTCTTAATGAAATTATTTTAAAACCTTTTTCATTTTGAACTGCTTTTCAAAAAAATTCAAATATAGAAAAAGCTTCCTTTTTATATTTTAGAAAATAAATCCAAGTAAATATAGAATAATCATAAACTAAAACATATATATATAATTTACCATCCAAACTTTCTATTCTTGAAGGTCCCAATAAATTCATGTGGATAAGTTCTAGCGGTTTAAATGTAGCAATTTTGTTAACAGATTTAAAGGATGATTTGTACTGCTTAACAAGTTGACAAGCATCACAAAATCAGTCACTATCAAATTTAAGACTAAGTAAATCAGAAACTAGTTGTTTTTAGATAATTTATGTAAAGAATATATATTTCAATGTCTAAGTATTCTATTCTAGATCCAAGATTCATTTATCTTAGGAGTTAAACAATTTACTTTTTGTTTACATAAGAAATTTAAGTCCAAAGTATAAACATTATCAGTTATAGGTGCTCTAAAGTTAAGAAATTTATCTTCAAAAACATAACAACAGTTGTTAGAAAAATCAACAAAATAACCATCATCACATAGTTGAGAGATACCTATCAGGTTTTGATTTAATCCTTATACATAAAGAACTTTACTGATTGAGATAGCTTTTGGATCTCCAATAGTTCCAATGCAAAATATTTTACCTTTGGAATTATCCTAGAATGTGACTAATTCTCCATCCTTTTAAGTTAATGTTTTAAAGTTTGATGACTTCCCACCCATATGATGGGAACTTCCACTGTCCAAATACCATATTTCAGTTTGGCTTCTGTGACCTACTTCTTGCAAATATATTCAAACAAAAGGTTATTTTGGAACCCATATTATATTGGGTCCAACAATGTTAGCTAGCAATGATCTGGGAATCTAGACTTGTTTTGTTTTTCTATAATCAATAGAATCCTATAAACGTCTTGCAAAAAAGGCTTTCTTAATCTAAATTATTTGAGGTTTCCTAAAATAACAGTTTTAGATATGTGACCTTTTTTTCCTCAGTGGTTGCAAATTATACCTTTTGTACTTAGAAAAAAATAGTTCTTACACTGTTTGGGTTTCTCACCTTTACTGCCTATTCCAAATCTTTCCTTTTTAATCACATTACTTCCAAGAATTTCATTTAGTAAATTTTCCTCTTTTTTAAAAACAAGATCTGTACTTTTGTATGTCTCTACTTCTATTTCTTGTGTTTTTATTTTAGCTTCATTATCTGTACTATTTGTGTTTTATGGGTTATATTTTTCAATTAACTCTTGATAATGTTTTAGCATAATTTTTATTTCTCCTAAAATAGAAGTGTGAATATTTTTCAATGACTTATGTTTCTTAATTAAGGAATCATATTTCTCTTCCAGCATATTGTAGTAGGTTGAAAGTTTATCATTTAAGAAACTATAATGAGAATCAGAATCAGATGAGTAATAAGATTGTACCTCATCAGCTTCTACCATTAAACACATATTTTCTTTTAGATTTGATTCTCCCTTTTCTGAGTCCGACTTTGATAAGATAATAGAATCTTCAGAAACACTCCAAGTTGCATTCATTTATCCTTTGTCTTTCTATTCATAATCACTGTTTTTGAAAATTTTCTTTTTCTTTTCACCTTTTAATTGAGGACAGTCAGGTCTTGTGTGACCCATATTTTTGCATTCATATCATCTGACTTCATTTGGATATTTCTCATCTATCTTGAAAGATTTTTTGAATCCTTTATTCTTTTATATAATTTACTGAATTTCTTGGCTAACTGATCTTGTTCCACATCTGAATCAGATGAATCATAACTTCTTGGTTTTCTCTTGATCTCTTGCTTCATATTTTTGCTCTTCATTTGGAATGTTACTTTAAAAGAAGTATTTTTTCTCTTGATAAAAACTTTATTCTCATTTTCTTCATCTTGCATCTCAACTTCATACATCATCCGGGTTCTAATTAATTCTATCATAGTTAGATATTTGACTAGAAATTATTGCCTAATAGCAGCCGATATTCCATTCCATATGGGTGGTAGTACTCTCAGTACTTTCAAGTCTTGATCTGCTTGTTTGATAGGATCTCCCAAGGTAGTGACGTTGTTGAAAATATCTATGATCCTTCCATACATTCGAGTGATACTTTCACCCTCAAAAATTCTAAATGTATCAAATTTAATTTTTCTATGGCATATCTAATTTTTCTAACATTTTCAGTTCCTTCATAGGCTTCTACAATTGTCTACCATATCTCTTATGTAGTACCACATCGAGATACTCGATTGAATTCATCTGATCCTAGAACACTAATGATAGCATTCATATATTTTTGAATTTATTTCATACTCTACTTCAATAGCTTCACTCCATGTTTAAATTTTCTCAAGAATTTCATAAGGAGTAAGAATATTTGAGTAGACTCTGTATCCAAGATTTTTCAGATTTATAATAATATTTGACTTCCAACATCCTTAGTTTTTACCAATGAAGTACGAAGCTTGAACCATTGATATTCCCTCTCTTGTTTCATCCATTATTCACTGATTATAATCCTTTAAAACGTTTTTCTTATTATTTCTTTATCAAAATAAATCCCTACCTTTGATACCAACCATTGGATCAGGTTATACCAAATATGCATAAGAGGGGGGTGAATTGTGTCTTTTAAAATTTATTTGAGAATCATTATTATTACCAAATATGTCCTTTATCTTTTTCAGAAATTTTATGCAGTGGAAAATAAACATTTTGAGGGACATACCGATGTATAGTGGTTTGGGGAACAGAAGTCCTCTAGTCTACTCCACCAACACTCTACTCCACGAGCTTGGTGATTTTACTATCTGGTCCTCTTATCAATAGACCGCCCACAACTGAGTACAGGAAGTTGACAACTTTACATGTTAAAGCTAAAACAGAGCATTCTGGTTCATGCACAGAACCAAATACATAGATTAGTATGAGAATTCAGTTACTCAAAATGAAAATAGTATTTGTCTAAAAATAATTTCCAGTTGTTCTTCATAGTTGCAGCAGTACGCAACTAATAGTAGATGGATCATTGTCTTCAAAAAAGATATTCTTCAGGTAAGATCAGTTTTGAGTTGATCTAGTTTCAAATAGATCTTGAAATAAAATCATCAACTCTAACAATAATTGATTCACAATAGATCTTCGATGTAGAATAAGAATCTTTTACGCTTTTCCTTTTCTTCAGAAAAATAGAGTCGGATAGATCTTGGTAGCAGCAGATCTATGTGCCTTGTATATCTCTTTTTAATGATTATTCATCTCTATGTATGTAATTCAAAATAACACAAATATATAAATAATAAAGATGAGCATTTTCCTTTCAAAGTTAGATCCACAAATGTCACCTTAAGAATTGTATTATTCAAATGTTTGAATAATAGAGTATTCATAACTTCCCTTAATAATCGTCATGAAATTATCCTCTTAAATCCATTCTTTGAATCATAAATAAATGTCTTTAAATCAGTCAAAGATGTGATTCACTATCAGGCTTTGAATCTGGCTTGAAATCAGCCTGATATTCCGCATAAAGATCTTTGCATGATAAAGTCATATTTTAAATCTTTGATGCTTAAACGAGGGTTGATGATCTATTCTTTAAACATAAGGTTGATCTCAAACGTAGGTTTGATCTCAAATTTAAGGTTAATAATTCATAATTTTCACTTTAACTTTAAAACGTGTGGTATATGATCCATAATTTCCTCTTTAGGAAAACATAAGATACATGACCCATACTTTTCTATAGAATGTAAGGTTCACTATAAAAGTAAGGTTGATGATCCATACTTTTAGGAAGCAAACTTAAGTTTCCATACTTGCATAAGGTTCTTCTTCCAGACTTTTCTAATATAAAAAATGTAAGTTTCCTTCCAAACGTAAGATTCTTTTACCATACTTTTCAAAACTCTTTTAAAGTAAAAGTAGGATTTAATCCTTACGATATGCTCTTCAACGTAGGGTATGAACAGTGATTCCAGAACATGCTAAAATGATTTTTGAACACTTTATCAAATATTACACACAGATTAAAATGATTTAATATTATTCCAAAATAGAAATATAATGAATATTAATTTCCTGAAATATACTCAAAGAAAAATCATTAGAATAACAAACAAGGGTATTTTGAGCATCAAAATAATCATAAAAATATAGAGTACTGTTGAAACAATACATGCTCAAAAATATCCCTGAATCATAATAGTATAGATTATTATTGAAAACAACACTTTCTCAATAATAAATAATCACGAGGCATGTGATTCCCTTTGAAATTCTTGATCATATCAGTATCATAGCTTATCGTATGGAACATCCACCAAACCTCTCTCAAGATCAGGATGTGTTCCACGTATCTCTACCAAGGAAATACACACCTAATCTATCATGTGCACTAAACTCAGAGGTCAGCTAGTAGAGCATGATCATTCTTATGAGCAATAATCGATGGAGATTCTGGATCATATATATAATGTTCTACGAAATAAAGCCAATCGCCTAGTGAATTTTTTGTGTTGAAATCACAAGCATGAGGAAGCTACATGGGAACCTGAAGATGTAATATGGGAAACTTATCCTCATTTTTTGGTACCAAAGTGATGAATTTCAATGGATAATTTCATTTTAAGGGGGGAATAATGTAACATACCAAGACATTGTGAATTTTTTTAAAAAAAATTAATATTTTCAATATTTTTCATTACAAATAATACCAAGTTTATCTTTTGTTATACTCAACACTGATTTTAACATAACTTATAAAAGACACCGAGTTTTAAATAATTGAGATATATTATTACTATAATTTAAATGTGACCATTATAACCTAGTTCTTAAACTTAGAGATATTAATAGTAATAAATAATTTTTAAATATTATTTATAATATTTTACATAAATAAAAAATATTGACAAAAAAATTAATTAATATTTATAAATACCTTTATATGTTTCAAAAATACTACTTTGTCAAAAAAAATATTTTTATTGAATTTTGTGAAAAAATAATGAATCTAATTTTTTCAAGTTTTATACAAGTTATTTCAAAACATGATATTAATTATATATATATATATATATATATTTCAAAATTTTCTTAGAGTGAATTATTTTGGAATTTCAGAAAAGATAAAGTTTTCAGTGAAATGTGAAAAATACTAGTGTTAATTTAGAATTGTCTTTTCATTTACTACTTCTAAAAACAAAAAAACATGTTTTAAGATGTGTTTAAATGTAATATATGTTCAAAAATATATCTATTAATATAATTTAATTCATTAGAATCAATTTCATATTTAATTTATAAATAAAAACTTTTTAAACCAATGAAACATTTCTTGATAGAAACCTACCTTCGTATCAAATCTATGGGAGTAATTTTAAATTAAATTTTTCTAGTTATGTGAATGGAATTTGGAAAAATGGATTCCATATTTGTAATCATAATAATTTATATTATCTAATAATTTATATTATCTAATAATTTATATTATCTAATAATTTATATTATGTAATAATTTCAAATTATTTTTTTATTATTTTTATACCTTTTCATGTCCAATACTCTTGAATACCCCATTTGGGATCCTTTTTTAATGTGAAAAAAGTGGGTACACATTTTTCTTTTCGGAAATTACATGTCTCTCACTCACCTCACATATGAAAGTCCACCCATTCTCCTCTCATCTTTAAACTTCCAAAAACATTTGTTTCAGCCAATATATTCCCAAATCACTTCCTTACTTCTCTCATATCATCATAGAGCCTTATTTTTTGTTATAAATCCATCCTTGGAAGTATTTTGGTGAAAACCAAAAGAAGTTGTTTGAATAAGAGGGAACATCCCTAACCAAGAATTTTATATTATTTATTCCTCCAACAGTATCAATTATTATTAAACCATTCTAGTATAACAACATTATTATATTCAATATATTGAGATATATTTATGTTAATTTCATTAGATACAATCATATCCCCTTCCATCAAATGGGATATGAAATCATCATTCTTGTGTGCGGTGAACTATCACCTCACAAATCGATGTTATTTGTTTTCCATCACCACCTCTCATGGTTGGATATAATGATGTATTTATTTCATATATATTATTATTATTATATTATTTCAATTCATTCATAATTATATCACATATTTTTTATGACTCTCCATTATTTTAATACACTAATGTCGTCCTTATATAACGCAGACTACCGCCTCATGAAGCGATGTGATTTGTTCGTCATATACAGATAATAAAAGGTAGTAATTAAAAAATATAAGGTATGATATATAAAAATATAGGTATAGTTATTTGATAGATAAATAATAATAATATATTTATTATATTGTAGGTTTTCATGTTTACGAAGGGAGTCGATACATAAGGTAAGGGATTTTTATCTCACTTTTTTACTTTTGTGACATGAATGACATATTAACCAAAAATTTCTTTTGTTTTGGGTATATAATAACCATGGATTTATTTTATGATGATTCTCCTAAGAATTATTGGGATTTTCATATACATTTTAGGATCTCTATTTTATGGGGTTTACGTATTAAATGTTACCAAAGTGATAAGGTGTTTTTTTCAATATGCCCTCTTTGAGACATATGTTATGTTATGAACCTATATTCTTTTATGAGGTGTATATATAGAACCATTTACATTAAATATCATGAATTTATTTATTATCACTACATTATAAGTTTCATTTAATTTTATTCCTTCATGGGGCCTAAAAATTAAATATTACCAATGTGGTTAGGGTTTTATGATACAATCTCATTATTTTTAAGGATTACTTAAGAATATGTTTCTGATAACAGAATATTATGATACATATCTCAAGAACATTGTGACATTTCTTCTACTATGGTTATTTCATGAGAATAAATTTTTCCCTTCATTTTCCTAACATTATATACTCTATATTTCAAAAGAATGTATTTAAGAAATAACTTCCTTTTTTCCTCTCTTAGGTCAAAAATAATTTTTCATCCAAAACAGTGTTTTTATAAAAAATTCAAAATTTTTTTTCATATTTTAATAATGATTTGTTAAAAACAATTTTACGGACTTCTTACTTTTTAGAAAATATTTTAAAATAAATCCTCGTGTATTTTTAAATCAATTCCAGTTTGGATTTTACCAAAAAAAAGTGACAATAATATTTGTATTAATATGTATGAAATGAAAAATATATTCATCCATAATAACCAACTCATTTATGTAAATATTCATTTATAAGATTAAAAGTTAATTTTTAGTGAAAATTATTTCAATATTTTTTATGAATTTTTAGATTTATATTTTTATTTTCAAGGAAATGTTTTAAAATATCTTTAAAGATTCTTTTATAATATTCCATTGATATTTTAAAAGAAAGGGATTTTGAAAAAAAATTATTTCATAAAAAGATTGTTTCAGAGTACAAAGGCTAGTTTCTTCAAGAAATGTTCCATGTGATCTTTCAAGATCATTTTTTTATCTAAGATAAAATCATTTTATACTACTTATATTTTACAGGGGATATGATCCGTGGATATAGTTCTTATTATTTATCTAAAAGGTTTGCATTTAGGATAAAAAAGTTATTTATAAAACATATTTCTCTTCTACAAGTTATACAATGATAAAATTATTATGAAACCCACTTATTTTTCCATGTGTTATGCTTTGATTAAATTATTAAATGATTATGAAACCTATAAATTTTAAAAAGGAAATGTTATGATAAAATATTTATGAAATACATTTCTTTTCATGGGTTCTGATATGATGATTGTTTTATGATCTTGCAGAACACATTGGTATGATTTCTATTATGTGATGGTGGTTATGCTATAAAAATTATGGTGGTCACATTATTACCATGGACAGTGGTAATGTTATAACCAAGATATCTAGGAACTACATCTCCCCCCAATGCCTTAGGTACAAATTTATATCTCATTATATAAACAGGGCTAGAATGGGGTGTGAATTAAGTTCAGTAATGGACTCTATCCAATATGATAGTCTTAGGAGTTAAACATGACTACTATGATGGTTTGGTGAGAGAACTCATTCCACTACGATAGTCTTGTAAATGATCCTTGAAGTACTATGGAAATGATTTTATATGCTTATATGTATGATGAAAATAGACATCTTATGAAAATATTATGATATCATAGCTCATGTTCTTTGATTATATTATGATGCATATGTTATGATCTTCTATGATTTAGTCCCTGACTAATGAATATAATCTATTATATTCATGGTATGGTTTACAAGTTTTAATCTCATGTTCTCATACCATTATTCTCATGCTATTCTTATGTGATAATTAATATCTCTATTTTTACCCTTACTAAGAATCTGATCTCACCCTTTAGTATGTTTCATTTTCCTAGGATATAATGAATGATATTAGGTATGATATGAATAATAAGGTTCTAGTTATGGTGAACTTAGTGGGATATTATGAATATCACCTAATAACTATTTGTTTATGTTTCAAAGAATCCAAAAAAAAATTAACAATACAATACTCTGACATGTGTTCATTTGTGCAATGTAATGAATATTCATATAAATAATGTAATATTTATGTATGAGATTTTTAGGGTCACCGCATGAATTTTTAATTCAACTATATAAACTTTGGAAGTGGTAGAGTAACCTAGAACGATTCCTCCAATGATATTTGGATAGAACATAGCAACATTTTTCTTGGTATTGAAGATGTATAATTTGTATCCAAAAACATTGAAGTTCCCAACCTTTGGGATTCTATTGTTACGTAACTTATAGGGTGTTTTATTAAATATTAGAAGTATTAAAACCCAATTAATGACATGGCATGTTGTGATAATATAATCACTCCAAAAATTAGTAAGCATACCATATTCACAAAACATAGTTCCAGAAATTTTTTATATGGTCATATTCCTCCATTTAACACCGCTATGTTTTTTTAAAAGAGATGAGTCCTTTCCCTGAAGAGGAAGGATCCTTTATTGAAAAAACAGAGAAACATACACAATTCTAAAAATGGGAGTCTTGTCACAATCCCTCTTATGAAGTGATAAAAACTCATCAGGAAAGTGTTCATGCCAGATGAAATCAACTCCACTGACCCTTTTTTTTACAAGGCCAACCGCCACCGAATTAGCTTCTCTATAGGAATGAGTGATGATATGATTCATAAAAATAATGGAGTCTAGGAAATTGACCTAATTATTAGTGAGATTCCAATATAAAAGAGAATATCCCAACCTGATAGTAGAAACAATAGTAGTAGAATCACTTTCAAGCCAAATGTTATTACACCCATGTCTCATCGCCTACTCCACCGCAACAATAATTCCAAGCATCTTAGACTCAAGAGAGGTGGTGAGGCCACAAGGACCACGAAAACATCCAAGAACCTTGCCTTGATGATCTATAAAGATGGCTCCATATCCAGAGGGACCAGTATTGCCATGAGAAGCTCCATCATAGTTAGCCTTAATCCAACCAAAAAGGGGTTGCTTCCAAAACACTTCTAGAGTACTATATGGTGGTCGGAAAACACCAATTATTACCATTCGAGATATAACAATAAGATCATGAATAGATTTAGAACAAAAAAAAATTTGGGGTGGAGGCCTCACGAACAGCAACGAGAACCCGAGTTATAGTAGTGTAGGCTGAGAAAGACATACCACCATAAAGAGCCTAGTTTTGGGCGTACAAGATATAATGAAACAGCTCAACAATAGCGACCATAAAGAGATCATGCAACTAGATGGATAGAAAAAAGGGACCCCAAATCTACATGAAGTCATGGATGAAGGTCATCTGTGGTATAGAGACTTCAAATAGATCTCCAATGGATTTCCACATTAAAGTAGACGCAACACAGCTAAGGAAAAGATTATTTTCATCCTCTCTATACTGGTGTCAAAGAACACATATGGAGCAAAGAGATATTCCATAATATTGTAGATAAAATGTTGTAGGGATTTTATGATGAGAATCACTCCAAGACAATATAGATCTGGAGGGTCTGATATATTTCCCGTGCAACCCCACCATCCAGAGCGAAGCAAAGTCACAATGCAAAGAAAACCTCTAAAACAACTTGGAAGAAAGAATACCATTTTTAGCAGGCTTCCAAGCCTAAAAATCCTCCCTATTAGAGAAACAGTAATTTCTAACAGCGCTAAAAATTTGGTTTGGAAGTCCCTCCATGCTTCCATGTTGATCCTTAATTGAAATTTCCAAATACAAGATAGAATCTTCACCTTCAATTAAATCTTCAAGAAAAGTACTGGTCCAGTTGTCTTTCAAAAAATCAAGAGATGAATCCTTGGAGAATAACCACTATGAGTGAGAATCAATTGAGACAAAGATATATTTGAATACAGGCCACACAGAGGAATCAAAATGGTAAAAAATATCAATCTTTAACTTATTCATAAATTAACTCTGAAGGAAAGAAATAGCCACAGAATTGATGTGGAAAAGTCTCCACATAAAATAAGCTTGTAGTGAATCATTAAGGAGTTGATGATTTTTGATCCCCAAACCTCTCATGTCATACGTCTTGCAGTAGGTATTCCATGGAACCGTAGCCAGTTTCCTTTCAAGGATATTGTCGCTCCAAATGAAATTCTTAAGAGAAACATTGATATTACTAATGAGAGAGATGGTCCACTTATAAAACATAAAGGAATAAAAAAATTGGAGACAATAACAGATTTCACCAAACAAACTCTTCCATCCATTGAGATAGTTTTCCCCTTCCAAGTTTCCAAATGCCTTCTGACCTTGAAAAGAATCTCTGCAAAATAACAGGCTTTAGGCCTCCCCCAAAATAAAGGCACCCCCAATTAGTTAAAATGAAGGGTCCCTTCATGAATTCCCAACTCTCTAGAAATGTCACTCTTCTTGGGAATAGAGATATTACTACCATGGTAAACAAAATATTTTCCCCAACTTATCTCTTGACCCGAAACAGTAGAATTATGAGAAAATTTCCTCTTGATAATTATGATATTCCTCTTATCAACCAGGGTGAAAAGGATAATAACATCAGCATAAAACAAGTTAGTTGGGGCAACAAGTCCACTACCTACACTAATACCCTTCATTTTTCCATTAATTTCCATCATGGATAGATGTCCTCTACGATAATCCTCTTCAATGGAGATTATAATGGCAGAAAGAGGGTCACCCTACCTGATCCGTATGGAACAATCAAAGAAACCCTCTAGTGACACATTAATTTGGATGGAGATGTAATCGGAACTAAGAATGGTTCTGATCTAATTGATAAAGGTGCCATAAAAAACGAAAAATGTAAACAACCTTGCAAATGAAGCCCCAGTTCATTGTGTCAAAATATTTCCTGACATCAAGCTTGAGAGAAATATTCCCACCCCTAGTGGGTTTCCTTAAAAGATTCACACATTCAGAAGCATTATTGAGACAATCCTAGATAGACCTTCCTTTAATAAAATCAAAATGATTGGGAGAAATAATTCTTCTTGCAACCAGAGACGGCCTTATAGATTGAATTTTATAAATGATTTTGTAAATACTGTTGACTGAAGAAACTGGCCTAACTAGATGAATTTCATTGGAATTTTACACATTAGGAATCAAAGCTAAGAACTGAGTGTTTGGTCCATGAGGAAGAGTACCTCCCTTCAAAAAATGAATGAAAATCCTACAGAGAACATTTTGAATTATATCCCAATAAGTTTGAAAAAATAAATTACCAAATCCATCCAGTCCCGAAGAACTTTCAGGTTTTAGGATGAAGACCACCTCTTGTATCTCAAGATTCAAGGGTACAGAGGTGAGATTGGTATTGTCATCATCATTTAAAAGTATGGGAATGATACCATCCAAAGGATCCATACGGAGGTAAGATTCATTGAAAACGACCTTGAAATAATCAATCACATGATTCTTGAGATCCTTCAGATTGTCAAAAATTTGATCCCCTTTTCTAAGAAAGGATAAAGGCCTAGAGACCTTTCTGATTCTCTGAAGTGAATTAAAGAACTTGGAATTCTTAACACCATCCTTTAACCATTTGGCTATAAAAATATCCCTTTGTAAATCTTCCTAGAGATTCAAGATATTATTCAGATTAGAAACACTTTCATATTCCACTTAAACACCACTAGAGAAATTATTAAGGGTGCTTTGCTCCTGTAAATTCTGTATATAAGTTTCAAGAGGGGATATTTATTGATCAAGAGAGATAAAACGTTCATTGCTCCAAGTTTTGAGATCCCTTTTAAGAATCTTTATCTTGATAATTCAAGAAAAATATCCCTTCCTACAATTTATAGGGTTCTAAATCTTCTCAATAATGTGTTTACATTCCAGATGCAAAATCCATGCCTCGTTGAACCTAAAAGGAAAGTGAGGGCTAGGATCTTTACCCACCAAGTCAACCAAAATAGGGTGATGACCTCATTTGATCCCATATAAGGTTATATAAGAAATAGAACCCCAAGCATCAAGGCAGCCTTCATTGACAAAACAACTCCATGTTTTTAATGTTTCTTAGGTAATAAAAAATGGTGTTTAATTCAAATTTTTTTAGAAAACACAATCAAAATTCATGATTCTAAATCTATACCCCATGGTTATTTCTTAATGAAATAAATTTTTCGTTCATTTAATTTTGAAATATATTTAAAATTTTAATAAAAAATATAAAATTGTTCACTATTATGTCACAAAAAGTAAACACATAAAAATGATAAAAAAATCATCAATAAAAAAAGAAAATGATTTTCTACCTAGGCTTGATGTCCTATATGTTCTAAATAGATTATTGGGGATAATATCTAGCGGTCTAGTTGTATCAACGTCTTTTATTGGTTTAAAAAAATATTTTCGGTTCATTACCAAATTACAAGCGTGACATAACTTATTTTATCAAATTTATGTTAAGGAGATCCTAAAATCATATCCATTTCCCAAAAATATCAATAAATAAACATTTTAATTTTCAATTATTCCATACCAAATTCAAGATTTGTTAATTTTGTCATTAAAGTAGATTAAATTATATTCTAAAATAAATTAATATCTAAGTTTTAACCATTTTTTGTTATTGGTTACTTTAATTTCAGTAATTTGTTAACAAAAACCATAAATCGTTGTTTAAAATTTAAAAAAAATATCCACTATAATTTTTTTATAAATACTTATCAAATTGTTCTTTTAACATTCATCATATAGAACCATTTTTCTATGGACTTTGTATGGATTTACTAATGTAAAAAATTAATAATATTTCCTTTTAAATTTTCAAAAAGTTTTATATTTCCTTCATCAACCTTTGATAGTGAGTATATTTTTAAAAATATCCACCAATGTGCCTTGAATATCCATTATCCATGTACCATTAATCTTTTTATCCTTCTGTATTTTCCCCAATAAAAAAAGGTTAAACAAAAAAAATTACCCAAATAACCTTATGTCTAGAAATGGTGGTCAATTTTTAGTGCTAAAAAGATCTATGTTTTTTTTAATATGTTTTTATAAAAATATGAACTCTAAACTCCATAAATTTTATCTATACTAAGAAACCAATAATTAGTATATTTTTATTTTATAACAATGTGATGTTATTCATGTTTTCATACATATAATTGGGCACAAAAATAATCATATACTTTTTCTATCTTCCACTTTTTATTCATATTCCCCATTTGAAATTTTTTTCTTTGTAATTTCTAAGTATTCAGTTGATGTAATCCTCTCACATAGTAAATAAACATATAGAAATTTTATGGTATTTTATGTATTATAATATTACATTGTTTTTAAAATCATGTAAAACAAAATTGTAGATAAATTTATTCAACTTTGGTTTTAATTCTGAAATATATTTTGAAAAATATTCATATTTAACAAAAAACAGAATCAATAGGTTTTTAATTCTTATTTTTTTTCTTCATAATATATTCATATTTCTAATATTTAATAGTTCAGTACTCATTAAATTCCTCATATTATATGTATTTATAATCATATTTGGAATAATAATAGTAAACAAGTCGTATATCTTCAGTTCGATGCGGGAGGTTGATATTGTAATTCTAGTTAGTGTTGTAATAGTGGGTTCCTTATACTCAAAATTATCAATACATCTCAACTACCATAACATATATATAGTGAGTTATACATGATGTATACTTACCATTATAGTGAAAATATTTCTTCATTCACTGTTTAAATGGTAATTTCCATGGATTAGTTGTCATATCAAAGGGTTATATTAGTTCCCAGGTTATAAAGAGAATATCAAGATACTATGACATTAATCGTAAAAATATATTCTATGATCTAGAAACATCATACTAAATTGACACAATTTATGTATAACTATCATCTAATGTTGGATTATAATCATTAAGGCTTCTTCTTATGATGATCACACTTTGTGATCACTAGAAGGTGAAATCATGAATATATACCTACCAATACAAACCCCACATGTTTTGGGTTTCATTGGTTATTCCAATATAATGACATGTGTATTGGTCTCCTGACCTAAGATCATTGTCAATGTGTTTTATTTTATCACATACTTTGATTCAAGGAAAAAACCAAGATATTTAATTCCCATTGATGTAGCTTGTATTGGGTGCGTCATTGGTTGTATGACATTGGTTGAATGATAAAGATAGTATTTTTTACTTTTGAGTTGAGGAAGAAGCATCTCGAGGCTAGTTGATTAAGATAGCAGTACAATCATAAATCATTTTCCAATGTAGTCATAGTTATTTCCATCTAGTTAGATCAATAAACAACAAATCTATAAAGAAAAATGGTATAAATGTGTATCCTAATTTATGATGTATCTAAAGACGAAGATATTATATTACATAGTACAAGTTCATAGGATGTTTGTCACTATTAATAATATTCCTAATCTCGTTAGGGGGCCTGATGGGTTTCTAGACTTTGATATTGAATTTTGAATACTATTCAATACTATTGAGATAAGGGCCTGGTGGGTCACACACAATAGAATATTTTAGAATCTTCCATATTCTGGTTAATATGAATATCTGACATGGTCCACTTGCACCCCACCTTAGGGTCTGAGAGTTTCCAATGTAATCGATTACCAAAAAATACATAAATTCATTATCAGTAGAGTATAAAATTATTGGGTTGAATTTATTCATTAAAAGTTTTCACAAGGTACTAAGTGAATACATGAAAAATATTATATGATTGAATATTATTTTAATATTCAAAATTTGATTAATATTTTCGAAAATTATGATTCAAGTTAATGACTCAAGTTTTATTGCCTAATATATTTATTATATTACAATGATTTGATAAAATATAAATAATATGTATTATGTATAGAGTATGTCAGAATCAATTATTTATTTCTTATTTAGTGTGAATTTTATTTCTAGTGGTTGGGGTACCTTTACCAATTATTTTTTACTCCCTCTATATAAGAAGGATATAGGCATTCATTCATGGTGTTGTTCATTCCACTAGAATGAGATCCCCCTACTTATTTCTAGAGAGAGAAAATCTCCCTCTAAGTGATCGATCTAATAAATCCTTCAATGGATCGAAGGTCTGGGATCAAGGTGATCATAGTAATGCTGAAGGATTCTTCGAAACTCTATGGTAGAACTTGGAATTTGATGAATGACAAGAACGTGGATTTATATAGCATATGTAGATGATCTATTGTGGTTTGTATTTAGATACTTTGAGAAATAGTCATTGGGGGTGTGTTTTAGTTGAGTACACTTTCATTCGAATGAGTTAACTATTTGGTTTAATTTTTGTGATTATTAAATTCACACAAGATCCTCAGACCTCTACTGGGGCATGTCTCACCAAATAAAACATGTTTCATCATTCAGGTGATAAAAAAATATAAAATACCCATCCCAATAACTTCCTCTACATGCTCGGGGACCTTCAATTGGTATTAGATGGATTGCGTGAATTTTTTTATCCTAAAGAAAAAATTAATTTTTAAACAATAATATTGAAGGTTTATTAATGGTTTTAATGGAATAGATTGTGTGTCGATCTGATTTCTGATGGCCAAGTTATGGCCATCCAAAAAAATTAGTATGGCCTGATTTTGGTTTAGTGGGTATAACATTTCATAGAATATATATTTTAACATGAGGGTTTTTATCCCATCCCAATGGGCGGAGTTAATTTCTAGATTTCTGAAGAAGTTGTGACAATGTCTTGATGGGTTGTATAGTTTCAAGCAGTTGGGTGGAAGTTGAAATAGTGATTTATGGTTTCCCTCTACATTCATGTGGTTTTGGAATTTCAACTTTTTTAATATTATAAATTATTTTTAAAATCCAGAAAAGGGATCTATGGCTATGGAAAATCCACAAAAGGGATGTGTTGTTGTGGAAAATCAACAAAAGGGAGGCATGTAGAATTTTTCTATATAGAAACAAATACAAAAAAAAAGATATATTGGTGGGTATTTTCAAGAGCATCACCATTTTTAATATTAATAACCTTATTAAAAAAATGGAAGAGGTTCGGGCCTTCCTTCATATGAAATCCATGGCTCGAATGACCCCCAAAACCTAATCAGGAAGAAGACACTGATCACCCTCCCCATATCATCAGCATCTCTCACCTCTGCCCCAACTTGAGCATGCCAGACGACTCCCGCTACCTCTGTGTCTTGAACCAAGTGCCTCCCCCTATAAAACCTACTACCACACACCCCCTCCTACCTAATTCATTTTGTTGAAAATTTTTAAATATGGGTTTTCCATTTTTATCAAAATAGGATAGGGTTGGGATTATTTTTAAAAATGGGTCTTGAGATGCGTGAACCTCGTTCACGCATCTTCCCTTGCTAGGAAGCGTGAACGTGGTTCACACATACTGTATAAAGTTTAAAAAGGATGTGTGAACCCCATTCACGCATCCTACAGAAATTTTAAATAAAAAAATAATCAATACTAATTAAATATATATAAATACTAATTAAAAAATCATGAAGATATCAACAAATATTAATAAATATTAATTAAATAATCAATAATATAAATGAAATAGTAATAAATATAAACAAAATATTTTTCTATATTTATAAATATTAATTATAAAAAAGTAAAATTTAAGTAAAAATTAACAAATCTTCAAAAATATTAATAAATATCAATTAAATTAGTAAATATTAAATTAATATTGATGAATTTTAATAATGTTTTTGAAAGGTTGAGGGTGAAACCCTCTTATTAAGAATATAAATATTAATTAAATACTAATGAATATAAATAAATATTTATTAATAGTTAATAAATATTAAATAAATATTAATTAATGTCGATAATTATTATTAAATATTCATGAATAGTATATATCCATCAGATAATTATTAATAAATATTCATGCTTCCTACAAAATTTTTAATTAAAATAAAAAACAACAATATTTGTAAATACCAATTAAATATAAATATATTATTGACTAATAAATCATCAATATTTATAAAATATAAATATATATTAATACATATTAGTTAAATAGTAAAAAATATTAATAATAGTGTTCATGGTAATTTTAATCAACTAGTATGATTCTTGGTGCACTACTCAATTGCCAGTATCAGTTCATACTTAAGAATGTATCATTCATTATTTCACTCAAAGTCCACGTGAGTCATACTCTATCTATAAAACAATAGGATTTGATTTTGGAAAAAAATTTGCCCTCTACAAACTGATCATGATGCCACATGAAAAGAGAACTCATGCACTTATCATCAAGGGTAATCCAATTTTATTTCAGGATTATGATATTAATGAGATATGAAAGTTTTATTAGAACAATCAACCTAAAACTCATGCACTCAATTTAACAGATAGGACAAAAACATTCAACTGCAATAATAAGGATAAACAACCTTTGAGCGCATCTATACTAGAAATGTTTTTATGTCTTTGATTCATTCAATTACAACCCCTTTCTATTCAGTTTATTTTTTTATTAAAAAAGGAATATAGATTTAGAAAAACATTCCTCATTTAATAACATGATCTTCCTAAACATTCTATAGTAATTAGTTTTGATTTAGTTGATATAATAATTTAGGCAGTAATTTTTTATTTCTTCATTTACCTCCCCCTCAAGATAAACACTCATAAACATCAGTTTTAAAAACATATATAACTTCACCAAGGATGATCTTATTCAATACTTATTCTTCAGGATACCAAAAATATGATCAAACCATGATGATATCTTATTTATACTTATTGTCTTGGATATGCTAACACATTCTTACAATTCACCTTATATTCTGAACATCTATTCTAATTTATATTGTGTAGCGGGAATCTATTCACATTACATTCTGTTTTTTTTATTTGTTTCCTTATTAGCCTTCATGGATAGTGCAATATTAACCCTACTAAGTATTGTTTATTATTCTGGAAGAATATGAAATCAATCTTTTTCATAATTTCACTTAACAGTTAAATCCTCTAGTGAAGATTACATACCAGTAGAAACCCTATCCTTTTATAAATTCTGAATATATATCTTCTCAAAATTGGCTAAATGAACTTCTAATTCTATACATCTCATATTTTAGTTTTTTTGATCTTTAATCATAATCATCTACTATTAAAAAATATCCATTATTCATTCAAATTATTCTTCATGCAATTTAATTTTTTTAATCAACAAATCATGTTCCATGATTTTTTGATTCAAATCATTGAGATCAACAATATTTTACAAGATTTCTTAAAGTTCGCGGATATTTTCATCCAGAGTATTAATATTTATTAATGAATTTAATATTATTATATATTATACATATATAGAAAATAATACTAAGTAATAATATGAATATCAAATAGAAATTATTAATTTTCTTAGATAATTTGATAATAGTAATAAACTTATTAAAAAAGGTATAACTCTATAAATGGTAATAGTAAGGAACTTACAAAATGTATCATAAATCAGAAATCAACCTAATATATGCCTCTGGCGGGAATTTTCCTCTATCCCACATCTAGGAATATATTGCATGCATCCACATCGTGTCCATTTATGTATGTGCTCTGGCATACACTGCGCATCATCATCATCAGCCACCTCAACATCCTCATGTGTAACAGGCGATGGATGTACAATCTCACTGTCTGTACCTCTTCCTGCATCTATGGATAGTGGATGTTGGCCAGAACTCTCACCAACATGGGAAGAAGATGTATGTTGTGTTGTAGATGTTTGTAACAAAGCATCTAGGTCAACCAAGTCAATGTCTGTATCTACCTATGGATGAGCCTGAGAAGATGGAGATGTATCTAACCGATCATGTTGAACACTCACCTCCTATGGAACATCAGCATTTGAATCATCAAACTGAACAACCTTCTCTTATGGAACAGAAACATCCATAATAGGTTTTTCACCCCCCCCCCCCCCCAGGTACATCTATTTGAGGATCAGCAGGCTCCGTAGCCTCCTCAGCATGTGGTGGATCAAAGAAAATTCCATGAGAAATATTGTCCATCGAAGGAAGAAACTATATCACAAGGCTCTGAAAATATATCAGGTCAAATTTGGATCTTTTTATTGGATCATACATGTGAATTAGATGAAAAATATGAGAATACTATGAGAACAAATTCTGTTTTTAAGTAATATGAATAAAAAATCTATTGAACAGTTGAAGGAACAATGTACACCAACTCATGAAAGCCTCATCTGTGTTGTGTCAGAAATCTATCTGGGGACCTAGAATACCAGGATGCATAATCCATCTAATCCAACAAATGAAAACATATTGTCCCCACCCCAAACAACTAAGACGCATGTCATTTATCCCATAAGTCAATATATCTGGCCTAGTACCTCCTCCAATAAAAATCACTCTTCCCTAAAATCTTTAAGAAATGCATTGAAGCTAACTGACTAGGCAGGTTAGGAATAGGATAAAAGAATATGAACTACCTCATAACTATATCAGTCTGATTCCAACCGACTATATGAAAATGAATAAATGGAACCCTACTGGATCCGGTAACAAGCATCATCGTACAGTATGATGGAAGACTCTGTATTATATCATTTGTATATGGAATACATGTAATTTGAAAGAAAAAATGAATAATCAATTAATAAATGAATACATGTACAGTAAAGAATAATGATTTAATAATATAAATAATAATCACTTACATCATGTGGTTGAATATTTTCCAATATAAGTCTGTAGGCATGGACACCGTGTATGAGGAAATTTGAAGGTCGATGTGCCTGACTCCTCCTGTAGATAATATTTTTATATTTACATTTCATAATATAAAGTTATAAAATTACGTTATGCATTATAAGGAAGTAATAACATACCAATGTCCATGCTGATCCTCTATAATAATATCTACTGTAAATGGTGCATGATCGTGTGGACCTAAACGAGGGATGTCCTCCCATACCCACATCTGTAGGAGAACCGTGAATCCTGTGATCTGCATCTTAAAAATGATACATGTGTTGTATAGAGCCATGTATGTATATTCTAGGAAAGAAATCCCCCAGATATATCAGCCTTCCTCATCCAAATCCTCCAAAAAATGTAAATACATTAGATGTACAAAAGTAGTGGAGTTATCAACAAAACGTGTTCCATTGATCATCCTCAAAATATATTCACGTGAAAATCACAGCACGTTGATCTCAACAACATCCCCTACTAAATGTGTGAAGTGATGGTCAAACCAATGCATGTGTAATATACCACTAATGATGGTCCTTACATCATTGGGGACCTCTATGCCCAGAAGTATATGAATAAGCTCAGGAAAATCTTCTCCAACTCGGCTTGCTAGAGTCGCACCATCGATGAGGAGGCCTAGCATAATGGTCACATCCTACAGGGTAATAGTCATCTCCCCCTCTCTAAAATGGAATTTATGTTACTCTGGCCTCTATCTCTCTACAAGCGTAGTAATGAGCTGATGATCTAGAAAGTTGAAGTAACAAATTACTACACCATAGAATTTGGTGCGACAAAGATGAGGGATGATAGCAGGAGGTGTTTTGGTATGATGGAAATGGTGAGATCTGTGTACACTAAACTGAGGAACAAGAAATCCCTCTGAAATCAGCCTTGATACAAGATTATCCTATGATATGAGGAATGGAAAAAACTTCCATCTTCACAAATTATTTCATCGTTACTTTTTTATAGTGAACTAAATAAAAAAATTAAACTTTTATTTAAAAAATCTACAATAAGAAATTGAAAAATTATTATGTTAATATTTTTTATTTTTTCTTGATTTATTGTGTGTAGATCAGTGTCTTTGTTACATGTGGAAGCATGATATATTCATTTTCATTCTATTTTTATTTTTTTAATAGTTTTAGTATCAAAAAATTCTTTATTATAGTATCCAGAAACTAGAAAAACCAAAATTGAAACATGTCAGAAATGGATAAAGTCAGAAATAAAAGGATTCAATATTGAAATGTCCACATACAAAACAAAATATACATATCCATGATACAATACACAGACTCAATCATGGCTGATGGGATGTGGAGCTTTGTCCTGCCACTTAGGTACATCTCTTATGAGTATGTCCTTCTACGTGACAAATATTGCATCATATTCTCCCTCCTTGTTATTGAGGCCAATCCATCTCATTTCTGATTCGAGTTGACTTTGGTCTTCCTAGTGTCCAAAACCAAGTAGTATAAAGTCAATAATTTAAAAAACAACAAAAATTGAAAAAATCATAAATGAAAACAAAACCAAATTATGAAACCTATAAATATCAAGGATGATGGTCATCTTATCAGCAGGCAATGAGATAGAATGAAAGTCACTAACAGGCATCCAAGATGCACTATAACAGTTAACCAATGTTCTTATGTGACACATTGGGTCAACATATGGCTCCCATGATATATTTACCAAATCACAAGTTGTGATAACATGTGAACATTGATATTTCAATGCCTGAAATTTACCACAATCACAGTACATGTTATCTAACATCACCACAAACACTCGACCACTAGTGCATGTAACTAGATCATAGAATTTTCTTACCTAAATACTCATCCTTTCCATATAAAAGTCTAGTACACTCTATCTTGGAGTCTCATTTGGTATCTGATCAATATCACTTTGGAAATGTTGAGTAAAACGCATTCCGTTTTCCATCCTTTGATAGGTCTTTTGGGACTGGTTAACAAAGTAGTGAATACATCGATAAAATGACTCTTTCACTAACCCTATGATTGGGAGTTTGTGTACACCCTTTAGGATCCCATTTATGCCCTCCACTATATTAATGGTCATATAGTCATATATTTTTCCACCATCATATGCTAATAAACATTTTTACTTTTAAATCTACATAATATATTCATACACATCTTCATTAGTATTTTTAGTCTCTTAAATGTGTTAATAAAAACTTTTTTGTGGGGGATCATATGTTGAAACCATAAGAGAATAATGTATTAAAATTGATATTGATTTTTTTTTAAAGTAATTTTAGAAAAACATTCCCAAATTGAGGATTTCCTTCTCTATAGACTCATCTCTGAAATTATTATGCACATTACTTGCAATATGTCTCATGAAATAATGATGATAAGAATTTGGCTCAGTCCATGAAACCCCCATCACTAGCCAAGGCCTCTATAATCACTCGATGGCAATTATATATCAAACACATGCCCTAGTTTTGTGTGACATGAACGTGTACACATGCCAAAAACTAGATCTAGCATTCAAAATTATCCATTTAAACAATAGAAAAAGCAAGTGATAGAGAAGCATGATTTCCATCCTATGTGTCAGCAATGAGTATAACACCTATATACTTGCATACAAGAAAGTTCTATTGACCGGAATAAATTTTTTACAATATAAGGCAGTGATTCATGGCCAGAATGCCCAAAAAAATCCTATTGAACTTCACCTTTGATCGATTAACTCGGTGATTGGGGGATACATACTCAACAATGTCCAACTGATAAACAATTTGATTGTTAAGAGAAAAAATTCCATAAAATATGGAAACATTTCATAAGATTCATCGAAATCACCATACACTTTTAGAATTTCCATATTTTTTGCATTCCATGCTTGGTTTTATGATATCTTATAGTTATACAACTGTTGAATTATTTCCTAAAGAAAGGAAATAGGAACATTCGTACATGTTCGTATCATCACACAAATAACATTTGATATAAACTCTGAATCAAGGGAAGAGTGATCCTATGACAAGCTTGGATTTACGCAAGTGTGTGGCCCTTCTAATTTTTTTATCGTCTAACATGCAAAAAAATTATCACATATTTCCCTTAATCAAAATTTAGAATCTATCCCATATTTTTTCACAACGAATGAGATATTTTTTCTTCTTTGAATCATCAATCACAAATATGAAATGTCACTCAATGTGGTATTGATTTATCACATTTTTCATGGTCAGTTTACTTTCAAACTATTGCCCGACATAGATGGCATTAGAATTTGGTGCATACCTATTCCTTATAATTTCAGGGAATTCATAATCTGGTGTAATGACATCCCAATCAAAATGGTGTTCACAAGAAATTTCTTCATCTAAGGAACTCAATACTGAAGGATGATTACCACTAACTTGTGGATGTCATGAATTCCTATCTCTCAAAGGAACCTTAGAAGATTCATTCCCCACAACATCTCATGATGTCTCCCCAGATTCTTCTTCCTCATATAAAAATTCATTCACTATATCAGCAGACAAAGGTATGTCATCTACATTTCCTTCCAAATTTTGATCACCTTCTACATAATTTACTTACATCATAGGATTCATATGGGAAGGAGGCAATGAAAAAGACTAAAGTGAAGGACTAACTTATATAGAGATCAAAAAACATAGTTCTTGTAGTAGTCAGTTTCACCACATATATATCATAAATCCCCACATACAACTCCATCAAACATTTAGCACACTATTAGCTAAATAAGGAAGATGAATCCATACAATCATCATCATCGACCAGAGGGTACTCAATGTGCTATAAATGTTCAAGATGTTATAGATGTCGATATTTTATTGAAGTAATGGATTGATCGACACTCAGTTTTAACTGATTTTGAATCTTATTGCAAATTGTATCCAATGTCATACAACCATAAAGATTTACCACTCTAACAGGTGTAACACTATAGCTAAATCTATTCTCAGTATAAATGGTATCACCCTTGAAATATATTTTTACAGACATTATTACTTATAAAAAAATAATTAATAAAATATTATATATTGCATCAAAATTATACATTATTTAAATTGGTTTTGAAAAAATTGACTTTATCTTAAGATGTTTTTAATGTATTGATTTATCACTATTGAGGTATAGTGTTGGTGGTATTATTAACAAATAAAATTTAATATAATGTTATATATTTTAATTACTTATGAATGAATAATCATGACTTGATCTTGATACTTATGATTACTTTATCATTATTTGATAAAATAACTAAAACCTATGGGTAGACTCTTAGAGTTTCTATTATAAAATATTTCAACAATCGCAAATATCCTTTCAAACAGCAATGCCTCATGTCAAATGCTTGTTCTCAAACATCTCTTCGGGGATACCTCTTCTGGGATGCCACTACAGGGATGCCTCTTCAGGGAAGCCTCTTCGGGGATGCCACTTCGGGGATGCTGCTTCAGGGACGCCACTTTGGGAATGCCTCTTTGGGGACTCCCCTTGTTGATTTCCTTTTAATTAAAAATTTACTCGCATGCATGTGACGAGGTCTAGTGGTATGAAATACATAACATTTTTTAAGAGGACATGCAAGTCATTACATAATTACTTAGAGATGACTCGCTTGTCATCAACGTGAAAAATTAAATGCAATTATTACAAATTAAATAACCACATTCACAAAATAAGACATGCAATTTCAATTATGAAATGGTCAGTCATCTAAAGACCATTCATTGCACAACTTACCATGTTTTTTGGTATACTTATTATATTCTACATATTAAATAACTTTATCAATTACTAGATAAAATATATATTAAATATCTACACCACTTTTCCAAAAATTTAACTTTTCAATTTGTATGGATAAAAATATATTTATTAATAACATTTAAAAAATTTAATTATAACTAATATAATTTACATTTATATAAAACCCATTTACACTTAACCGAAATAATTTTCTATATATTATTTAAAACATTTACATATGATACTTAATATAACTAAATTAAATAACTACTGTATAAAATATTATAATTTAAATTAATATTACTTTATAATTTATTACTTCAAATAATAATTATTTACACTTAATATAATTTAAAATTATTATTTATATAAAACTGTTTTTATACCATTAACAAAAATAGATTTCAATAAATGTTTCAATAAATTTAAATATGATAAATATAACTAATATATTATTCATATATTATATAACTAGTGTATAGAATATTATAATTTAAATTAATATTACATTAAAAATAACATATTTTATAACAAATTTAATTTTCATAAACATTAAATATGAATTTATATAATATTTTAGACATAACATAAATAATTTTACTAAACATTCAATATTAATTCATACAACATACACACCATTCCAAAATTAAATCATACAAAAGACACTAATTTACACATCATGCATAAATACATATGAAATAAATAAACCATACACACAAAAACTAATTTCTACATATATAAAATCAAATAAATAAACCATACAAATGAAATAAATAAACACAACTAAATAATTAAATTTTTAAATATAAATTTTACCTTCTTAAAAGAAGCAAATATTTGTTGAGAAAGAAATTCTGGAGAGGTTCGCAATAAAATCCAGAGGAGAATAATGGATTTTGAGGGGGGTCCTTTTATAGATTTACCTCAGTGAGATGCCTGAACCCCATTCACACATCCTTCCAAAGGATATGTGAATGGAATTCACCCATCTTCGGTGCCGATGAAGATGCGTGAAACCCATTCACGCTTCTTGGGCATGGAGAGATGCGTGAAAGGTTTTCAGGCATCTTTCATCACGTTTGTGAAGGATGTATGAATGGGGTTCACGTATCATTTGTCATGCCTAAGATGCATGAACCTCGTTCACACTTCCTTCCAGATTAAATATGAATACATGAGATTCACACATCCCCAGACCCATTTTTACAAATACCCCCAACCCAATCTTATTTTGATAAAAAAAACATAAACCTATATTTAAAAATTATTCTCATTTTATCGCACCTTCTGATGACCCAGTGTCTTCCTACTACCTTCCTAGTGACACTGGCCATTGTATTTCACACCTGAACTAACCACCATCTAGAGATTCCTCTTCGTCCTTCCATGACGATCCACATCGTGTTAAGCTCAACCACCAGAAATGAGATCTGTTAATCACAACACCAAATATTGTATGATCCACCGTCGTTCAAGACCCAGGACCAACCTATAAAGAATATTGACTTCATTAGTGTCACTATTTTCCCTAGTTAGTCAATTCCACAGCCTCCTACCTACCACCTTAACAAAACTGCATCGCCCACACTCCCTTGACTATCGACCACCTCTCGAAGGTAACTCATCGTTACCGATGATGTCTACCATGGATGGATTTTTTTAACCACTACCCCAGAAGGGTCCAGTTATTATAATTCCTGATCCCTGATTGTCCAACTTGAAATCATTCAATTCATATATTTCTGACCCATAATTTATCAGCTCAGACTGACTAGTCGAAACACTTGTACATCGGGGGCTACCTAGCCTGGACATGGGTTCATCTTGACCTGAAATGGATCTGGTCAGGGGTTTTGGGTACTAGGTAGTTATTAATATATTAAAAAATAATTTAATAATTTTTTTGTTAAAAAAATTAATAATTTTATTATTCGAAAAATTATGAATTTAATTTTGTATAAAATTAATTTAATTAATTGATTAATTGATTTAATTTTTGGATAAAAATTAAATTAGTCATCATACAAAATGATAAATAAATAAATTTTTTGAATTTAAATTATTCGTTTAGTTTGTTTATATGCCCTCATACTTTAATTTTATTTCAATTTAATTTTATCTCACTTTTATTTTACCCACTCACTAGTGTAGAGCAATTGATTTAACCAATTTATGTGTAGTTTATTTTATTATTTATTACCTTCATATGATTTCTACAATATGTAATTAATTTAATATGGTCTCTTCGTCATCATTTTTTTCTCATTTAATATGTATAAGGTTCTGTGCTAGATAAAAGTTAGTTATTACTATTTTTCACTTCTAAGAACTCCTCACCCGCGTGCTAGTATATTGTTACTATGATGAGGATGGTGTAAGTTGTGTACCACTCCAAGTCAAGTTGAAATCCATATAATAAGGGGTAACACTAGATTGGGAATGAGGTGAAACATGAGTCAATAAACAACTCATGTATAATAAATTTGGGTCATGGTTGATCTCTTGATTTTAAATGGATCAACCAATATTTGATGCTCAATACAAGCCGAGTATTTTTATTTTCTTTATGACTTTTTTTATTATTTTATGCAATTTTATGACAGTGGGAAACACATAAAATAATAATCTATAAAATGCATCAAGATGTGGTGATTTTTTTTATTAATGTTCAATTCTGAGTGTGATAACATAGAATTAATAGATTAATAGAAATGGATTACACCCATCCAAAAATATTAACAACTATAATAAAATTATTAAGCTAAAAATGCATTATATCAAATGAATTTGAAAAAAATCGGGTGTAATGGTTCATCTTTATCCAAAGTGGAGGGTGCCTCCTACTACCGGGGCGTTCTTATTAGAGTGATGTATTGACTTAACTAGTGTTGGTAGTGACAAAGAAGCCAAATATTGCCACTTTCTACTTTATAGTAAATCATTGAGTATATCATTTTCATGATTTTAGATGCTTTTACTTCACTCAATAGATTAAGGAATCTTGATTTAATGTGGTTGTCCAGTGAAATAAATACCTTGAACTCTCTGAGTAGTGTCTTATCCATAGCTTATAGACTATAAAGAGGGGTTCATGGATCCTTGCCACTAGTTTACTCAAGAGATAATTTATTCTGATTCTAGTCTAAATGTTTTCTATAATTTGATAAAATAGGGTAATACATTTTAGGATTAAATTAATCAATAAAGTATAATCAGTAATGAAGATATATATAAAATTTTCTTGATCTTTTTATTCTATAAAATAGAAAGTAATACCACAATTACACTATGATAACTATTGCACAAAGTTAATTTACTCACCTATATGAGTTTTCAATGGGTATTTCAAAATATTGTGCAAAGTACTACGACATTGAAAATTCATGGTGATGGTGTCCCCAATATCTTTTTAGACACCTCAAGAAGTGAGGGTGTTAAAAATTATTATAGGAGACTCATGTATGATTCTCATGATGGTTATTTCATAATAATATCAGTAACATATAATCTGTGTTGTTGATAAAACATTAGTACATGGATGGATTTACATGTTTTCTCATCTTTGAGAAGCATGGAAGGAGAAAGTAAAGAAAGATATGAATGGGTGATGATTACACTAGTTCTATGAAAAATTGAAAGATGTATTATGATCATTTAATACATAAAAGTTTTATATATTTGTCACCTTCTTTATTTATATTTTTTTATGAATACAAAACATACATCATGTGAAAAATTGTTTCGTTACCTTTTGGATAAGGTATACCAAGTAAATAAGAACATAAAGAAAATCATAGTTCTTATGGCGAACCAGTTGAAAGACAATGTGAAAAGGTCAATCTAAAGTTTGAAGTCAAATGGAAAGTTTGTAATGTCCTTTGAAGAAATATGTATTAAAAATAAAATTTTATTTTCTTCTCATGCCATGAGATAAATATTTGAATTCTTAAACACAATAAACAAAAACAAAGAAGAAATTCATTTCTTCTTCTTTAATTATATTCATTAATTGTAAGTAATGTTTTAGTTTTACTTACTAGGTATTAAAAAAATATGCCTCACACATATGTTTATTTAAATAAAGTTACCAAGTAAGTATAAAAACATTACTGTAAGTTAGATGTGGTCTCCAAAAATCTAAGAAAGGATGGTTCCAAATTCAGTAGTGAGAAGTACATGACTTCTATATTTCCGATTGAATGATTCTAGTAGAACTTTTAATAAGTATAACCAAAACACTTATCTCACATTTATTTTGGACACTAGGTTACATTATTCCAGTTATAAAATGAATATTTTTTGTGATGTTTAATACTCAACCAAAATTTTAGTAATACTTGACTCAGTGGAAATGCATGATGAAAATAAAATGTAAGACTTATACACTTAGATGTGGAAAGATAGTTATTTTTTAAGTAAAATTAAATGTGGACATCAGGGATATACCCAGTATGGTATTTAGACTCATTGGTTTTAAATTCCTTAGGTATTATCAACACATATCTATATATATATATAGTTTATAAAAAGAAACCTTTAGGAATAAAGGTACTCTATAAAATATGCTAAATTAGTTCACCTATAGAGAATGAACTACAAAAAGGGTAAGATAGTGGTAAATATACATCATTAGATTCATTTACATTATTATTATGGAATATAAATGTGAATTGTGATATATGATTGGTATGAATATATAAGATTTGTCGAGGCTTTGGTGCTGAAGAATATAATCACCAAGCATTAATTGATCAATGTATTGTAGCATGGAGTAATTCCTAAATAAAAATTACCATAAACATATCAAATATATAAATAAAATAAGGAGGATCGATGATGATTCTTACATGTTAACATTGATCAACAATATATAGCATGTAGAAATTCTAAAATTCAAAATTCCTTATACATATTAGATTCATGATGTAAGTAAAAGGAGTATCAATGTTAAAACTCAAGCGTTGTAGAAACATCAATTATATTTCAATAAGTGTTTCGCAAATGATGATGTTATACCATAATCATATTCCAGCTACTATGAAAAATTGATATCATATTAATAATAGTATTATATTAATCCATTATGTCATAAGAACATGTTTTTCAACGAAAATTTTTTGTTAAGTATATAAAAAAACTTACATCATGAAAAATACAATGTGAATCTAAATTAATTATCTTATAATTTTCATAGTATATTACATAAATATATATGTTGAAAAAATTATTCAAGTGATAGACTAAATTTATATAAAAGGGTGAACATCTATCCTTGATGTAGTGGGAGAAATATTGACTTGGGTTTATTTAATGATAGAGATCCACAAATAGTTAATATAGGAATGAGTTCCATAAGTGGTGTGGAAGAGAATTCTCCAAAGACAAATACCTCGTATGAAGGTTAAAACCATAGTTATGGTTTTATATTCACCATAGTAAGTGATACATTATTCTTTGAGAATAATAATTCTTACAAGTAAGTAGTATATGAAAATATTCTAATATTGAAAATATCAATTAATATTCAACAATGTATTCCATGTATCAAAGTATATAGGGCTTATTATTTTGAACATGGTGGTGGGTATTCATGTGAGACTATACATGGATGGTACAATCATGGTACCAATTAGGCTTGATTGGTAATGAAAAGTCATTATGAATAAATCCATTAGAAATTTACTTGTCATAGGTAATTTCTGTGATCATATTATTAAGCATTAGATTTCATGACCACCAATTGTAGAAGGTGTCTATACGATGAAAACAGAGAGGGATTGTGACCTCATAGAATTCCAATAAGGGTTTTAATTTGATAAAATCCATTTTAGGATTTAAGTAAACAATAAGATCATAGAATATTTCTATGGAGTGAATTTGTTTCCATGTGTCTACTAGAGGTTGGTGGGGAGTCGTGGTTTTCAAAAAAATAGAAACATATGTAAAATAATATGTGGTCTTATAATTAGTTAATAACAAAATTAATGTATCTCTCGAGAGATTGATATAAAGTAGAAACCTATGTTCTAGAGAACAAGATTTGCTGAGTAAGATATATAGGTTTCATATACCAATCCAATAGTTCATACACTACACATGTATTTAAAATACAAGTTGGAACAATTTGAGTGAGAATTATTACCAATGTCCCATGGAATATATATCTCTATGAAGAAATTCATGGGATTAGAAGGAGATTAATTTAGTGATTTTAATTCCATACACTTCTATGACTGATCAATGATGTATTCCATGATATTTATGATAAATGATATTTACAACATCAATTTTATGTTCGGTAAATATCAGTTATACCCAAGATAACTATAGTGGAATTTGTCAAAAACTATCTCATTATACATGAGAGTAAGTAAAATGGATATATACTTGGTATCTAAATAGGAATGGATACTAGTTTTTAGGGGACACAAACTACTCTTACTTGGATCAATGTGTTATAAAAACTCGGTAAAGTTAATGTAGTTAGAAATAAAATTTCATTCAAGATCTTAGTATCCATGTCTATAAATACTGAGTACATTTAAGCTTCTAATGAAATTAAAGAAGCAATGTATAATGTGAAATTATTTGTTCAATTTCTTGTAATCACAACTATTAAATAAAGATTTATCATTATGATAATTAAATTTCTAGTACTATCCAATATATCAAGTTATGAAAGTTGAAAAAAGTGAATACACTTGGTGATTACATCTCTTGAGGGGTTTTACTCAAGGAGGTGAGGTCATGCATTGTAGAATAGCCACATAGAGGAGACATGGTAGACCCAAAAACTAAATCCATAACTGATGATAAATATGATCTTAATCATGTGAGTTGAGACAAGGATAGTTAAAAAAAATTCTCTACTAAAACTGGGAGTGTTTTAAATGGGTGTGCCTTATAACCAACATTATCAATACTCTTTTTTTACCATACCATGTATAAAGTGAGTTATACATGTTTTATAATTACCATTATAATGTTGAAATTTCTTCTTCCACTAATTAAATAGTAATTTCCATAGATTATTTTTTATATAAAATGGATATAGTAATTACCATTATTTAATGAAAACCTCAGGATACTATGAAATTCATCTTAAACAAATGTCCAATGGTTTAAAAACATCATACTGACATGACACGGTTGATAGATGACTATCATGTGATGACAGCTCATAATCATTGAGACATATTCTCATGAACTTCATAGATGGTGGTATCTAGTAGGTTAGATCATGAGGTTAGACCCACCAATAAAAACAAAAAATAAATTGGGTGACATTGGTTTTTTCTATATAAAAACATGTGTATTGTTCTCTTAACATGAGATCATTATCAATGTGTTCCATTTGATCATGTAATTTTATGTAAGGAAAAAACCATGAAAATTAAGTTGTGGAAAGGAATATTTTGTTGAGTATCATAGGTGGTATGACATTGGTTTAATGATAAATAAATAATTTTTTAGAGATAGAAAGTTTCTCTCCAATTGATAATTCTGAGAACTTTATTGATAGGTCGAAGGAAATGGATCGAGGTGATCATCTTGATAACGAAGGATTTTTCAGAGTTGCATAATAACCCTTGGAATTTTTCTAACAGTGAGCATATAGATTCTTGGAGAATGTGTGGATGATATAAAGGTTTTTTCCACATATTCTTCAAGAAATTTTCATCGAAGATGAGAAATAGTCGATCACACTTTGATTTTATTGAGGTAAACATTTAGTTCAATTTTTATTCTTAATAAATTCACATTAGATCCCCAATCCTCTACCAAGTCATAGATCTCTGGATATGAAAAGTTTCATCTTTCCAGTGATAACCATTTTAAAATCTCTATCTACCAGATTCAGTTACAGACCCTAGTACCGTCAATTAGATTGATCAGTATCTGATTCAAAGTATGATATTTCACTAGAGTATTCATAACCACTCCATGATATCATATCCTTTTTCCCGTTCTTCTTATAATCAAATGTTATTGAGAAATTATTTTATAACTTAATATTTTATTTAATATGATGTAAATCATATTGATATGACTACTCTTCTTGAATTCATTACACCCAACATCTTTCATGACTCCTTTATTATTATTAAAATTTTAAAAGGATATCCAGAATCTATTTAACTACTTATAAAACATGTTAAACATTTAATCTATTTGAGAAACATCATCGTCAAAATTATAAAATATCGGTTCACATTGATCAAATGAATTCAATATGAATTATTTGTATTTATTCTTAGTTTCTGAAATAGAAATGTTTAGAGAATAAATATCCTTTTCGATTAAGTTAAGACCACTTACTTCATCTCCTATTTTGGCTAACTAAATCAAAAAAAATTAAAATAATCTCTTTAATTTTTAAATGCATCACTAAATTATACATTTTTATATTATCAAAAATACTAATAAATAGATCTATAAACCCCTATTATATTTTAACGGATGATCATTTCTTGTAATAGAAGTTTCCAACGCACCAGTATTATTGATTATTTCAGTTATCCTTCTATTCATTTTAGTGATTATTTGTCTATAAAGCTTCCTCAAGGTATCTAATTTTAGTTCAAAAATGTTATCCCTTAATTTATGAACATTTTATATCCCCTCATAAGAAATAGAGATATTCTCCCACATCTCATGAGCAGTATCACATTGATATATCCCATTAGAAACATTCAAAAAAAAGATCGTGTAAGATATCATTCATAACTTTAGAGTTAAGATAATAAACATACTCTTGATCTCTACTTCATAGTTAATGTTCACTATAAATAATTTAAAAAGTTTTAATAACATTCATATAAATCCTTAAAAAATTATTCTTTAACAAAATGATCATTCAAGTATTCAAAAGATAGCTATCTCCATTAAGGTTTGGATCCGTGACTATAGCAATTCCATTATTAATTTTAAAAAGTTTATTTTCTTAGAGAATTATTTTTATGACATCAACAAATAATATTTTAGAACTCAAAATTTCTTTTCTATAATAACATTTTTATCCTATTATTATTTTATTATGACACTAGTGGGGGTGGGGTTTCAAATGAGTTCAATTTTTTTTAACAGTGAATAAAATATCCCTCTTCGAATTTTATGAATATACCATTAATTTTTATATCCTATATACATAAAAAATAAATATAAATAAATAGAAGTACATATAGATTTATATCCTAGTTTTGTAAAATAGTAATTTCCCTTAATCTAGTCTAACAACACTCAATGTGAACTTGGATATTTTAATAAACCAACCCTTTTTGAAGGGAGCTCCCAGCTGAGTGAAAGTATTTTTCATACTATGTAAACGATCCAAGAGTTTTTTTATATGGAACTCACTTTATAAGACATTTTCACAAATATCACACATTACATTTAAAATAAGTTCCTACATTACTTATAAATAGAAACATAGTAGGTAGAAAAATTAGAGGATAAAACTATAAGAAAAAAATAATAGTAGAAGTAGATATTCTAAAGAGATGAGTATGTATTCGTAGTGTAGTGATAGAATGTTACTTGGATCCAATTGATGTATAATAACAATATAAACAACAATTTTATTGTTTAAATATTATTCTTCAAGAATGAATATAAAATATTGATCATAGGAAGAGAAAAGTGTACAAGTTTTTGAGAAGATTAGAGATTTATTAACTTCTTGGATTCTTCTGGTTAAATCCCAATAATCTATAAGAAATATAATTTCATTTGAAAACATATATTATAATATCATTCTAAGAAATGTAGAAGGTGGAATATGTATGATATTAATAAAAATAAATGGTAAATGTTGACCACATTTTCCTCTATGAAAATATATAGAAATCAGAATATAGGAGTAGCTAATCTTTCTTGAAATAAGTTCCCAGTATATTGAAGTCAAAAGGATATTTGATACTGATCATTGTAATTTTTTTATAAAAGTAGAAATTTTCATATTATCATGGAAAAATAATTTAAATTCAAATAACCGAAAAAAATTAGACATTTTCTCCATCATAAGATATAATCATCTTCGTAAGATACGTTTGAGTCCTATAAGACTTTTGTTCCATGATAGATATTCTTCTCTATATGATATTTTATAAAATATGATATATGAACTCAACATAAGATAATATATCATGTAATATGACATTGAAACATTATTCCCATTGGATAATTTCTCAATCTTATGATATATAAACCATGCATATGAGACCAAATATGCATATGATATTTATAGGCATCATACAGTATTTCACAACACTAAATTTATATCATGTATGAATTTTTCATCTCATAAGTTTTTCCTATAATAATTTTCCTTATATGATATATTTATACTATAATTATTCCTTGCATAAGATATTTCTATTATTATGTTTCCTCATTTAAGATATTTTTGTTATGAAATTTCATCATGTAATATATTTATCTTACCTTATAACATATTTCTACTCATGAATTATATTTTAGTTCATACATAAGTTAAATTACTTTCCCAAAATTTTGAATCTTAGTATATGAATTTTAAATAAACTATTTTATGATATTTATTCATTCACATATAATAAATTACATTGGTAAATATCTTAAAATGTGACGAAAAACAATTTGAACTAAAAACATCCAAATGAATAAAACGTTATAAAATATTAATTATCTACTGGTTATCAATTAAAATAAACTCATTAGTGGGATAATTGGTATTTTTTTAGAAAAAAATACTAAAAAAATTGGGATATATTGGAATAGCATCAGTATTTCTAATAGTTATATAAAACTATCATAGATTGCACTTATATATATCTGTGTGGCCTATATAAAATTAAAGTAACTCAGTTTATTATAGTGTGTTGGTTTTTATTTATCTTTTACCATATTTATAATGTCTATATATACTATAAATTATAGTGAGTTTTTACATATATTTATAATTATATGATTTATAGTTATCTATGATAGAGAGGAAATAGTCTCCTTATGATATACCTAGACCCTTGATAATGGTTAGTTGCCACTAGCCTGTGGGAAGGCGTGCTAGCTGTATGTGGATACAGGATTGGTCAATTTAGCAGTGAAGTGGTCCAGTTAACATATAACTTTCATTATATATTATTAATTACATACTTTTATACCTAATAAAATCCATAATCAATTATTTATATGATTAGGTAGCTTATATCATGAGAGAAATTGATGATATTACATTAATTGAATAATCGAGAGAGGATTTTTCACCTCTAAAAATAAGAAGTAGAAATTTTCAGATATATGGACCATGATCGTATTACCTTTATCAAATATATGTCCATTGTAGAAGAGTTTATACCTACTTGGAATTCTCAATGAAATGAGTAAAAAAAATTAACGGATTATGACAAAAAGATACACACGTGACTTTATCTTATATCACGATCCAAACAGATTATTTTACAAAGTGTTTTTTCATGGGTGGATTTCCATTTCCATGACTTAACCTTATCTCTTAATTGTAATAAATGTGTTTTCATATACCTATTCTATTTTATAACTATAAATTTATAATATTGTGAAAAAATACTAATGGGTCACTTATTTTTGTTTTCATTGCCAATTTCATTATGAAAAGGTGATTATATGGGTGTTGGATTGAAGTCTCCACCAATTAAGGAAGAAGTAAAGGTGATCCCATTATTGGTACATGGGAAAGGTGATTGAAAAGCTGGTTTCCCATGAATACTAGTATGTATAGATTCAATTTGGAATCTCATACTACATCAAGTGATTGATGTGTAGTTCTTCGTGTTTATGGTAAGAACTAAGTTGGTTTAGTGATGTTTACAACAATTTTCAATATGATAATAGAGAATATATCTATTGAAACTTTAACTTGAAATAATCTATGGATGTGGATAACTTGTATAAATCATGTTAAAGACATGGAGGAGTGCTTTCTAAAAGAGGAGAAAAAATTCGAGTACCAAGAATATTAGAAAATACAATCATTTTTTATCATTTTTTATCCACTCTCACATAATGGTTGATGTGAATAGAGATATCTCAGTATTGATTGAATAATTTTTCTCTTGAGTGGGCATGTTTATTCACTAAAATAGTCTATTTTGAGTATTCTATCTACTACAATGCCTTATAATTTTTTTTTAAATAGTATGTAATTAAATCAATAATTCTAATAACCACATATTTTGAGATGATTTATAAATGTTGTAGAATCCCAAGAAGTAATCCAAATATTGTCTCAAGAAATTTATAGAAATTAGGTTTTAGGTGTTCATGAAAAAATGGATAAGTCATGAAAATAAGTTTTTTCCTACTAAACATAATACTTCTCTCTAAATTTAAAAATTAAGGAACTGAATATAAGGATTTGAAGTCTGTTGATGATTGAAATAAGCCAAATCAAATGAATTCTTCCACAACATAATTCTAAATTTTAAGAGTTCACCATAAATCATTGATCCAACCATATGAATCCCTTAAATTTCAAACATTGAGATGACGCATAATCAGTATTCTGAATATTGATCATAAATATATATCATAATACTTTTGGAATGCAAGAATATATAGTACCAAATATAAATATTTTGTTGAGTGTAAAACATCAGTACTTGGATATATTATTGAAAATCCTCTAGATGAAAAGATATACCCAGAGCAGAACAAAAGGATTCATCATAAGTATTTTTTAAACATAAGTCTTAGAATAACCTTGGGTATGACTTCAACACTTACTATATATTTGAATTTTCTACTGGATTAAAAATCATGATTGTGGATTTTTAATATAATAAAGATGAACTTATTTGAGAAGATACAATAGATGTTCATTATTAGTGTGGACATCACAAAAACCTAGAATGGGTTATGATCCAATTATCTGTTAAATGAGGAGCAGATCTTCATCCATGCAAATGGAATATTTAAGAGAATTTCAAAGAGGATTTTCAAGAATTTTTGAAGTGAAAACATTGTTTATTTAAAGAATTTAGTGATGCTAGAGGTTTATAGAAATATCCATTTATTTTTAGAATAATATACCATGAGGTACAAGTTGAAGAAGCCTTGAATAAAGGAGAGGAAAGGTAGAATATATGAGATAACCCTCTACAATGAAAAAGATAACATATATAAATAAAATTCTATCTTTTATAAATATATGTGATATCTTTGAAAACTTCTATAATTTGCAAAAAAGGTGGGAATTTCTATAATGAATGATGGGTCAATCCTAGTATATTTCATACACTTACTACAAAAAATAAATAACCTTCAATTTTGTAAAGTAGGTTAATCTAAGGAATATATATTTTTTGTAAATCATATATCTCCCAAGAATAAAAATAATTCATAGGATAATATTTAATCCTTGAGGAAAAAATAAAACATCATTACATGCAGAATAGCGAAAAAGAAAGATATTGAGTATTTTCAAACAAAATAGAAGTTAATCAAAAATATGTATAAGAAGTATGGAATTATATAGGACATAACTGATAATGAGATCAATAATATACCTAAAAGGATAAGTAAATGGTTGATAAAGTGGTTCAAGGAAGGTGAAAACATGCAGACCGTAGTTCTATAATATGTATGACATGCTTGCATTAACTTGAAAATTTACTAAAGAAAAAATGGAAAACACATTTAAGATTGTATCCTAGAATTATTTCTAAAGAGATGAAGTCCACACCCAAAGATAAGAATACCATGCATCCAAAAGGTGAAAATACATGGAAATATAAGGGTAAACACATAAAGATGTTTGGATTTGACTATCATTTGCTGGGAATGTTGTCTTAACCATGTTACTCAACCTAAGGAGATATGGGAAGATCCACATTATTCACTAAACTATAAAATTATTCCTAAAATATATAGAAATATTGTGGAATTTTTATGAAATTATTATCTTAAGGGGGAGATTATGAGATATTCAAATCTTCCAGAGACATACATTTCTACAAAATCAATGTCTAGATAGATTTTAAGATATTTTTAAAATCTGGCATGATTTTGATTCTCCCACATTTTAATAAAATTTATTTTTTATTATTATATATGGTGATTGATTATCTAACTATATGGGGGAGACCAAGATTGTGAAATATTTTGATATATTTTTTATTTGAATACATTTTCATGTATTTCCTTGAAAACATAATATATTCTTCCACCAAAATGAAGAAAGATAGAGATCGGTATTACATGTGAACTATGGATGGTTTTGTTGTCCAAATTTTTCACTCATTTTTTTATACAGTTTTAGGACACTTAAACATAGATTTGATTTTTTAATGGCACATTTATAAGAGAAATTTGATTCCATATCTAATTAAGATAATAGTATGTTGAACTTCATTTCAAATTTTCACTTGCAGCATGTTTGGTATTACACATGTTATCTTCTTTCTCTTTATAAATTAATAGAGAGGTTTTCTACTGAGGGGATGACATATTGTATTACCAAAAATGGTATCAATAATTACTTGATGCAATTTTTATTAGGATTTATTAATTTTAATTGGAATATAAAAATGCTCCCATCAACTCTATAAGAACAGTATGTGAATTGTAAAAATAGAATATATTGTTAAAGCCTCTTGGTGGTATTATTTGAGAGAGATTAATTTGAATAAGAACTTTTCCATATATTTCAATTGATATCAGTTTTAACCTAAAATGGTATAATCTATCAATTGGTATCATATCTGATGTGGTATCAAGCATGGTTGTGGAGAAGATATTTATTTTTGAGGAAACACTCTAAAATACCCACCTTCACAATTATTGGGAGAATAAAGTGACCCATAATTTTAAAGGGAGAAAAATTTCTGACCCTTTACATTCACTGACAATTAGGGTTAGAAGAATTACATTGACTTTAAGTAAATGTGCAGCTAAAATCAAATTCAAAGGGGGTATTTATTTTCCCTTATGTTAATGGTAGAATTTTCTATCACTTATTAATATTTTCATTATCAAATTTATTGTGAAAATATAATGATATCATTAATGGATGTGAGCATCCACTAATTAATGAATAAGTGAATGATCTCCCATAATGGGAATATAAGAATGGTGATTGAAAAAATGGTTTCTCTCGAATACCTGGTTTGATGGATTTATGTTGGCATCCCATACTACATTATGGGATTTACAAGATAGTATTAACGTTTATGAAAAGTAGTGAATAGGTTGTGTGTTTTCAATAACAGATTTCATTCTAAAGATAGATAAGTTGACTACTGAATCTATGGCTAGAAATAATATATGGATTTGGAAAACTTATATAAATAAGGCTCAAGGCATGGAGGATAGATAACTAAAAAAGGATAACACATCAAAGGAGTACAAAGTAAATTAGATACTGCAATGAAAATTTATCAGTTTTTATTTCCTAATATATGAATAATTATGTTAATAAAGATATATTTGGATTTACTGGAAATGTTTAGCAACTATCTATGTATGATTATTCACTAAAATACACTATTTTTTGTATTTAAACTTCTGAGACACCTCATATGTTTTTTGGAAGGAGTTTTTAATTAATTCAATAAATAAAAATTTATTTGAATATTTTATGAGTTGATTAGGAGAGGTTGGAGAAGACATGGATGTAATAATAAGTAATTTTTAATATACCTTCATAAATCATGTTTTTAGACTTTTTGAAAAGAAATCATATGTCATGATCATAGAAATTTTCCAAATTTACAGAATAATTCACTTAGAAAATAAGACTTCAGAAACATAACATAAGGGTTTTATGTTTATTAAAGATTAAAAAATTAATAATCACAAGACTTTATCCATAATATATGTACTCATCATAATACATCACGGCAAGTCACTAAACCCATCATATGAATTTTATGAAACATAAGACTTTGAACTAATGTAGATTCCGCTTTCATAATACTGAGCATGATTCTTAGATATAAGACATCACAAATTTAATACTCTGAAGTACCCAATTTAAATCTTTTTCTAAGTATAATGCCTCAAAAAATGATATATTTCAAAATATGTTTCATAAAAAGATATACCTAGATTAGAACATAAAGATTCATTATAAGGCCTTACGAATGTAATTCTTTTAAGACCCTAGTGAAAGTCCTTAACAAATAGTGAAACTTTTATGTTGTTATTGGATGAAAAATTGTGGACCCATGTTTTTAATCAATTAAGGATGATCTTATTTGGGATTATAGAATAGGTGTTTGATCATGGTATAAACATAACAAAAAACTAAAAAGGGATGTGATGTGGGTATTGATAAAGAGAGGATATGATATTCATCCATGGAATGGGATGATAATAAAAAAATGAAATAAGGAGTTATTATAATTCTATAATTCTAAGGAAAATTATACCAGATGATTCTTGTGTTATGAATTCATGTTTAGAAAATCCTGATTTTTATATAATCCATGGTTCAAGTATGTTTTTAGAAAGGAAAAATTAGAAGTTCCACTTCTTGTAATTTTTTATGATGACAATAATTTTATTAGATTTTCAAGAATAATGCAGATAAAGATCCATTGAACCTCTAGTTTTTGTTTATTAAATCCTATATCATTTGGGTCCTAGGAAATTTGAGTGTTTATGGTGATTAAATATGAGTTTTTGGAAATTTTCCCATGACTTGAGTTATTAGAAAATTTCTAGACTTCATGAATCTAGAAATATAGATGATTTCCATTATGTAGATGTGGTTTTTGTAAATCTGTGTACAAGTAGAATATTTGTAAAGTATATTTTTTTAGTATATTTAGAGAAGAAGAAACTATACCTATTGTAAATATTTTTTGAATATATTTTACACTGTTTTTCAAAATTAGAAGAATTTAATGATGGGTATTTTATTAATACGCTTTGAGAAGAAAAAGGCATGCACTATAATTCATTGAACCCGAATGGGGTATTTTAATATGGTGATTTTTTATGGATGTTATTTATTCATCACAACATACAATATGTGGTATTTAGAAAAGATATAAGGAAATTATTGTTTCATGCCAATACACATGTGGTTCTATGTAGAACAAAGAGGATAGAATAGAAAAGTAACCTACCATTGTACTAATTACTATGAATGTAAATGCATGAACTATGTGTCTCCAAGAGAAGATAACATCTCATAGAAGTAAATATGTAATCTGCTATATGATGTATAATATTAGAATAATTCATCCATAATTTTAAGATTATATTGATGTGTGATGAATTATTGAGAAGAATAAGATCATGTGACATATTCTTTTATAGAATTTTAAACATAAGAAAGAGTCATGCTAACCTACTAGGTATGTTCTGTAAAGACCCTGAACCTAGTATCCTGGATATGGATGTTCTTTTATTATAATGGAACTAGATTTAAAAAATTATATCCCAAAGGACCAAATATTTTACTAGTCTTTATAAACATGATACATACTTGATTCTCACATTATATTGTAAAACAAAAAACAAATCCAATTTTTTTATCTGAGAACATTATTATTCCCTCTAGAATATCCTAGTATAATTACAATAAAACAATTCCTATAATACTATAGAAATGAAAAATAAGAATGGGGGAACATATATGCTCATATATGGTTAGATACATCATAAGACATCGTGAGTAAATAATACATAACCAATATAGAAAGGTAAATTACTGAAAACACATTCCATTTAATTAATAAAATATAGATGAATTGTAATATGGTAGGAATAAATGATGATATTTTAATTCCATAAAAATAATAATATGATCTTTAAACATATCCATGGATATGTATTTGGGGGCTTACCCTAGTGTTAAAGGCTCTCTGTAATATTTCATCAGACCTAGGTTCAAATCTAAGTGGTAGAGAATTTCTGATAGCAGGCAGTGTTGCAAGGTGGTGACATAGGCATGATGTAGGAAAATGGTGACATAGGCATAATGCAGGAATGACACTACACTAGGCCTTTGGGCCAGTTCTTGGGCCTTTGGGTCATGTAATGGGTTTCATTCCCACTGGGCCTTCGGGCTATGTACTAAATAAATAAGGCTTTATGGGTGGATTATCCCTTGGAGGGATATGGCGTCCCTTTCTGGCCTTTGTTTCTGGTGTGTGTGTGTTTAATGTAATTGTACCCCCAAGCACCAAATATATATATATATATCCATCAATAAAATAATTACTCAAAAATAATATGTAAATCAATATCTAATATCATAATTATTGAATAAAAAATTTCAACATCATAAACTTACTATCAACACTGCACGCCTAGACATCTTATATAAATGGGTAAGGCCTCAGTAAAATTCTAAATCTAGATTGTCTCATGAGACCTACTGATAAATAAAGGGGGTATAATGGGAACCACATAACACTTACTAAGTCTTATTCATTCATCATATGAATAAAAAATAAAACATAATCATCATGACTTAATATTCAAAAACCATCTATATCGAAAGAAATGACATACATAATGTTAATAATTTCCCCTGTCAAACTGAACACAAAACATCTAGATAAAAAATAATCATGGTATCATTAAAAAATATCCCTAGTAGATCATAAATAAAATAAAGGCACGTTTTCATTGATGAATATAAATACCATGAAAATTTATCAAAAAGAATCTTAATTAAATTACTCTTTTAACATTGAAAATCAATTTTAAAAATTTAAAATTTACTAAATATTAGGAAAAATCATTTTATTTGAAAATAATAATCAAAACATGTAAATGAATATTCAATTAATTGGGTGTCCATGATATTAGCAAATTCTGTTCATACTGAGTATGTTAAAATAAATATTCCTTTTACATTTTTTAAAAAAGGAAAAACATTACCCTCTTTGGAAAATGAAAAAAAGATTACTTTGGATTTTTTTTAGATAATAAAACATGGTTTAAAATGAATTTTTGAATTATGGATATTATTAAAAAAATTATCTTAAAAAATTAACTGAAAATATAGACAAGGAAGAAAAATATTCCCAACCCAGTTGAAAAACAAATTCGGTTGCAATTTAAAAACTTATTTTTGTATCTTGAGTACTTAAAGAGAGAGAAATGAAAGGAAAATTTGTAATTTATTTAAATAAATTTAGGATAAAAATATATTGGGATTAATATAGAATGATAACATAATTCCCCGAGTGGAGACTTAAAAATAAAAAATCACAAATAATTATGATACTGTGAAATAAGCCCTTACAAAGATCGTATCATTGAAGTAAAAATTAATCAATCAAGTGATTATATGTGAAAAATGTAAATCCACATAAAACAAGTGGAAATTTAGAATAATATAATACGATTTATTTTCAAACATAAACATGTTATAATAGAGAAAATGGAATAGAATTATAACTAAATGAAAGGAAATTAAGTTAAGAAACTCCTAACAAAGATCATATCACTGAGTTGAGACTTATTCAATGAAGAGATTATCTGTAAAAATTAAAAATACAAACATGATAAGTGTAAACAAAACATAAAATATTGAATGTCAATTTCATATATAATCTTGACATTATATAATGAATGAATAAGTGATATGACACAATAGAAGGAAATTGAGCTAAGAAACCCTTAATTTTCCCTTTATGTCGCCTCCCATCAATTGATCCTGAGGCCTTTAGAGTAGAGGCTTATTATCACATCAATTTCTACAAAAAATGGTAATAGATTTTTAGAGAGTTATTTTTTTTTTTTTGATTTTTGAGTGAAACCCCGTTTTTTAATTGTTTGAAAAGTGTTGAAGTGGGTCCCTTTTATAAGAAAATATCAATGGTGTTTTCACAATTTTTCAATATTTAAGGATCATAATTGTAATTTTAAAAATGGAAAGTGGCACATATTGGAACCAGGAATGATATTATCAATAATTTAATATATAGATAAGTCATGAAATATTTTTTATAATGTTCTAATGAATAAAAATATAATTTAAACCTTATATACTATTTAGGGTATTTTTCATCACTATTCATAATACTAGGTTTTATAAACATTCCGAAAAATAAAAATTTCAAATATAATATCTTAGATCATCAATTATCCTTAATAAAGATATATATAATTCATAGGATACTCATAATCATATAAATATTACCATTTTTAATATTATTGAAAAATATTTATTTAATTATTTTACTATTTCATATACAGTGTGCCATTATAGTGTAAGTGTTATAGATAATTATAATAATTTTAAAATTTTAAAAAAAATAATTTTTATAAATAATTTTTATCATTTTTATGAAACTATATAGAATATCTATGCTCATTCATATCATGTAAACATTTTTAGAGTGTTATTTTGACTTTTTACACTTTATGCAAGCATTGTACAATCATTTAGATAAGACTCTTATTATATAACTCTAATGATCAAAACTATAAATAAAAATAATAATTTATAGATGATACTGAATAACCCTACTTCTCATTTATTATCATTATGACCCCAATTTTTACATTTCTAGTGTTAGGAAAGCACTACGTCGACACTAAAAATGATTTTCATATCTATCATAAAATAAATTCAAATTAATATGTTTTGAATTACTTTTGAATGAAATACATAGTATATTATTATTAATGACTTTCTCAATTAGTTTAATAAATTTATATATCATATTTAAGTTATGTTTATATCATAAAATCTATTGTATCTTATAATAAGTATATTTTTTCCATCATTCATCACTGGTGTAAAAAACCTTTTTTGTCGATTTTTTAGGTTTTTCACATCATTTTTAGGGTAAAATTGTAGAAGGAAATGTAAAAAATAATATTTTTTACATCGGTTATATAAAAACCGATGTTAAAATTTATTATATTGGAGGTTTTTCACATTATTATTTAATAACTAACATGAAAGATATTTTCCTAAAGGTTTTTCACGTTGGTTATTTAATAATAGACATGAAAAACACTTTAGAAAGGTTTTACAGGTCAGTTATTTAAATAAAATATGTAAACAATATTCTACCACATTGATTATATAAAAACCGATGTGGAAAAACCCAATCTGAATGCACTTTTCATGTATGTTAGTAAATAATCAACGTCAAAAATATATTCTTCACGTCATTTATTTAATAACAGATTTCAAAAACTATATACCACATCAGTTATAAAAAAACCGACAAAGAAAACCAATTTTTTTACATTTTAATGTTCGTTAATAAATAACCGATGTAAAAACTAAATTTTATTATAAACAATATATGAAACCCTTCCTCTCCACTGTAGAACCAGACCTGAAATAAAAAAACCAGACCACAAATGATACCAGAAATAAGCACAAACAAACCAAAAAGAATCAAAACCAGTATAAAAATTACACATTCATATTTACAACATTCAAAAAATTTAATATTAACTAAAAACAAACCTAAATACAACTAAAACAACTACCAAATACACATATATAATTACAACATTTAAAATTACAATATTCACATAAAACATACTCAATTCCAATCAAACCTGTAAAATAATTTGACCATTACACTTGTAAGTGTTTGAAATCTTGTGCACTATAAGTTTGAGGGTCATCGAATAGCTACAAATTAAAAAATAAAGTAGTTAACTTGTATAATGTATAAAACAAATGAAATATTAATGAATAATTTATAAGGAAATCTAACTTGGTCTGTAACATCCCTGGTAAATAAAGAATTTGACATTTTCATATTTATTAATAGTTGTGAATTAAATATTAACTTTAATTTAAAGGGGATGCTATGTTTGATGTCATACCCAACACGCAACAATGGGTCTCTCTGAAATCTCATGCTGCAAACAAGGCTGAGTCATACTAAAAAATAGTAATATAATATTATTTTAAATGGTAGTTAACGCCTAGTCATTATATTAGAGGGAATAAATAGAACTAAGTAAAATATTATTATACATATTTTTTAAATGTCTTTACATTTATCCAAAAAAAAATAGAATCTTAAAGAATAATGAATTCGTTTTTAAGCATGAAATACTTTAATATTCTTTAAAAGGTCGACTTACCACCTTTTGATGTAGAACCCTTTTTAAATCTAGTTTTTCTCACTTTCACATGTTCCATTTGACAAAATAAATGTCTTATTTAGAAGTGAGACCTCAAAATTTACTTTGGGTGAATTTTTGATATTTTTTTCATAAAGTTTATTTTTTATGAATAATGAAAAATATTGCATTTTAATTCAAAACTACCTTTTAATCTAATTTATTTATATAGTTATATTGTTATTTTTATTGGTTTTAAAGTGTAATTGCATTATATTTTTAAATTTAATCCAATTTTGTTCATTGGAAGTAATTTCACGTTGAAATTGAACATAAATAAGTGTCAATCTTTTGATAGTTATTATTTCTTAAAAATATGCTTTTTGGTTTTGACAACGGGAATTAATTTTAAATTAATTTCTGGAACTTCTGTGTTTTGGATTTCGAAAAATGGATTCCCTATTTGGAATTAGGAGCTCGAAATTTTTAAATAGGTAACTTTTAATTTTAGACATTATGAATAGTAACTTCAGTAAATATTTTATTTACCATGGTTAAAGTGTAAATCTGGTAAATAAGGGTAAAAAATGATATTATAATCATATTAAATTACCCTAACACGTGTCCTAACCCTATTATATGATACATTTACGACCATGGGAATCCTTATTTAGATTTTGGAACCCAATGGAGCCACTTGTAAGTCAAAATGACATTTTATAAAAATTAATTTAAAGTTAAGGAAAATGTGACATAAACATATATTGTTTAGTAAAAAAAATTATAAGGGGATATATGAGTGATATTTTCAACTATAAATAGTAATTAGAAATAGAAAAAGTTTTCCTACATCATTGTATTTTATTTATAATTTTCAGATATCAAATAAATAAATTTATTTATGACATAATGATGATGTAGTTATTACCTTTTTAATGAATGTTTTAAATAAATGAGATTATAAATACTAAAATAAATTTATTTTGAAACTTTTTATGCCGCACATGAATTTTAGGGATAATAATGAGTTATTAGATTTTAATTAATGATGTTTTTTTGAAATAATTAAATTTTTTATATTTTTAAAGTCTTGATATGAATAGTTTATAAATTGACATAAATGAGTTTCTAAATCAATTAATATTTTATTAAATGATAAAAAAGTCATAAAAATATAATATTCCTCCAAATGAAATATATGATATTAAAAATTTCATTAATTATCCATTTTGGTTTACTTGGAATTTTATAGTAAATATATTAACCATATAGTATGAATATATAAGAAGACATGGTAAAAGTTAAATAAGTTAACAAAGGGTTAAATAAAAAGAGATAAGGATTAAAAAATATCCAAAACCAGTATAATACTTATTAGATGATTTTATTTATACTTATATTCATATTCTCTTCTAATTTAATGTGTTTTAGACCTTTTGAAAATGAAAATATTTTTATAATAAAATAATACTTTCAAATTTTCGTAAAGAGCCCATCCTCCTTCTTATGAAAGGCCACCACCTCTAACCCATTACTCATACCTCTCAAGCCCCTAGGCTCATACAAACTCTTCTCCAATAATCTCAAAACATCTCTCTCTTCAACCTAGAAGCCTTAATATAGGAAGAAGTTTTTTCAATAAATCCTTTTGGTTCAAACCAAAGGAAGTTAGCCGATTTTAATGTAAAGTATTCTCCCAAGTTATTTTATTTTATTTTCCTTCTTCAACCCCTAAAACTCTCCCTATTCTATTATTTTATAACAACAACTGTATCTTCAATATATTAGGATTTTTTTATGATAAGGATTTGAGCAACACTTCCACGCACCTCTATCTAATGGATACGAATATACTGTTTCTGTGGACGGAAAAATACTGCCTCACGAAATGATGATTGTTCAATTATCTCCAACCACCTTTCATAGTGGCCATTATTATGGGACTATATTTATATGTGATATATATTATATTTATATTGTCTCTATACTTTTGTATTTTTCATTTATAGTATACCTTTATGGTTTCCATTTTCACGAACCGTATCTGGTTTCCACTAATACTGACACCAAATCCAGCCCATGACAAGGCCTGAAGGGTGTTCCCAATCCCTAAAGACTGTAAAAAGTGCACGGGTATAACTAAATTAGGTTTGGGAATGATTTACTAGAGTATGAAAGCATAAAACATTAAAAACAATCAATTATAAGAATCTGAAATTTTCATACCAAATAACTCTTAACAAAACCATAACTGTATACATGGTTTTAAAAAAAAGTACAAAAGTTCCAAATAATAATAAAAATAGAATCAAGTCAGCCATAATAACTTCACAAGAAAAGGGGTCGTCACCCCCGAGCTGTCACCACAACACCGCGCCAAGAGGGGACTAACAACCCGAACCACCTTCACCCGAGGTTTTGCCTTTACCTGATTCAAACATAATGAAGTCTAATTACACCCAAGGTGTGTAAGTAGGGTGTGAGTATATGACCAGAATGATACCACCCAAATATTCCAAATGGTAAGCAATAAAAATTGAAAATCATGCGGTTTTACTATGTAAAGAAAACTACGATAAATTCCAAGTAGTGAAACTTTCAATTGAAAACTATTTTTAAACTAAAAATTTCAGAATGTTAACATAATTAAATAAGACATGTTAGATATTTTAAATTTCATCCAAACACACCCTAATACAAGGTTAAATACCACAAATCCAATGATCACCAAAACTGGGAACTCCCCCCGGCAACTAGATAATCTCGGGCCCTATGCACCTTGTACCTCGGGGAAAAGTAACCATAGAAAGTCTGTTCTGGTGCACAATCCACTAGTAGGGAACATACCCATAACCTATTGGTCCCCCATAATCATCCATATAGTATATTTATAGTTGTATTTATCCATTTTCCCAGTGAAACAGGGAAAACACCCATCTGGTTCACTAGGTATACTAGTATATATCCGCCCACCTAGGTACTCAGGCTTCCCCTTTTGTGCCCAAACAATTTTAGAATGAAACACACATCCCTTTTCATGTAAAAACACTACTAATGGTCACTTAAAAATAGTACCTTATTACACACATTTTATACCACTTAAAACACACAATGAATCACTTTGATTTTTAAATAAACAACTTCTCAAAATCTTATCTTGCTTTGTGTCCAAAACTCCTTGAAATCGTCACTCTGCATACCATGTGCACGATTTAAGTTAACAAAACAAAAATGGAATTCCAATACATTCCAATTAAACAAAAAAATAAATCTTAGGGAATCCCCATATAATTTAAGAAGTGATAACATTGTAAAACCGCCATTTTTCACAAACATGGAACCTAAAAATATAAGTGTTTTAGAAACACCATTAAAACAAATTTTCAAAACAACCACCAAAGGATATAGAAATTGAAAATATAATTTTCATCCCTAATACATTTCAATAAAATCAACTAAGAAATTATAGGGTAGCCCCAAGTGAAGCAATGAAAGACTTCATTGTAAAACCCCCAATTTCACTTAAAAGTGACACCAAAAATTCATTTGAATTATAAATACCACTAAAACCAATTTTTCTGCAACATTTAAATGCAATAAACATTAAAATATTATAAAAATTTCAAGATAAGTCGCAAAATTGCACACACAATGGAATCACCTACCAAAGTAATGAAAACCTTGAATCCTTTGTGCGAAAACTCAAACGCACCACTGCCGCACCTCAAGGAGGGTAGATCAAACCTAAAAATATAATATTGGACCAATAAAACCCATGTTTAAACCCTAGGTTAGAAATCCTACTCTCTGTTCATTTGGGACTTCAAGGATAAGACAATAAACCCTAAGCACGTTGAATGAAACCCTAAGAAAAATGAAAAGAAAAAGAATGAAGGAAACCCACTTACATGAGGGATCTTTAAGAAATGTCCCCAAATACACCATTATATAAGTTTGAAAACATAAAAAATAAAATTAAGTTTGGAACAGAGAATCTAAGGTTAATTGAGAACTGAAATGGGGGGAAAAGAGTGAAAAATGAAAGAGTTATTAAGGAAACAAATTACCTTTTTAAATCTGAATGAAAAGTGAAAGCTTCAAATGTTTCAACCTAAACCACGAAAAAAAAGAGCTCCAAAGAGGGGGATAAGTGAATGGGAGAGATCCTAGGTTCAGTGGGCTCAGTTGAGATGTGGAATCATTGAAGAATAATTAAAATTGAATAATATATTAAATAAACAATTTTAAAAAAAAAACTGGAAACGGGCTTTCAGGATGGCCCAATTCCTTAAATAAAAACCCAAATAAACCATGATTATGGATTCCTAAAGGTAAAAAATTGGAATGGTGGTGTTAATAGGTCAGGGGAGGAAATATAGGAATTATAATTGATAAAAATTTTGGAAAATGAAGGAGTTATAAAAGAAACAAAATTTATTTTTAAATCTGGAATTGAGCTCACTGTTTGGCCCAAATCATGGAAACTCTCCCTTTCCTCCAAAAATACATGGGAAACCCCCACAACAAAGAAAGAATGGAAATAAATGAAATTATACTTTAAAAAAAGTCATGTATGTGACAATTCTCCCCTCTATGAAAGAATTTGTTTCCCCGTAAATTCAACAAAAATATTGATCAGAAAATAAGAATGTGTACTCCTTCTCAATCCACAACTTCTGCTCCCAAGTCCCATGTGTGTCATGTCCATGCTACCAAAGAACCCAAACCAATGGAATAGACTTTCCTCAAAGCACCTTCTCTGGGGAGTCCACTATGTTCACTGGCTACTCAAAAACTAACAAGTCAGGCTCTATCTCAAGTTCTTCCCAACTCAGCACATGGGATGAATCCAGGTTGTATTTCTTCAACTAGGAGAAATAGAAGACCTCATGGATGGATGTCAAGTGGGAAGGTAAACCCAACCTTTATGCCACCTTTCCAATATTCTTGGTGATCTCAAAAGATCCAACATAACATGGTGTCATCTTACCTTTCTTTCCCAATCGACGATGGCCTAGACGAGGGGTCACTTTCAGGAATACCATGTCACCCACAGAAAACTCCAAGTCGTAATTCCTCCGGTCAGCATAAGATTTACATTGACTCTGATCTATCAATAAATTTTTCCTGATCAATTTGACCTTCTTAGAAGTCTCCTGAACCATATTCATCCCCAACAATGAGGTCTCACCTACCACAGCCCAACATAGGGGGGACCAACAAGAACGACCATAGAGCGCCTCAAAATGATCCATTCAAATCGATGATTGGTAACTGTTATTATAAAAAAATTCAACCAATCCCAAATGGCTATCCCAGGAACCTCCAAAGTCCAAGACACATGCACAGAGCATGTCCTCTAAAATCTGATTTGCCTGCTATTTCTATCCATCCGTCTAAGGGTGATATGTCATTCTTATCTTAATCTAAGACCCCAATTCCTTCTAAAGGCCTTCTTAGAACTGAGATGTGAAATGTGGGTCTCTATCTGAGACAACTGCTAATGGAATTCCATGGAGTCTCACCACCTTCTGAAGATACAAATGTCCTAACTCATCCACTTTAGTTGTATCTCAGATCAGAATGAAGTGGGATGATTTGGTTAGACAATAAATCACCAACCAAATGGAATTATTACCCCAAGGTGTACGAGTCAAGCTAACAATGAATTCCATGGAAACCTCATCCCACTTTCAAGTAGGAATTGGTATTTGATGGAGAAAATCGGAGGGCTTATGATGCTCTAATTTCACCTACTGGAATGTGTATCATCTCAATACAAAGTCTTCTCTGTCCCGTCGCATACCTGGCCACTAGAACTATCGTCAAACATCATAATACATCTTGGTGGCACCCGGATGGACAGCCCACTAAGACTAGTGGCTATCCTCCATCACCACATTATTTAGAGATGATGGAACTAATGAGAGGCCCTTGAAGCACAAGATGCCCTCGGGAGATGATGATCAATTAGTGGACGTCTCCCCACCATGAAGAAACTGCCTTGACCACAGAAAAATCTCATTAATAGGTTGTTCCCTCTGAATCAACTCCAAGATATAAGGATTCAACTGAACTCTTTCCAAGAACGCACCTCTAATGTGCTCCCTGGTCTCCACATGCATTTGAGAAAAGAGTCCCATAAAAGTCCACTCATCACTGGACTTCCTCAAATTCTGCATTGGAACTCTTCTTCTCAAGGAATCAGCCACCATATTACCCTTTCCTTGGGTGTAGAAAATGTCAAAGTAAAATCCCTGAAAGTACTCAATCCAGCGACGCTCCCTCAAGTTGAGGTCCTTCTGTGAGAAGATATAGGCCACGATTTTGTGGTTAGAGTAGGCCACAAACTTCTCCCTAAAGTAATGGTGACACCAAGTCTTAAAATCATACATCAACAAGTCCAACTCCAAGCCTTGTGTCAGGTAATTATTTTCATGTGGTCTGAGTTGGTGAGATCCATACGCTACCACATGATCATCCTGCATAAGCACGCACCCAAGACCCATACCTGAAGCATCTTAATAGACCACATACCCTTCCCGACCTCAGGAAAAATCAGAATGGGGGAAGTAGTCAATTTCCGCTTCAGCTCCTCGGATGATGCCTCCCATTCTGGGCCTCATAAAAACATTACCCCTTTTCAGGTGAGTGCGGTAATCAGTGAAGAAAGGCGACATAAATCTTGGATGAATCGCCTGTAATAATCAGCCAGGCCAAGTAAAATCCTGATCTCAAACACATTCTTCGGCTGCTCCCCTGAAATGACGGCATTAATATTCTCAGTTTCCATTGAAACCCCCTTCTCTGAGATCACATGCCCCAAAATTTTCACCTCCCAGATCTAGAAATTTAACTTTGACAACTTTTCATAGAAGTGGTGATCCCGCAAAGTTCCCAAGATGATCCTCAAGTGATTTTCGTGTCTCTCCTCAGAGCCGAAGTATACTAGAATTTCATCTAAAAACACAACAATGAAGGAATCAATATACTGATGGAACACCCTGTTCATGAGTGCCATAAATACTTTTAGATCATTGGTCAATCCAAAGGGAATGACTAAATACTCAAAGTGGTCATACCTGCTTCAGAAGGCTCTCTTTGGGATATCTTCCTCTCTCACCCTAAGTTGATGGTATCTCGAATGCAAGTCTATTTTTGAGAACCAATTTTCCCCCTTCAACTGATTGAACAAATCATCTATTCTAGGCAAAGTGTATCTGTTCTTAATTGTAACCTTATTCAGCTTCCAATAGTCAATGCACAATCGGAGGGATCTGTTATCCTTTTCATGAACAACACAGAAGTGGCCCAAGGAGAGACACTCTGGTGAATGAATCCTTTGTATTATAAGTCTTATAGCTATATCTTTAATTCCCTCAGCTCGGTAGGGGCCATGCGATATGAGGGAAGAGATATCAGCAATGTTCTCGGCACCAGATCAATTGAGAAATCCACATTCTGCTCTGGGGGGAAACTTGAAAAGACATCCAGGAATTCCTCCCAAAACTCATTCACTATAAGAGGTAGTGCACCTTTAGTGGGAGGACCATCGTCCTCTATCACGAGCAACGATAACTAGAACATAATCCTTCCCAAATCTGAAATTGGAGGTTATGCACGACCTGAATGAGGATCCCATTCTCCATGAAAAACCTGATGACAACCATTAGGTGTCCTGAAACTCACTCGCTGCCTATACTAATTAATGTGTGGCTAAAAGTGTACTAGAAAATCCATGCCAAGAATCACGTCAAAAAGATCCATATCTAATACAAAAAGGTCCCACTCTATATTAATCACTGACACGGAGTGTGCACACAACGGGCACATAAGACTCTACTCCTTCTTTCCTAGTAGCATAACCAAATCCATCGCAAAAGACTAAAACTTGGTAGGAAAATTCATTGTATCCACAAAATGAGATTGAATGAATGAAATAAAGGCACGAGTATCAAAAAGAGAAGTAGCTATGGAAGATGCGATCAAAACGGTACCTCAAACTATCGACAGTCCCGCCTCTGATCCTGCAGATGCCGGATCCACTGCATGGAGATTCCCAGTATCTACTTGAGGATTACTGCTAGTCTATGGTTGTGCCCTAAACTAGCTCTGACCATAATATGACCTAGCCCTACCACCACAGCCACCAAATCAAGATCCCCCAGTCCTCGATGGCTCGGACTGTGCTTGCATGCCTCTTGAAGCCAATGACCCAGCCCCACTCAGAAGTGGGAATGCCACCCCACAGAAGCACTGCAAATTCACCATACCTCCACACTAGTAACAAGTCTTCATAGGAAGCAAGAATTCTGTTTAGATGTGCCTCGACTTCCCACACTGGTGGAACATTACTAATCTCGTATCAGAAGGTGCAAACGAAAACTTCCTAGAGGAGTGGCCTGAACTGCCACCTCCTTTCTTCAATTGTTCCTCCAGCTTCCTTTTCTTCTTTGAAGAGTTGAAACTTCCCACTACTGATATTGATCCATAGAAACCATACCTACCCTTCTAGTTAATCTCCACTATGCATGTTTAGTCATCGACCTCCTCAAAGGTCCTCAGCTTAAACAAGAAAACCTGAGAGTATATCTCTGCTCACAATCCTTTCTCAAACCTCTGGGCCTTCGCTTTCTCATTGGAGATGATTTCAGGGTCATACCGAACCAACTCAACAAAATGGTTGGAATAATCCATGAAAGAAATATTCCCCTGAACAATATCCATGAACACTCTGGACCTAGAATATTCCAAGACCTTGAGGCAGTATTTCTCATTTAAGACAGCCTTGAAATCTCCCCAGTGCATCTGCTCAATCTTCCAAGTATGAAGAACTAATTCCCACCACCTATGACTGGGACCCTCCAACAAAAAGGAGGAACACTTCACCCTAATCTCCTCAGTTATATCCAGAAACTTGAACATACACTCAAGATTCTCAAGCAATTCCTCTATTTCCTAGGGTTTTATGCGGCCTCAGAAGGTGGGAAACCTATTTTCCAGAAAATCTTGGGCTTTGTCCTTTCTAGGACCTGTATCATGATCTCTAATAAGATATGGAACAAGAAATAGTCTCTATCCTAGAGCCTAGACATCCTGTACCATGGCCTCGACTAGCCTCAGATCAATTGGTGTTGGAGAACTCTCTCTGGCTTCCTCCCGTGGGTGCATGGGAGTTTTCCAGGGAGGCATGTTGCTATAAAATGAAATAGTCACAAAAACGATATTCAATACCACAATTATGAAAACTTTTAATCAAATAAATTTAATATAAATAATCTAAACACATCACAATAAGAAAATAAAAAACTACTCCACCCCCGCCTGATATCCAAGTGTGGTCTGTAGCCCATACGTCTCACCTAGAAGTGAAGTGAATTAGTCAATTCCAACATCCCCTAGTGACTCAAGGTCTTCCATGAGAGGTGCGGGCTAGGAACCCCACTCATTACCAAAACCTTGATCCCTGATAGTCCTATCTCTTGTCTATCCTGAATCATCCCAAAATTGCAAGATAACCCAAAAATATTAACCTCCTTTGATACCATTTTGTCATGAAACGGATTTGTTTTCCACTAATAACGGCACCAAATCTAGCCCTTGATAATTCCATAAGGGTTTTCCCTATCCCCACTAGCTATAACAAGTCCCGGGTATCAATAAATTAGGTTTGGGAATGATTTACCCGAGTATGAAAGCATAAAACATTAAAAAATCAATAATAAGAATCTAAGATTTTCATACCAAATAAGTATTAACAAAACCAGAACTGAATACATGGTTATAAACAAAGAAAAAAAGGTACAAATAACAATAATAACATCATCAAGTCATCCACAATAACTCTACATGACACGGGGTTGTCAACCTCGAGCCGTCTCCACAACACCGCACCAAGAGGGGCTAACAACCCGAACCGCCTTCACCCAAGGTTTTTCCTTTACCTCAGTCAAACATAATGAAGTCTACTTACTTCCAAGGGGTTTAAGTGTGGTTTTAGACTAAACCCAGTATTATACCACTCAAATATTTTAAAGGGTGTGCAATATAATTTGAAAAGGATGTAGTTTTACTATGTAAAGAAAACGACGATAAATTCCAAGTAGTGCAACTTTCAATTGAAAAAAAATTTTAAACTAAAAATTTCAAAATGTTAACACAATTAAATATGAAATGTTAAATAATTTAAATTTAATCCAAACACACCCTAATACAAGGGTAAATACCACAAATCCAATGATCACCAAAACCACGAACACCCCTAGGCAACTAGAGAGTCTCGGGCCTTATGCACCTCGTACCGCGGGGAAAAGTAACCATAGAAAAATATGTTCTTATGAACAAGCCACTAGTATGGAACATACCCATAACCTAGTGGTCCTTCTTCATCATCCAAATAGTTTATTTAGAGTTTTCGTTATCCATTTTCTCAGTGAAATAAGGACAAAACCCATTCGGTTCACTAGCAGTACTAGTACATATCCACCCACCTATATACCTAGGCTTCCACTTTTGTGCTCAAACTATTTTAGAAAGAAACACATATCCCTTTGCATGTAACAACACCACTAATAGTCACTTATATACAGTAATGTATCTACACACAATTTATACCACTTAAAACACACAATGAAGCATTTTTATTTTTAAATAAACAACTTCTCAAAATCTTATCTTACTTTGGGCCCAAAACTCCTTGAAACCCCCACTCTGGACACCATGTGCACACTTTAGGTTACAAAAACAAAAATAGAAGTCTAAAACCTTGAAATGAAACCAAAAAATAAATCTTAGGGCATCCCCATATATTTTAAGAAGTGATAACATTTTAAAACCACCATTTCTCACAAACATGGCACCTAAAAATTTATGTGTTTCACAAACACCATTAAAATAGATCTTTTCAATAACCACCAAAGTATATAGGCAGTAAAAACAGTATTTAATGCCCTAATACATTTCAATAAAATCAACTAAGCAATTATAGGGTATCCCCAAGTGAATCAATGAAAGACTTCATTGTAAAACCCCCAATTTCAAAAAAAAAGTGATACCAAAAATTCATTTGCGTTATAAATACCACTAAAACCATTTTTTACAGAAACATTCAAATGAAATAAACATGAAAATAAAATAAACGCAGCAAGATAAGTCACAAAATTTTACACACAATGGAATCACCTACAAAAGTAAAGAAAACCTTGAATCCTTTGTGTGAAAACTCAAACACACAACCGCCGCACCTCAAGGAGGGTAGATCAAGCATAAAAATAGAATATTGGACCATGAAAACCCAAGGTTAAACCCTAGGTTCGAAACCCTACCCTCTATTCATTTGTTACTTCAAGGATAAAGGAACAAACCCTAATAACATTGAATGAAACCCTAAGAAAAATAAAAGAAGAATGAAGGAGACCCACTTACATGAGGGATCTTGAGAAATCTCCCCAAATACACCAGTATCTGAATTTACAACCGTCCAAAAATGAAATTGAGGTGGGAAAAGGAATATAAGGTCAAGTGAGAGCTAAAATGGGGGGGAAATAGTGAAACATTAAGGAGTTGTGAAGGAATCAAATTACCTTTTTAAACCAGGGTGAAATGTGAAAGTTTCAAATGTTTATACCTAAACCGTAAGGCAAAAGAGATACAAATATGGTTATAAGTGAATGGGGAGATCCTAGGTTATGTGGGATCAGTTGATAGGTCGAATCACATAAAATCATTAATATTTAATAAGATATTAAATAAACCAATTTTTTTTAAAACTGGAAATGGGCTTCCAGTCTGGCCCAATTTCTTAAATAAAATCCCAGATACACCATGATTATGGATTCCTAAAGGGACAAAATTTACATGTTGGTGTTAATATGTCAATAGAGGCCAAGTAGGAATTATAATGGAAGAAAAATGTTGAAAAATAAAGGATTTATAAAAGAAACGAAATTTATTTTTAAATATGGAATTGGGCCCACGGTTTGACCCAAATCATGAAAAATAACCCTTTCCCCCAAAAATTCATGGGAAACCCACACAAAAAATAAATAATGGAAATTAAATTAAATTTAACTTTAAAATAATTCATGTATGTGACATCCATAATGGGTAAATACGATAATTTCATTTGAGGAAGTGAGGACTACCGCCCCCTCAAAGTGATATGAATCATTCATTCCATACGTGGAATGTATAAAGGTTGGTGTTAATGATATTATATATGATATTATATTGGAATTATAATATACCTATGTATAATTAATTTTCCATTCCATTAAATATGAACTATAAATGAAATTATAGTTCATGTGTATGTACGGCTTACCATCTCTGTGAACGGTGCATTTCATTTCTTATCTACAAATATTATGTAATATTATAAATACATATATATACTCGATATATATGATATATATGATATCTAAATCATTAATATCCTTTTAGAGATAATGGACTTTTTACCACACGGACAACTTGTAATTATAAGAAGTTCATTTTTGACTCAAGTACCAAATATCGACAAAATGACCATTAAAAACATAAATGATTATGTAATGCTTATAATGAGATAATAAGTGATATAAAAGGAATAATAAACTTGAAAAAAGTTTTAAAGAAATTATAAATTAACTTTAGTTTATTATTCAGGAGATTAAAGAATTAATGAGTCAAGTCGGACACGATGTAAGGGAAGTTCTTAACCCAATTTCCATTCTTTGAGTTAATCTTCTACTTCTTGATTATGTCATTATATGAATATGTGTTAATGAACTATGACTGTTTCATACATAATATATACTTATATAGGGTGTATTTATATTTTTCACACATAATTATTTCATTGGTTTATCCTTAATGTAATGATTTGATCTTTTTAAGGGAACCTTTCACCCTCCTCTTTTAGTCAAAGACTTCTTCTTCTTATGTCTTTTAATTTACATTTTCATATGTTGGGATATGTTCTTATATATCCTTATTGTTATAGATTTTATTTCCAAGTGATGATATTCCCTTTTCTCTCCCATCAACTCATTTTTTGAATTTTAATATGATGTCATTAGGCTGCCGAATTTTTGTAAGGGACTACGTCTCAATCTCCTTTAAATAAGGCATATCTTGATATTTAGTACCTTTATTATCCTATAAGGTGTATATACAACCATTTTGACATTTTATATCATGAATTTCTATATTCTCGGGATATTTATAGTTTTCTTTGATGTTATTCTTTAATGGTTTGTATTCAAGAGTTTCTCAAGTGGTAAAGGATTCTTTAACAAAAACATCATTTTCAATGTTTTAAAGAATTAATCTTCAAAATCCTTATATCTCATGTACATGTTTTAGAAATGATTTTAAGGATTTATTTATATGTACATGATTGTTTTAAAGTGTAAATTCCTTTCAAAAGTTTCAGAGTGGTATGGGACACATTGATTCAAAACTCTTCTTTTTGAATGTTTTAAATGAATTGATTATGTCAATATCATGAACTTGTATCTTGTGAATGAAATGTGGAAATGTTATATTTTCTTCATTCTAGTTTTATGTGTTATAAATATTTTTTGGTTCTTGGGAATTTATTATGTATACGGGTGGTTCGGTGATAAACCTAGGGTGGGTGAGCCGGAGATAGCTCTCCAATGCATTGGGTAACGTGATGGAGGTAAATCTTAATGTTTCTCCTAAGATATTTAGGAAATATACCATTATGGGTATTCCAAACATAAATCCCTACGTAGTTGTGAAATATTCAATGTATGTATGTTATGGATGCCACAAGTTACCTTTATGATTTATGATTTCTATGTGTTATTCATAAATCTTATGATTTCATGTGGTATATTAAAGAGATTATGTTTTGTATGTATTGATGGACTAATGTTTTCATTATTTATTTTATAACCCTTAATGAGCTTATTATTCTCATACGATGCTTTTGAAATGTTTTTCATAGGGTATAAGGAAGGGTAAGATAAAAGAATAATTCAAGAAGATTTATATCACAAAAAAATCTAGTTGTCATTTAAGATTTTTTATTTAATGAAAAAAATGGATACTGAGTAGAAGTGTCTACTTTGTAATATTTGGATGTAATGTAATAGTTATGGCCTAATTCTCTAAAACTCTAAACCTAAAAAGATCATAAATGTGAATTATTAACTTAATTCAAGATTATGTAATGTTTTTAGGTTGCAGCCTTACAGTTGGTATCAGATGTCGGTTTAGACAACTTTAGGTATTACGAGTTTTTGTTAGACACATGGTTAGTCTCTATGTCTAATATTTAAGTTAAATCCTTATTTTTTAACGTTTTTAGATCAAGGAATGTATGTTACAAATTCAAGGATGAGGATCTAAAACGACATTCCTATCTCTTCCTGATGACTTAATTGAAATAATTATTGAAAATTCATGTCTATATGACTCTGAAACATTTTCTACCATACAACTCACTTGCAAGCAATTATTTGAGATATAAAAGACCTCCTCTATACATTTATACCATTTTGGATCATGGGTTGTATTTAATCAAATCCTATTTTCTCAATATTCTCATATTTTCAAGAAAGGTAAATATTATCAAGGCATTTTCAAATATTTTACCTTATCACAAGATTTTAAAGAATATTTTGATTTTGAAAAATATGTTGAAGAAGGAGACCCTTGAGCAACCTATTTATATTTACTTTTAAATTATATTATTTCAGCACATACTTATTGAAGGTTCTGGGCATAATGGAAGTGTGTGGGTGGATGTTCCCACTTGGCTTTTTGTCATTAACAATGATCAATCCGGGATCAATATGATGATAAACGCCACTCTCCACGGATCAAATCATAGAAATGGACAAAGAAAAGAAAAGTCATGGAACCACAAAGTAGGATCATTACAGGTTGATTATAATTAATTTATTCAATTGAAAATAAATACCTTTTGGGTGTTCTTTCTTCATTGATGTTATTGATCACGTTCTGATGTGATTCATCATTGCGTCGCAGAAGCCAAGTGTAGAATTCCTCTAGCGGTGATCCACATGTGTACTTCATATCTCAGGACGTCACCAAAGGAGTCTCCGGGTGCTAGCGTGGAGAAACCTTTGCTTGCATTGTCTTCCTTAGATCATCTTGATCCGATGGAAGAGCATCTCTCTCGTTCTTGAGAGCGTTCTTGGAGGAAGAGGTTCTTTCGGCCTTGAAAGAATTCTCCAGTGTTGTTGTGCACAACGATTCTCTTGTGTGTTGGAAAAGAGTTAGGGTTGTGAGGATATTTATAGTCAGGTAGAGTTATGAAAATAAATAAATGCGTTATGCGTTTTATTTATTTCATTAACTCTTATTTAAAACCCCAATGTTGAATAATTAATTCCTTGACATGCGCCCATGCTTATTATAATAAATATCATTTAAAACAATATTATATCCTCAAAATCCCGACTGGAAAAACTACACGGAGTCTATTAATAAATACACTGGATGTACTTGTTTTTCATTGTAAACTACACAGCGTGTACATTCAATGTACACTGCATGTATATCTTGTTTTCATTTATTCATTTCCTTTCCATAAAGAAAACTACACAGCGTGTAATTATTAATACACAGTGTGTACTTGTTTTCCATGAAAAACTACATGGCGTGTAATCTTTAATACACGGCGTGTATATCTTGTTTTTCATTTCCTTCTTCCTCCATCATAAAAACGATTTTGGCTTCCTTGAATAATTATTAAACCACGTACGAGAATAATCTTTATTCTACTTGAGATATTTGAATACACTTAGTGTGTGACCCACTAGGCCTCTTTCTCGTTAGCATTAGGTGAGCTTTCCTAAAGTCCAAGATTACTGTCTAGAAATGGGTCAAGGCACCCAAGAGAAAGAATTTGATGCCGCATTGACGTATCACCTCATACGAATTCTTACTGTGTAATTTAATCCCTTTGTCTCGATATCTCATCAAGTAGGTTTCATGGTAGTGTCATAAACCTATATGCTTGATCTTTCGTTCTTTGACTACCTGAAATAAACTCATCGTTTATACCATTGTCAGGGAATTTAATGCGACAGTTCTATTTCAATCAAAGGGCCAAGAAATCAACTTTTATAAATGGAAGGGACAAATAGTTCCTCGACTTATCCATTAACAACATGTCACTCATGATGCACCCAACTTACCCTACTTCCCACCAACTGTCTGCATGACGGTTTTCGTCACTAAATCTAAGTGTGTGAGTCATGACATGAGTTAATGATAATCTTCTAGTATAAGGACCATTACACACGCTCGTAGATAGAAATGTCTGATGACACCAAGACAAGTGGAATTGATACTGGCGGGTCTGTTCTCATAATATCCCATCTTGGAGATTACCAAGTGCGAACTCCATGAGAGATAGTCTCATCTTCTTACGAATACTCACACATTATGGTCTCTATACTTTGTGTCCTATCACATTATGTCATCCAATAGTAGAACTTTATTTAAGAATATTGTTATAGCATTTCAAGGTTATCATCATCATGGGGATCGGCCATGATCTTGTCAATGCAACAAATATTCCAAGACATTATTATATTATAGTCATGCAGAACAATGAACAATATATAATAAGTGAACATTCATGTAATCAAAGTACAAAACAACTAGTTCTTAGGACACCAACCCTTAAAAACTCCCACTTGGACTAGAGCCAACTTCCTATGACTTTTAGTCCGCTAGACCTCAGATGATGATCATGTTTCTGCTGAGTCAAGGCTTTAGTCAAGGGGTCTGCCACGTTGTCTTCCGTGGAAATACTTCTCACTGCAACTTCACCTCTCTGAGAAAAATACCTCATGATATGATACTTCTGAAGTATGTGCTTTGTCCGCTGATGTGACCTTGGATCTTTTTCAAGTGTCACTGCTGCAGTATTATCACAACAGAGTGTGATAAGATCTTTACTGCTCGGTACTACATCCATCTCTTGGATGAAGCTTCGCATCCATACTACTTATTTAGATGCCTCAGAAGCAATGATATACTTGGACTCCATTGTAGAATCTACCACCACACTTTTCTTTGAGCTCTTCTAGCTCACTGCCCCTCCATTAAAACTGAATATGTATCCAGTCTGCGACTTTATTTCATCTTGATTAGTCTGGAAACTAGCATCTACATGTCCTCTGATGACTAGTTCCTCATCTCCTACATAAACCAAGAACATATCCTTAGTATGCATCAGATACTTAAGGATCGTCTTGACTTCCATCCAATGGAGGTCTCCTGGATCAGCTTTATATCTACCTACCGCACTTAATGTGTAAGCAACATCTAGCCTCGTACATAGCATATCATACATGACTGACCCAATCGCGACTGCTTAAGGGATCATTGCCATTCTCTTTCTTTCCTTATGTGTCTGAGGACACATTTTCTTGGAAAGATGAATGTCATGTGACACTGGAAATAATCCCCTCTTGGACTGTTCCATATTGAATCTCTTCAGTATCTTATCAATGTCTGTACTTTGACTCAGGCCCAGCATTCTCTTGGATCTATCATGATGGATCTTGATCCCAAGAATATATGTTGCCTCGTCTAAGTCTTTCATGGAGAAACATTTATGCAACCATGCATTAACTGACTATAAGACAGGTACTTCATTCCCAATTAGTAATATGTCATCAACATATACTATTAGGAAAACGACTGCACTTCCACTAAACCTATTGTAGACACAAGGCTCACATTCATTCTTAACAACGTCAAATTCCATTACAACTTCATCAAAATGAATGTTCCATGACCTTGATGCTTGCTTTAATCCATAAATGGATTTCTGCAACTTTCATACCTTGTTGGAATCCTTTGGAGTCACAAACCCTTCAGGTTGTGTCATGTAGACATCTTCCTAGAGGTTCCCGTTAAGGAATTCTATTTTGACATCCATTTTCCAAATTTCAAAGTCATGGTAAGAGGAAATGGACAATAGGATTCTGATGTATTTCATCATCGCAATTGGTGAAAAAGTTTCATCATAGTCAATTCCTTGATGTTGTCTAAAACCTTTTGCAACCAGTCATGCCTTATAGGTGCTGACTTGCCCCTCCATGTCCGGTTTCTTCTTGAATACCCATTTATTACCAATAGTATTTACATCAACTGGAGGATCTACCAAAATCTAGACTTGGTTTTGGTACATGGAATCCATTTCAGAATTCATGGCTTCTTGCCACTTAGAAACGTCTATGCCTTCAACTACTTCCTTGTAGGTAAGAGGATCATCATTGTCCACCAATAATGAGTCACCATCCTCGGTGACAAGAAAACCATATCGTTCTGGTTCTCTCACCTCTCTCATGCTCCTACATAGTTCTTGTGTCTCTGGAACAGATTTTTCTTCCATGGGGCTTTGTGGAATCTGTTCTTGTATTAACTTTTGTGTATCTTGAGCCTCGACTTCATCGAAGTCTATCTCACTCTCACTATCACTTTTGGAGATGTGCTCCCTCTCAAGGAATATGGAATGTCTTGCCACTGTTACCTTTTTATTTGAGGGGTTTTATAGGTAATATCCCTTTGTTTCTTTGGGATATCCTATAGAGATTCACTTTGTGCCTTGGGGTGCAAGTTTGTCACCTGAAGAGGCCTTAACAAATGCTTCGCTACCCCACACATGTAAATTCGATAACATGGCTTTGCGTTCACTCCATAACTCATATGGAATACCATTTATCGATTTAGTTGGTACTTAGTTTAGTATGTGTGTTGTTGTTTGTAATTCATATCCCCAAAAGGATATTGGAAGACTCGCATGACTCATCATTTATCTCACCATGTCCAACAGGGTGCGATTCCTCCTTTCACTTACACCATTCCACTGAGGTGTATAAGGAGGAGTGAGTTGAGATAGAATCCCAAACTCCGTTAAGAAATCAATGAAGTCCTGGTTAAGATATTCTCCTCCTCTGTCTGAGCATATTTTCTTAATATTCTTACCAAGCTGGTTCTCAACTTCATTCTTGTATTCTTTGAACCGATCAAAATAATCTAACTTATAACTCATTAAGTATATATATCCATTTCTACTAAAATCATCAGTAAAAGTTATGAAGTACAAGAACCCATCCCTTGCTTAAACTAGAAATGGTCCACACACATCTGTGTGAACTAATTATAGAAGCTCTTTATCCCTTTCACCTTTCCCACTAAATGGGGCTTTGGTCATTTTTCCTTGTAGACACGCATGACATACACCAAGTGGTTTTAGTTCGAAAGAATCTAAATACCCATATTGATGTAATTTTGTCAAATGTTTCTCATTGACATGACCTAGCTGGTGATTCCAAAGTTGGGTGTGGTACGAGTCATGTGAATTTACATTTTCATCGATTTCCATTACTTGGCTTGTGTAGTCTAACACATAAAGGTCATTATATAAATGTTCCCTACCAAAACAAATGCTATCTTTATAAAAGTAGCAACATTCATTTCCAAACTTGAATATGAATCCATCAGTATCTAATATGGATACTGAAATAATGTTTTTAGTAACAAAAGGCACATAATAACAACCCTTTAACACCAAGATCATCCTAGTAGGCAATGTGTGGTGGTAGTCTCTGATAGCTACAGCAGCGAGTCTGGATATGTTGGATGCTTGTAGATCCACCTCACCTCAGTCAATCTTTTTGAATCTACTTGTTTCCTGTACTTGGATACATATGTGATCACCACAAGAAGTATCTAATACCCAATTAGTAGAAACAGATAGATTGCATTCGATAACAAACGCACCTGAAGCTTCCCCTTTCTTCCTTGGATGGGTGCAGTTTTTATTCCAGTGGCCCTTCTTGCCACATGCGAAACAAACAGCATCATGTTCCTTTTCCTCCCCTTTGATCTTCCTTTTATTGGAGGGAATTAAAGAAGATTTGGGCTTAAAGCTTTTTGCATTACCTTTCATTTTATTCACCATGAGGACAGAAGTATTTTCACACTTCATGTCATTGTCCACTTGGCGAATGAGGATAAGAAGATCAGACATAGACTTCTCAATGTTGTTCATGTTGAAGTTCAAAAAAAAGTTTGAGAATCTCTGGGGAAGTGATGCAAGAATGAGATCGGTACCCATTTCCATTTCAAAATCCTTCTATTATCAGATTGTTGGGTAATCTCTTCGGGAGGTTTTTAGGCGCGGATAGCTGAACAGAGGCAGTGTGCCACCCGGTTAATCCTCGTGTTTGTGTCGCAGTTGATGCCTCCCGGACTCCTTTTGATTATGTTTGGATTACCAACATAGAGGAATATAAATGCAAGAAAAGGTTCAATTATGAAAATTGGGTTGAATTTTGTTCGTCTTGTAATAGTCTGGGGCACTCTCTGGGGGTTTTCCAGAGGAAACCTTCCACCCAGGTACTAGCAAGGAGGGAGGAAAGTTCAAAAAATGATGAACCTGCAGTTTTCGGGGAGGCTACCTCAGTTCAGAGGGACCATGGTCCAAATAGTTGCGGTGGGATTTAGCCGATATGTCTATTGGAGAAGGATGCTTTGGAGGGAGTTCGCAATGAGCCTGAAGTTCGTGCACTTGGTCCTGTGGTGAAGGAAGCGTTGGTTCTCAACCCAACGGTGTCCAATGTGTTCAGAAGGTTGAGACAGGACTTGGAGGGACCTTCCAGGCAGTGTTCACGGAAGGAGGCTAATAATTATTATGAGGAGAGGACAGAAGAACCTCAAAAAAATGGAACTGAGGAGGATAATGTTCAACTGGATGAAGGTGAAGGGGTTTTGAATGCTATGGAGGTGACCAGTTCAGTCAAGAACCGAGATGTTGGAGGTCCTGCACTACCGGTGAGACCCCTGCTGCAGTTGAGCAATAGGTTCAATAGCCTCTCAGAAGCTGGTTTGGTCACTGATTATGTGGAATTTCTTTCCAGAGGTGTGGATGAGGATGACCATAAGAATCAATTGGTTGAAGGGGGTTGCGAGGAGTCCTCTTTGCCAGTAGAAGAGATTCCCAGCCGAGACTTTGGAAACATGGAAGACAAAGAAGAGGATACTAAGACAGTGGCAGAGGGTGAGGGGAATGACTCTCCTAAAGACAACGGATATGTGGTTAGGTGTCTTTTGGTGATTGAATTCAACACACCTGAAACGAGGAAGGTCAAAGACAAGGGATTCAAGGAGCCTGTGGCAGAGATTCATTTTGGAAAGAGGGGGTATTCATCCAGGGGTGATAAAGAAAATCTGATGGAATTTGGCACTCGATCCTTTAGTGATATAGTTCAAGGTGGGAAAATGAAGATGAATGGAGATGTTGGAACTTGGTCAACTTTACTAAGAAGAAAAACAAGGAATGATTATTCCTATCTACGACGCCCGGTGATTACCAGAGCTTCTTCCAAGCTTGATCGCGGGGTGATCTTGGCTTTCAAAAAAACAGCATATCCATACAACCGAGCCAGGAACAGTGCTCTTCGGATCCAATGAGGAGTCGGTTCCAAGGCGATAATCTCTGGAGGCAATATAAACCAGCTTCTGAATGGGAATCATCCACTGTAGAGGAGGACTCATGTGTCGGGTGTGGTGATGAGTATGGTTATTTTGATTATTAGTGGTTGTGCCGGTTGTTCTTGTTGTTTGTTTTGGTGATTGCTGTTGGTTATGTCAGTTGTGTTCTTGTGCGGTTGTGTTCCATGGTTTATCACTTTCCCAAAAAGTGTTTGGAAATAAAAAGATTAAGTTTTAGTCATGAGGCCCAGCTTGGGCACCCTCTCCAAGCTTGCTCTGGAATAGTGCCTTGGAGATCTCAAACCTTTCGTGTCTTGCTCTCTCCTGGTATAGACCATGGAGGTGCTCTAGCATACTGTAGGAATCCATGTCTTCATGAGAATTCATGAGCTCACTAGACATTGATGACAGTATCAAACATTGAACATCGAGTGCATCGCTCAAATGTTGATCATAGACCAGGAAATCTTCATCACTCGCCCCTTGGGCAGGCATATCAGGAAGCGAGGACTCTAGCACGTAAGACTTTTGTTCATGTTGTAGGACAACCCGAAGGTGCCTAAACCATTCTTTAAAGTTACTACCGGTGAGGATATTGTCTTTGTCCAGATTTGATCATAGAGAAAATTTGGTTGACGAGTTTGTCATCTTGATTATACAATTTAAAAGAGTAGATTTATTAGTACTTTCTTGATTACATTTTATGAGAAAGAATAAATTAATTTATTAATTCTCCCACTATTTTATCAAGTCCAAATGGCCCTCTATATTGAACTCAGAATGTCCAGTTGCTTTGACATTCTAGTGGAAAGGATCCATATTCCCCTTAGTGTAACCCCAACAAGGGTTGGTCAAGCTATTTGAAGGTATTTAGGTAGGCAGGTCTTTGCCAACTGTGAGCTTACAGTTCCTTGATCTGTTGAGTGGACTCCCCAATCCTGAAATCCTGACTTGGATTTCCTTAACTCTTGCCTCCAATATTACATCAAGTATATCAAGGGATACTTCTCTTGATGTAATATTGTTAAGTCAACCCGAAACCTTTCATAAGGGTTTCCTTTATAAAAGTAAGTGTCCCAACAAGGGTTGGTCAAACACATAGTTTTATTGAGTCTTTCCCTTAATCAAGTAACAGAAGGCTTGGTCTGACTTAATATTGTATTTGAGGGATTTTATTCTTTAAGTGTATTTTTGCATTATCACAAGCTTGTTAATATTAAGTGATTCTTTCTTAAGTGATTAACCATGTTCCGATAATGTTTACACATAGTCCAGTTTTTATTTTATTCCATCTTTGCATACTTGTTTATTTCATTAATTATGTGATCACGACAACACATACATAATAAATAAACCATGCAATCAGATAGAAATAAAATAAGATGTCATGATCATGATCTTCTATTGGTTAGCTTATTTAGCGGTTTGATAAGCTAACCCTAGCCTAGGGAAAACACATTGAACCTGATGGTTCATGTTTTGCAGCTCCCACATGTCCACCTTTGTATATTCTTGCGTTGGTTTTGCCTCAGCTTCGGGTTTTGAACCGTCTCCTCTGGCTTGGGAGATCCTCCATTACATGGGTTTTACATTAAAGAACCCATGGTCACGCAGGCCCTACATTTTATTGGAAGAAGGCTCACAGGCCAAAAAAATTAAATTAAACAAATTTAAATGAAACCATACACACATACAAAGGGTATTTGGTCTAGCTCATGATCATCCATAGCATGAAACGACATTTATGCATATTTAGAATTCAAATTCTTTTAATCGTTCTTTCATTTAAGATAAGTCACGATCGAATTCAATTAATTATGATCTTATAATTAATCAATTCTTTATCTTAAATTCATTTCTAAAATTCCTTGAGATTCTTCTCATCCATATTCCTTGTACAGATCTTTGTACTTTTGGAGGAAACCAGGTGAAATTTCTGGAAAGTACCCGGCGTGTTGTTTATATTTACATGGCGTGTATTTCTTTTCACCTTTTATCCAAAGTACATGCCGGGGGCTTTGGCGTGTTCTCTGTACTTTGGAATTTTTGGAGTACATGGCATATAGATAAATCATACATGGTGTGTACTTCCTTGTTACATGGTAACCGGCCTGGCGATCTCGTGTAAGTGGAACACGGCTTCTCCTTGTACACAGTTTCACCTTGTCCAGATCGGACTACACGACATGTTGCTCCAACCTACACACCGTGTATTCTGGTTTCCACATGCAGTTCAATTCTAGTCAACACGGCGTGATTAAAACTTAGGCATAATCAATTTACATGGTATGGTTTGGCGGACCAGTGTCGGTTCGTTGAACCTAAGTACACGGCGTGTAATTTTAATTACACGCCCTGTAATCCCGTGTTGTACAGACAAAAAGAGCGGATCCTTTGGATGAGTTACTCATTTTTATTTTAATCAAAATTAAAATTAAAATTCCATTTATATGATATGAATCGAGAAACAAAGGAGGAAGAATAGATCTCGTTTATTCAAATTTATAGAATGATTTATTTCAAATTGAATCAAATATAAATGCGTAAATTATCAACGAAAATTAAATAACGATAATCAACATTGTAACCTCCCTATGATACCATTTGAAGGTTTCGGACGTAATAGAACCGTGTGGGTGGATGTTCCCACTTGGATTTTTGTCATTAACAATGATCAATCTGGGATCAATACGACGATAAATGTCAGTCTCCATGGATCGAATAACAGAAATGGACAAAGAAAATAAAAGTCCCTGAACCACAAAGTAGGATCGTTACAGGTTGATTATAATTAATTTAATCAATTGAAAATAAATACCTTTTGGGTGTTCTTTCTTATTTTATGTTCTTGATCACGTTCCAATGTGATTTGTTATTGCATCGCAGAATCCAAGTGTAGACTTCCTCTAGCGGTGATCCACATGTGTACCTCGTATCCTGGGACGTCACCAAAGGAGTCTCTGGGTGCTAGCGTGGAGAAACCTTTGCTTGCATTGTCTACCTTAGATCATCTTGATCCGATGGAAGAGGATCTCTCTCAGTCTTGAGAGCGTTCTTGGAGGAAGAGGTTCTTTCGGCCTTGAAAGAATTCTCCAGAGTTGTTGTGCACAACGATTCTCTTGTGTGATGGAAAAGAGTTGGGGTTCTGAGGATATTTATAATCAGGTAGATTTATGACAATAAATAAACATGTTATGCATTTTATTTATTTCATTGACTCTTATTTAAAACCCCCATGTCGAATAATTAATTCCTTGACATGCTCCCACTCTGATTATAGTAAATATCATTTAAAACAATATTATATCTTCAAAATCCAGACTGGAAAAACTACACGGCGTGTATTAATAAATACACGGCGTGTACTTGTTTTTCATTGTAAAATACACGGCGTGTATATCTTGTTTTCATTTATTAATTTCCTTTACATAAATAAAACTACATGGCATGTAAATATTAATACACGGCGTGTACCTGTTTTCCATGAAAAACTACACGGCGTGTAATCTTTAATACACAACATGTATATCTTTTTTTCATTACCTTCTTCCTCCATCATTAAAACAATTTAGGCTTACTTGAATAATTATTAAACCATATATGGGAATAATCTTTATTATACTTGAGATAATTGAATACACTTATTGTGTGACCCTCTAGGCCTCTTTCTCGTTAGCATTAGGCGAGCTCGCCTAAGGTCCAAGATTACTGTCTAGCAACGGGTCAAGGCACCCAATTGAAAGAAGTTGACGTCGTATTGACATATCACCTCATATGAATGCTTACTGTGTAATTTAATCCCTTTGTCTCGATATCTCATAAAGTAGGTTTCATGGTAGTTTCATAAACCTATATGCTTGATTCGTCATTCTTTGACTACCTGAAATAAACTCGTCGTTTACACCATGGCCATGGAATTTAATGTGACAGTTCTATTTCAATCAAAGGGCCGAGATATCAACTTCAATAAATGGAAGGGACAAATCCTTCCCTGACTTATCCATTAACAACATGTCACTCGGGACGCACCCAACGTACCCCACTTCCCGCCAACTATCTACGTGATGGTTTTCGTCAGTAAATCTAAGTGCACGAGTCATGACATGAGTTAATGATAATCTTTCAGTCTAAGGACCATTACACACACTCATAGATAAAAATGTCCGATGACACCAAGTCATGCGGAATTTCTACCGGCGGGTCTATTCTCATAATCTCCCATCTTGGATATTACCAAGTGTGAACTCCATGAGAGAGAGTCTCATCTTCTTACGAGTACTCTCACATGACAGTCTGTATACTATGTGTCTTATCATAGTATGTCATCAAACTGTAGAACTTTATTTAAGAATATTGTTATAGCATTTCAAGTTTCTCATCATAGCGGGGATCGGCCATGACCTTATCAATGCAACAAATATTCCAAGACATTATTATATTATAGTCATGCAGAACAATGAACAATATATAATAAGTGACCATTCATGTAATCAAAGTACAAAACAGTTGGTTCTTAGGACACCAACCCTTACACTTATGGTATTTTAAAAGTACCATTGATTGAATATTTCAACTCAAACCTGGACTGATTATATTATAGAAAGCAAGTTTTATTAGATGTTTTCAAATTATATTCTATACATGATTATTTTCAAAAACTATTTTTTGTGAACACCTATATGACCCAAGTTATATGAGGTGTATTTGGATAAAGGAAGAAAATTATTTTGAAGGATATATAAATCATTATTTCAATGCATGGACCATCTATCTATGTGAACAAGATGATGATGAAGCCAGGTGAACACCATGATCATGGTACGATGTTATTTCTTTGGGAATAGTGTTATTTTATGAAGGTAGAAAAATGTCAATATTTATAAGACTTCTTGAATTAAGATATTGAGGTCATTATGAGTTGGGATGAAAATGAGAGGTATAAGACAACCATTGAGGTTAAATCTTGTTAGGGTTATTTTTTAGTTTTATAAAAAGGGAAAACACGCAAGATGGGTGACAACCCATCGCATCCGGAAAGGTCATAGGAATCAAACCCACAACTGAAGGGTGACAAGGGTGCATCGCCTACCACTGGCCTACGTGAAGTATTTGGTTAGTATAACTTATTATTTTTAGTTAAATGATTTTATGTATCAGGAATAAGTTGATTTGATATCTTATGTTTTATCAAATGGATATCCTTGGTATAAGAAAATGATTTGGTGATTAAGTGGTAAAGGTTATTTTGGAAGAGGTTTGCTCTTTTGGGAACACTATATTCTTAATGAAAATAGAATACTATGGGATTTCATTTGAGGAGTAATGGTATAATTTTATTTTGGATGAATCTATGTTTTTATTGTGTAAAAACAGAGATTTAGGTTATTAATGGAAATTATTAACCTATCTTGGAGAATATGTGATTAGGTTAATTACTTTAAGTATGAGACTTAAGAGTAGCTGATGTTATTTAGAGATAAATGTTAAGATTTTTATGGAAGACTATGTCATAAAATCCTTCTGAATTTTGGGTTTCAATATTAGTTTAGATTATATTAAAGCATTTTAAGGACAATTGTGTATTGAATGGTCTTTGTTGAACTTTGGCATTTGTTTGTTCAATTTTGGAGATTAAAGTAGTATTTTTTTATAAAATATGATCCCTTTGGGGATTATCTGATCATGTATTGACCTTTTTGGTTTTGGTTAATTTCTAAAGTCATGGGAAATATATATTTCATCCTTTATGGATTATGTGATTCTCTAGAAGTTGATTCTAGCGCTTCATGTGTGACCAAGCCATCTTGAATACTCGTCGTTTGGAGAAAAGATGATTTTGTGGTAGAAATGTATTAAAGGATGAAACTCAACTTGAAAAGTTATTATATTTCCTTGTGTTCTTAGTCAATCTCATATGACCTTTGTACTTATCTTTATTTATTTTAAATTGATAGTTTTATTGACTCTTTTTCCAATGTGGGATTTTAGTGAACTTTCCTAGCCCAATTTTAAAAATGCAAGGACGTAATTCTCAAAAGGGGGGAAGGATGTAACATCCTAGGTAAATAAATAATAAGAATTTTTCATATTTATTAATATTTGTGAATTAAATATTAATTTTACTTTAAATTGGATTCTATGTTTGAGGGCGTACCTAGCATGCAACAATGGGTTTCTACAAAATCTCATGTTGCACACAAGGCTGATTCATATTGAAAAATAATAAAATATTATTATTTTAAATGGTAGTTAACGCCTAGCCGTTGTATTGGTTGGAATGAACAGAACTAACTAAAATATTATTATACATGTTTTTAAATGTCTTTAAATTAATCCAATAAATTTTAGAAGCTTAAATTAATAATGAATCTATTTTTAAGCATGAAATACTTTAATATTATTTAAAAAGTCGATTTGTCACCTTTTGATGGAGAACCCTTTTTAAATATAGTTTTTGTCACTTTTATATATTAAATTTTACAAAATAAACTTCTTCTTTAGAATCGAGACATCAAAATTTACTTTGGGTGAATTTTTGGTATTTTTCTGATAATGTTAATTTTTTTATGAATAGTTAAAAATACTGCATTTTAATTCAAAACTGTCTTTTAATCTAATTTATTTATAAAGTTAGATTTTTTTTATTGGTTTTAAATTTTAATTGAATTATATTTTTACCATTTAATCAGATTTTGGTCATTTTAAGTAATTTCACTTTGAAATTAAACATAAACAAGTGTCAATCTTCTGATTGTTATTATTTCTTAAAAACGCACTTTGGTTTTGATAATAGGAATTAATATTAAATTAATCTCTTAAACTTCTGTGTTTTGAATTTTGAAAAATGGATTCCATATTCTAAATCAGGAGGTCCAACTTTTGTAAATAGGTAACTTTTATTTTTAGACATTATGAATAGTAACTTCAATAAATATTTTATTTACCATGGTTAAAGGGTAAATTTGGTAAATAAGGGTAAAAAATAATATTATAATAATATTAAATTAACCTAAAATGTGTTCTAACCCTATTTTATGATACTTTTACGACCTTGGGAATCTTTGGGTCAATTTGGGGACCCCATGGATCGACTTGTAAGTGAAAATGACATTTTATAAAATTAATTTAAAGTTAAGGAAAATATAATATAAACATATATTCTTTAGTAAAACAATTTTTATATGGGGTTATAAAAGTGATATTTTCAACTATAAAAAGTTATTAGAAAGATAAAAATATTTCCTACATCATGGTATTTTATTTTTAATTTATATACATCAAATAAATAAATTTATATATGACACAATGATGATGTAATGATTACCTTTTTAATGAATGTTTTAAATAAATGAAATTATAAATTTTAAAATAAATTTATTTTCAAACTTTTTATGAAATAAACGAATTTTAGGGACAATAATTACTTGTTATATTTGAATTAATTAAGTTTTTTCAAAATAATTAAGTTGTTATAGATTTTTAAAAGTCTTGATATAGATAGTTTATAAATTGACATATATAATCTTTTAAATCAATTAATATTTTATTAAATGATAAAATAGTAATAAAATATAAGATTTAGAAAAATGAAATATATGATGTTACAAATGTCATTAATGGTCTATTTTAGGTCTCTTGATATTTTACAGTAAATATATTAACCATATAGTATGAATATAAAAGAAGACATGGTAAAAGTTAAATAAGTTAACAAAGGATTAAATAAAAAACAATAACAATTAAAAAATATCCAAAACCTGTACAATACTTATTGCATGATTTTATTTCAACTTATATTCATCTTATCCTATAATTTATTATGTTTTAGACCTTTTTAAACCGAAAAAAAAAATATAATAAAATAATACTTTCAAACTTTCCTAAAGAGCCCCTCCTCCATCTTATAAAAGGTCACCACCTCTAACCCACTACTCACACCTCTCAAGATCCTTGGAACATCCAAAATCGAATCCAATAATCTCCAAACATCCCTCTATTCATCCTAGAAGCCTTAATTTGGGAATAAGGCATTTAAATAAAGCCTTTTGGTTCAATCCAAAGGAAGTTACCCGATTTAAAGGTAATGTCTTCTCTCAAGTTCTTTTGTTTTATTTTCTTTCTTCAACCCACTAAACTCTCTTTATTCTAGTATTTTATAACAACACCAGTATCTTAAATATAATATAATTTTTTTATGATAATGATTATAACTACACTTCCACACACCTCCTTCTAATGGATATTAACATATTGTTTCTGTAGCTAAAAAACTACTACCTCAAAAAACAATGATTGTTCAATTATCTCCTACCACCTCTCATGGTGTCTATTATGAGGGAATAGTATTTAAATGTGATGTATATTATATTTATATTGTCTCTATGCTTATTTATATATGTGATATATATTATATTTATATTTTCTCTATGATTATTTATTTTTCATTTATATTATACCTTTATTGTTTCCATAATGGGTAAATACGATAATTTCATTTGAGGAAGTTTGGACTACCACCCCCTCCAAGTAATATGACTCGTTCATGTCATACATGGAACTTAAAAAGGTAGGAGTTAATTAAATTATATATGATATTATAATGTAATTATTATATACCTATGTCTCATTATGTTTTCATTCCATTAAATATGAAATAGAAATGAAAGTAGCGTTCATGCGTACGTACGGCTTACCGTCTCCATAAACGGTGCATTTCATTTATTATATCCAAATGTTATGCACACTTATAAATACACATATATACTGGATAAATATGATATATATGATATCTAAATCATGAATATCATTCTTGAGATAATGGACTTTTGACCATATGGACAACTTGTAATTATAAGAAGTTTATTTCTGACTCAAGTGCCAAATATCGACAAAATGACCGTTATTAAGTTAAATGGTTATGTAATGTTTATAATGTGGTAATAAGTGATTTAAAAGGAATAATAAAATTAAAAAAGGTTCTAAATCAAGTATAAATTAACTTTAGTTTATTATTCAAGATTTTAAATAATGAACAAGTCAAGTCAGAAATTTGGTAAGGGAACTTCTTAACCCAATTTCTAATAATGGGGTTAATCTTCTAATTCTTTATTATGTCATTATATGAATATGTTTGAATGACCTCTGATTTTTTTACACTTAATATATACTTATATTAGGTGTATTTATATTTTTCACACATAATTATTTCATTGGTTTATCCTTAATGTAATGATACGATCTTTGAAAGGGAACTTTTCACCCTCATCTTTTAGTCAAAGACTTCTTCTTGTTATGTATTTTAATTTCCATTTTATTATATTGGGATATGTTCTTATATATATTTATTTTTGTACATTTTATGTCCAACTGATAAGAGTCCCTTTCTCTCCCATCAACTCATTTTCTAAATTTTAATGTGACGTCGTTAGGCTGCTGAATTTTCGTAAGGGACTACATCTCAATCTTCTTTTATTGAGGAATATATTGATATTGTGAACCTTTATTATTCTATAAGGTGTATGTACAACCATTTTGAAATTTTATATCATGAATTTATATATTATCATGATATTTATAGTTTTATCTGATGTTATTCTTTAATGTTTTTTATTCAAGAGTTTGTCAAGTGGAAAATGATTCTTTAACTAAAACATCATTTTAAATGTTTTAAAGATTTAATCTTCTAAATACTTATCTTTCATGTCCTTTTTTGAGAAATTATTTTAAGGATTTAATTATATGTACATGTGTTTTTTAAAGTGTAAATTCCTTTCAAAAGTTTCAGAGTGGTCTGGGACACTTTGATTCAAAACTATTATTTTTGAACGTTTTAAATGAATTGATTATGTCAATATCCTAAACTAATATCTTGTGAATTAAATATGGAAATGTTGTCTTTTTTTTATTCTGGTTTTATATGTTATGAATATGTTGTGTTTCTTGGGAATTTTTTGCATATATGGGTGGTTACATGATAAACCTATGGAAGGTGAGCCTGAGATAGCTCTTCAATGCATCGAGTAACGTGATGGAGGTAAAAGTTAATGTTTCTCCAAAGATATTTAGGGAATATACCATGATGGGTATTCCAAATGTAACTCCCTATATAGCTGGGAAATCTAAAATGTAAGTATGTTATGGATTCCACAAGTTACCTTTATGATTTATGATTTCTATGTGTTATTCATAAATCATATGATTTCATGAGATATGTTAAAGAGCTTATGTTTTGTATGTATTAATGGAATAATGTTTCCATTATTTATTTTATAACTCTTACTGAGATTTTTATGCTCATCCTAATTTTTTGAGATGTTTTTCACAGGGTATAAGGAAGGGTAAGAGAAAGGAAGAATCCAAGAAGATTTATATCAAGAAAATAATTCTTTTTTTATTTTAAGAGTTTTTATTTTATGAAAAAAATGGATACTGAGTAGAAGTGTCTACTTTGTAATATTTGGATGTAATTTAATAGTTATGGAATAATTTTCTAAAACTCTAAACATAAGAATATCCTCAATGTGAATTATTAACTTAATTCTATATTATGTAATGATTCAAGGTTGGGGCCTTACACGCTCAATCTTTGTAACCGTTGTAGTTGTAATTATTTCATACATAAATATTAACATATAATACCTGCATTTGATGATGCCTTGTTGTTTATGAAAATTCTATATAAATGAGTTTTTCAATTCAAAATATCATTTTTATGTTATCAGAAATGTACTAATTATAAATGGATATTCACGTTTACTTTTATTTATTTGATCTTGGCACTCTTTTTCTTTGTGGATATTCAAAATAAAGCCCATCCCATGTCAGAAAATAATATTAAGGAAATAAATTTAAAATTCATTATAATATAAACAGCTATTAAGAAATTAAAATTAACTTTTCCAATAAGTTCTTAAAATTTCCCCACACATCCCCATGGACAGAGCATATCCAATAAAGTGTATTCTCCATTGATCCAAAACCAACTAACATCCAATGGTCACTAATATAAAAGAAAATTTAATGTTAGTGGTTATTATGTTAAAAGATTAATAAAAATTTATGAGACATATATTTCATACCTCTCTACATAAGGAAACATCCCAAACTGCGTAATTATATTCTATTGAAATCTTTCTACAATATAGAATGTTTTTTATTTGTCATCCAATTCATGCCCTTTAGGTGAAATCAACTATGAGTCCATCAATCAATATACATCTATCTTCTCATTTATCTCACACATTTTATAAATATACCTAATACAAATTAGGTAAGTAAAAATTTTCAATGAATTTAATGCAGGGAAAACTTTGTGTTAAGACGTACATGGAAAAAACTCGCACCACGTTGATGCCCAACTTATCTCTAGTGACAAGCTTCATGATATCATTTTTTAGAATCCACACATCTATTTTACGAACACAAACATGATCTTCCATTAGAAACATTTAATGACCCACCAACAAATTTGAATATCTTGAAAATCTCTCAAGACTACAAGAATTTGAATCTGATGTCATAGCCCTTTGTCTTTGTTGTTGGCTATACAGCATTTCTTTACCTTTAAAGTATTTCTTTAAATAAATATAAATATATATTAACTTTCAAATGTTAAAAAAATTAATAGAAAAATATAACATAATATATAACATACATATACCTCTATGGTAATGGGTCGTCGAATACTAGATGGACAAACTAAGAAGTGGTGGATAATTTTTCCAACTGTCATCACCTTAATGGTAGGTAACAGTACTCTATATGATATATCTATAATATATTGTACAGTGACTTTATGCTTCTCTACCTCTAACAATTGATGATGAATTGTATCTCTTATATAATATATCATCCCATATGAAACTATATTATAGTGAGTATCATAAACATACAACTCACAATAACTAAAAAGTTGTGGAGGAGGGGGTGTGGGAGTAGGATAAAAATAGGGTCTGCATATGGAGGTGGAGGATAAATAATGGGGTCTATTGGTGGAGGAGGAGGAGGATAAATAATGGGGTCTATGGGTGGAGGTGGGGGAGTGGGAGATGATAGTGGAGGTGGAGTGGGAGCTGCAATCTGAAATCATTGTTGATAGTCTGCAAACATAGACTGTACCGATGCTCTGATCTTTTCCTCCATCATCGCATTAATATTGTGAACTTCAGCCTCAAAATATGCTATTTTTTTATATATATACCCTCAATGGAAGAAGCATAAGAACATGGTAACACATTTCTTGTCGATACACTCGTTGGGTATCCTTATACAATACCCGAGTGTTAGGGCTTTTCCAATGCAACAGATAAAATATCATGCCTCCCATTAGCTTTAAATACCCCATGTGTGCTCTGCTCTACAAGATAATCTTGTATGAATTATTTAAAAAATTATTTAATGATTCTAAGTATATAAATAACTGAATTGACTTAAATAAATAAAGTAAACAACTTATTATCCTCTCGGCTATGACCCACTATTCATCTATAAGATATTTCCCTTTTTTACATATTTTAGCCCTCTTCCATTTTTCATGTCTAGAAAAAGGGTATGGAGGGGCAACCTCTCTAGAGTCGGAAGACTCAGCTATAATTTTTTTTAGTTTTTCAGCTATCATTTGTTCTTCTAATAAAGTATACCCTCTCTGAGATAACTATGAGGGTATACATTTCTAGATTGTATATCCTTATAATATCTCCTTAATTCCTATAAATTAAGAATAATAAATCATTAAGAAGTCATTAATATGATCATTAATATAAGAAAACTTCTAAAATTTTACACTACACTTACCAAAAAATCTTCTTGTCTTCTATTTTAGACAAATTTTTTCCATGTGTCTTCATCTATAAAAGGATATATATGACATGAACTTTCATGTTTTCCCTCCCCAAAAATAAAATCATATGTGGGGGTTGATTTGAAATCTATCTATCTCCTAGCATCCATCGATAAATATTTCCTCCTAACTTCTAAAGTGTTAGGTATATTAAATGTCATCTCATAAAGAAGAGGGAAAACATATTATATGATAAGAATTTCATTATTAGTCAAAAAAATGAAAAAGATATTACCAAAATGGTCTCCTGTAACTGATCTATTTTTGTTTTATCAACACTTCTCCAATTATTAAACAAAATGATGACTTTTCTTTTACCCTGATTTGATACAAAACTCCTAAATTTTTTTCATTAGGACCACTTGGAACATCATTGTCATTAAATTATAAAACTATCCTCTGGTCCTAGCTTTGAGCAACTAATAATTTTGGTAAACATGTGTTGTCACATTTACTAATACTAGAATACTTCTTTTCTATTGTGGGAGCATATGAAGAATATTGAGGAACACCAAGAGAACCATGTGAATGCCCCCCCCCCCCATAGGTATGATAATGACACCCATCTCCAGAAGTCAGTGGTTGATTATCTGATTGATAAGTCATTATCCTTCATATCAAAGAAATAATCATTTAGTACACAAAATATACAAATTCACATATTATAATACTAATGTAAACCAAAAAGAAAAATTATGAAACACAAAAGTAAACTAAAACTTAACACATTATCATTAATATTTTTTATAGTTAACTAAAATGCTAACAATATTAATGATATATGAAATTTCATGTAAGTGAATGAAAAAAAAATCTAAAATTGGTATAAGAATATTAAAATGGATCAACCTAATAAGTCAATTTTTTACACAAAAAAATAATATTTTTTAACATATAGATTTAAAATAATTTTCATTCAAAAAGATAAATAAATATATAAGTTATGTAATGGTAAACAAAAAAAAATAAACTAAAATAAAAAACCATTTCTACTAATTCATTTTAATATGAGTTTAATAAAGAAAAAAATACAATATAACATTTTATGAAATTAATAAAAGTAAAATAGAAATTAACATATGTTACCTGTAATATTATGAATGTACTAATGGATTTTTTTCTAAAATTCCTTCATAGTGATTTTTTTAATGGCACAAACCATGTCTATTACATTCCTATCATTATTATCTATTAATCTTTCCATAAAAGTGGGTATCTTACATAAATTATCATCTTCATCAAGTTGATCATCACCAATATATTGTCTTTTTTTCTTGTAAAAAAATAGAACACTCCATATCAGATTGATCAGGAAAAAAAGAAAATTTGTTTTTCACGTATTTTTATTATAAAATAATCAGTTGTCTTCCAATCTATTCATATTAGCAAGTGTCATTCCAAATTCATCATGTATAAAACTGTTGTTACTAATAAACCATTTGTAGTTAAAAACAAAAACTTTAATTTTAATGTAATCAACCTCCCATATTTCTCCAATGACTCCATAATATACACTTGATGTAGATATTGGGTTTTTTCTTTAGAACTCAAAAAATTCATTGCATATGTGAACACCAATACACCACTATTCTGAAATGCACTTTTGTTGTCCTGAGATTTTGTATAAAATGTATAGGAATTAGTTTCATACATGGACTATGTTATCATATTTAAATTTAGACCACTCACTAACCATCTTAATGTCTATGATGCATCTGATCTGCTAAGCGTGGTCTTTTTAAACCATAAAAAAGTTTTGTTATGATCATTCAAAATACAAATTTCTTTCTTCTTTGGATGGCATTGTTTCAACTCATTAATATGCAATGTTATATATGGCTGAGCATCAGTAACATTATTCAAGATGTATAAATTTACCTTATTCATCTATTTACCTGAAAACGATTTGACATTCAAGCCACGAATCCCATTTCCCTCATTATTAACTCGTTCATGGAGAGATGGAGGCAAAAAAATGTGCACTACCGTAGAAAAGTAGCTCGTAAAAAACTCTGCAACCTTCTCATAAATATACTCTTCAACAATAGAGGCATTATGTTGATATGTATTCTTAACATACCCATTAAAAATATTCATATAACTTTCAAAAGGATACATCCAATGTAGATATACAGTTCCTCAAAGCTTTATTTCTTTAACCAGATGAACAATTAATGCTCTATTATATCAAAAAAGGATGGATTAAAATACATTTCCAATTGAAAAATTGTAGAAATTTCTTTGTTTTCCTACATGTTCAAAGCATCCAGATTAATCACCTTATTAAAAATTGAAATGAAAAAATAACACACCTTCATGATAGTCTTTCTGACACTGATGGGAAATATTCCACAAAATGCAACTGGTAGAAGTTGTTGTACCATGACATTAAAATCATGATATTTCATACATATCAACCTCATATCATTCAAGGAGACAAAAAAAATTTACATTTGAAGAAAAACCCTACGGCACTTTGATATCATGAAGACACTGACAAAAGCTAATTTTCTCCCTCTTGAATAATGTATGACAAGTCGGGGAAATAAATGTTCGTGTTCCATCAGGTGTGGGAGCTAACTCCAAACGTATTCCCATTGATAGTAAGTCTAATCATGTATTCAATCAATCTTTAGTGTTTCCTTTAATATCTAACAGTGTTCTAATCAAACTATCAAATATATTATTCTCCAGATACATGAAATCAATGTTATGTTTCACTTTATGATATCTCCAATATGGTAGCCCAAAAAAATATTGACTGTTTCTTCCAAATATATCTATCATTACCAGATTTATGTGACTTTCCCAATGTCACATCAAGGTTTTGAACCCTATCAAAATACTCATCAGTGGATAAAGGTTTTGGAGAAATATCAATTTCTTATGATCCACTGAATGGATTTTTTTAATATTCTATAAGAGTGATCCATAGGCAAAAACTTTTGATGATCCATGTATACTGTTTTCATCCCATGATGAAATTGACAATATGAAGTCTGTTGTTCGAAAATATGACACGCTTTATGCCCCTTAACACTATATCCATACAAATTTCAATATGCTTGGAAGTCATTTATATTGAACATAATTAGTGCATGCAATTGATAATATTCCATTTTATAAGAATCATACACCCTAGTACCATCCTTCAATAAGAGATTCAAATCATCAATTAATGGTGACAAGAAAACATCAGTATCATTTCTAGGTTGTTTTGGTCCAGAGATCATTAAACTCAACATGACATATTTATGCTTTATATAAAATTTAGAAGATAGATTGTAAATTTCCAATAAAATAGGCCATGAACTATGTGTGTTACTGAGGCTTTGATATGGATTCATTACATCTTTTCACAACCCATGTCTCAGATTTTTAACTTCATTTCTGAATATAAGATACTTCTCATCAATTTTCTTCCACTGTGTACAATACACTTGATCATTTATTTTTTCATCACATATCCACTCATCAGCATGACATATTAACCTTTTTGCATCATGTGAATTCACAAATAAATGTTTCAAATGGGGAATTATAGGATGATACCAAAATACCCTGGTAGGGATCTCTGTAATCTCTACATCAGCCTATGATTTTTCTTTCAACTTATACTGTGATATCCCGCATTTAAGACACTCTGACAGAAATTCATACTCCTTCCTAAATATCACACATTCATTCAGAGTGGCATGTGTTTTCTTGAATCCTAATCCCATTGGGAATAATATTTTATTGGCCTTATAATGTGAATCTATAATATTGTTGTCTTTAAGAAGAATGTCTTTCAACAATTGTTGTAGATCTGTGAAACTTTTTTCACTCCATCTATGTTTTGCCTTCAGGTTAATAAATCTTAACAACAAAAATAAAACAGTAAAATCTATACAACTAGGATACAGTGGTTTTTCAGAATCACCATATAGATGCTTAATTATCGATTCTTTCTCAATTTTTTCTGCTTCAATATCATGAATCATTTCTTCATTTTCATCAAAGTTACCATATTGCAAAGCATCTTCATTAGTAGATCTGAAATTCTTCCTAGTTTCACCATTCCAAATCCAAGGGTTGTAACTTGTATTAAAACCATGAAAAATTAAATGATCTTTGATCTCTCTACTATTCAAATTCTTCATATTTAAACATTTCATGCATGGACAGAAAAAAGTTTCGTTGTTTAAAACATTTTGTTTAGAAAATTCCAAAAAAACATAAATACCTTTATCATATTCATCACCCATTCGATGTTTCATAATCCAACTTCGACACATTATTACCTATAACAAATATAAAAATTATACATCTTGTTAAGATAATCCAATTTTATATTTATACAAAATATTTTATAATTTGAAAGTAAACAAATTTTGAAATATAAAACAAATATACCCGTATTGTAAAAATATATGCATGGAAATAATTTTAAAAAGAAAATATAGCTAGATAATATAGTTTTATATTTATATAAAAAATTCTATAATTTTAAAGTAACACAGTTTTTAAATATAATAAACCAAATGTATGCGTATTTGAAAATTATAATGATATTGTTTTTGAAAAAAACGATATAAAACCACTATATAAAAATAAATCACCATCCACTAGTGTGATGTATTATTAACCCATCACAACATGATTTTTTTTACTTAATTGTTTATCCTAACTATCTAAAATATTAACCAAAGAGGTCTTATGATTGTATTGAATTGAAATATTTTCTTTATTTTATGTAATTTTAATGGTCACATTTATGGGTTTTAATAACCAAAACCCCAAACTAACTATGCCCCACTCACCAAATAATGCATTGAATTATAATAATATAATATGAATAATATTAGTGATATTTTACCCCATTTAGCTTTCCAATCGATTTATAAATCTCACACACCAACATCGTACATTGTATAACACCCACCACTTCTGAATAACATCACATCACACCCGTAGACACTCAGGACATCTCATCACATCTCATCACATATCATATCCCATCTAATGTAGTAGGGTATTCAAAAAATGATGGAGTCTGACCTCATTCACTCCTACTACCATTTACGACCCCAACCATTATCCATCTCAATACATCCCTCCGATGACACCTGGTCCATCAAATACTCATCACATCAAATGTAGACAATGATATTTTGACTGCTGGCCATCACAACCTATGTGTATCACCATCACCTAGAGTTGGGAGGGGAAGAGATAGAATCCATCCACCCATTCCCCTATAAGATGTTGGGAAAAATACCCCCAAAATTATTGTTTTCAGAATGTGGTTCTCGATAGGGGTGAGACACATATATAAATCACCAATAATATATAATGCATATAAATATAGAGAAACATCACATTATACCAATAATAAGGTCTCAAAACTAAGGAATTAACTTCTAACAAGATACTTCACTTATGCTACAAATTTGAAATATATAACCCCGCAAAATTAAAACAAAAGCCACACATCACTTTCAACTTTTAAAATCACATTTTCCAATTTTGAGATTTCATATTATAAATAAATTACTCTTTAATAGAACCCCATAAATTTATTTATTCAATAGTATTTAGTGTCCAATTTCATATAATTATCATGTATTTAATTTCTTTATTACTCAGGCAACTAGCATAACTACCCACCATCGCAGTCCCATTGTACAACTACACCACTACAACCATCACATCCCTGCCACATAACATAACTATTTTCCCACACCCAAATAAATAAGGCCACTCCCCATGAACAACATCATCACATACAAAATAAAAACACACAAAGCTATAAAAAAACATATCACAACACATACCACAGCTTTTTCCATATTAGGCATAGGAGATTACATTAAATTTTACATCATTATTTGAGGGCACATATCAAAAGAAATATGTTCCTATGAAATCCATTTCATTAACTAAATATATGTGGTTAGACATCTATTTATGGTGGTTTAATAATAATTCACACAAAATGGGAGATCACAACATGTTAAAAAACCAAAAAAAATGAAGATACCAAAACCCATTGAATTCAGCGATACAATAAACCAAGATAAACTCAATATCATAATCTAAATATATATAATCTTGTGAATAATTTCGTTTTCCACTTCAATTTCATATAAATTTAATATTGTTTTTGTTAATATGGATGAAACTATCATCCTAAGAGATAATGATAGTAACCATGTCCAATAATGATAACATTAAGAAATTAAACATGATATTGCAATATTTTTAAAAATTAAATTGAAAAAAATAAATGTATGGCATCCATGAAAAATAACGATCAAAATAAAGGGATGTATGGATTATTTTAGTGTTTATATTTGATTATATGGATGCAATAATAAAAAAGATGATGAACGATGCTAGAAAAATGGGGTAGGAGGCCATGGGTTTGAAGAATCGTTTCTAGGGTTTCCACGTTAGAGAGAAGAGTCGATGTCATCTGATCAAAAAATTCCACAATAACTCAATACGGGGATTCATAAAAATTTTAAATGATTTATCATGTCATTTATTTATTAACCAATAAGATAAATTATTTTTTATTACATTTATAAGGTTGGTTATTTTATAACCAATGTGATAAACCGAAAAAAAGTTGATTTATCACATCGGTTATAAAATAACTGACATGATAAGTCAACATAATGCAATTTCTATGTCAGTTATAATATAACGGATGTGATAAATAAATTTTATGGATATTAACATATGTTATTTATAACCAATGAAAAAAAAATTGATGTGGTAAATACTTTTTGTACTAGTGCATCAAACTTTTACATTACATAGTCTAAGAGAATAATGGAATCTGAATATAAAATTTTTAAAAACTAATTAATATTAATTTATATCCGTAAAATAAATTTAAGACACTAAAGTATCCAAATCAAGTTGATTTTAATACATTTAGAACAATTTGCATTGATTTTTTACCAGATTTTACAAGCACTACACAAATTATGTGTAAGCGTTATAGGTAATTATATCATTTATAAAGATTAAAAATAAATTAATATCAAAAATATAATATTTTCATACTCAATTTAGTCATTCTATATCATTCATAAATAATTTAAATTCTTGTAATACAATATTAATGTTTATTAAAATCAAGAGAGTGACATTTTTTGTATACTTTAATTAAATAATATATAGGCCATTATCAAAGAACAACGACATAAATTTTACATATGTTTTAAACATATATGTGTATGGATTAAATATCATCATTAAATGGGAATTGGGAATGTTGTTGGCTGATTTTACAGTCATACCACCTAGTTTTAATCTAGTTTTATCCATTTTACCATTGTAGAGGTGATAAATTTTACATGGTTACTATTTATAATGACCATAAAATAAAGGGATTTATTAAAAAAATTGAATGATTATGAATATGTAATAAATTTTTAAATATTAAATTTCTATAAGTTTCATAAATTAATTTAAGATAAAAAATCAAAATACAATGAAAAATATTTTTTATAAAAATATGATTTTAAGCCCAAGAATAGTCTTATACCAAAATAAGGAATAATACAAACTAAAATGTTACTAATTTGATTATATATAATTAAATTTGACATATGTTACTTTGATATCCAATTAAAATCATGATAGGTCTTTATAAGGAAAATAAATTATGATTATATTAAAATAGGTATTTCACAATTCTCTCAAAACCAATTTTTTCCGAAAAAATTGAAATTTTCACCATAAGTTAATTCTAATATAGAAATTTGAAAAATGATAAAATTTTATATAAAATATCATTTCTAGAAGTGTAATAACTTTATTATATTTTTTATGCACAAAAATCTATGAAAATGGTTATTGAAGAAAACTTATTTTTGAATTATAAAATAAATTTACAAAAAATGTGTACTTATTTATTATCCATTAATAAAAACATTTAGATTATATAAAAACTCTTGAAATTTTCTCAAAATATTTTTTATACTATTAATAGATGAAAATATAATAGTTAGGTTATAACAGTCATGTTTAAATAATAATATTTTGTGGTTCATTTTAGCTCTATGTAGTTTGTTGTATAATATTTTGGAAAAATTATTTTTTAAAATAACAGGTTATTACTTTAAGGACATAAGATTTATTAGTAATATTTATTTCCTAAATATATTTTTGTAATATTATATAGTAATATACATATACAACACATGCTGAAATCAAAAAAACATTATTTTATTAATACATATCATTACTTTAGGTTGTAACTAAATCAATGTTATTGAAAAACATTACAATGGGATAAAAATAGAAAATAGAAAAAATATAATGGGAAAATAAGAATCACCCCAATCTTCCTAAATAATCATTCCCATGAACAACACTATTGAAAAGAAATAGAATAGTATTAAACCAATCACAATCTTAGAAAATTAATATATAGAACCATGGTAGTAATTTTATTGAATGTTTAATAAAACAACAAAGTGGTATTTAGAGGAGGTAATATCACGTTTTGAATATTAATATGACTGTTGGAATAGTAACCTGACTATTGGGAATAGTAACCTGACTGCTAGGAATATTAACCTAACCATTGGAATATAAATTTTACCACAAACAAGAAAATTTTATTTAAATAACATTTCTCATGAGTAGTTTAAGAATATATAAATATTACAATTAAATAAAATAAATATGAAAAATAAAAATACAATCATTATTTTTTTATAAACATTATTTTATTGTATTTTGAAAAAAAACATATTTTTTATATTAAAATTTAAAATTAACAATGCTAGAAAATTATTTTCATAAAATTAATTTCATATTTGAAATCAGCATGTCAAAATTTTCTAAATGTGATTTTTTGTTAATTCAATGAAATAGTTTAATTTTTAAGTGAATAGAAAAAATTATTTTTCTGAAAACCCACATGTTTTATGTCATAATGATGATTAAGTAATGATATAATAAATTTTGAAATGGTAATTTGAGGGAAAAAAATTAATAATATGACTAGATCATTAAAAATGTTAAAATTATTTTCAGAACCTAAAAACATTTTCCAAAGTCTAAACTCTAAAGCATTTCATTAAAATAATAATTTTTACTCTTTCACTATTATTTTGATTAAACAAATAAATTATTATTAAAATATGTTTGAAAGTATTAAAATCATGTAATTTATTCAAATATATTTCATTATGTCAAAAATATAACTATTCAAATGTTTTTGTTAATTTTATATTTTATTCAATATTTTTATCCTAAAAATTCCACTCTCCTCTAGTATAAATAGCCCATATCCCTCCCATTGGAATACCCCTCCTCTAACACTTACCAAAAAAATCCCATACCTAAATCCCCTATATCAATACCCTTAAAATTATTATTGATGTTATGGAAAATCCAACTCCAAGTAGCAAGGAAGTTTAGTCTCATACAAGAGAAGCAGCAACGATAAAAGTGTCAGTTTTTTTATCAACTCTCCTCTCATTTCCCTATCGTCTTCCTCTTATTTTTAATTCATTTAAAACCCAAATATTATAATATAAATTTAGATTTATGGATTAATTATATTAATGATTCTAACCAATTAAAATGGTTATATTTAAAACTTATTCATATTTTATAATTCTCTTCCACCTACATTGATAATGTACGGTTAACTACAAAGAAGGATGTTGCAAATTGTTTTCCTATAATCACCTAATAAATGATTATAAAACTTATATATAATATATTAATATATAAATATAGATATTTTTATGCTTCTAAATTTAATTGTAATATGGAATAGAAAACAATTAATCAATATCATTAAATCGAAGAAAGATGAGATATTTTATGGAAAGTATCATATAAAAACACTTAAAACTAAACGATAGAAGTTATGAAATATAATACAATAATTATAACTGATAAATATATAAATAAATTAACATAATTAAATTTAATTTCTATGTTCTAATAAACCTAACTATATTATTTAGGAGGTGAAAAATAGATGAAATAAAGTAGGATTTAATGTAATGGAATTCTCCACTTTTTTCCATTCAAGTGCCTCATTATATTAAGCCTTATAATGTTATATTATTTTATTTCCATACACATTTATCTACCCATTACTGCAAAAGTAACATTTAATAAATGGGGGACCTTTGTCCCCTCCCATAAAGTCATTTCTTTACTCCAAATTTTATATCATCAAGCTGCCAAATTCATTATTCAATTTATCTATTTCACATGAATGATTCATATGTTATGAATACCCAAACCATTTCAGTATCTTTTTGAATTAACCAATATTTAAATATAATTTATTTATTTTGTTATTTATATGTAAAAAACACACATTCACTTTTCATGGGTTAAAAATATTGTAATGTTCAAGTATTGAAGCATTTATTTATGCTATAATTTTATATAGAATCTATTCTTTATTCTCTACAAGTTTTTAGTGAAATGATTTATTATGATTAATATGGATCAAATGAATCAAGAAATATTAATGGTATACCCTGATATCTCTCCAATTCATTTGGTAAAGAATTAATATCTATATATAACATGTGTTACGATACCTTGGTGAATAACCTTAGTAATTATGATTTATGACACCTTAGTGATATGTTTATGAATGTCTCAAAATTTATGTTGCATACATATTTCCATGTTATGATTCATGTTTTTTCTATTATTATATCCCTCAGGGTCACATGTTAAATAAATTCTTTATTTATTCTCTTATTATTATTTATGCTCACCCATTTATTTTGATTTAGGTTTCCAGGATATGATAAGCAGTAAAATTATCTTATGATGAACCAATGAAGAAAAAATTAAAGTGGATTCGAAGAATATTTTTTGATAATAATGTATTAAAATTATAATTTTCAAGAAACTAAACCTTTAAAGATATTGTATGTTATTAATTGTTGTACCATGTAATGAGTGCTTTATGTATTTAAAAGGTGGGATTCCATAGTGGGTATCAGATTATAGTTGTGTTATTTGTGTAAATTAGGATTTGAAAACTTTAGTAACAACCAAAGGTATAAGTCTGAATATAGAAAACATTTCTAGAATTTTTCTGAAATATTAAGTGGTTATGTTCCATGAAATAAATCCTTGCCTGGATACTAAAATTGGATATGGATATGGCACAGTTGTACCTATGGGTAATAATCCCAAAAAGGTTTCATTGAGAATTTCTTTGGTCAACACCCCTATTTTGACACTCCTGGGTGATATGTTTGGTTAATAACATAGTTTAATGAAACATTATAAAGGATATATAGAAAAAAATCATTAGAGTATATTAAATTAATAAAATCAATATGCATGTAGTTTATGGAATTGAACTCCCTTTCAAATCACAAGATCCCTAAAAGTAACATGTTTCTCTCTAACATTTTCTTATTTTTCCAAATTTGTGGGAAATATGAGGATCTACATAAATTATAAGTGTAATGGATGATGCACTTATTAGCTTCCTAAAAAATGGAATACGGAATTGAAAACATCATGAGGATGATGAATCAACTATCTTGGGTTATAAATAATAACCAAAATCATGTTGAGAATCCTAATTCAACTCGAATGGAACAACATATCACTGAGTCCTTCATTATTCAACAACCACCTTCATTTATTAGCTATGTTTATCCATCAATTACATATCAATGGATTACCTCTATAGAAAATATATTTTCTATACTCTACTTTTCAGAGCTAGACTAAGTCGCCTTGGTAATATACCACATAGATGGAGAAACTGATCAGTAGTGGAAACTAATTAAGAGCATGATGACAAGAGAGAATATTGATGTTATGTAGTGGTAAGAGTTTTTGAGAATCATTTTCAATAAATATTTTACTTAATTTATGATAACAAAAATAGAGAAGGAATTATTAGAGCTAAAGCAGAGGAAAATAAATTGATTTGAGGCTACAAATAAACTTTATGAAACTTGATCAATACACATCTAGCATTGTTATGGATCATATAGTAATGTTTGATAGGTTCTTTGGAAGGTTTAGAATCCATTTGTGGATTAATCTAGAATATAAAGTCTATAAAAGGTATAAAGAGATAGTGTGGAGTTCATTGATAGTTTAAATGAAGTTTGGAGATATGCAGTGGTCGCATAGGCTAAATGAAAAGAAGAGAGAAATGGATCCAAACTCGTGGAATAATTTTGATCATGAAAGAGGAGGAAAGAAATTGAAACTACCCACGAGAAAAAAAAATGTGGGAAAACATTGGGGGAACTAATTTCTTGGGAGTGGAAAGTGCTAAAAGTGTATAAGGTATGTCCATACAGCTCAGAACAATCATAATGTGGTGAAACCCCAACATCTCAATGAAAATGATAAAGGGAAGATGGTGCGATCAAAGCCTATAGTTCAACGATTCTAGTGTGGATATCTTGGAAACATAAGAAAATAAATGTCAAAATTATAAGACAATAGAGGGTAACTATCATCAACCTTAGTATAGGACAGTTGATAAATGTCATGCATTCACAATCACAATGTCTGCTATAGGGGTTTCAAATGATGTTTTGGAAGGTACACCTTTTGGGTTCCCAAAGCTTGAAAATACTTTATTCTCTCTGGTTTTATAGATTCCTTTATTTCAACCATTATTAAAAAGAATTTAGAATCAAACCTGGTACTTCTAGAGGTAGAGTTATTAGTTATTTCTTCAAGATTAAATATCTGAACATCAAATATGTATAGAAACTCTAGTATCAAGTTTTTTTAGTATAGTATCATGCAAACTATAACATTAATTATTTTTTAGAATTCAACAATATACTATGGATGGACTAGATATCAAAGTATAATGCTAAGATAAAATCTTATAGAAAGGGAATTTCAGTGGTGTGGAATAAAAAAACTGGTGTTATTTTCGAAGGATAGATATCCTAGCCTAAACTATTCCTAAAAGAACCTTCTATATCATTCATTATAGAAATTATTAGTGAATAAAAACAATAAATATAAAGTATAAATATAGAAAATTTCCCCATTTTTCCAGAATAAAATGATTTATTACCTGAATTAGTGTCAGGACTTCCCCTAGGAAGAGATATATAGTTCTCCAATGAACACATAACAGGATATAATAAAATATTAATAACCCTATATAGAATAGAATATGTGGATTTAGAATAATTAAAGAAAAAAGTTAAAGATATTTTGTGGAAATGTTTTATTTGACCAAGTGTTTCTCCTTGGGGAGAACCTATTCACTTTGTGAAGAAGAAGGATGGATCAATGTTGAAATGTATTGATCATAAGCAACTTAATGGAATCATAATTAAGCAAACATATCCACTTTCAGGGATTAATTATTGGTTTAACCAACTTCATGGGGCACAATTAGTTTTTCTATATTTACCACTGATCGATGTATCATCATTTAAAGATTAAGTAAGAAGATATCCAAAAGGAAACATTTTAATCTAGATAATATAATTACATGTTTATTATTATTCCATTCGACAAGAATAATGCTCTTTCCATATTTATCAATTTAATAAATAGAGAATTTAAATATTACCTTGAAATATTTATGGTGGTATTCATTTATCATATTAAGATATATTCAAAAAGTCATGAGGAGAATGAGGATCATATATGGGTCATATAAGAAACTCTAAAGAAGGATATGATATTTGGTAAATTCAGTAAATGTGAATTCTAGTTACAAAAAGTTTCATTCTTAGGGCATATCGTGACCAGTGATGGAAGGTTATATAGGAGTGTCCATTTCCTACTACCATAACTAATATTTCTAGTTTCCTTAGTAAAGTATGATACTACCAAAGGTTTATGAAAAACATTTCTCTCCATCACACACCAAGTTAACTTGAAAGGGAGTTAAGTTTATATGGTCAAATGGGCATGAAGAATGTTTCCATTAACTAAAGAAGATGTTGGTTAGTGAACCTATGATAACTATTCCCTATAATGTGGAAGGGTATATCATTTATATTGATTCATCCTCAAATGGATATGGATTTTTACTCACAGTAGATGAATAGGTGATTTCTTATGCATCTCAATAGTTAAAGCCTCATTAATAGAACTATCTTACTCGTGACCTAGAGTTAAATACAATCATATTTTCTCTAAATATATGGAGGCACTATATTTATAGGGAAAATGTAATATATACATATGTTGAAAAATTTTGAAGCATATATTCACAGATAAGGATCTCAATATGTGTAAATGATGTTGTTTAGAACTAATCAAGGTCTATGATTGCATTATTCACTACCATCTAGAAATGGAAAATATGGTAGATGATGCTCTTAGTAAAAAAGAACCTTATACTCTATACCTAATGCATATTGATAAAGTACATATCTTCTTGTATATGCAAATGATGGATCTATAAATCAAAATGGTATGGAATATGTCATATATTTCCCAAATTGTTTCTAAACCATCTATCCAATACAGAATCAAGGAGGTACAGAGGGATAATATGGAGCTTCAAATGAAGGTGAAAGTGGTAATAAAGGGTAATCTTCATTAATTCCATTTCAATGAAGATAGTTTCATTTGTTTTGGAAAAACATTTGTGTGGTTTTAGAACCAATGATAAAGAAGGAGATATTGGGTTTTTTATATAGATCATATTTCTCCATCCCTCCTAGAAGTACTAAAATGTACTGCAATCTTTAAGGGAACTTCTGGTGGGACAACATGAAGAAGTAAAACATCGTGTATACCTCAAAGTTCTTGGTATGTCAGAAATTTATTACTAAGGAACATAATTCCAAGGGGATGGATTAACCATTACCCATACCCACATGGAAATGTGAGAACATCAATGAGGACTTTGTCAGTAGTTTTTTGAAGATATAAAAAGGAAACATTTTGATATGTGTTATGGTGGATCAACTCACCAAGACTTCCCACTTAATTTAAATTAAGGAAGATTAATGCCTTGACTAAATTTCCATGATATATATAAAGTATGTATTGAGGCTGCATGACATGCCTCTTTCAATCATTTTTGATCATGATCCAACATTTGCATCAAAATTGTGGATAATTCTACAGTATGATATGAATTATGAGATGAATATTTCTATAGGATATCAGCCCAAAACTGATGGCTAATATTATAGGACCATTCATAAATTCAAATACATTATAAGAGATTTCTCAATTGAATTTAAAGGTGTCCGGGATCGATATAACCCCTTAGTTTAGTTATCATACAACAACAACTTCCACTATAGTATTCAAATGGATCCATATGAATTGCTATATGGGAAGCAATGTATAAATATGAATTTTTTGGATGAAGTTAGATAAAAAAATATTTAGGGACCCAATATTATGTCACATATGATAGAAAATCATTAATTTATTCAACTTCATATAAAATCATCTCAGATTCAGTAGAACAGAAATGTTGACAACTATATAAGAGATTTGGATAATGATGTTGGATATAAATTCTTCCTTCAAATATCACCAAATAAGAGATTCATGAGGTTTATAAAGAATGGAAATATCATCCCTATGTACAGTAACCCCATTGAGATCCTTGACCACATAAGAGCAGTGTCCTATCAACTACCACTTCAACCAAAAATGGTTTTCATTCATGATGTGTTCCATGCATAACATCTATGGAATTAAATTCCTAATCCCTTACATATACTAAATTTAGAGGTGGTATAACTAGAGAATTAACTCTCTTATGAGGAGTATCTAGTGAAGATCTTAGAACATAAATAGAAATTTACATGTAACAAGACAACTAACATTGTCAAATTATTGAGGAAAGGCCATATGTATGAAGAGGAAATGTAGGTACCCTATGAAAAATATAAGAAAAGGTACCCTCATTTATTACCAATAGATAATATTAGTTGAAATTTTGATTAAGAAATTTATTAATGGGGAATAATTTAATGACCCAAACTTTACTAGTGATATTTGTTTCCTAAATAATGGTGTGTTGTATTTTTAGTATTATACATGTACAACACATGGTAAAATAAAAAATGCTCAGTTTAATTAATACAAATCATTAATTTAGTCCAGAACAAAAACCATCATAATTATAAACATTGTAATGAGACAAAAAATAAATAATGGGAAAACTATAATGGGAAAATATGGACACACCCAATCTTCCAGAGTCATCCCACCAAAAAAAACACTATAGAAAATTAACTAACTATTAGTAAACCAATCACCAACATCAAAAATGAAAATACTAAAAATTGGGAGTAATTTTGGGGAATATTTAATAAATTAATGAAGAGTAATTTATAGGAGGTAATATAACAATTGGAATAGTAATATGACCATTGGAATAGTAACTAGACCATTGAGAATAGAAACTTGGCCATTATAAATAGTAACCTGGCCATTTAAATAGTAATTTAAACTCAAACAGTAAAATGGGATATAAATAATATTTACCATGAGTAATTTCAGAATATATAAATATTATAATGCAATAAAATATATTTCATGATTGAAAATATAAGAATTCTTTTTAATAAAATGTATTTTAATTCATTTCATGAAAATCCTATTTTCTTTCTTAAAATTTTTAATTACTTATTATAGAAAGTTATTTTCATAAAATGGATTTCATATTTTGAATCATGCCATCAAAATTTTCCAAGGGTGATTTCTTGGTAATTTTATGAAGTAATTCAATATTTATATTTAGAGAGAAAATATTGTACTTGAAATACAACTTTTTTATGAAATGATGATAATAAAATAATTAATTAATAAATGTTGAAATGTTTATTTTTTCAAAATCAATTTTTTAGGTTCAATGGATCATTTAAAACCAATAAAATTAATTTTCAAACCTAAAAATCATTTTAAAAAGACTACTATCAAAATTATTTTATTAAAATAACATTTTTTTTATTTTTCCCAATTTACTTTTTATTAAAGTAATAAATTAGGATTATTAGGTGTTTGAAATTATTAATGTAATGTTATGTAATTAAAATATATTTCATAATTTCAAAAATGTTATGTTTCAAAGGTTTACCTTGATATTTTAATTTATTTAAAATTCTATCCAAAAAATACATTTCTCCTCAAGTATAAATGGCATGTCTCCCACCCCTTGGAAAACAACTCCTCCCACACTTAACAAAGCCAATAATATACCCAAATAGCCTAACTTAATCACCTTATAATAATTATTTATGTTCTATAGAAAACCAACCATAAGCATTAAGGGAGTTTACTTTCATATAAGAGAAGCAACACAGAGAAATTAGTATGGTTTTTTTATAAACTCCCTTCTCATTTTCCTCTTCTCTTCCTCTTCATTCTAACTAATTTCAATCACAAATATTCTAAGATAAAGTAAACATTATTTCATTAATATATTAATGATTATAACCTATTAAAATTACCATATTTTCATTGTATTAAAATTTCATAATTCTCTTCCTCCTCCTTTGATAATGTCCCGTTAACAGTCAATTAACCGCCCATAAGGATATTTCAAATTATTTTCTTATAACCACCCTAATGGATGATTTTAATTAATTATTTATGAGATATAAATTTATAAATTTCAGTAATTTTAAGCTTCTTTATTTAATCTGAATAATTTATAAATATAAATTAAACAATATCATTAAATCGAAGAAAGATTGGAAATTTTAAGGAATGTGTCAAATCAAAATATTTCAACTTTAATGATGGAAATTAATAAATATAATCCAATGATTATAATTGATAAATAGTCAAAAACATAACATAAATATCTTCTTATTCCACATTTTAAAAACCTATTTCTATTGTTATGGAGGATCAAAAGTGACCAAACAAAGCAGGATTTAAGATAAGGGAATTCCCCTCTCATTATTTTTTATTCAAGTACTTCACTATAATAAGTCCTATAAATGTTTTATTATGTCCTTTTCATGCACTTTAATCAATCCTAATATTTCCATAATAATATTTTATCTATTTGATACTTTTTACCCCTCTTGTATTTCCATTTCTATAATCCACATTTTGTACCATTATGCAGTCAAATTATTTCTTGAATTTCTATCTTTCACTTGAAAGACTCTTATATTGTGAATACCCAAACCATTTAACTATCAATGGTTAGTCACCTACATGTAGATATAATTTCTTTTATTTTTGGTATTTAGATGTAAGAAACCCACATTCTCTTTTCATGGGTTAAAAATGATTTAACAGTTAAGTCTTTAATCATTTTTCTACGCAATTATTTTATATAAAACTCATTATTTATTCTTAATGGGTTATTAATGAAATAAATTATTATTATTAATGGTCCTCACATGAATTAATACATATGAAGGGTTCCCCATTATGGTCCTATAATTCATTGGGTAAATAATTAATCTCTAGATATTACACGTATTATGATATCTTGGTGAATAACCTAGTAATTATTATTTATAACACCTTGGTGATAAACCATGGTGATATGATTATGAATGTATTAAATTTTATAATCTAATCACATTTACATGTTATGATTCTTGTAATGTTGATTATTATATGCCTTATTTTGTTATCCCAATTTCTTATTGACAGGCCTCATGGTCACATCCTAAATACCACCTTTGTTTATTCTCTTATTGGGATTTACACTTACCCCATTCTTTTGATGTATGTCCTTAGGATATGAGCTATATTAAAATTAAAATGGTATTAACCTATAAATAAGCGTTTAAAGTTTATTAGAATAATTTTTTTATGATAATCATGTATTATGTTTCTAAATTCCAAAAAACATAAAATATCCAGTGTGGTGTGACAAGTTGTACGATGTAATGAAAGTATTATGCATTAAAAGGTTGGTGTCCCATAGTTACATTCTACCACCTTAAATGAACTACACCAAAAACATTTTATCTCAATCATCAAAGGCCCAAACATTATTGGAAACCCATATCATATATAGGGGTAATGAAACATATTTTAAAAAGGGAAAGTGTCAAACAAAAAGGTCACATGAAATATCTTGTATTTTTGTACCTAGGTAAAGTTAAAATGGGTACGAAGAAAAAATATAGACATGGAAGAGAATAATAACTTCTCAGGAGTAATCATGAGTGGTAGAGAACATGTTCAATAGAAATCTGACAGCCAAAAAACCATAAATTAGTGTGGATTAAAAAGACCGTTATTTCATCAATAATGAATGTAAAAAATATAAAAAATTCAAGATAATTTTCAAAGAGTTAAGGAATTCCGTTACCATATAGACTAATAGTATACGGAAATATACTTACATGACAATTATAATTTCATACTTTAATAAATTTCTACATCAATATAATATTATACAACAAACTATGGTTATTAAGGAGTAATTTTTCAGGGTTGAAGCACTAAAATAAACTTTTAACATATCACATAATCTAAAAAAATAACAATACATTCGTTTTGTCTTTAATAAAATCAAAACAAAAAATTTTTAACATAATGTAAGATAATTCAACAAATTAATAAACCATCATATTAATATCCAAATCAAAATTTCAACTTAAATCATTCCATAAATAAATATCCATATATCTAAAATAACCTCAACATTAAATAATGTATTATCCTAAAAGTTTATCTCATACCCTTTATCTAAAACCTTAAAAAACATAATATAATTCTTACTAAATAATAATTTATATTGAACATAAATTTTATAAAAACCTCAAACAAATAAAACATATCCCAAAATATCATTAATCATCTCATAATCATAAAAAAATTAAATATTTTATCTTTAAAAGGATTCCCAAAATAAACTATATATATTTTCATCAAATAGTTTATGAAATGTATTTGGGGACTAGCCTAGTGGTAAAGGAACCACATAACCCTACATAAAACCCATAATCATGTTTTAGAGGCCCCAAATATTTATGCTTTCTTTAGTCATTATGTAAATGGTGGCACGATATTGGATGGTGGAGGGGGCCCTTGGAGAGGGTCTTTATAGCCACCCTACTTTTCCTTACATCCATATTAATTCATTTCAAATATAAATAACATAATTGAGATAGAAATATAGGATTTATGTTTTTTTTTCTTTATAAAAAAAGGCTCATATGTAACATGTGCGTAAAAAAAGATAAAAAATTATTTAAATCCTTCTTATTTATCTTCCTAAATGATTGCATTCTATTTATTACAATTAATAACCTGAGGATATACATCAACGAATGGGGTGATCAAAAATCCAAGTAAGATGAGGAATAAGGGATAAGAATCAAAATTACACTGGTGATAATAATCAACATCATCATATCAAAATCATAAGGTCATCATCAACTTAATGAGGGAAAAATTTGATAAAGACATGTAATGTGGAACATGTATAAAATTGAACATCATGTCATAGTTTTCAAATACTACACCTAGTTTTGAAAAAAAAGCTTGCATAATGCTCACACATAACAAATGTGCATGAATCATAAAATCAAAATTTTCAAAAAATCTAGAAACTTTTTCATGAATAATACACAAAATATCAATAGATACATCACATTACCTAAATTATTAGAGGGATATATAATTCATATCCCAACTTTCATATCATAAATTCCCAAAATCATTCATACCATATATAAAGTATAACAATATTATTCATGAAATAACTCATGGAAAGAAATGAGTTTAATATGGATTTCATAAATAACAAGTTCAATAATAAACTTCAAAGAAACCAAATGAATAAGGAAAAACATACGATCCAAAAAAATAATCATTCATGGGTGAATAAGAAACAACTCAATATGGCTCAACAATGTATTTTAGAAAAAAAATTATTTTTTAAGATTATTTATATTTGGATTAAAAATAATTTTGGAAAGGTGGAAAACATTTATATCACTAAATATAAAGGGGAATAATATTGAAAGGTTATTTATTGAATATTAGGAGAATATCCATATTTAAAATTATGAGAATTATGGATAACAAAATGAAAAGGTGTTTAGTTTGAGAATACCCTTACCTAAATCCCTATTTATTTCATTACTTATCTACCTCCAGAATAATAATCATAGGTTTATTAAAACATTGACCTAGAAGTGAAATATCATAATTTTTAAAACCATTTATCAATTATAATAATTAAATTATATTTATTAATTTCATTGGTTAAAGGTAATACATTTTGATACAATGTTTTCCTTAAACATTTCTCATTCTACTTCAATTCCACTATTTTATTCAATGTGATTTATACATTAGAATAATTAATTTTAGAATATTTAAATAAAATTATTTATACATTTATATATTATAAATTAAATAGTATAACCATACATAAATATAGACATATAAAGTAAGTTAGAAATACCCTTGTTGGCGGTTAACTGACCTCATTCTGTCAAGACATAGTTAACCCCTTTATAAATTAAACTTAAGGATATAGGACATTCCTCAATCGCTTTTTTCTTTGAAGGGTCCACTAAAATGCCCTCACATGTGATCACATACACCAATGATTTGACTTGTTGTATACAAAAAGTGACACTTTATGAACATATAAATTATTTTCTCCTTCCATTATGTTTCCATTAAAATCCATTCATTCTCTTAATGTTCTTTATTTAAATTAGTGTGAATGATAGTATCATAGATAAAGACTACAACACATTTATAGAGGTATTATCTAAAGAACCTATTCATAAAATCTATAAAGGTCACATGGGAATTATAAAGTATGAATGGAATCGTTGTGAACTCATATTTTCTATACCTTATATGGAAAGCAGTCTTATGAATATCTTCATTCTTCAAATTCTACTGATGATGTCCAGAATTATGATCTATCTTTGATAATTATAGAGTTCCATGTAGTTGATCGAACAATTCATAAATCCTTAGAATGGGGTACTTTTCTTTATGGTGATCTAGTTAAGCTCTTGGTAATCAATACACATCCACTTTTATCCATCTTTCTTATTGAAAAAGAGCATTGGCTCAGTGTAAGGTGATGTACTAAGGAATATGAACCCTTTTTTCAAATGATCTTCACTAGATTCTTTAACTACTTAATTTCAATCAAGGAAATATTGTAGGGTAACTTAGATATATGATTGGATCCAAGTACAATTTCTATTGAGAACTATACCTAATGATCTGATGGAAGTCCAGGTAACTATTTGTGAATTTTATCAAGGTATTCCCTAAAAATGTGAATTTCCTTAACGTTGATGATTTCATTGGTATCAACCATTTGGGCATGTTATGATTCTTTATGGGGTATCAAAACCCACTCTGTGGATAAATTTTCTAGAGTATATTCATGATTTTCCATGTATTTATAGAGGATCATGAGATAATTCCAAATATGAAAATATATTTTCTTTTCTTGAAATTTGATATGTTCTCAATATAATGAGAGTTAAACCACACTTACTATAACATGGAATTCCACCATGTTGATTATTATGATATTTTATGGAATAATATTCCCATGTATCATAAATGGAAAAGATTCAACCAAATGGGTTGAAATGATCACACCACTAGGTGTTTTTTCATATATCTCTACTTCAATGTATCAGGTCTTTGACTCAACAGTTCTAGAAAACCTGGAAGATAAAAAGGAAGGTGAGGAACAATAATAAAATGAAATATTTTTCCATTATCGAGTGAATTGAAATTAAAACTTATATGAATTTATTTTCACAACATAAATTATCAGTAATGATACCATAAACTTTCCCTTTCTCTTTTGTCTTTAGTGGTTACTGGTGCTAATTACCCTCAATGACTCATGTTTTAGTGCAATGTATTACATTGTTCGCTTTCTACCTATAGTTGAAGCATTAAACCATGGGTGGTTCATTAAAAGGTGTATTTATTTTATCTATCATGTCGGATTGATTCTTTATGTCTCTTAGAAATTAATGAACTTGGTGTCCTTATCTCCCACACTTAAATAATTTCCACATCCCTTTAAGGAAATTCCCATATTGATTCTCCCTTGATTTTTGACATGAGTGTGGTTGGATCCTTTTTCCTTCTTTTTCATTTGAACCACCAGATAAATACTCCATTATTATCTTCTTATCCCTATGCCCAAATGACCAATCTCTAAAATTCATATATAATTTGAGAGACATCAAAACACTTCCTCATTACTCATGATGTCTGGGATATTTAAAGCCTTTTGAAGGTGATATTTTAATCCACTAAAGAATATATCTATTTTTATATTATTTTTTATAACAATTACAAAGGAATATCTTGAAAGTCTTGTGAAGTTTGCCTCATAAATCTTGATAGATTCACCTTCCTTTTTATTTACCTCTAAATATCTCTCCATCTTTATACAAATACTTTAAGATAAATACTTATTTAGAAATATTTTTTTAAAGTCTTCCCACTCTATATCCTCTATTTCATTCTTCATGTAAGTTTTATTTATCAATTACCACCATTGATCGACTTCTCCATATAAATTATAGATGTTCAGAGTAACCATATCTTTCTTAGAATAGTGGAACATACAAAATATATTCTATACTGAGTTAAATCATAGTTTTGTGATAATTGGATTAGAAGATGCACTAAACATCAGTGAAAATTACCTTATAAATTGCTCAATAGCCAGTTTTTTACTCTTCAGTGAAGCCAGATGCTCCACATGATTCACATTATTATTTATAGCATTAGAGATCTGGGTGAGAATCACTATATATTTTTGAACTACACCTCCCATGGAATTAGAGATGTCATTCAGAAAATCAATTCATTTTCCATTAAAGGGGTTGTTGGCCTGATTTCTCCTAGCTCCCACCATTTTCTAAAATATAAAATGTTTGATGAAAATTTATGTCAACTAAGAATTATTACATAATTAATTATGTTCCACAATTATCTCTAAATGCATATCTTATAGGATCCCTATGTTTATTATTTTTCTAAAATAATTGTTCTAGGATTTTTTAACAAGACATTGACTTATACATATGGTTTTAACTCACTTTTTCTAATCCTAATTAGAAAATTAACTAAACCAAAATTTGATACAAATTATAGAAACACAAATTTTTATTAATTTTCTATTACATCATTTTTAATAAAAAAAACATAATAGAGATAGAAATATAGGATCAAAAGGTTTAGTGCCTTGGGAAAATTATGCTCCTACAGAACTTGTACATAATAAAACATGAAAATTTATTTATATCCTTATCATTTATATTTATATAATATCATGTTATATTTATTACATGTAATCCCCTAAGGACATACATTAATGAATTGGTGATCTGAAAGCCTAGTAAGAGGAGAAATAAGGGAAATAAAATAAAAGTACATGGGTGGGTATAATCAATATTATCATATCATAACCATAGTGTCATTATCAATCTCATAAAAGGAAAATTTGATAAATACATAGAATGTGGAAAATTTATAAAAAAAAATATCATGTCATAGTGGTTAAACACCACACAAAGTTGTTAACAATGCAAGCATCATGTTCACGCGTAACATATGTTCATATATCATAACATTATCATTGTGAAAACATTTATGAGGATGTTCACACAAAATATGCATGATATCATGAGATAAATTACATGAACTATTGAATTAGAGATATATATAATTTTTGGCCCACATATCACACCATAAATTCTCATAATCAGGCATTTCACATAGATTGTATAATAATTGTAGTCATGAAATAGCCCATGGAATGGATTGGGTTTCATAAGTATTTAATAGATCATAAATTCATGAATAAACTATGGGGGTTAAAAAATGAATAATGTAAAACATATTTGGAGTAAAAATAATCTTTCTTCAGAAAATAAAAATAGATCAATATTTTTCGAGGATGTGTTTTATAAAGAATTGTCTTTGGAAATTCAATGTATTTGGCTTAGAAATCATTTTGGAAATGCAAAAAACGTGTATATCCTAGAAAATAAATGGTTAAAATAGTGAAATGATATTTAAGGAATATTAGTGTAATATCCATACTGAAAATTATGAGAATGATGGATCACCAAAATTAAAGGAGTTTGGTTCGAGAATCCCCTTACTTTAAATCCTTCTTTATTTCATAACTTTTATCCCTCCTTAATAATAAAAATAGGTTTACTAAAATAATGATCTAGAAAATTATTATTTTCATTTTTAAAACTTTTTATAAAATATATTTTTAATTTATTTTTATTAATAACCTTGAACAAAGGGGAGACATTTTGATATCATATTTACCTTAAAATTTCTAATTTTGTATCAATTTCACAATTTTGTCCGCTGCAATTTATAGATTACTAGAATTAATTCAAGAAGAAAGAATAAACATATTTATAAATTTATATACTATAAATAATATATTATAACCATATATAAGGTTTTAGATATAAAATAAGTTAGAAACACCCTTATTGGATATTAACCAGCTATTATTTGGAATGTTGTCCAAATGAGGAGAAAGAGATATATAAAATATAATTACAAAAAATATAATTTTTACAGTAGGTTAAAATAATTAATATAATGTTAAAATATTTTATAATAAATCTTAAAATTCTTTTTTAATGGGATATACAAATATAGGAAAACAATAGGAAAATGAAAAGAAAAGTTGAGGAAAACATAACCTCTACTCCGTGTTTTTTCAATTGTACGACACTAGACTGCCTTGATGATTGGAGTTGTATTGCTCTATAATATTTCAAAATTTTATAATAGACTTAATGGAGCGTATTTTTATAGAGATTTGGTTTTGAAAGTGTGAGATGTGTGATTTTACAAAGGGAAGGAAGAGGTGTTATTTATACTTGAGGGGTGGGGTATTTTAAGAATAAAATGTTAAATAAAAAACTATATCAAAGGTAAATATTGAAATAGTGATTTTTTTAAAATATAAGTCATTTAAAAATATAATTCATTCGATTTAGGACTTTAAAAACCAGTATAATTCAAATAAACATAGTTTATTAAAAATTAAAGTGGAAAGAAAAATTATTTTTTATGGGATCACATTTCACTTTAGGCTTTCAAAAAATACTTTTTAGGTTTTGAAATTATGTTTACTATATTTTAATGAATGATTTATGAAATTAAATATGTTTCTTTAATCCTCGTATTTTATAAATATTTAGTTCATTACTAAATCATTTATTATGTAATTTAATATACACTGATTATGAAAAAACTATATTTTTACTATTCAAATGAAAATTGAAGTATTTCAAAAAATTAACAAAAAAAATAACCCTAGGATAATTTCAAAGTGATGATTTTAAAAATGATATTATTTTTACCTAATAATTTTCTAAAATTGGTAATTTAAATTTTTAAATAAATTTATATTTTTACAAAATACTTTTAATAAGAGTTTTTTAAAAATGTTCTCGTATTTTCTTTGAGTTTTTTTAATCATGGAAATTATTTTATGGTAATATTATATTTATATTGACTTAAATTACTCATGATAAATATTATTTGTATTAATTTTTTTTATTTTTTGTTCAAATTACTATTCTAACAATTAGGTTACTGTACCAATAGTCTGGTTACTATTTCTAAAGGTTGGGATATTATTCTAAGTATCACATTACTATTCCAATGGTCACACTGACTCCTATAAATACTAATCCATCAATTCATTAAATATTCCACTTAATTCCTCTCAGGGCTATTCATTTCCATTTTCTATAATTGTGATAGGTTTACTAATATAAATTTTTCATTTCTATAGTTTTGATTGTGGGAGGGAAGATTCTTGATGATCGAGGTGATCCCAATTTTCCTATTGTAGTTTTTATATATTATATTTCTTGTCCCCTTATGATATTAATCATTTTAATGGGTTCATTAATTGAATAATATAAGGATTTTAATTAATTAATTAAATTATTTTTTCTCTATGTGTTGAATGTGTATAATACTATATAATATAATATAATACACATTTATTTCAAGAAACAAATATCATTTATAAATTATAACTTATTAGAGTCTATGAGGATGTCGATAATAAAAAAATGGAGGATGGTCCCTCAATAGAAGAAAGGGTGGTCAACATGGATCACATCAATAGATAAAGGAAAGTCCTCGAGCAAGTCGACTACAGCATGAAGAACGTGAGTAATCAGTGTTAGTGGTAGACCGGTGGTGAGTCGTGATGTCAGGAATAATAGTAGTAGGTTGGTTCGATAGTGAATAGGGTAATTATGGATGTGGTATCATGACTGAGGCTTTGTGAGATCGGTAGTTGACATGAGTCACACTTGGGAAGAATGAAGGCTGGCAAGATCCATAGGTGCAGACTTGGATGATAAAGATTAGAGCATGAGACAATCACAAGTAGGGATATCTAGATTTGGAGTGATTAGAGGGTATGAATTTCTCTAAAAAACTAGGAAACATGAAGTTATTCATAGGTAGATATTATCCTATAATTTCTGTAAGGTAGATATATTTTTTGGATCAATATGAATCATAGATATAGTAAGCGGTTATTCTGTGTATCTGGACCTTAGGCATCAGGTCATGTACTAGTCCTGGTGTCTCTAGGCCTACGGGTTAAGTATGAGGTTCCCATTCAAACCCATTAAAATAAGTTTTGTTAAAAAATTAATAAAAATAAAAAGGCCTCCCGGATTGAGGCAAATTGGTCAAGTAAAAAAACAATTTCATGCTACCTAGGACATCATGTAGTCCAGTGGTAGGTATTGCACCCTTTTCTTCCTTCGGTTGTGGGTCCAAGATCTGTGACATTTTTGAATTCAATGTGTTGTTTCCCATCCATCATGTTTTCCATTTATTAAAACAATATTAAAATTATTACTATAAAGGTTCTAAAAATATGATGAACATCCTCAAAAATAACGTAAATCCTCAAATATCTTTTTAACCCTTTAGGTTTTATATAAATATTATTTTTCAACAAAATTAAATAATCTTAATTCACTATTATTACCATAACATCAATGATCGTATTAATCTTAATGGTAATCAATAACTTTAATCATATGTACAAAAAAAAAATCATTATTCCATAAATAACCTTATCACTATAATATATACAAAAAAGGGTTGTATTCCAATAAATGTCTATGAAAATATCCTTAATCATCATAAATATTAATCCTACTAATCCTCAATAGGTTTATCAATGAATTTAAACTTATGATGAAACTTAGTCTTATAAACATGTCCCACTATAGGTTTATCCTATATTATTATGGAATGTCATAGGTTTCTACAGACTCAACTCTCTCATCCATCATAATGGTTTACAAGGAAAATTTGATTTATCCCAAGAATATACCCTACGGGTGTCGATCAAAGTTTGTAGTAAGGGATCACTCATTCTGTACGATAATAATGGATGAGAATACTCAACCAACTCTTTGTGGTATTATTATCCAAGATTTATATATGCCAAAACCATGTCCACTTATAGTATACAGACATTGATTTATTTCTTTTAAAACCATATAATATCTTCCTCATCAATACTTTATGATGTTATATTATTATTAGAATTATCTTCAAATGTAGTCAGAGGTTAATATTCCCAAATCTAGTTACCAAGGTTTCTTCTAAATTTCCTCTAATATCAACAATAAATACATCGACACCATTATCCTAAAGATGGTGGTTACATTAATAAAATATCACTAGATACAATAAATCATATCCCAAAGGACCAAATAGTTTAGTCGTCTTGGTAAACTAAATATATCTCCATTCCCACATTATATTTAAAAACATAAAATACAATATATTATTTTCTATGAAAACAACATTATTTCCTCTAGTATATCCTTTCATTACAATCATAATAAACATCATGTAATCCTTTATAAATTAATCATAAGGAAGGGGTGAGCTCAGATCCTCAATAATGGTTATGTACAATAGAATATATTATGAGTACCTAAGGAATAATCAATATGACAAGGTAAATTACATAAAACAAATTCCATTTAATCAATAACTTGTTCAATAAGAACAATATGGAAGGAAAAATGATGATCAATTAATTCCATATAAATAATAATATGATTATGAAAATTATCTATGGATATCATAACAATCCAAATAATAACATGGAAATCAATAAGTAATCTCTTAATGATGGAATGTATAATTTCAAACATCATAAACAAAAACTCAAGTCCTAGTGACAAGATATCTTATATAAATGGCTAAGGCGTAGGCCAAATACTAATACTAGTATGTATCATGAGACCAAATGATGCATAGAGGTTCTATAACAAGCCTTATCTATTCCTTAATAAGTATGTTTAATTCATCATATGAACGAGCATATAAAAATTTAATACTTTTCCCAGTCAAACTTATCATAATCCATCTAGAGAAAGAATAAGATGCAATCATTACAACATATACCCAATTGAGCATAATTAAAATGAAGGTTTGTTTTCATTGATGAATTTAAATACCATAAAATTATTATTAAAAACATTTTTGAGGAAAATACCATTTTCCCATTAAAAGTATCTTAAAAAATAAAAACTCTCTATAATATTAGGAAAAAAATTATTTAAAAATAATCTCTAAATCATGAAATGGAAGCTTAGAAGAATTGGGAGGTCATGATAGTGGGAAATTATATTCATGATGATTATGTTAAGAATCCTTTCTCATTTTCGATAAAAAGTTAAAAATTACTACAATCAGAAAAAAAATCATTTGAAACATTTTAATAGAAAGTAAAAAATGGGTTAAAAATAATTTAATAAATTTCTGGATAATATTAAAATAATTATTTAAAATATTTTAGGAAAATTATGGACATGGAAGAAAAATATTCCCAGTCAAGTAGAAAAATAATGATGGTTTTCCTTATAAAGATTATTTCGGTATCTTAATTACTTGAAGTGGGGGAAATGAATTGAAAACATTTAATTTTTAGAAATAATAATGGTAGAATAAAATATATTGGGTATAATATAGAAATATCAAATAGTTCCACTAGTGGGGAGTTAAGCATAAAGTATCCCTAATAATGATGTTAATGCCAAATAAACCATTAAAAAGACCATATAATTGAAGAAAAAATTAATCAAAGAAGATAATATTGGTGAAAAATATAAATCCAAAAAGAATAAGTGGAAATGAAAAATAATAAAATCATTGGTCATTTTACAAATAATCATGGAATAACATAGTCAATTTTTTGGAAGTATAACCCATTGAAAGAAAATTGAGTTAAGTTATTCCTTATAAAGATCACATCATTGAATTGACAATCAGTTAATGAAGAGGTAATGTGTAAAAAAATTAAATCACACAATATAAGAGAATATACAATAAAATATAATCAATGTTCATTTAATGAATAATATTGACATTTTATATGAGATAAATAAGTCATATAACCCAATGAATGAAAATTAAGGTAACAGACCCTGCACATGAGCCTCAGCCCGATTGGTAAAGACTCTGTAAGTGCATCCAGGAGACCCGGGATCAAATCCAGGTGGAGACATTATTTCTGGGGCTGTAGCAGGTACTGTAGAAGTTTTGTAGTAGCTACTATAGTAGGTACTATAGTTGGAACTGTGCAGTACTGTATCAGTTACTGTAGTGGGACTCTAGCAGGTACTTTTTGGCACTATAGCAGCTGGGAATATTCCCCCATTTGGGCCTTTGGGCCACAGATTTGGTCCCCAAGTCCTTTAAGGCCTTCGGGCCACCCATTCCTTCGGGTCAATAAGGCCTTTGAGCCACCTCAAGGCCTTCGGGCCACCTTAAGTGCAGATGAAAACCAAAAGACCTTCGATGAACAAGCTCTACAAGGACGAGGAGCAAGGAACTTTCACCACAGCAGAAGCTAAACGGATTGCAATAATGAGAGGGTATGTATCCTACCATCGGGAAAATCCTGTGCAAGCATAGTAATTCCTAGCCGAACAGCCATGCGAAGGTGGAGAGATGATTTCACGATGAAAATGCAGGGGAACAGCAGTTCCAAGTAGTTAGTCTTGGTTGTATGTAATGTTTGAAGCCTACGGGAAAATGAATTCCTCTAAGGTCTACAGGCCATGTAATACTTATGCCTACGAGCCTTATAAGGGTTCCACCTCACCCCTTGAAAGGTGGGTTATCAAAATCAATAAAAAATGAAGGCCTTCGGGCCATTGGAGTTAAGAGACCCTTATTTTCCCTTTGTGTCCCCTCCCTTCGATTGATTTTAAGGACTTTTTAGTAGAGCTTTATGATCACCAAAATCTAAAGGGAACAAGGTAATATATATTTAGAGAGGTATTTTGGAATATGTTTTATAGAAAAACCAAATTTTAGTTGGTTTAGAAATATTGATGTGATTGCCTTTTTATAGGAAAAAATAAATCATGTTTTCACAATTGTTTGATTTTTAATGGTCATAAAGAAAATTATAAAAAAAATATGTCACACAAAAAAGGAATGGGAATGATATGATTGAAATTTTCATATCTATATTATTCATGATATATTTTTCTATAATATTCTCATGATTGAAAATAAATTTTAAACATTATATAATATTTAAGGGATTTTTCACCAAAATCCACAATACTTGACATTTGAAACATCATGAAAACTACCAATTTATAATATAATCTTTTATATAATCACTTATAATTTCTTAAAATATATTAAATTAATTTTATATTCATAAACATATAAATTTTTTTATTTTTAATATTTTAAAAAAAATTATTTAATTATTTTATATTATTCGTTTACAATACACCATCACGGTGTAACTGTTTTAGAAAAATATAATATTTTTAATTAATAAAAATAAAATATTAATATAATAAAATTATTTTACATAATTTTTATCATTTATATTAATTCATAATTAATATCTATTCTTATTCATATCATGATAACATATTTAATATGTTATTTTGACTTTTCACACCTTGCACAAGCATTGCACAATAATTTTGATAAGATTCTTGTTATTTTACTCTAATATTTGTAACTATCAATAAACATACTAATTTATGCATTAAATTTAATAAAAAAATCAATTATATAATTTTTACTTGTCAATAATAATCATTTGGACATAAATTTTTATATTTCTCGTGATGCGGAAGCACTGCATCATTAGAGAAAATGATTTTCTTATTTTTAAAGCAATATATTCTAATTAATATATTTTGAATTATTTTTATATTATATTTGTATTTTATTATTTTACATGTTTCTATCTATAAGTTTCATAAATTTTTATATCATATTTGTTTATCATAATATGATAAAATATATTGTATCTCACAAAAACTGTATTTTTTCCACTCTTTATCAAAATGTGTCTTTCAAAATTACTATAAAATTATATAATTAAAATTTAAAATTTTAAACTAGTAATAAACATTCATTTATATCCATAAAATCATTCAACTCCCTAAATTAACTAAAACATGTGAAATTTAATACATTTAAATATATTTACATTAATTTTTTACCAACATGAGAAAGCCGTATATCTGCCATTTGTAAGCGTTCTATGTAATAATATCAATTATAAAAATTAAAAAAAATACTATCCTAAATATATAAAAAATTTAATCATTCTTATGATTCATAACTTACTTTAATCCTTCTGATAAAATATTAATGTATTTTAAAATAATGTTATTGAAGTTTTTTTGTACTTAAATAATATTTGTGTCACTATTAAATAAAAATGAAATCAAGTTTCCATATGTTCAAGGAATAAATTAGGATGTAATATCTCAACTTATATAATAGGATTAGGTCATGTTTTGGGGTAATTTAAAGGCCTTAATCCGTAATTTTAACTTGGTTTTACCCATTGTACCCTTACTGAGGTGATACATTTTACAATGGAAATTATTCATGATGATAAGAAATAAAAGGGTAATATTTTCAAACTTTTGACCACTATATTCCAAATATATAATTAATTTTTCTGGATTCAATTGTTATAAAAGGAAGAAATTAATTTAAGAAAAAAACACAAAATGAAACAAAAAGACTATTTTTATAAAAATGAGTTTTTAATCACCGAAATGAACTTGTAAAAAAATATGATATAATGATAATTAAAATTAAATTAATTAGATTAAATATAATTATGTGTATCTTATATTACATTTATTTCAAATTAAAATCATAAAATAAATTTTTAACGAAAATAAATGACAATTTTATAAAAAACATTATTTATCACTACTCACAAAAAATAAATCCTTTTAGAAAACTATGAAAGATATACTCTAAGGTAATTTTGATATATTGATTTCAAAAAAAAATTATCTCTTTTATATAATATCATTTCTAAAACACAAAGAAATTAATTATATTATCCTTGTATAAAAATAAAAAAATTGAAAAAAATTATTTTTGAAGCATAAAATGACTTTACATAAAATTGAGCACATATTTATTATCAATTAATCATTAAGTTTAGATTATATAAATCCTATAATTTTTTTCCATAATCTCTTTTTTACTATTAATACCTAATAATTTTAAGACATGGTTAAAACCATCAAATTATATTTATTGCTTCATTTGAGCTTGGTGTTTCATGTTGAATACGCTATCGAACGAAGTGTTTTTTTTTAATTTTGAGGTGTTATATTTTATTAGTTATTGGTGTTGGGTTTTAATAAATTTCAGGATATTCTAGATGTAAAATATCATAGGCGCTGAGTGAGTGTGAAATACATGTGAACATATTCAATTGAAGAATTGAGAAGTTGTGCTATAAATGGGGGGTCGATTTTCCTATAATGCATCACAATGACATTATAGTATTCAAAAAATATTATATGAATACAAGGATATATGTTTTATTGATAAATATACATCCTATGTATAGATACAGATTTATATCCAAAGTTGGTCATAAAGGAATAACTTTCATATACACAATGAGACTCCATGAATATTTTCTGACTCATTATACACAATGATAACACTATATAAAGTTTTGAATACAATGGGAAGATATTGTAGAAGTCTAATGGGAAGCTAGAAATTGATGTCCTTTGAGACATAGGCAAGTGGAAGGTGAGAATATCATAGAAATATTATCAGTGTAACGTTAATATGTTTATGGTTTTTGAAGCACTCACTACTTGTAAATAAAATATGTTGATTATATTGGAGAATCCTAGATTGGATCGTATAACCGATCAAAGTAAGGAGTATGTTTTAGTAATGAACCATGTAGAAATACTTGTGTTTATGTGGATCCATTTACTACATTATCTGAGTGAGGATGTGCGACATAAGATAGTGTGTATTGAGATTGAATAATTCTAAGTGGTTAAACTCACTGCTTATAAATCAAATATCTTGATTATAGTGGAGAATCCTGGATATGGTCGTATAACTAATCGAAGTAAGGAGTACGTTTTAGTAATGAAAATTTTAGAAATCCTTATGTTCATGTGGATCCATTTACTACATTATCCTAGTGAGGATGTGTGAAAAAAGATAGTGTGTATCGATACTGAATAATTATATGTGGTTTAATTTAAAATTAAATAAATTCATAATAATTTAAAGTGACCACCGATTCACCTATCCCCTCTAAGTGGTTCATCATTCGTCTAGGAATCTCATTTACACACCCATAATTCTCAGTAGTAACATAAAATAATTTCACAATATTAATCCTTTATTTTAAATTTCTTATTCCCACATTATATACCCACTTTCTCTCTTTAAACATATACACGATTTAGTAACATAAAAATTACATAAACATAAGTTTTAGTTAAATTCCAAAAACTTGAACAAATTTATTCAACATAAACATGTAAATTACATAATTTGAAATATATTTTACATGTCAACATGCCATATAAGGTTTTAAAAAGACCATTATAAATCAATAATGATCAAAAAAACATAAACAAAAATATTACAACAAATAAATCCATCTCAAACACTATGGATTTTCTTTATTAATTAATATATTAATACCTACATCACCTATAAATATTATTTCACCCACATAAACCATTAAATCACATGGAATGATTATATAAAACCTTTATATCAAGAATATATAAAATATTTTTATTTCTATAATTTGTAATTTAATTTTCCTTTCATACAGAATCATTGATTAACCATAATTATCTTAAAATATGAATAAAAACCCATAATATCATAATTGAAACATAACTTCATAGTATAATTTATCATCTAATACGCTTAAATAATTCTCAATAAATAATTTCATTATATTTAACTTTAATTATTATCAAATTTCATGTCAAATAATAACAATATGGATAAATTTAAGGATCGCATCAACCTTGTAGACAAAATCAGTGAATTAGATTCCCAATGAAGTTGAATGTGAACTACATCATGATGCATAAAAAATCATAGGGATTGAAAACCTAATTCCTCCCTAAACCATTTTATACCAATAATACATCAAGAATTTGAAGAAAAATGAGAATTATAATATAATAGAAAATAAATATTTACCCTTTCTAATAAATCAATTGGGAAAATGATCTACTCAGTGATACATTTTGAGTACAAAAAATAGATTTTAGATCAACCATGAAATTATTAATATCATAAGCTATTATTTAATAGAGGTAGAAGTTGATTTATAGAGAATAATACCAATTTTACCCTTTGAAATGATTAAAATTGGATGAAAATTCTAATATCCATGACTGTAGAAAGAAAAAAATGCATCAATAGAAAAATTACCTATATGATTTCTAGATACCCAATACATGGCCACTATGTTCTCAATGGATTTCATAGGAAACCCCCTCTTCTATCTCCTCCATCGGGTTCCCAGTACACCTCACCAATTACTCAGTGGTTCCAGTTGCGGTTTTCTTATGTCAATCCCCAACAATTACTCCTATAAATAATTTCCACCGATCTTAACCTCTAAAATAAATCTAAAATCTGAATCAAAATTAATTCATAACATCATGTGTAAAAATAAAAACATACCTAAAAACCCATGGGATGTTATAGTATCATAATATCAAAATATTTCTCCATCCTATAACATTATAGATTATGCTTTAGGTCATGTGGGGGTTTTCTTGGGTGTTATAATAGTAAGATCATTATATATTTATTACATCCATAATGTAACATATTATCATATTTTATGTTATCTAATTATCATAAACCTAAAAAACTTATATTAAAATATCATTTTTAAAAAAATATATATAGAAATAACACATCAATTCGTGAAAAAAAATAACTCCTCACATAGGTGGTTCTAAAATATTTTAATAAAATTTCTCAAACATTTTTGCATTATAAACATTATTAATAATATTTTTATATATCACCTGAATAATTTTTTTTATAAATTGTTATTTATATACATTTTAATAATAACTCTGGATATATGAAACAAAGTTAGAAGAATAGAGATTTGGTTTCATGTTTACTGGAAAACTAATTATAGTTTTTTAAATGATCATATGAATGACATTGAGGTAAATGTTTATATTTATAATTTAATATTAATTTATTACTGTATGGAAATAATAATGAAAATTTTACTAATTAAAAAATATTATAAGGTTGATATAATTAACAAAATTATTATTTATATTATTATTTTTAGAGGATAAAAACATGAATAATGGAATGTGAACCTATTATAATAATTATCAACATCCCATAATGATTTTATTTGACATGTTTTTGAGAAAGAGCATATCGGTATTATAAAAAACAGGTGTTCTTGATTGGCCACACAAAATATTTTTGGAATTTTCCATTAATAATTTTTTATTTTGTGAACAGTTGAGGTTATAAGTACCTATGATTATCTAGTATAATAAATACTATTTTGAAATTAAATTTAAATGTTAAAAAATATTATTTATATCAGAAAAAAATTATCATTGATTGTTATTGATTCCATGTAATGACCCTGACTCGAATAACTCGGAACCAGTGTCTAATTTATTATGTTGGAATATATAAAGAGACTCAAATCACAAAGGAACAATCTAATTAATAGTATTGGAGAATTAGATACATACATGATACTAATTTTACATTGGGAAATAAAATAAAACTTAACAGAATAAAACAATCTTCATCCTTGAAACTCATTCAATGGATTCTATAACATAACTTGAGGAAATGTAAAAAAAATAAGGGTGATCCCAAATGCTCAGTAGGGGATAAGTACAGTAGAAGTTATCATGAATCAATAATAATAATCAATATGTATTGGTAAATAACTGAACACATATGCCATTTATATAACTTGAATATCATTATAATATAAAGAATAATCAATATGGTAAGGATAATTATAGAAATCACATTCCATTTAATCTATAAACTAAGAATGAAATGCATCCATAGAAAATATCATTGTATAAATCTCATGGATAATAATAAATAAGTTTGTAATGAATTAAATTATAAATTATTTAACACCATGATCTCAAGCATCATGATACCTCTACTATCAATAATGTTCACAAGATAGTTTTGAACTACGGTAGAAACCCATTTATTCTGGAAAACTTATTTTTCTTATCAAACCTACCAATTCATTTTGGGGATATATTATACCAGGAACCACCCCTCACTACTAGTCCAAATAATTACTCATATATCAAATAAAATATTTAATTCATGAATCAATATGTCATATCATTAAATATCCAAATCGAGTAAAGGATACAATTTATCAATATTTCCCCAGTTAATAAAATAAAATTCAATTTAAAAACCATATGTAAAAATTGTATATATTTTAGGTAATAATAATATTCATAATAAAATAATATATATATTTAAGATAAATTAAATTACTAATGAAAATTTATTATAATATAATGATTATTTCAAGATAAGGTTAATAATCAAAAAATAAAGTGATATTGTTCAATAACTTTTACCTCTTGGTAATATTCAAGTAAAATCACCTTGTATGAAATAATTCAAAATTAATGTAAAAATGCCATGAATTATTAATGAATCATGATTTTACATGTTAAATGGGAAGTATATACACAACATAATAGTGAATTGGTTCATAATGAAAAATAATTCTCAATGTAATGTAAATTGAGATGAAATCCTTTACCTTGCCCTTTCCTTTAGTTGAATGGGAATTAACCACATATATAATGGTTTTAAGAATGTTATTAATTAATTCAATAATAATAATAATAATAATATCATATATTATCCTCTTATAACATTTTACCATGTGTTTTTTAATAATATTTCATTGTTTCGGGTGTAAATCGCCTTGTTTTCTCATTTGTTCTTTGATATGAAAGTTTGGGTTATTGTGCATATTATGTAGGTAAATAATCTATAGAATAATAATCATGATATAGTTATAATATTTATACATAAATTATACTTATAAGATTAACCATTAAATACTATTTTAAAAAATAATATATGTTACGATCATAGTGATGGTAGGTTGTATGTACTCATGGGTAACATTTTTATTTTTCAATGATAATTATAGAAAATAGGTAAGTAATATTTTATATTTACAGAATGATAATAATGTCATAAATACCATATTATTTCTTTAAATATAATTATATATATCATCCATATAGTTTGATGAGGAAAAGAGTGTCACATCGCTTCGTGAAGGCGATAGTCCACACATACACGAATGATGTTATCATCATTTAGTGAGTTAAAAGGTAAGAAATAAAATGATATATTATCTATAAATAATGTTAAATATATAATTAGTATAATTATTATGTCATTTATATAACATATATTCAATAAATTTATCCATATTACCTTCCATGTAAAGTGTTATTGAAAAAAGAATCACATTGCTTCAGGAAGTAATAGTTTATTGTATACATAAGTGACATTATCATATCCACAATGTGATGGATTATAAAAGAGTTATAAATTATATAATAAATCCAAAAGTATAATTATGTTATAAATATCATATATATATATATATATATACTTTATATACATCATCATAACCAACTGTGAGAGGTGGTAATGGAAAAATGAATGACATCAGTTCACGGGGCTATAGTTCACCATAAATACAAATAATGATTTCATAACCCATTTTATGGAAATGGGGAAGTTTGTAGGAAATAAAATTTAAAAAAAATCTCAGTATATGGAATAAACTGATGTTATTATATCATCATTGTTTAATAATAATTTAATGTGGTGGTGTTGCCAACGAGAATGTACCCTAGTGGTACAGGCTCCTGCTTGGCATCCAAAAGACCCAGGAGAAAATCCGGGTAGGGGTCAATTTCTGGGACTATAGCAGTACTGTAGCAGGGCACTGTAGTAGGGAACTATAGTAGCGGTGACATTGTAGCGACTGAGGGACTGTAACAGGTGCTGTAGTGGTGGCAGTATTGTAGCAGGTACTATAGCAGCACGGGTACAGTAGCAGTAATGTTTACCGAGGGGTCCTTTGGGCCAAAAAATGGGCTTTCAAGCCTTGTATTCAGGCCACTTGGCCTTGGGCCTTCGGGTTATGTAATGGGTCACCCTCTACCTAGTTTAAGAGGAATTTTCCTTAAATAATAAATTGAGTCTTTGGCACTAACCTTTAAAAAAATTGAATGAGGTGCTGGAATAAATAAAATAAAAAACACTCACTGGAGAATGTTACCTCTTCTTCGGAAAATATCTTTAGGTTTTCACCAAAATCCTTCCATGGTTGGATTTTTACCAAAAAATGATTCTTGGATGAGGGTATAAAATTTTTCAAGTGGTTTTGGAAGGTATGGGACAATCTAAAATTTTTGGATGATGTGAAGAAGAGAGGATAGGGGTGTCCTTTTAAAAGGGAGGTGAGTGGTACACTTGTAATTTTTGGAAAGAAAATGGTATACTCATGTTTCTCACATGACACAAAGTTCAAAAATGGATTAGTTTCGCAGATTAGACATTATAGGATCTAAATTTGGATATAAAATATATTTTAGAAAATTATTTAGGATTTTTTTAACCTATTACCTTCTTAATTTAACCCCCTAGTAAATCCATTTTCACCTTAACTACAGAAATTAATTTGTACTATTTTCACTATTCATTTTGGTCAAAAATTAAGTCGATATTATTAGATAATATCAATTATTAGGATTCCAAATATAGAATCTTTATCTTCAATTTCCATTCATATAAGTGTAAATTTTCAATATAAAATTAATCTCTTGGGCACGACAAGAAAGAGGGTTGTTAAGGAGAAAAAGTTCAAAAGCATACAGAGTTTTAAATAAAAAATAAGTATAAAAATTATTCCAAAAACATAAATTGTATTAATTGATATAATATTTAACTGATTTTACTTTAAAACCAATTCATCATATAATTTAACATTATATATTATTTAAACCAAAAGGCAATTTTCAATTAAAATTCAGTTTTTTCACTATTCATCAAAAAATTAAATTTTTCAAAAAAATCAAAAACATTAACCGATAAGATCATTTTGATATTATTATATAAAAAATAAATTTTTTTCTTATAATTTTTATAAAAGTGTTAAAAATTAATTCTAAATTATGTTCTCAAAGCACGATTAAACCATCCTATTGAAAAAAAACATTGTTTTAGAAAAAAAATTCTTTTTATTTTAAATGATTGTTATTTTATTTCTAACAAATAAACAACCATAATTTTCATAATTTAGTTAGAAATATTTATACCCACTAATTTATTTTCTATTTAATAAAAATAATATAAAATATTAATATTTTAATAACATGTCACCTATCATTTAAACATGGTGTTGCATGTAATACAAGAAAAACTCGGTGTTTCATGCAATGGAAGATGAAATTAGTGTTTTGTGTTATTCATGATATTATAGAGATTGAATTTAACAATAAAAATATCATAAAGTCTTAGGGTGTTGTATTTTCTTCTAACCTAGGTATTGTGTGTCACACACACTATCAAATAAAACATTTCTATTTTAGAATTTTAGGGTATTACATTCTCTCTATATTAAATAAATATCATCCTCTCAATTTAAAATTAATTTTAGAAATCTAGGGTTTTTTTATTTTGGAACACCATTATTTAATAACCCTAATATTAAAAATGGTTAATAAAACATCCTATTCAAAATATATAAAGGGAATTATAAATGTCATATGGAATAAAACATATTAGGTTAGAAAATAGGAGAACATAGTTTGGAAGTGAAAACATATACATAGAAGAGAAAATTGACACCCAAATACTGCTAAAGATTGATAGAGAACGTGATAAGGAGGAATTTAATGGCCATAAAACCATAAACTAGAAGTGTGAAAAGGTTATTAATATAATAAAAATTGATTCTAATAGGAATAAAAAAATTTAAGATCCTTTTACTACATTAATTATTTCAAACTCTAAGAGTATAAGTAAATATACTTACTTGATATATTTTTATTTTATAGGCATAATTCCATCATTTGGTTTTTCTTCAATCAATTTCAACTTCCTCACTTACTATAAGAAATAAATATCCAAAATGAGTTTTTTATTCTTGAAGTACTAAAATTCACTTTTAATTGGATCATAATATCAATAATACGATGATAATTGATTACTTCAATCTCTAGTTATTATTATAGGAAAATGGTCAGTAAAGGTTATCCACTACGCATAAAACATCATATAGTGAAGTAATACTTTAATATCTAAAATTTCATTCAAATCTCAACATAAACTATTTCATAAATTATTAATCTTAATAACATTATGAAATATTTAGATCCAAAACTTTATAAATAATGTCAAAAAAATCAAAAATGAACTTCTCATTAATCCCCTAAACACTATAAAGTATCTCTTAATTGTCACACACCAAACATATGAATACCTTCATCATGTATTCTCTTGAAACGTTATATTAACCTAAATTACCATAAAATCTAATTAAATACATGAATACTTACTTATTCCGTATTTAAAACATTGAATATTTGATATATTCCAAAAATCCAAAAATGATGTTAACTCCATCAATGAAAGCATAACCCCCATTTCAAAAAATCATGAATCAGTTCCAAGGTATTCAGTACTATATAAATGAAATTATAATATCAATCATAAAATTGTCCCAATATCATTAACTATGCATCATGTAAACATTTAGGGTTATCTTTACCTCAATCATGTGCTTTCCCATAAGATCAACTTGCCATTGAATCGCCTTTCTTGGTATTATTCAACGTATGCTTTCAAATCCTTTAAGAAATAGTACTACAGCACAATCCATATACTTTTCATGATTCTTATAATGAGAATATAATCAATATAATACTTTTACAACATATTTCTTGTATCCAAATATAAAATTAAAATAATCATTCCACTTTTTTGTATGAATATCATTAGCTTAACCTTGATGCCTTAGCTTATTCTGAGGTATATTCCGTTCATTCTTAGGGAATTAATTTTAATTATTCACCATATCCATATAGTGGGATCATTTAAAATTTAAAATTTCCTTTTTCCCTTACAATCAAGATCATGGTGTCCTTTCTCTCCACACTTTAATTAAACTCATATTCCATTCAAGAAATTACCAAGGTGTTTCTTTCCATAATTGTCATTTGTTGGAAAATCCTTCTTTCCCTTATTCCCTTTATCTATTTTTTTCATCCTTCCTCTTCTTCTCTTGGTTCCCTTAGAATCAATAAGACTTGTATAATTCTTTCACCCTATTTATATCACACACAACTATTTGATCATATAAAGAAAAAGTTTTAGAGACTATCACCCTTCGTAGACTTGGCTTAATCCATTCAATGAAATAGTCAATCTTGCACTCGGTGTTGTGTGTGTAACTCATAACATACCTTTCTAACCTTGTAAAGGTGGATTCATAATATGCAACAAGTTCATTATCGTTTTGATTTAAGCTAAGGAAATTTCTACTTATCTATTTTTTTACTAATTTAGGAAATATTTTTCAATGAATATCTCATTAAAATATTTCCATTCCATGAGTTTTATTTAAACTTCCAACTTATTATTCTGGATCAATAACCACCATTTATCAGCATCTACTTTAACACTACAAATTGTATATTTAACCTTTTATATTTCAAAGCATCACAAGGACATAAATATATTCTCTAAATACATAATCCATTTATAGACTTTCATTACATTAGTAATCCCACCAAATTATGGGAGATCTATCACATAAAGTGATCCAACATAGGAGAATCACAATGTGGAACAGGTTCCCCCATCTGGTAAATTTTATTTTTTATATCCTAATAAACCTACCCTTATATATCCATAATTTTCTCAATTCAATTACCATCTATATTGGCTTCTTCAGTAGGTCAATATCTACATTGGTCAAGAGTATTGACACCATGCTTCCTTTTAGGAACTATTTTTAAACAATAGAATATACTGGATTAGATCATAAAATTATGAATTATAAATCATAATTTATAATTCAAAATATTAGGAATCACATATAATAAATTAAAATTTATGCATTGTTAATCTCAGAATCATAAACGATGTTTCTTTGGGGATATCTTTATATTCAAATCCTTCATAATGGTTTGTATATAAAATGTAAATTATCTTAAGAATATCCCCCAGGATTGTAAAACTATGTGAGTAGTAAGGCTTGTTGTCATACACCAGGTGACAATCAGTTCTACCCTAATGTTCCATTTGCAGATTTATCAAGCCTAGGTACCTCTATGCAAAAACCATGTCCTCTTATCATATAGATACTGGGATGTATTTTTAATAGAACCCACTTAATCTCTTCCTCACCAAAATATTAGGATATTCTTCTATACTTATCATCAAAGTATATCAAAGTGTTATATTTCACTAATACATGTTTTTTATAATATAGTTCCCAAGGTTTCTACTAAACTTACTTTGATGATAACTGTAGCGACCCCGACCCCAGTAGTTTTCAGCTGGTGTCTGGTTTATTACATTAGAATTGATACAAAGGGTCAAATCTTGAAGGACCGATTAGTTTATCATTTTTGGAGAACCAGATATATACATGATACCCATTTTACATTGGGAATACAAAAAAGAAAATTCTTAGAAGCCTTGAAACACATTCAAAGGATTCATATTTATTTTAGGGGTAAAGGAAACAAAATAAGGGTGAGATAAAATTTTCAGTAAGGGTTCAGTATAGTGGAAACTGTCATGAATCAATAATAAAAATCAACACATAATGGTAAATAACAGAAAAAAATGTGTTATTTAAATAACTTTTCTATCATGATAGGATAAGTGATAATCAATATAGAAAGGTAAGTAAGTGAAAACACGTGCCATTTAATCTATAAATATAGATTGAAATTCATCAAGAGATAATATCATTTTAAAAATCTCATGGATAATAATTACTCAAATATTAATGAAGGAGTTATTAATTCTTGGACACCATGATCTCAGGTATCATCATACCTTTACAGTAAGATACACTAACAAAATAGTTTAAATCTATAGGTAGTAACTCATTTAATTTGGCTAACTTATTTTTCTCATGATACCTACTGATGCATCAAGAGGATATATTATACCTGCACCAACCATTACTATAGGTCCAAATCATTCCTAATATAAAAAATAATCTATTTAATTCATAGATCTGTATTCCTTATCATCAAATATCTGTATTGATTAAAATATATAAATTTGTCAATATTTCCCCAATTAATCAAATAAAATTCAAAGTAAACATCATATGTACAAATGCTATATGGTTTAAGAAATAATCACATACATCATAATAGAATATAAATATTTAAGATAAATTGAATTTATATTGAAAAATGATCACATGAAAGTGATTCTTTCAAGATAAGGTTAACAGTCACAAAATAATGTGAGATTGTTCAATAAATTTTACCACTTGGTAATTTTAAAGTAAAACCCCCTTGGATGAAATAATTCAAATTGAAACTTATAATACCTTGAATTAATAATGAATCATTATATTACATGTCAAATGGGCAGTATATATATGATAAACCTAACCTAAATCCCCTCTCAGACTAGTAACCTACTTGAATTATCACATACTAGAGGGGCATTACTGATCCCCACAGGCTGACGACAAGCACACATGCATCATACAACAACCATATGTAATGATTTAACCGAATATAAAGCAAAAAAATTTAATATATATATAAAATAGAAAAAATATTAGAAGATAAAAATATATTACATAAAATATAGGCAATAATGGAATTGATACAACTGAAAAAGTTCGTAAAAAATTTCTAAGTGACAAGTCCAACTACAAAGGACTAAAAAACCAGATAGCTACAGAAAAATCTCTATGTGATAACATGGGAAATATCCCATTGTATCAATACCACCTAACGAAAACCAAGATAATATAAAAATTCACTGCCTTATAGTCAAAGGGGGGTGTATAGTGTGGGAAACAAAGCTCAGTAGGGTCCTACATAGGTCTTCCATATCAAGCCTCTAAAAACATTCAATCATGCTCAACTTTAAGTAAAACAAGGCATGAAAGCAATTTAACTATTTATATATCAGATGGATGGAAAAACAATTTAATTTCCCTTTTTACCACATTTTCAAATAAAATATGTAACTTAGTTTCATAACATTTCATAACCACATATTACTACATATATATCATGTTGAAATAAGGAATGCATCACATATCATATCAAATCCATGGAAGTATAATAAAATACTAAAAATGAAAAGTATAAGCATAGGTAACATCATGCCAGGGATCATACTATGTCAGGATAACTAGGAAACTCATACCTAATGTATACAATCATATACGCATCTATCCACTAGACATATGCATCAAGTCTAGAGGGAAGAGTAACACCCCATAAATTGAAACCCCACAATAGGTTTAACATGTCTCTAGAACAACATGCCTAGGGTGCATAGGAAAGCCCCATGCAAAAACACCCAAATAGTGGATGAGACCTATTACTATGCCTTTTGCCTAAGTACCCAAGGATTCCTATGGGCTCAATTTTCCAAACCATTTCATCAAACCCTTTTATCATTTTATTCTTTGATTACACATTCACAAAATCATTTAACAATGCTTTGAAAAACCCTTTTCATTTACCAAAACCATGGGGAAACCATATTTTATAAAAATGATGTTCCACACACACACACAAAATCAGTCATATTATTTCATTTATTTTAAAAAATAATAATTTATCAAAAATAAGAGCAATTCATTTCACCAGCACAGGCTTGAGATAACACCACCTACCTCTAAATTTGAGATCACACACACCCAAAAAGGGATCCACCAACAATGAAGAAAAAAACAATATATATGGAGGCCCTTGAACCAATATACATATCTTATAATTGATCCAAATCAACAAAATGGTTTGAGTATAAGAGGAAACAATACATACCTCAAGAATTCACACACACCATAGCACAACCAATAAAGATTAGCCCTAGAAAAAAGATCACACAGTTGATCTATAAGGAAACAAGATAAATCAACCCCATGGATCAGAAAATCAAATAGCACAATGCAACAACACTACTGCGATCAAAGTAAATAAAGAATAAAAAATTATTTATTAACTAGAGAAATTTAATGGGGCTACCCTAACGATCCAATATCATACAAATCAATCCGACTCAAACAGAGGCTCCCAAAATCACTGGATAAGGGCTCTAGTTTGAGAGAAGGGATTTATGTGGAAGAATGAATAAAAAATCTATCGATATAGTACCCTAAAATATGGCCTCCTAATGGTTACATAATTTGAAAACCCTTTACACATCGCATAATTCAAGGGGATCAAGTACCCTGAAACTCCAACACCTTTATGTTAAAACTAAATCATTTAACATTACATGTCATGTAATCATTACATGGCTTGTACTCCTTTCACACTATGTACATAGTTCACAACTTGTGTCTAGAGACCATGTATACATCATATAATCCCTTTAAAGGTCATTTAATCTCCCAACATAAAGCATAAAAAACATATTCTAACAAAAAAACCAAAACCAAATCGGTCATTCTCCATACTTTGTGAGAACCCTACAAATCCATTAATACATTTCTACATGGACTTTATTAATTCAAACAAACATACATCCCCAAACTTTAGGTTATTTTTCTCATAAAATTTCTCTATCCTCGTTACTCCCAAGATTCACCTAATTAATGAGGAAAACTAGAAAAGAAAGGTGAAATATATTAAATTAGGTAACGGGGTGTTTCAAACTCCCCACTATAATACTTTTCATCCCCATGAAGTCATGTGGAATAATGAAGTCCATTAAATAGGTGAGGCCACTACTCCCACATCAATGTCACATTATCCCAAGTTTCATGATAATCTAATTTTTTCCACCATAACACTCTGACCATCAAAATAGACTTCTTGTGCAACAATTTCACTTTAGGGTCAACAATCTCAACTAGATTCTCAACAACTGAAACATATAGCTCTAACTCAATATCCACCCAACTGAAAACATGAGAGGGTTTAGGATGATATTTCATAAGCTCTGATTTATGAAAAACATCATGAATTCTTATCAACTAAGATGACACTACCAACCAATAAGAAAACTACACAAGATGCTCAATGATCTCAAACAGAATAATATATCTTGTTGAAAACACTCCTCATTTTCCAAGTCAACAATAACCCAACAGAGGAGAATCATTTAAGGAAACGCAATCACCAATGGAAAACTCCAATGTATGATGTTTTTAATATACATAAGACTTTTTTGACTCAATTTTATAACCAGATATTGATTTATATTTTGGATCCTTGTAAACATCTCCTAAACCAAACTAGATCTCACCAAAAAATATTCTCCCACCTCTACCCAAAAAAAAGAGGTGATCTACACTAGTGATCATACAAATCCTCAAAAGGATACATTATAATCGATTAATGATAACTATTGTTATAAGAAAACTCAAATTATACCATATGTTTATCTAAAGATCCACCGAAATCCAAGACACGTTCACAAAGCTTATCCTCCAGAATCTAAATAGAATGCTTTATATGAATGTCAACCTGTAGATGATAATATGTACTCATATTGACCTAAGTCCTCATTTAGTTATGGATACTCTTCTGAATCCTCAATGTAAACCAAGGATAACTGTCTAAAAAATTTCATAAGGAACCCCACACAACCTCATAATTTCTTTTATACAAATCATACATAGATCTTTCACTTTAATAGTGTCTTTTATTTGAATGAAATGAGTTGAATTTTTCAACCGATCAATCACGACCTAGATCGAATTCCTCCCTTTTGATTCTATGTTAATCCATCCAAAAAATATATGGATACTTTATTCCACTTTAAAACCATCACCAGAAGTTGTTGAATAAAACAAGAAGTTTTCATATGCTTTGCCTTAATGTGTAGGATGGTGTAACAATGGGGCACATAATCCGAAATTTCACACATTATACCCAGCCACCAGAATATCCCTCTCATGTCATAATATATCTTTCTACAACCTACATGAATGTACCATGAAAACAATGAAAATCAAACAAAACCAATATCATCATAGATGATGGGATGAAAATCGGTCCCTAAAAACTGAGAATAACATCTAATGAGTGAGACCAACCAGAAATTGTCTCCCCAGTATATAGGGTTTATCAAATTCCTATGAACTCAACATCTTGATACTAAATTAATAGAATATACTGAAGAAGATATGATGATAACTGAACACTAGTCAAAACCATGCATAAAACATCTTCCTGAGCATCCAGATGTAACTAAGAAAAATCTATATAATCTTAATCTCCCTTCGATTCCAAAACATCTTTCAATGGAATTTTCCTACTAAGAGTATCTGGATTGAAATTACCCTTTTCTGGGGTGTAAGTGATATTGAAGTCAAATTTCTAAATGTATTCCACACACTACCTCTGTCTATGATTCAAGTCCTTCTGAGAAAAGATATGGCTCAAAATCTTATGGCTGAAAAAGAATTTGAACCTTTCTCTAAAAATATTATTCCACCAAACCTTAAGCGTGTGAATAACTATAAAAATCTCTAAATCATGAGTGGGTAAATTATTCTCAAGTGGTTAAAGATGACAAGAACTTTAATCCACCACATGACCATCCTACAAGAGAACATAACCCAAAATAGTTCCAAAAGAATCAAATAAAACCACATACCATTTACCAAGACCAGGTAAGATCATAATAGATGACGATGTCATAAGTCCTTTCATCTCATCAAAAGAATCTTGATAATTTAAATACCATGTGGATTTCACTCATTTCCAGGTAAGAGTGGTCAAAGGTGATTACAATTTAGAAAAATCCTCAAGGAACCATCAATATTATTTAGAAACCCATGGAGACTTCAAATATTAAAGAAATTTCATGGATCTTTCCAAGACAGGATATCTTTAACTTTCTCATGATTAAATGATAATCCAATCTTGTAAATCATGTTCCCCAAGAAAGTCACTTCTTGAATCCAGAAAGTGAATTTCTAATGATTTCTATAAAAATAGTGACTTCTTAGGATTTCTAAATCCAAATTCAAACAAGATTCATGCTTGCGATCAAATCTTGAATAAACCAAAATATCATCCATGAACTCTACCACAAATGTGTTGAGATTATGATGGAGTATTCATTCATCAAATCCAAAAAAATACAATAATATTGGTAAAATAAAATAGTATCACAACTTATTCTTAATGTACATACCTCCTCCTGAAATATTTATCTGGTATATCGCACTCTCAAACTCTGATCTAATGATAACCCAACCGAATATCAGCCTTAGAAAACCCACTTTTCCCACTTTAAATGATCAAAAAATCATCTTCGTGAGGAAATGGATACTGCTTCATAATTATTACCTAGTTCAACTTCCAATAGTCTATACACAAATGAAGTGAACCATATGACTTTTTGAAAAATCACATAGGGTATATCCAAGAAGAAACACTAGAGTAAATAGAACCCTTTACAATCAGGTCAACCAATTAAACCTTGATTTCTTTTCGATTACTAGTTCCATGTGATAAGAAAGTATCAAAATTAGTGGCATACCTAGAACTAGGTTAATTTTAAACTCTACCACCCTCTCTAGAGGAAGACCCAGGATATATTATAGGAAAACATAAAAATTAGAACAATGGTTGGATGATAAAAAATAAAAGAAAAACCATCAGGCACAACAACTACAGTAGACAAAAAACTCTTGATCTCTGGGAGGGAAGGTCTGGTATGACTAGAAATCAGACCCCACTCTCCCTAAAACACCCATGAGATCCCATTGGCCATGTGAAATGATATTTTTTTATGATAATAATCAACATCATCATGATGAGAAATAAGTTAATCCATCCACATAATGACAAAAACATGTCTATAACGAGATAAATAAAATCTAAGACTAACATGCATCAGTTATTAATAGAGCATAAAGAAAGACATTGAAACCCATTATCTTTACTTTACCCAAGAGGTTTCAATAACTCCATAACAAAGTATATAAATATATTGTAAGCTTAATCATATCATCATAATTCACACATATAAATGAGTCGGAAGCACCAGTAACAAATAAATAAATCACTTTTAAGGATTCAATAAATATGTTACCTCTAATTATTGTTGGACCCACATATACCACCTCCCAAAACTCATCTACTACAAAAGGTGCTTCACTCCTAAGGCCTATGGATGGATCCATGTAGTCTTTAAATCATTTTATTGTTCCATGGTAGCCTTTGGAGATAATGATCGCTAACCATATTAAGGTGTAGACATAACCTACGAGAAATGTCGTAGATGAACATAATGTTCACAAATATTACACATCTTAGAAGGTAAAGAACAAGAACTCTGGGTGTTTCCAACCTTGCCACACTGAGAGAAAGTCAGAGGCACAATGCTACCTTCAACTGGAGGTGTTGAAATGGCATGCTTCTAAAAACCACCTCCACCAATCCTGCGATGAGATTTCCACTTTCTCTTCTTCCCATGCACAACACTGAAGCTTCCACGATGTGGAAGAAAATAAGTAGAATATCCAACATTTCCTACCATATTAATTTCTTTTATCATATCCCAATCCACTATCTCTACATAGTTCAAAGGTTTCATCATAAATACCTATGATCTAATATTCGTCTGTGAACCCTGTAGGTAATTCTAAGAGTTCAGTTGGTCATTCTTTACTACCTATTTTAAAAAATTAACCATCTTATCAAACTAATTGGAGAACTCTAACAACAAACACTATCCATGTTTCAAATAGAGGAACACCAAAAATTCACCATCATCAGTGAATCTGGAAAAAACTATTGGATGAAGAGAGTCTTGAAACCCTTCCAATCCAATACCACATGCTTATCCAACTATACCATAGATTCCCACCAGTGTTATCTAGGACCTTAAAGTCTCAACGTTTCACACTTTACCTTGATTATATTATCTGTATCCAAGAAGTTTAATATCTGATCAATCTTGTCAATATATTCCTCCATATCTTGAGCTTCATTAATACCATTAAAGGAAAGTAGATTCTCACATAATAACTTCCATGATCAATATCTTTCTCCTAAAGATACTCACTATATCTCAAAAACTATGTTCAGAGCTTATGGTACATCCTGATCAACAGTAAGAACTACCTGCATGATATCCTCGATAATGTTATGATCCATCTGAGGATTCCCTTGAGGGGAATTAGTTTCACCCTCCTAAAGAACTCATAGAACATATCTCAGGGGCATACTAATACACAGAAAAATAGAAGAGTTGATCATTCAACAGAACAATCTGAGTTAGAACTAGAAAACCAAAACAAAATATTAACATCAAGACTCAAAACAATAGACATGCATCCCATTAGGGGGGATACGGCCTACATTTCCATCCTATGTGTGAGGTGTGTGTGTGCGCTTCAATACAATTATACCCTGAAGAACCTAATATATATATATACACCTATCAAGTCCTGAAAATCATATCTCCAATCTACCAAACATCCCAAGAAAAGGACTCTTGAGGACAAAACAGTATTTAATACCAATTTTTAATGAACTTGACTCAAATACACTCTCAAACCGGTACCCGAACCAAATTTTCACAATCCCAAGGGGAATTTATGATCCTCATAAGCTATAAAATAGCACCCACACATCATACAACAACCAAAGGGAATGATTTAGGCCAACCTAAAGCAGAAAAATAGCATATATATACACAAAATAATAAAACTATGGATGGTAAAAATATATTCCATAAGAGATAAGGAACAATGGAAGTGAAACAACTAAAAATAGTAGGAAAAAATATCCAAGTGACCAGTATAACTATAAAGGACAAAAAAACCAAATAGAAACACCAACATCTTCATTTAATAACATGGGAAACCTACCACGTCTCACCACCAGGTACCCAAAACCCAGCTAATAGAAAGCCTCACCACCTAACTCTAGAACCTTAACTTTCCCTACACTGAAGGATATAACCAAGTCTATGCACTGCTAAAGGGGTACGTAGGATGTGAGCTAACATACTTAGTAGGGTCCTACCCAAGTTTTCCCTATCAAGTCTTTGAACGATGATCCAAGAACACTCCACTTTAATAAAAACAAGTCACAATAATATCTTAACAATTTTTATATCAAAATCATGGAAGAACAATTCAATTTTACCTTTTCTCACATTTTCAAATAAAATGGGTAAATCAATTTAAAATAATTTCATAACCATATATAAGTGCAGATATATCATGTCAAAACAAATAATTTATCACATATCATATCAAATCTATTTAAGTTTAACAAAATTGTACAAGCCAAAAGTAGAATCAAATGTAACATCAAACCAGGGATCACACTAAGTCAGGATAGCTAGGACACTCAAACCTAAGATAGAAAATATTGTACGAATAAATCCACTAGACATATAAATCGGGTCTAGAGATCAGAGGAACACCCTATAAAGTGAACCCACCAACATTTCTAATATGTCCCTAGAACAACACGCATAGGGTGAAGAGGAATTCACCTTAAGAACCCCCCCCCCCCCCCCGAAAGTGGATGAGACCTATTTATATACCTTCCACCTAAGTACCCAAGGCTTCCCATGTACTCTATTTTCCAAACCATTTCATAATTTCATTCCTTGAAAACCCCTTTCACAGAACCATTTCACAATGCTTTGAAAAACCATTTTCATTTTACAAAATTAAGGGAAACCATATTTTATAAAAAAACAGTTCCACACACACACGCAAAATCGATCATATCATGTGATTTTATTTAATAAAATAATTTATGAAAAATATAAGCAATGAATTTCAACAACACATGCTAGAGAATGAATGAACTACCTTAAAAATTGGGGTCCCACATGCCCACAAAAAAATCCACCAACAAGTAAGAACACAATAACATCAACGGATATCTTAGAACCAATGTACACATCTTAAAGCTGATCCAAATCAACAAAAGGTTCATCATTGAAGAGGAAACCCCACATAACTTAAGAACGCACACCCTCTGCACCACAACCAACAAGGATTGAACCCCAGAACAAGATCAGATAATGGATATATAAGGAAGAAAGTGGAATCATCATAGTAGATTAATAAATTCAATAGCACAATGCAATGGTGCTACCGAAATCAAATGTGATGAAGAAGCAGAAAGTATTTCTTACCCAGAGAGATCTAATTCAACTTTATTAATGATCCAACACTGAGAGAATCAATTCGGATCTAACAGAGGCTACAAAAATCACTTAAAAGGGTTCTAGGTCAATAGAAATGGTGGATGTGGGGGAATTTATGAACAATATGTCGATGAAACACCTTAAAAGAAGACCTCTTGATAGTTACATGTCGTGTAACCCCTTTACATGTCGTTTAATCCATGGTTATCAATTATGAAAAAAATGTGATTTCTTTTTATTAAAACCCAATATTTTCACATTACACATTTTGTCACAATTACATAGTGTGAACTTGTTTCATGATATGTACATACTTCAAGACTTTTGTCTGGCGACCAAGTACACATCATGTAACCCCTTTACACACAGTGAAATCGCCTAGAACACAAAAGAAAAAACAAATTCTTATACAGAAACCCCAATCCAAATTGAGAATTATATTTACTAAATGAAAACCTCTCAAATCCATTAACACGTTTCTAAATGGACTCTATTAATTCAAACAAACATACATCCCTAAACTATAAGTCATTTTTCTTAAAAAATGTTCTCTATCCTAGGGAGTTCCAAGATGCACCCAATTAAAGAGGAAAACTAGAAAATAGAAGGTAAATACCTAAAAGTGGGTAATAGAATGTTAGAATATACATCATATAAAATTGAATTGGTTTATAATGATAAATAATTCTTAATGGAATGTAAATTGGGATGAAATCCCTTCCCTCACACTTTTCTTTAGTCAAATGGGATTTAACCTCTTGTATAATTATTTTAAGAATTTTATTAATTTATATCATAACCTTAGTCATATTTATAATATCATATATGATCCTCTCATAACATTTTACTACCTATTTTTCAATAATATTTTATTATTTTTATTTTCTCAAGTGATAATCTTCTTATTTTATCATTTGTTCATTTTTATAAAAGTTTCATTATGCATATTATATTATTCCATCATCTCTAGAAAAATAATAATATTATTATTATTATATTTAGACAACAATTATACTTTTTATTCCAATAATGAATGATAGTTTTGAAAAATGAAGTATGTTACTATAATGGAGATGGTATTTTATACATACGCATGGGTAACATTTCCATTTTAAAAAAACATTATAGAAAAGAGGTAAGTAATATTTTGTCTTTACAGAATGACCATAATTTCATAAATACCATGTTATTTATTTAAATATACTTGTATATATCAACCATATAGCATGGTTATGATAAGAGTTTCACATCACTTCGTGAAGGTGGTAGTCCACAAGTACATAAAGGATGTTATCATCTTCTACTGAGTGAAAAGGTAAGAAATAAAATGATATATTATCTATAAAAATGATAAATAAGTCTTGAATATAATAATTATGTAATTTATATCACATTTATTAATTAATATTATCCTTATTATCATCTCTATAACATGTTATTGAAAAATGAATCATATCGCTTTGTGAGGCAGTAGTCTGCCATACACCTGAGTGACAATATCGTATCCTCTATGAAATGGAATGTAAAAAAAGGTATATATGGTATAATTAATCCAAAGGAATAAATATTTTATAAATATCATATATATAATTTATATACATAATTATACCCAACTATGAGAGGTGGTAATGGAAAAATGCATGATATCTTTTCGTGAGGTAGTAGTTTTTCATACACAAGAATAATGATTTTATAACCCATTTGATGAAAGTAGGGAAGGTTTTAGGTCATTAACTTATCATAAAAACATAAAAATATAAGTAATATGTTTATTTTATTATATCATCATGGTTTAATAATAATTTAATTTGGTTGAGGAAGAAATAAATTAAAAACACTCATTGAAGAACATTACCTCTTCTGCGGGTAACCTCCTTGGGTTTTCATCAAAAGCCTTCCTAGGATAGCTTTATGCCACAAATAGGATATATAAGAGGATTTAATGTAAGTCGGGAAGTAATTTGGGAAGGTATTGGATGATCTAATAATGTTTTACGGTGTGAGTAAAATAGGATATGGGGTGGTCTTTTATAAGTGAGGTGAGTGGAACACTTGTAATTTTTAGAAATAAAATGGTGTAACCATGTTTTTCACGTTCCAAAATGGTTCAAACTAGACTTTTATAGATTCATAGAAATGATAGGGTCTAAATATTTCCAACCAATATATTTTATACAAGTTTTAGGTCATTTTAACCCTAATATTCTTAGTTTAACCCTAGGAAAATCAATTTTTACCTTCAATGAGGTAATTAATTATTACTGGTTTCAATAGTCACTATAGTCAAAAATTAAGTTGACATTATTAAATAATATAAATTATTATTATTCCAATATGGAATTAATTTTTCAAAATTACATTTGTAGAAGTGTAAAATTTTTAACTTAAAATTAATCCCACAAACACGGTGAGAAAGCAGGTATATAAAGATAAAATATTCAGAACATTTACAAAGTTTTTATTTCAAAAATCAATATGAAAATTTTTACAATGAACAAAATTTGATTAATTGATATATAATTGAAATAATATTACTTTAAAAATAATTCAAAATATAACTTATTATTATAAATTATTTAAATGAAAATGTTGATTTCAATTAAAATTCGGTATTTTTCACTATTCATCAAAAAATTAATGTTTTAAGAAAGATCAAAATAATTCACCATAATATAATTTTGATATGATGAATTAAAAAAATTAAGATAAATTAAAAAAAATTAGAATTTATTTTTTAATTATGTGTGAAAACCATGACTAAACTATCCTTTATAAAAAAGACTCCATTTCAAAAAACATTTCTTTTTATTTTAAATGATTCTTATTTTATTTCTAATCAATAAATAACCATAATTTTTATAATTTAGTTAGTACTATTCATACCCTCCATTTTTTTCTATGTGATTACTATCCTATAAAATTTTAAAATTTTAATAATGTCACATTTCATTTAAATTGGATATTTCGTGCAATGCAAGCTAAACTCAATGTTATGTGTAATGAAAGCTAAAATTGATGTTGTAAGTAATGAAAGCTAAACTTATTGTTTTTTAATTCAATCTATTTAAGGGATTGAATTTATTTTAAAATTAATATATCATGAATTATCAGTGTATTACATTTTCTTTAAAGATCTGTGTTGTATGTCATGAACTCAATCGAATACAATGTTCCTATTTTAGAATTTTGGGGTGTTATATGAAAAATGCACAAATTTCACTATTTGATATAATTATTATAATAGTTATAGACAAGATTACATGTTTGATAGTTCATATTATAAATGTAAATTATATACACATGTTTAACTTTTTATTTAAAAATTTTCTTCATTTCATCTTAATCATCATAGTGATTATTTTTTTATATTATAAAAATTCCATAAATGTATCCATATGATCAATAATTATTTAGAAAAGGTTTTTCAATTTGTTCCAAATTTCCTCTAAATATATATTTTTTTATTCTAAACCCACTTTATGGTCAATATATTGATTATTTTGGATTTGAATGTGATTTAAATGGGTCTATTATGTTAATGGAATGGATTTCAAATAGTTTTTGTTGCATTGGTTGTAATATATCATTCGTAATCATAGATTCAATCAAATTGATATATTAAAAAATGTATTGTGGAATTTATTTTAGATTTAATTATATATATTATAAATTAGTTTACTTGTTTAATGTGTGAATAATTTTAAATAAGTTTTCACATCGATTGTGTTTTTACAAAAAAAAAAGAGATGTTTTCAATTAATTTATCATCTATCTATGGGAAACCAAAACTATGATTTATTAAATCATTTAATTTATCATTTTAATAGATAAAAATTTATTTGTAGTACTGGGTGAAATAATGTGATTTTTCTATATTTATTGTTAAAATATGTACACAATTGGTTGTGTTTTAAGTATGCGCACAATATGAATTTGGATATAATAATGAGGGTGAGACGTATTTTCTTTTTTTATCTCTATGATTAATCCTATATTGAGTGGTGTAAAGTTATATTGATATTTTTAGATTAAGAAATCAATTTTAATATGTTATGGATTAATTGGTTGGGAATGTGAGTATTTGAATAGTGAGGCATATAAAATAAGTATAACATGTCTTACCATTGAGGCTCAGTTTCATTTTTTCTCATTATCCAAATTCTAATATTATTTTTTTATATTTATTTTATTAAATATTCTAGTTTTATCATTTTTAGTAAATAATTGATGTAATTCAAAATTGGATTCCCCTAGGTTGTATAACTAGTCACGGTAGTTCTTTTAGGGGAGTCGTGGTGGACTATAGTTTCTACTGTATTTTGTTTTTGAAAATTATCATTAATTATATTATATATAAATTATTTTGATTATGTTTAATTTTTTAGGTAGTGGTTTTCTTTAAGTTGGAATGATTTTGATATCACGTATTGAAGGCAAAAATGTTCTTTTACTTTTTGATCTCTAATATGAAATGATGATGGAGAAGGTGAGGTTAGTGGAGATACCTTAATTGATGGACACTATGAGTCAAGAAGATATGATGAGTTGGATGAGGTGGGGATTTATACCCATATGGGTTTATTTATTATGATAGTTATGTTAATATAAACTATAATTCTTTTAAATATTTTTTCTATATCGAATTATATACATTTTTTATTCCCTTTTAGGAAATGATATTAATTTTCAATATCCATTTTTTTATTTTTAGTTTTGCGGAAACATCCTGTATATTTATATACTAAACAAACCAAAGTTATTATATTTGTTAGTGTTTTAACTAAAAAAACATTAATTCACTAGTGGTTCAAAAAAAAATCAAAAAATGTTAACAAAAAACATTAAAAAATAATTGAAGTTTTAATAAAACAACCAAATTTTCAAAACTAATACTGAATATGAAAAATCTAAAATCTAAAAAACTAAAAAGATAATATAAAATCAATATTAATTCAATATAAACACAGATATGTGTGATGGTATTATATATCGTCATAACTATATTTTGGGGTAGGTTTAACTCCTCTAAATGTAAAATGACTAATACTAACAACTAAAATTCTATTAGTATTGACAGTTTTCATATATCATATATTTATCTTCCCTAGATAGTTATATATAATCTTTAACTATGATCCAAAGTACAAAACTCTATTAAAATATTGTCTTCAATATATACTGTTAGATATATTACTCAAAATTAATAATATAGTATTTTATAATCCTCGTAGAATCACCAAAAGTGATTATATCAAAATATTTGACAACACATTCAACACTACAATATCCATTGGGAATAATAATTGTTTTATATATAAATGATATGAGGATTATATGTGAAATAGTGCGGAAAATTAGGTATAAATTTTTATTGAGGTGATAAATGTGATTAGATCTGTCTTTTCTTAATTAATTAAATGGATATAATTAACCTATTTGAAATTTAAAATGTTGTATTCATTTCTAGTTTTGGTCCCTTTATAAATATTTATTCAAACGTCGATATAATAATGTAGTCAATTAATTTTATCTAAATAAAGAAATTAATTTGAGTAATTTAAATTATCTAGTTTGACAATTTAGCTACAAATTTGATCAATGATATAAAAATAAAATTTTGATGGTTGTATTAAATTAATAATGTTTTTATCCAAAATATATTTGTTAATATATCATATAATATGATTTTTATTTATTAAATATTTTATCATTGATTTTCATTGATATATATATATATATATTATAAGGCCACATGTTTTCTAGTTAAATGAAATTGAACTAAGGTGGGGAAAATTGGGCATTTTTTTATTGATTTAAATTTGTAGAATGGTCAGTAATTGGGTTTTTGATTTTATAAATGGTTTAAATGATCCTTATGAATATTATTCTAAAATTGATGGACTATTTTTTAAAGTTTATTGTTAAAGTGGATTAAATTATGATGTTTTTTAATGTGTGATTATGTGCACTTTTTTAATAATGGGTATGATAACCATAAATGTAACTCGAGGAGGTAGTGGTTAGTGAATGTTTTGATCAATAATTTTATAACCCTATAGAATTATCATGAATATGGGGTTGGGTTTTTTGAAATATATTTTGATTCTATATCTAGAAAAAATTTCCCATTCAACAAATGAAACATCCCCTCTCCCTCATTATAACACTACTAAAAATAAGAGTTATACCAACATACCTATAACAATGGTTTTCAAACCTTTGGTATAGGCTTCCAATACCAACCATATACTAACATTTTTGTAGAAACCATTGTTATATGCACACTAGATAGAGCCTATACTAATGGTTTTAGACCAAACTATTGGTATAGGTGTCTTGTAGACACCCCATATCAACAGTTTCTCCAAAACCATTGGTATATGTAACTAATTAGGACTTATAACAATGTTTATGGAAAAACCAGTGGTATAGGTCGATTGTATAAACCATATACCAATGTTTTTTCAAAATCTGTTGGTATAGGTCTACCCTATGCCAACGGTTTCACCAAAACCATTGGTATAGCTCAAAAATATCAAATAACTTATACCAATGGTTCCCAAAACCATTGGTATAGGCTTATACCAATGGTTTTGAGAATAGTTGGTTTAGGTACCCATATTTTTTATGGATTATTTTTTCAAATAATATTAAATAAATCAAAAGTTAAAATACTTATAAATATACATATATATATTAATGAAATCATGTTCACAGAAGTCATCTTATGTTAGTTGTTATGTTTTTGGATTATAAATGGGAGATGTTGGGATCAAAACCAACCAGGGTATATTTTTTTACATTACCTATACAAATGGTTTTAAGAAAATGTTGTTATAGGTTTTTCATATGACCTATACCAATAGTTTTACAAAACCATTGGTATAGGTCTATACTGACACCATAATAGCCAATGGACCTCCAAACCATTGGTATAGGCTATAAAACTGGTTTAGAGACCTATTCCAATGGTTCCGAACTATTTGTATAGGGATTTTTTCTATTAGTGTAATGTACAACCTTGACATATCTCCCATTGAGGTTAAGCACAACATCAATGTAATAATGCTCCCATATATCTAAATACTGATAACTATAACCAAGGTTTTGTGATTAAGATTTGGGGATTGATTCCCCCTTAGATAAAATGTTAATAGTTAAATAATAATAATAATTAAATAAAGAATTGATGACACTAGAAAAATAAATTAAACCAATATATAAAACAGAAAATTGAACTCCAAAAATATGCATGTAATGTCATATAATCTACAAATATAAATATAAATTACCATGATGAGTTACTATATGAAAATACTAAAATAATATAATAAAATAAAAACCTAGTATCTCCAAAAATGATCCTAAATCACCCCCATACTCGTTCCCCATGATCCTATCCATCTAGTTGTACTCAAAATATAACACATGGAGTTTCCCTTACCTGTATTTTTTGAGTTGAAATATGAATATATCCAAGTAGTGTGCATATAGAATATGAGTATATAGAATAAAAGGATAATTACAACAAAAGCCAAAAAAACATGATATTAAATAATGTTCATACATGTGTAAATAAAAAAATTCTATAAGTACATTACTAGAATAATTATACTAAAAAACATACTAATATATCATGATCATAAAAAGACACCTTTATTCATAGTTTCCCCCAATTTAACCATTATTGGAAAATATAGATAGTTGTCTGAATCATATATGAAACACATTTTCATGACATAACATAGCCTAATAAATCTATTAGGTCAATTTCATGAAATGACTTATGGAAATACCCCAATATAAAGTATATCATAGATTATGTAATTTCCCTTTGCTCATAGAATAAAATTGACACTAAAATAACCCATATTAATAGGATAAAAAAACTTATCAAAATAGATTGTGTCAACATAGTAACATAGAAAATGGGAATAAAATATAAACACAATCATATATGTATAGAATATAAAATGATTATAAAACTAAACTCAAGAATCATTATTATGTAATAAAATCATAACTTATTTATGAAATTGAATGTATCAAAATATAAAATGAAATTACCTAACACATTAACTAAATAATATATCTTAGTTATATATATTTTAACCTATAAACCCCTCTCATTTACTTTTATTATTCATTATAATTTAGAAAAAATATCTTCTAAAATTTAATAAAAATATTGATTGAGTTACTCATTGTTAATCACATTCTAGACTAACTTTAGAGTGTGATGAATCACTAATTTTTATACAATAACTCTCATATATAATATCATTTAAATATAAAAATCCTAGAGTATAATTAAAGTCTTTTATATTGAATATAAATCACCTAGACACATATTTCCAAATGAAATATGAATTTAATCATTGGATGAATTAGAGGTCATCTATAGAGAGTTGAATTAGAGAAACTTATGTAAACCTAATTCTTAAATATTGGAAAGTCTCATTATTTTTTACAAATTCAAATTTATAAAATATAATTTTCTAAACCAAAAAATGATTTACAGAATAATGTCTTGGTCACTCCACTATTTATACATAATGAACAAAAGAAACGTTGTATTATAGAAAAATACCAACCTCAAAATTAAAATATTACCAATGTAAAAAAACTATTATAAAGGCCATTTTATTTTTCATGATTATCTATAGAACATACATTAACCCTCCATAAAAATCATAATAACTTTTATAGTTTTCTTGGATTATTATTAGAAAACTGATAAAATATTTCTTTAAGTGGTTAATAGAATTTAATCCACCAATAATAGTCCTTATGGATTCACATAAATTATTTAGAGGTTATTATATCTATAAAGTATATTTTTCTGGACTATTAGAATAATTTTGAGTCCCCAAAAGGGTTTTTTGTTAACTACTATGAGACATTATGTTTTAATAACCACTAAATACCACAATTAATTCACTTAGACTTATCTATCATGAAATTTAATAAAAATATAAAAAATAAAACATTAAAATATATATTAAATTCAAATAACATTCTCAACATTTTTTTTAAAAAAAATGTACCACCAATATAGTTCCCATACTTGACAAGGAATGCTGAGCATTTATTGTAGACATATTTGGATACTAAGGCCTTAAATCCACCTCTTTATGCTCTATCTCCTCCTAGACCCGATTTTACTTCCACAACACCGTGATTATTAATTAAATCCTCCATCATTAAATTTATTACTCTAGTTTAAGATCTTCATAAATTGTTTAATGAAAAAAAAATCATTCTCCTAATAAACCTTTTCAAAGATAATTATGTGAGAAATGTATATTTCATAATTCCATAATTATGATACAAAAAATATTTCATGATTCTCACTACGCCAAAGAGGCAAGATGAGCCGATAGAAAAAACTTAACACCCATTACATCAATTTTAGGAATGTAATTTTGTATTTGTTGTTATTTACATTTATTATAATAAATTTAATAAATATTCATAATTTTGTAGGTATTTTCATGAATACAGAGTTAGCATGGACTATTACCATATTAACTATGCAGGTCGGGTGAGGGAATTATAGAATGATTTGAAAAATTTGAGCATATATTATTAAACCATGAATCCAAAATGCATTTGTGTCATATTTTCTATTCCAAAATCATATGCACAACTGGTTCCTAGTTAGCCTAAATGTGCACCCAAACCATACAACCCTTTATAAACATAAATATATTTATTTTCTGAAATCATAATAAAATAGTTGGGGTAACATTATTCTCCCCAATCAGTGTAATACTCTATAAAATCTCATTCCCATCAACTCCCCTAGTTATCTACCTCCTCTTACTTTTATTTTGGTTTTTCATCACTAAATGGGTGTGATTTCTACATGTATGTCACTCTATATCAAATCTTATCATCATTTCTCTCTTTATACTATATAATCTAGAATTGGAAATGTCTTGATGGCCAAGGATTACTCTATTATGATTTTTAATGTCTATTTTTAAAAATATAGGGATTATCATTATCCTCTAAGGGACTCTCTTTCTCTATCGTGGTATAATAACATCATAGGACAGTATCAGTTGGTCGAATCATGTAATTCCCTTTGTTGATGGAACCATGAATAATTTATTGTTTTAAATAATATTTTCATATAAATAAAATATATACATTAAACTTATTGTTATTTTATATAGAATATATTGTTGTTTTTTAATTATTTTTATCTAAATGTCTAAGGAAATATTTTAAATGTGTAAATTATATTTTACATAAAAAGACACACATTATGTGTTTTTTTATAATGACATAGATATTTTTTAGGAAGAAATTGTTAAAGTTTTCATGGAATATATAATGTGAATTAGAAATAATTATTTGATTTTTTTATAATGTTTTTTAATGAGTAATAAAGTGTTTTTGTAATTTATGAATGGTCATGCTATATTATTTATGAATCAATTATTATTACACCTTTCATTCTTGAATCATAGTTTTGTGAATTTTTATTGGTAATTTATAAGAATTGATTATGAAGTGGTTGTTTTTTTAATGGTGTTTAGAGGAGATTTTATTTATTATAGTGTGAAATTTATTTGAATAAAAAGCCTCTTTGAGTATAGAAAACTTCATGGGAATAACATGGGTACATATGAAGGATTCTTATTGTAAGAATACCAACTATGATTCATTTTACATTTCCTATATTTGACCTTATTCAAAATTATTCACTAGAAATAATGTACTAGTATTATTTTATGTATTTCACATTCTAATTTTGGTTCATCTTTGTACATTAGATTATGCACTAAGTAGTGAACTTCACCAATAGTTTATGATTTTTCTTTTTTCCATTAAAATATGCATAGACTATTCGGAGATTGAATACGAGGATTATATATTTTCTTATCGTATAAAAGTAGGTACTCCCCCATTATACCATTATATAAACATTATTATAAAACAAGATTTAAATTATTCATTAAATTATATACATGATGTCTTTTGGAATAATTGAGAATTTTTTTTCTTCTAAATAATTGGTATAAATTAGCCACTAAAAGTTATGTGTGTTTTTTATAAAAATGAAAATTGAATTTTCATACATTTATATAAAACCTGCATAGAATATTTTATATTAGAAATGTTATAAATTGGGTATATAATTGAATTATACTTTATATCATCACTCACACCCTACATATATTGTAAGGACCCAACCTTAAATATTACATATTCTAGTGTTTTTTAACTAGAATTCACAATCAATGATCTTTTCATTTTATAGTTTTAGAAAATTCATACTAACTTTTAAAAAGTAAACCCATAAATTAAAAGTGGAAACTTATACTTAGTATCTTTATTTCTACCAAAAGAAACCCTTTTAAAATAAAACATGATTTCTTTTCAAGACATATCTTTAATAATTTCATCATGGCATATTCTTTGTCCTTATCAATCTTTAAGACTTGTGAAAAAACATTTTAAAACATGGGATGAGAAAAGAAATCTCAGTAAGGGACATAAAATAAAGGAAACCATTAGTACCCTTAAACCCCATAAATTATTCTCTTAAAAAATATCTTTTTACCCATAAAAAGGAATCATCTTTTCAAAAATATCATTATATTACCATTTTAAAATCAAGTGATTTTCATAAAAAATGATAAATAAGAATATAATATATAAGTAGGTAACTTGGGAAATAATTTTTCAATATCACTCTTACATATATTTTAGATCTCTTGGATATACAATGGTTAACCATCATAGTTATATTTTTAATAACCACTGCATTATATTTAATTAATATTTTAGGAGAAATCCTATTAGATAACTTTTTCCATTTACCCAATGTATTTGAGAGCTATAATGAGATCACCCAATCTCAGTTTATCACGGAACCACCCATACTCATAAATAATTCCCAAGAACCATAACATAATAATAATGCATAAATAATTCATAAAAGAAACATTCTTAAGGAAAATTACTTTTCTATTTTGAAATCACTTTTCATTTTTACAAAGTTGTACACTCATAAATGAAAACATTTTATTTGAAAATTAATATTGTAAAATTGTAAAGAAAATATAAAAACATTAACTATTCATGAAAATGGTAAATTCTGTTGATGTATTATATGTTAAAAACATTCATTTTGGCTTTTTAATATTTTTTTTTGAAATAGTAACTTTAAATGTGGTTTTTAAAATAAAGTCTCTTACCTTGAGTCCAAATCATCACTTACTATATTTAACTTACTCACTAGTAAACTTGGGTTAATTATTTAATTTCTTGAGAACATTTTTAAAGTTTATTTTTCCTTTTATAAAACATATTATCATGTTATAACAACTACATAACTATTTAATTTCATATCGTACGTTTTGACGATATTCGGTACTTGAGTCCAAAATAAATATGGTATGATGTCAATAGTCTAAGTATTAATTAGTACATAATATCTAAAATAATAATCAGGAAATATTATTATTATTATATATAAATCATAATTTTAAATCCCTTTATTAAATATTGTTATGAAAAATGAAATACATTACAATCATGGAGATTGTAGGTCATATGTACGCATGACTAACGTTTTCATTTTTCAATGATCATTATAAAAAGAAGGTAAGTATAATTTTATATTTATAGAGTGATCATGATATAATTAATATCATATTAATAATTTAAATATACTTATATATTTCATCTATATTACGTGGTGATGAAAAATGAATCGCATCGCTTCGTGGAGATGATAGTTCACACGTATGCACGAACGATGTTATAATATTTCTATAGATGGAAATATAAGAATGAAAATGATATATTATCTTTTAATAACTATAAATATTTCATTAATATCATATATAAACATTAATTCCATAATCACAACCAGACTTTAGAGACGATGATGGAAAATGAATTTTTTTTGGTTCGCAAGGCGGTAGTTTTCCATACACAGAAATGATAACTTCTTTTCCAATTTTATTGAAGTGGAAATGAATTTAGTTCATTATAATAAAATAATAAAATATCAGTATATGGAGGATAATTTATTAATTATTTTATCAAGGTTGAATAAGTTTTTAGAGAAGTGGAATAAGAAATACAATAGAAACAATTGATTAAAAATGATACCTCTTCTTTGGATAATCTTCTTTGCTTAACACCTTAAGACCACTAAGGATGGTGTTATGACTAAAATAAAATCTCTATAATATAGTTAAATATTATAGGAATGGATTAGGTAATATATTGGTCCAAAAAAATATGTTTTTTAGTTTGAAGAAAAGATAATAAGAGGTTACCTTTTATAAGAGATGAGAGGGGAACTCTTGGAATTTCTCAAAATTTTAAATTAATATAAATTACTTTTATATTCCAGATGGATACAAACTAATCTATATAGAATATTGGATGATTATGGGTCACAATATATTCATAAAATTAAAATTACATATGTTTTTATTATTTTTTAATCCTTATCATTTGGATTTAACCCTTATTTAACCTCTTTTACTCGTACCGTGACAAAATGTGTTTTTACTTTTTGAAGGTTAATATAGTTACTATAAAATGTAAAAAGAACCATAAATGAAAAAGTTATGAAATTATAAACCTTATAAAAAACCATTTATTGATTTTTATATTTTTATAAATTTTATACCATTTAATAAAATATTATTTATTTTAAAATATCATTAATGTCCATTTTGACATTATTCGTTACTTGACTTTTAAAAAATATCATAACACCAAGATAAATTAGAAGAAAGATATTTTAAAACATCACTAAAATGTAAAATTAATCAATAAAATTTTTGTATGACTTTAATTATTTAAAATTATATTTATTTTAATATTTTTAATATCATTTATTTGATATTTCTAGTAATAAAATAATTATTTCATCATCATTATGTCAGCATTTAAGGTAATTAATTTGTCCCTTAAAATTTATGAATAAATAACGAATATGTATATAAATATTTTATATTTAAAATGACTATTTTTAGTCGAATATATCTTCTAAATAACCCTATACTAAAAATTTTATAGTTATTAAGACATAAGTATGACATCTTTGACTTTTCATTAAAGTAAAATACTATAAGGGGATTAAAGTCATCGAGGTTACTACAAGAGTTTATAAAATCGGCCCAAGGATGATTTTTTAATATTCACTCATCCAATATAATTAGTACAAGTGTTAGGATAATTTTATACTATTTATAATATTGTTTTTAATCTTAATTAACAGATTTACACTTAACCGTAGAAATAAAAATGAAAAAGTTACTATTCATATTGGAAAAAAATATAAGTGACTTATTTAATAAATTTGGACCTTATAATTCCAAATATGGAATAAATATTTAAAAATTTAAAACACATTATTTTCTAAAATTTGTATAAAATTAATTAACGGGGTGAGAAAATGGGTTATTAAAGTGAAAACCGTCAGAAGATTTAAATTTTTTATATCCAAATTCATTGTGAAATTTATTCTAATGAAATAATTTGGACTAAATGATATAAAATTAATCTAATTATACTTTAAAACCAATTAAAAATTTAATGTTACACTAAATTTTTTATATGGAAAAACTGTTTTCAATTAAAATCATGTATTTTTCACAATTCAATAAAACATGAAACTTATTAGAAAATTTAAAAAAATTAAACCAAAGTAAATTTTTATATTAATAATTAAAAAAATAAGTTTATTTTTTTCAAATAAATTTAATAAAAGTATCAAAATTTATTTTTGAAACAAGTCTACAATTAAAAGGTGGCAAAATTGTCTTTTTAGAAAAACACGTCTTTCATACGTAAAATTGGATTTTTTTTCTTATATAATGTCTAGAAAACAAATAAGTTTAATATTAAAAATTATACCAAAAATATTTTATATATATATATATATCATTCATATAATCCAAAAAGGGTGATTTGTATATTTATTTCTATAAAACACACTTGTCCACATTTAAATAGTGTTAAGAAAAACATTTCCTTTTATTTTAAAAATATTTTTATATTAATTTATAATTAATTAGTAACCAATGAATTAATTTTATAATAATTTGTAAACCATATTTTTATAATTATGTTAATCATCCTAATACCCACCATTTTAATGACTAGTTTATAACATTAATCATTTAAATAATAATATTCAGTTGTTTGATTAAGCTTGATGTGGTGTATCATGTAAGCTATTGAAATTAGTGTTTACTTTTAAAATATCAGGATGTTATAGGCCCCCACCCCCTGTAATAAATTTAATCCATTTAATTTGAACTCAGGATTGGTAACCAGGGTTTAACTATTCATAATACTTTACTGAAATACCACATTAGAACAAGGATCAATAAAACTTCCATTTGAAAAGAGAGAAAGGAAAGTATAAAGGTCGCCTGGATAACACATACTAGGTTTTCATGTAAGAAAATTTAGATATAGAAGAGAAAACTAAATATAAAGTTTTGATGTTGATTGATAGATAACATGGTCATTATAAAGTTAACCATCACAAAACCATAAATCTGTGATGGGTTAAAAGTTCATTAATTTCCCGATAAGAAAATTAAATGAATAAAGTTTTTCATTCAAAATAATTTTCCTAGATTTGAGGAATCCCATTGTTAAATAGATTAAGAACATAATAAAACATACTTACATTAAAATTATAGTTTCATCCTTTAATAAATTTCCACCATAAACTCATCATTTTCTCTAAATGATGAGTATAAATTTTTCATGCTTGAAGCGCCAAAATCAACCTCTAAGAATTGTAAAATACATGAAAGAAAAAAAAATCTATTCATACTATCTTTAGGCATTAACCAAAACAAAAATGGTTAGGCTAAGATAAGATAATTCAAAAAAATTATAAAATTTTTTAAGATTAAAAACTACATTAATCTACAAAATTCAACAGTATTACCCAAATTTCAACATTGACCATTCAATAAATAACTGTCCTAAAAAATAATCAAAAAATTATAGACTGATATTGAAACCCAAAATTAAGAAGGGTTTTATCACAAAGTCTTCCAAAATAAATTTTAACATTTATCACCAAATAACGTCAATCACTCTTAATTTTTCATACAAAAAATTATTTTCCTAAATCACTTAATCTATAAGATATGCTAAGCATTTCCATAAATAACATAAATCAACATAAGTACAAAATAAAATATCATATTCTACAAAAATATAATTCAATATTTATTCATTAAATAAAATACCATAATATTCTATTTACCTTAATCATATAAACTTCCCAAAATATCAAACATCTTCTGAAATAACATCAATATCTTAATTTCCAAATCATTTTCCAATAACAAGGTTATATATTAAATAAAACATATGTTCTAAAAATCATCTTATTATTTCTCTAGAAAATAGTTTAACTAAAAAGAAAAGGTCACACTAACCTAGACTTCACATAGGCCAATGGTAGTCGATGCACCCTTATTACCCATCAGTTGTGGGTTTTATTCCCACAATCATTTCATACATGATGGGTTATCATCCATCCTCTGGGTTTTCATTTTTCTAAAATAATTTAATTATCATAACATTCCAAAAATACGATAAAATCGTAAAAAATAAAAATAACATGTGTTAACCTTAAAGGTTACCTCACACCTTTTTTTTACATCTCAAAATGTAATAACCCATAATTACCTCAAAAATGAATGTCTCCAAAAATACCAGTAGTCACTCAAAAAGTTCATAAACTAAATCTTAAAAGGGGGTTTCTAAGATTTTGAACTTATGATCAACTTTAAAATTATAAACCCATATTGACATATATAACTCTTAAGAAAAAATCATAATATTCAAATTTGTCTAAAACATCATTTCATACCAACTGTAAGGACCAAGCCTTAAATATTTCATATTCTAGTTTTTTTAACTATAATTCATATTTTAATATCTTTTCAGTTTATAGTTTTATAAAATTAGGACTAACTCTTAAAAATTAAACTCTTAAATTATAACTGGACAATTATACTTAGTATCATTTTTTCACTAAATGAAACCATTTTAAAATAAAACATGACTTCTTTTCAAGACACATCTTTAATATTTTCATCATGAAAACTTCTTTGTCCTTGAAAATATTTAAGACCTATGAAAAAAAATTAAAACTTGGGATGAGAACAAAAATCTCAGTAAGGGACAAAAAATAAAGGAAAACATTATCCAATTGAAAACCCATAAAAAATTATCTTAAAACATACCTTTTTACTTATAAAATGGAATCATATTTTCTAAAATATTGTCATCTTACCTTTTGAAAATCAAGGGATTTCCATAAAAACTCAAAAACAAGAATAAAAAATATAAGTAGATAACTTGGGACATTATTTTTTACATCACTCTTAAAAATATTGTTTATCTATCGATTACACAAGGGGTAACCATCATAGTTACATTTTGAATAACCCCTTCAATATATTCCATTAATCTCTTCGAAGAAACCCTATTGGTTAACTTTATCCCTTTACTTAATGCATCTAGGAGTTATAATGGGTTCACTCACCCTCAATTTATCAAAAAACCACATGTAGTCATATATAATTCCCGTTAACCATAGCATAATCATAACACATAAATATATCATAAAATAAACATTCTTGAGGAAAATAATATTTCCATTTTAAAATCACTTTTCATTTTTACAAATCCACACACTCATAAATGAAAACATTTTATATGAAAATAAATTTATAAACTTTTAAAGTAATCTTAAAAACATTAATGTTTCATGAAAGATGTAAATTATTTTCATTCCATATTAGTTAAAAAACTTTCATTTTTTATTTTTTAAAAATTGTTGACGGAGTAACTTTAAAAGAGGTTTTTAAAAGAAACTCCCTTACCTTGAGTCTGACTCATCATGTTCAATGTTTATCTTACAGAATAATAAACATAGGAAAATTATTTAATTTATTTAGAATCTTTTTTAAGTTTATTATTCATTTCATGTCACTTATTAGCATTTTATAAAAATTATCTAATTATTTAAGTTTATGCCAAACGTTTGGAAGATATTAGGTAGTTAAGTCCAAAATGACTTTGGTATGATGTAAATATTCAAATTGGTCATTAGTAAATTATATATAGAATAAAATTCATGAAATAATTATTATTATTATACATAAATCATACTTTTAAATTCATTAATTAAATATGGTTATGAAAATAAACTATGTTACAATCATTGAGATAGTAGGTTGTATATACGCATGAGTAATATTTTAATTTTTCAATGACCATTATAGAAATAAGGTAAGTATTATTTTATCATTCCAAAATGATCATAATATAAATAATATAATATTAATCATTTAAATATACTTATATATATCATCCATATGATGTGGGGATGAAAAAAGAATCACATCGCTTCATAGAAGTGAAACTTCACACATATGCATGAATTACATTATCATTTTCCTGTTCATGGAAGGGTATGAAATAAAATAATATATTATCATATAATAATGATAAATGTTTCATGAATATCATATATAAACATTAATACCATAATTATAACCAGTATTAAGGGATGGTGATGGAAAATGAATTTCATCGATTTGTGATGTGAAAGTACACCATACAGAAGAATAATAACTTCTTTTCCCATTTGATTGAAGAAGGTTTGAGGAAGTGTAAGAACAAATTAAAAAACAATTTATTAAAAACAACACCACTTCTTTAGACAATCTCCTTGTCTTAATACAGTAATACCACTAAGGATGGTGTACAACCTACAATAAGAGCTCTAGAATTTGGGTAGGGATTATAGAAAAGGATTTGGGTAGATCTTGGAAAAGCAAAATATTTTTTTAACTGTGAAGAAAAGAGAATAAGTGGTCCTGTTTTATAATATAGGAGATAATAAATCTTGGAATTTCTAAAAATATTAAATTAATATAAATTAATTTTATATATCAAATGGTTTAAAATGATTTATTTCTAAGATATGATGATTATGGGTCAAAATACCTTCATCCAATGAAAATTAGATAGGTTTTAAAAAAAATTAATCTATTTTTTTGTCTTTTATTTAACCTCTTTAACCCTTACCATGACAACATGTGTTTTACTCTTTGAAGAATAATATAGTCACTATAAAATGCTAAATAAACCATAAATCAATCATTGATGACATTATAAACCTTATTACAATATTTTGTCTGTATATGATATTTTTATAAAGTTTATATCATTAAATAAAATATTATTTATTTTAAAATATCATTGTTGTTAATTTTGACACTATTCATTACATGACTTTTTAAAAATATCATAACAATAAGATAAATTCAAACCAATTATTATAACACATCCCTAACATGTCAATTTAATATAAAAAATTCATGGATGACATTAACTATTTAAAATTATATTTATTTTAATATTTTTTAATATAATTTATTTTATATTTCAATTAATTAAACAACTACTGCATCATCATCGTGTCATCATTTAAGGTAATTATGTTTTCACATAAAATAAATAAATAAATTACCATAAATTGGATAAGTAGTTTATCTTTCAAATGAATATTTACAATCGAATATGTCTTATAAATATCCATATATTAAAAATGTTATAGTTATTAAAACATAAGTATGTCAACTTTTCCTTTTCTTTAAAATATAATACTATAAGGGGCTTAAAGTCAACCAAGTGGCCCCAAAAGATCATAAAATTGGTCTAAGGGTGGTTTTTGTTAAAAATAACTTGTATAATAATATTATGATGATTTTTAGGGTAAATTTATAATATTTATAATATTATTTTTAACCTTAATTACGTGATTTACCCTTAATCATGGTTATAAAAATTACTAAGTTACTATTCATATGGGCCAAAAATAAAAGGAAACTATTTTATAAATTTATACCTTATGATTAATAATATGAAATATATTTTCAAAAATTCAAAACACATAATTTTATAAAATTAATTTAAAATTAATCCCATTAACGGGATGAGAAAAAAAGTTATTAACGTGAAAACGTTCAAAAGATTAAAATCTTTTTAAATCCAAATTCAATATTAAATTGATTTTAATGACCTAATTTGGATTAAATGATAAAAAATTAATTTAATTATACTTTAAATCCAATTGAAAATATAATTTAACACTATAGATTATTTAGGAGGAAAATATGTTTTCAATTAAAATCTAGTATTTTCACTATTCATCGAAACATGAAACTTATAAGAAAAATACCAAAAATTAAAACAAAGTAAAATTTTATATTACTATTTTATATAATAAGTTTATTTTTTCAAATATAAATAATAAAAGTGTCATAATTTAGTTTTAAAATAATTTTACCACTAAAAGGTGGTAAAACTGTTTTTTTAATACATCATTTATTAGTAAAATTAGATTTATTCTTATATCAGGTCTAGGAAATGCATAAAATGAATATTAAACATTAAATTTAAAATACTATATATATATCATTAATATAATCTAACAAGGGTAATTTTTTTATTTTATTTCTATAAATCACACTTGTATGCATTTAAATAGTTTTTTAGAAAAATATATTTCTTTTTATTTTAAAAAGTGTTTTATTTTAATTTATAATTAACTGGTATCCAATGAATTAATTTTATAAACATGTGGAATCAAAATTTTCATAATTAAGTTAATAATTTTCATACCATCCTTTCTAACGAATAATTTATAATGGTAATCATTTAAATAATAATATTCAGTTGTTCACTTAAGCTCTATGTGGCATATCATATATGCTATAAAATATAGTGTTTCTATTTAAAATCTAGGGATGGTACATATACACTCTGTGTAAATGTATAATTTGTCTTCATTTAATAAAATAAAGGTAGAGATATGATATGAGATAACTAATTCTTGATATCTTTAATTCAATATTTGAGGAGTTGATGAGTTAAGGGAGATCACATATCACACTGTGATTGATATATTAGCATGCATTTATTTGTTTATGGTAATGTATTTTTTTATCTAGTTGTACACAAATATTTCATATTCCCATCACATTTATCCATCATTTTTTTTGAAATGTAATTTTTTATACTGATTGGGACTTATATTTATCTTATTTATTATTATTATGAAATTGTGGGTTGTAATATTTATTTTTTGGTAAATTAGTAGTCAAATGGAAGTCACATATTGTTTTTTTCATTTTTTCGAATATTAATAGATTTAAATTTAGATGTATATTTAAGGATTGATGATGTTTCAGAATTTAGTAATAGATGATACCATGAAATCATGTGGCACACCATGACTGGATTTGATTTTAAAAATAAAAATAGGAAAAGAAAATCCTTGTATATGTAAAAAATGTTTGGATGATATGTAGGATGTCATTATCTGTCATATTTTTTTTTATTTTTGGTTCTTTGTGCCATGAAACTATATTCCATGCTATAATATATTTTTGGGAGGAGTTTCATGTCTTTCATCATGACATAGAATTAATTCCATGAAGATATATCGAGAAGATTTAAATTGATCAGGATATCTAGATCTCAATCTATTAAAAAAATAACACACCTTTATGCGTTCAGTAAAAAATATAATTTTTGGACTCCCACCATGACTAAATGAAATGAAAAATATACAGCGTTCTGATTTTTGAATAATTGTGATGGTTATTGCTGGATAAATTTTCTTATCGTGTACGCTCATGTCTTATCATGACCCATCTAGTAGTTGAGAATAGATAAATGAGAAACTAAAATTTAATTCTATGAGATATTATGATAAACCATGGTTTAGGATATCTTGATGATTTGAAAAAAATGATGATATGAAAGATCTATGATCATCTAGTTTTTATTTGATCAATTTGTAACTACATATTCGTGTTTCATTGATATAAATGAACTTCAGGGAAATCCAATGGATTTATTTGAAGAGAAGGTTTATGGAAGTTGATTCAATGTTGAAATTAGAATTTAAAATTGAAATATTATCTATATATAGAGAAAATTTCTACAAAGATAAATGATCATCTCTCACAAAAAAATAATGACAAAAGATTGAAGATCTAAAAATAGAATCAGAATTTAACTTTCACTAAATGTCTAGAATTGTGAAATATTAGCGGACTGAATTTCATTGAAGATAATAATTGGAATAAATAATTTATATTCATAATAATGAATATCTAAAATTGAGGAATGGAGTATCTTGTAGAATACCCAATGTTTTCATGTGTTTTATATATGATTTATATTTTTGGGAGTTAGACTTGCATATCGATTATATCATTTTAAACCTCTTGCAGGTAGTGAGTTGAATAAGGGAAGAGGTTATGAACCATGGATGATTAGCGATCCTATCCTATAGTTGTAATAACATACTAGTTAATTAGTAGTTAATTTACATATAAACACATCATTGGTATGTTCTTTTTAGATATAACCCACTTCAGGTGAACCAAATAAAATAATATGCTATTTATGTCTATTGTCCTTCCATTTTATTAAGTCAATATGGAAAATTAAAGGTTTTGTTCCCACATAAAGATAAGATCCAATTTTATTATAGATAAGAATAATTTTATATGATGCCCTAATTCACCCATCCCTCTCTTAGGGTTTACAATGGGATAACATGTTACAAAAATTGGGAATAAAGACATTGGCTATATTTTGACTATATTAAGAGAAATATACTTTCACTTATAATATATTTAATATAGAGAGAGTACTATTATTTTAGGGGTAGAACTATAAAATTTAATATAACTAAATCATATTACATTTATGATCTATTGGATAGATGTATACTCGTCAATAATACATGGAATTCATGTAAGTGATTCCATTTTAAGTCAAGGGTGGGAATTGATAAGGGGGTTTTAAAGGATGATTATAAGGATCAAAGTGATTTATACATAGAATTATATAGTAAAATATATATTAATTTAATAGATTTTACCCGAATAAAAGATGTTTGGGATAAATAATTTCACATATAAGAATGTGGAAGAATGATGAAAGAAAACAAAATATAGGTTTTGTAAAATTAGTTTGATGATCTAAATATGTGTTCTAATGAAAATATTAATGGATTATTTAACCCTATAACTAATATATTTGGTGTAATACATGATCTGAATCATAAGAACAATTATATTTTTATTATAAATAAATCATCAGAATGTTATCACCCATGCACAACCTAATATTTTTATCAATGAAGAAATGAATCTTGAGGAAACATACATATTAATTTTGTCACATATTAAATATATTTGAAGCTAAAGAGATATTTAGATCAATTATATAATGAGATAAAATTAAATTAATTATATAATAAATATGTTTAACATATTTAAGGTAATGATGATGTATGTGATTAGTTCTTATCATTGGTAATAATAAAATTTAAAGTTTTAATACAAGTTTTTATGATAAATTATCATATAAATTTTCCTTTGGACAAATTGGGAACATATATACTATGTGTCTAAGGATGAATTATGAAGAATTTATTGAGTTTTAATATTCACTAATAAAGATGACAAAAATTCCCCAAATAAGGATTTTTTAATAAGGCTTCGATGGTGAAAAGAGATTTCAAAGGAATTTCATGGTAAGTTGACAGGAGGAAGAGTTAAGGAAAATACATTTGAAGTAATTGTGACCTTTTTTATCTTATATAATGAATAAAACATGATGTTTTTAGTGGAAAATCCACCAAGTTAATTTGAAGAGAATGATAAACTTGATTGAATTGTATTTCCTGAAGAGGAATTGGAAGGAAATATTACTTAGCTATATCTACAGACAATGATTGATAAAAAATAGATTTTTATTGAAATATTATTCAAGTTATGTTGATGTAAATTAATTATAAGGGGATAATATTGAAACGGTTTTGAAATAATGGAATCAAAAATCATGTGAATTCTGAAGAAGTTTGGGATTTTAGATTAATGATTAAGAAACATACCAAAATTATTTATTATCTAAAAAGGTATTTTAAAGAGATAAGTTAAGAGATTCAAAATCCTTAAGGAGGATGTTATATTCTTGAGAGTTAATCTTAAATAAGAGATTAAAATATATGGTTTGATTTAGAATATTTATTTTGATAAATTCTAAGATGATATTTTAAGATAAATTGAAGACTAAGGTACAATAACTTTTCGTTAAATTATGATTTCTCAAAGAAAAAGTTCTGTAGATAAAACTAGTCTTTATTATGATGGTGAATAGTTAATGAAATAATTTAAAAATATAAAGATAAATAAGTAATAATATGAATGGATATAGTTCTTAACCATTGAGAACTTACCAATAATCTAAGAGATATTATAAATAATGAGACATATAGAGAAATGGAATAAATACTATATTTCCCTTGGTGAAGTGTCTTTTTTTTATTTTCTTTTCCAAACTATTTCATATTGAAGTTAATAATAATGTTATTTAAAAGGAGAATATATTTGATTTCAATATAGGAGATTTATAATATATTTTTCATAACAAAGTTTGAATTCTTTCTATGGTTAATATTTTATTTTCTTAAACTTTGGTCATAAAGTAGTCGATTACAGGAAGAGAGGATGTATATATTCTTATGAAATTCAAAAGAAACTCAATGTAAGAAAATTCAAATCAATTCATTTGAAAAATATTTTTTATCCTCAAGATAAAAATTAAGTTGATATTATGTCTTATGATAAATAAAATGAGAAGATTATAACAATAGTATCACCATACTCCATAACATTATTGAAGTAATGGAAGAATATTGTAAATGAAAATTTTGATGAAATTTCCTTGAAACAATCATGGAAAAGATTTACATGGATTCTGGAAATATGGAGATCATCTAATATAATAGGTAATATGATTCTATTTAAGAATTAAAAATGAAATATTTTATATAATAGTGTTCTTTAGAAATGATATATTATTAATGATTAAGGAATTTGGAAGGAATTTTTAGGTCGTTAATGAATTAAAAAATATAGATGTATTGTATAATTAATGTCTATGTCATGGTCTATTAAGTGTTAGTTAACTTTGTTACATAGGATAGGAACTCACATTCAATCAGAAAGGATAATATATTAAAGTAAAGGCTAGTAAATTTATTATATAATGATGGGGGAAAAAATATATATTATAGGTATATATAAAAGATAATAAATTTCTTCTAACAATGGAAGGATAAAATAGAATATTGAACTATAGAATTTGGAATATTTATCAGTAGAGTATAGATAATTTATCTAGGTTGAAAGTTACTATTGATATTAATTTTTTGAGAAGAAAAATATATAAATATTTTAATACATTCTTGAGAGGAAATATGTAAATAAATTCTCATCCTTAAAAGAATAATAGGGCATTAATTTTGTTGGATTTGGTCCACAAAATTGTATGTGGTCCAATCAGTGTGGCTGGAACATATGGTGAGAAGTAATAAATCTAATATTTTTTATTATTATAGTAGGATGCGGTGTACCATGTTTATCAATCAAAGATGGAAGTATTGGAGAACATAAAAAAATTTCAAAAAAATATAGTAAATGAAAATATATTAACTATAATGACTCTAATATTAGAAAATTTTACATAGTTTACATCCTATGTTTTTGAAAATTACCTTGACATGCATGGTATTAAACATGAAGTATATTTGGTGATAAATCCTTAATGAAATGGGGTTTTGTAAAGTATAAACCTTATGGTGAACAAAATAAAAAATATTTTTTCAATAGAGAGAGGAATGTCACATCCTTACTAGAATGAATCAATGCAATCGACTGCGTATATTTAGAATAAATAATTAACCTATTTGGGAGTAGATAAGAATACATAAGATATGTGTAATTGAAGGATGTTATTAATAAAGTGTCTCAATGTATTTGGACGAAAATTATTTACCTTACATAATGAAATAAATTATGTAAAACATGATGGTATAGTGGATGAAGGAATTTTCTTGGGATAATCATTTAATAATATGTCCTATAAGTGCTTCAATAAAGAGAAAAATAATATTTTAGAGTGAATTGAAATAAAGGTGGTTGAAAATGAGGGAAAATAAAATTCATGAAATTTTTTCCATGTAAAAGTATTTGAAGAAGACAAACTGATAAATATAGCTTAATAAGAATCTCAAAATATTCATATTGATGATTATTCTGAAATTGAATCAGTAGAATAACATGGTGATGAAGAGATTCAATTTGTGACTCAATCAATATGGAAAAGAGTTCTGGTTAATCCAAGAAATATTATTAGAGAAACATTTACTTTAATATATATTTAGAGAATATAGAGAATAAATAACCTGATGGTTCTAATAGGAGTGGAAGCGCTTATCTGGGAAAATCTCAACTCAACAATTGTCGGATTTGATGGATTATTCACATATTTTAAAATATTTAAACAACATGAAAAAATAAATGTTTCCAAAGAATTTTTACAAGAATTTTTATTATTACCAAGAGAATATCTTTTCATGTTAAATTTTTAATTAATTCCATTAGATCATAAGAAATATTACCTCATATTAGGATTTTTTTGATGATTTTATTGATCATATAAAATCTTTTTTAGTCTATTAACATTGATTTTATAGAATGAAAATTTATAATCCCTCTAGTGGTGATTAATATGTGTTCCTTTGATCTTTGAACAATACTGAAAAATTTCCAGGTGCTAACATATCTGATCGATCATCTTGTGGTGATCTTATAGATTACTGTGAAAATTCCTTGAAGATTGAATATTTTTCCTTATACTATCATTATCGATGGGGTGGATGAAGGAAGAGAATCTCTAGATCATTCTTCCCTCTTAAGAGATGGCTCTAGAATTTTGTGTGCATAATGATTCTTAATTGTGATCTATCTTGTACAACCTCTACACAATATACATAATGATAAATTTAATGGGATTGGGACAGTATTAAAAACAATAATTAATTTTAAAATTGTCCATAAATAATATATTAAATCTTATCTAACTCTATGAAATGTAATAATAAAAATATTATTATTATTTTATGAAATTTGAAAACTAGTGAAATGATAAACATTATTTTATCAGATTTCAAATTAATATTTCCCAATATACACATTCTTAGTTCGTTTTTCCTCCTCGGAATTTATCAAATACCAAAAAAATAATAAGAGACACATTGGTTCATAGGTGGAATGTTGAAACTCATTCCAAGATCAGTATATGGTGTTTTCCTCTATCATCATAGGTTGATTTATTGTCTTCTCAATATATCAATCCTTAGATAAGATCATGATTGATTCATTTGTTAATTTATTTTTGTCTATCATATGCACGCTTTATTTTATGTAAACATGACCATGATCACATAAATAAATTGACTAATATGAAAATATGAAATTTAAATAAATGGATTGTGCGTAAATTTTTTATAAATAAAATGGTTAATCACTGAAGTAAAATAAAATTAATATTAACAAGAAATTTAAATAATAAGATAATAAATATTTATGCATAACAAAAAAGTCCCTCAAATTAATATTTATTCATTAATCTGTCTATTGTTTGATGTTATATGAAACTCATAGTTAAAGTGTTGGTTTGGCCTCTATCGAAGGAACTTTCAACTATCAGGGAGGCCTTTACAAAGATAGTGGGTCGACATAACCGAATATGTATTGGGTATAATAGCCTCCATATATCCAATAAAAATCTAGAGGCATGTATTGAGAAAATATGATTTAGCATTTCTAGATTGGGGACACCAATTAACAGATCATGGAGTTACCCATTTACAATTAGCAAGAATGCCTACCAAAATATTTTATTATAATTTTTATGACCTCCATATAAATTATAAGAAATGCAATATTGATCCTTTCCACTATAATTTCCTAAAAGAATAACATTCCATGTCTAATGGTGAGGGGTTTTGGGACTTGATATAAATAGTGGGAGGCATAGTAAACTTAAATATTTGTATGTCTCACTTAATTTGTAATCAAGTAAATTTCTAGTCATCAGTTTTTATAATTGTAGAAAAATGAAAAGTGAATATATTAAACCATATCAATTATTTATTAACTTGGGTTATTTCATTAGATACAAAAATTTATAATATGGTATAATAATTTATTCAATGCATTATTATCTAAAAATTTCTATTATATATTGGTATTCACTATTTCTATTTTTCCACCCTAGAATGTGAGAAAGGGTGAAAAGGATTCCTACCAGAGATATTTAAAGGATGATTACTATGAATGTTGTAATATATTATCAACTATATCCAGAGATATGATGATTTAACATAATGAATTGGATTATTACAATATAATATCTCATCTTCTATTTCTTTGGAAGCAGAATGAAATCCTTGAAATAAATAACATTTCCAACGCATAATATCAGGGTAATTTGGTAGAATTTAATCAAGAGACTAATCAAACTTTAAAAATGATGTGGTATATTGATCAAATAGAAAATTTTGGCTTCCACATAGACAAGAAATTATCCATAAACAATATTTTATTATAATTACCCCCACTGTCATCCTTATTCATCTAAGTGTAGATAAACAAAATGAATAAGTCGCTCAGGAATCATTTTTCCATACTTCACCAAGACGTTAAGGATTTGTTGAAATATATATCTCCACCACTTATGGTGACAATTTTTAAATAAACGGAAAATATAATAGCTAATCCAAAGCTAAAATGTCCATTATAGTGTCCTTATAAAAGAAAAAAGATTCAATTGAAGGAGAATGTGTTGGATGTTATTTTCTTATTATGTGGAATGAATGGACACTAGAAAATAAATTTCAATGAATTGAAGATGCATGAAATTTCATCAACTTTAGGTATTTTCATCAATTTTCTACTCACCACTTGAGTATTGAATACAATATACTTACAATATACGTGTATTTAAATATAGGAAATCAGTATGAATAGAAATTATATTGAGTAAAATCAAAAATATCTAAGGGAGATTCCTACGTCGGCCAAGGAGAGATAAATAAATCACATTAACAAAAGTATTTTCTCATGTATGTAGAATTTAATACAAAAAAATTATCTCAATGTCCAGTTAGGAACAATGAGACATTATTTCACATTTGGAATAAATTTGTGTATGGTACTTCAATTCTAAACAAATGGTTTAGTAACTCTAAAATAATATATATCAATTATAATTAATAATGAGTATAAAATATAAGAATATTACCTTATTGTGAAAAGATAAATATTTTTCAAATAAAAGTGAAATTATTTGAATTTATTATACACATAAATGCTTTTTAGCCTCAATTGACCTAAGATATTGGATATACAGGAAAAATACTTATCATGTTTTGGATAATGAAACCTTGATAATTAAAGGTACACCACAATGTTTTTAAGAGTTATTTAAAAATAGACATGTGACCTATTATAAACCTAAAGGCATATTTATATACTTAATGATATTTCATTAAGAAATTTTTGAAATGACCAGTGAAGTAAATGATTATACATGGAAATGATTTAGTAATCTCCAAGTTGGATTATAAAAGGATATATTATGCAAGTAATCATTGATAATACATTTAGAGTAAATGTAATTCAAAACTCACATTTCCTTATATACATTAATTTCATGACGGTAATAAAAGGAATATCTATATTAACTCATATATTTTTCAAATCTTCCATTATATCTTCTATGTCATGTTTTTAAAATATAAGTGAAAAAACTAACCATATGGAGACCTTATTTTATAATGGATATCATATCAATTATTATTTGATTATAATTGGTTAGGACCCTAAAAAAATTGAGAGTCGAAATACATTTGCTAAAATATGGATTTGGTTATAAATGAACATCAAATACTAAGGTGAATCTAATTTAATAATCTTATATACATTAAAAATATTAACATCTATTCAAGACTGATTATATATCTATAAAATAAATTTATCTCTTTAAAGATAGTGGGATTAGATGTAATCATTATGGGTTAAGACTCGGGGTTCACATGATTTTACATAAGAATAGTGGACTATAATAAGATTTGTGGGAGGATTAGTTCCATAGACAGATACTATATATTAATCTATAAAAAATGTGGTTTATATTCACTATGGTGTGTGATACATATATTATTATTTTAGAATGAAGTAGTAAATGGAAACATTCTAAGATTGATATGTACAACTAAATCCAAATAATGGAATCTATGTATCAATATTCAAGGACTCTTTATTTTTAATATTGCTAAGACTTGATACTATTGGTGAGTATTAATTAGAAACCAGACATGGATGGTATAAGATGGTACCAATAAAGCATGAATGAATATGAAAAGGTTTAGTCTACACCAATCATCATGAATAAATAATTTTTAATTCCACTTTTGAAAGAATAATTCTATGATAATAATATTGGGATATTAATACTTAGTACCATATCATTTGAAGGAATCATTATAGAACATTTATATATGATGCAACCAAAAGGAGAACTTTGGGATTCTATAATACATAACTAGAAAGGGTTGGTGAGATCAATAAATTCCAATGAGATATGTAGATCACATAAATCTATTTATGAATAAATTATACATAGTGATCATAGTATATTCATTTCAAAATAAATTAGTGATATGTGTCTTGAATTGGTTAGTGTGAGAAATATAATTTCACAAGATAGATATATTGATAACATATGGAATTTTTTTCTATCTTACCACTTTTTTAAGACTAAAGAATGAAATTTCTTTAAGTATGACTTAAAGTAGCAACTATGTTATATGGAAAAGGATCTGCTAAATTGATCCATGGTTTTACCAAATATAGTCATAGTTATATATATTAACAATGTATTGAAAAATAAAATTTTAAATAGTTTAAGACTAAGTTTTTTTTCATATAATCCTTCCAGAATAACATGAATGGGAATTGTAAGAGATTACTAAGATTAAAATAATTTCAAAAGTTTAGGTTCCAGAAATTTATCTCATATTCCATGATATATAATAATATTTGATAATACTATATCATAAATTATAGTATTTTATTATAAAATATATCAAAAAAACGGCATCGACTTGCAATTAGAACTATCCAGTAGTTCTTGGAAAAGTAAAACTGGATCAGCTCTTAGTGACTGGAAAAGTAAGAGTACTGGTGATCAAGAAAATTTATCACTTTTCTTAAATTAGTTCAATTTGATATAGTCTCAAAGAAAATTTTAAGGTAATAAGAAAGAAATAATTATTATGGAAGCTCAATTTAATATCTATAATATTCAAGTATGTTATAGATTCAGATTCACCTTAAGGAGGTATTTATCAATGTCCTATTCAGATTTTGTGTTATACAAAAAGAAATAGTTTTATCATTATTAGAATATGAATTGACTATGGAATTAAGCAAAATTTAAAAACTATGGAATGGAAACAATAGGTTTATACTCAGTTATAACACTACTTGAGGTATTTTATTAGTGAATTAATGTTGTAGTAAGAAGATTCACCACAAATAAATGTCTTCTTACTAACCCTAGTCATGGAAACATGATAGGTCTATAAGATATAACCATACTAAGTAGAAGAAATTTTAATATGTGAGAACTAACCAGTCATTATTAATTATCTCTAGTTATATTGGGATTATGTTGGAGTTAACTATAGTGCAAGTGAGAGTATGTTGGAGTTAGTTCCCTATCGTTGCTCACGTGTACGGCGCACTACCGCCTTATGAAGCGATGTGATTCGTTTTCACTAAATATTTACATGAAAGATAATGAGAATAAATATATGTGATATACATGAAATAATTATGATATTAATAACATATTTATGAATCTTAAAATATAATATATCATCTCATTTCTTACCTTTTAACTCACTAAAAATTATAACATTGATCATGTGCGTCTGGACTATCACCTCCACAAAGTGATGTGACTCTCTTTCCATCACCAAACCACATGGATGATATGAATATGTATATTTAAAGAAATAATATTTTATTTATGATATTATCATCATTATGGAAATATAATATATTACTTACCTCTATTCCATAATTATCATTGAAAAATGGAAGCATTACTCGTGTGTTTGTAAGACATACCATCTTCACAATCATAACATACTTTATTTCTCAAAACCATATTTAATAATTGTTATTAAAATTATAATTGATGTATAAATATTATAATTATGTCATTATTATTATTCTTGATATTATGGAACCATGATCAAAGTAAGAGGATTGAAAATAAAAAATCAAAACTTCTACAAAAAAACAAAGTGGTTATTACCCAAAACGTGACTTTAACATGGAATTGTCAATAAATAGGTAATAAAAGAAAATAAGTAAATCATATATGGTATGATATATATACATTTTGTTCTTTAATATATTTATAATAAAATTATATTTAATATACATTAGTTTTGAACGTGTATGAAGTAAGTCGAGACTTAAGGTAAGGTATTTCCATCTCACTTTTATTTTTCTATGAGACACATGCCATATTAACTATGTGTTTCTTTTATGTGGTGTATAAACTTAACATGAATGTATTTTATTATTATTTTCCTTAAAATTTTGGTAATTTAAATATCCATTTTATGGTCACTCTTTCATGGGGTTTATAGTTCAAAAGTTACCAAATTAGTAATGGATTTTTGTCTTAATTTTCCTTATTTGAGACATATATTATATTATGAACCTATATTATTTTATTAGGTGCATATACATCCACTTTGACATGTAATATCAATAATTTATGTATATTTAAGATATTTTAAGTTTTATTTAATACTATTATTTCATGGGGTTTATGTTTCAAAGTTACCAAAGTTATAAATATTTTATGTTACAATCTTATAGTTTATCAAGATAGTTTATGATTATGTTTATGATGATAAAATATTATGATCCATCTCTCAAAAAATTCATGAATTTTATTATCCTCTAGTTATGTCGTTAGAATAAATTTTTTTCCTTCATTTTCCTCTCTTTATGTACCCAAGATTTGAAAATAATATTTTTAAGAAAATTGTCTTTATTTCTCACTTTGGTTGAAAACCTATTTTTCTTCCAAAACCATGTTTTCTAAAAGTATTTTCCGAAATGTTTTTAAAATTTTCCAAATGATTTATTAAATATATTTGTATCCATGTTTTAATTTTTACAAATTTTTTTGAAATGAATCTTCATGTCATTTTCCAAACAACGCATGTTTGTCTTTTACCAAAAATATGAAAAGAATCTTGGTTTGTTTACATGAATGGCATTAAAAATATTTCCTATTATCATGATCGCTCAATTATTTAATTCTTTTTATAAAATTTTTCAATTATATTTTAAAATAAAAAATCCTTAATATTTATGAATTTGTTTTAGATTTTAAATTATAGATTTCAAAGTGAAAAGGATTCTGAAAATATTTTATGTTTTAAAAAGTATTTTTCAAAGTGGAAAGAATGTTTTTCTCAAAAAATGATTTAAAATATTTTTAAATATTCCTTTATAATTTTTCAATTTTGTTTTAAAATAAAAAAATATTTCCATTTTTTTTAATTATTTTCAAAGAAAAATTATATTCCTTAAGAAATGTTCCAAGTGATTTATCTTTCAAAATCATTTTCCATCTAAGATAACATCCTTTGATAAAATTTATGCCTTACTGGTGATATGAACCAAGGATACCATTATTATTCTTTATATGAATGGTTTATAATGAAAATATATTTTTTAAACCCATTTCTATTCCATGGGTTATACCATGAAAAAATGATTCTAAAACCCATTTCTGTTTCCAAAGGTTATGTTTTGATGAGATGATGAAATGATTATGAAACCTGTCTCTTTTCCACAAGTTATGATATGATGAAATGTTTAGGAAACCCATTTTATTTAATGGGTTATGATATAATGAATTTTTTATTATCTCATGGGATATATAAATATGGTTTTCATTATAAGACGGGTGGGACATATATCTCCCTCAAATGCATTGGGTAAATACTTCTATCTCTTGAGATATATTGGACTAGAATAAGGAGTGAACTCGGTTCAATAAGGGAATTTTTCTTCCATGATGGTCTTAAGAGTGAACCTTGACTATTATTATAGTTTGGAGAGTGAACCCATTTCACTATGATAGTCTTGTAAGTGATCCTTGACTACTATGGAAATGATTTTCTATGCTTATGTGTATGCCAGAATTTCATGCCTTATTCTAATATTATGTGATCATTGATTATGTTCTTTGATTCACTTATGATTCACACCATATAAACTACCAAAATTTTTTATATGACTCAGTATTATGATCTTTGATGTGTAGGGTATGCCTTTCAATTTTTATGATCATGTTATAATACCCTTATGTTCATGTTATGCTTACTTATCTCCCTTATTTTCCCTTACCGAGCATCTGAGACCACCCTTTCTTATGTTTCCTTTCCCAAGGTTATGGAGAAAGGTTATAAGTATGGTATGCCTATGAATAGTACTTAATAGTAATATCTTTATGGGATACATTGAATATATTTTAGGAATTAATAATATTGTGTTCCATGATTACAAAGGTGTTAAACTATTATAGTCCTCATGTGTGTGTTTTCGTAATGTATTGAATATTCATCTAAAAATTTGTAATATCTATGTATAAAAAGCCTAGGTATCTATACTTGGTAAAAAATTATAGGTTTTTTTAACATTTGGAAAATAGGATGATAAAACTTTAGTGATATCCCTAAGTCTATGCCTCAAAGGAAAAGTCTTAGGATGAGTCAAAGTATAGGAAAATGTCTTGTAATTTTTTCAAAGGATAGAGAAGGTGGTTTCCATGTAAATTATATCCATGTCTAGATACTATAAGTGGGTGTGGATTTGGAACATAGGTATTGATGGTTAATAACTTTGAAAAGTTTGCATTGATGTGGACTTAATCATCACTTGGTGCACGACAATGGGTCATGCTAGACACCTTATTTGACACTTATGGGGGATATGCTTTAGAAATTTACATGTTATTTATGAACCATCATGAAAGATTGAAATAGAATATGACTATGGATGATCTTGGATAAACCTAAGGTGTTATAGATTAAAAATAATGTGTCAATATTTAGACATCCTATAGTTATTTTTTATGATTATGTGGTTCCCCACTATGATTATTATTGTTTACACTGTGTTTTTTAGTTTTAGTCAATGGTTGGAATCCAAAGAAACCATGTTAATGTTGTGTGCGGTATATAATAAAATTATTCTAATAATGATCATCAAACTTTATGGGATATGGAATAAAAAATATCATTTATATACTCACATAACTTTCTAAAGCTATGAATCATGTGGTACTTCCAAATGAACAAAGTAGTGAACAATATTTTGTTTAGTCTTTTATGAGGAAACATTCACCTTCTTTTAGTGGGACTTTTAATCCACTAATTTTTTTATTAATGGATAAACACCACTATGAATATATTTTTCATTATCTAGTGTTTATAACATGAAAAGTCATTTTTGTCTATCTACCATTTGGAAGGCAAAGCAGATCAATGATGGACCCTTATCAAGAATATGAGGCAATATGATAAAATTAACTCCATGGATTGGGACAAGTTCAAGAAATTATTTTTAAATAATTACTGTCATCTTATGCTTCATATGAAGATAGAGAAGAAGCTCCTTGATCTAAAGTAGAAGGATGATGAAACTGTTGGTACCTACGAGGAAACTTTTATAAGACTTCTAAGGTAAGCTTATGGTATTATCATCCAACGTTAAAGTATGGTTGATTGATTATTTAGTGCCCTAAAACCAAGTCTCTGAAGGGTGTTATCTATAAGAGACTTCATTATTTATGGATAGATTTTTTGATGTTATATTAAGGTGGAAATGCGTGTTGGGGTTACGTATCAATCTCATAATTTTGATAGGAAGATAAAAATTAAATTCGAAGGAAAATCTAAGAACCATATAGAGAAGAAGATGATATTTCCTTTATAATCAATGTGTGGTAAGAAACATGGAACTAATTATCCCAAGAGGACTAGTAAATTTTTTAGTGTGTAAGGGAAGTTCATTGAGAAATTGATTGCCAAAGTGATGAGATGACATTAGTTAATTATGTGAATAGAGATAAAGATGCACATAATTCACCACCCACACTCTAGTATTCCAAATGCAAGGACTATGGGAACTTTGATAATTGGTGAGAAAATCTGAAGGTTAATGATGATGATCGATGTCAGTAACCTCTTAATCTAAGAGACAAAGGGAAATCTCATGTGATCACTATTTCTGATGAGGTGTGTGATAACAACGTGGTGAAAGGTACACTTACCATCCACTCTAAAACTTATAATGTCTTATTAGACTATAGATCTACCCATTATTTCATATCTAAATTATTTTCTAAGGGTAAAAATATTCAAACCAAGTTATTATATTTAAAATTAGCAGTGAAAACCCCTAATGTTATGATGATTGCATCTCAAGTATATGATTACTTTCCAATTAACGTTGGTGGGAATGTGCTTCTTACAAATATTTTCATTCTTCTTATAGTTGAATTTGATGTCACATTAAACGTGGATTTAATTTATATACATAAATCCCACATCAATTTTTAAGTAAGTTAATTTATGTTTGATATTCCAAACCAAGCTAGGATTTTTTATCAATGTGATGATAAGTACAAACTTCTACTAGAGATCACATATATTGTATGGGTCTTAATTCTCATTCAGAAGGAGAGTTTATCTCATATGGTTAGGGAAAAACTTAACATTGATGGTATGCCTTTTGTGTGGGAATTTTTTATGTATTTCTAGAATATTTTTATAGTCTTTCACCAAATTTTGAAATAGATTTTTCAATAGAACTCATACGTAGTTCCACACCAATTTTAAATACTCCCTATATAATGGCTCTGATTGAGTTAGATGAATTGAAAAAGTAACTCTAGGAAAACTTTGATAAGGAATTAATTTGGTCAAGTGACTCACCATGGGGTGAACCTATTATTTTTATTATATAAATATGGATCTATGTGACCCTACATTTATTATTGAGAGCTGAACAAGATCATGATAATGAATTAGTATCCTCTTCCCCATATTGTTGACATGTTCAATCAATTATGTGGAGCTCAATACTTTTCCAAGATTGACCTTCATTATAGATATCATCAATTGAGAGTAAAGAAGGAGGATATACCCAATACATAATTCCATACAATATTTGTACATTATGAATATATAGTGATGCCATTCGGTCTTACAAATTCCCTCACTATCTTCATGGATTTAATGAATAGAGTCTAGAGAGATTAGCTTGATTAGTTCATGGTAATATTTATAGATGATATTATTATCTATTCAAAGAGTAAGGAAGATCATGAACAACACTTGAAATTTGTAATAAGTACCTTAAGAAAGGATAAAATATATAAAAATTTTAAAAAGTTTAAATTTTAGCTGCAAAATGTTTCATTTTTTGGTCATATAATCTCAAGAGAGGGTATATCAGTAGATCCATTAAAGACAGTGGCTATTAAGTATTGGAATAGACAAACCCTGGTGACTGAGATCTATAGTCTTATTGATTTAGCTAGATATTATTTATAGTTTTTGTATAATTTCTCATGACTATGTAATCCACTCACCAAGTTAACTCAGAATGGATTCTAGTTCCTCTAGAAAGATGAATGGGAGGGAAATTTCAAGCAATTAAAGAGAATATTAGTCAGCACACTAGTGTTTACATTACCCTATAGTGAAGAAGGGTTTTTAATCTTTATTGATATATCTAATAAGGTATTGGGATGTGTTATTATGTATAATGACATGGTTATAGTTTATGACTCATGGAAATTGAATACTCATGAGAAAAATTACCCAACTCATGATTTGGAGTTAGTTATGGTAAATTTTACATTAAAGATATGGAGGCATTATATTTATGGAGAAAATTGTGATATATATAATGATCATAAAAGTTTTAAGTATATATTCTCATAGAAGGAGTCGAATAAGTGGTATAGAAGATGGTTAGAGATAGTTAAAGATTATGACTACTCAATACATTACCACCCAGGGAAAGAAAACAAGGTGACTAATGATTTGAGTCAAAAGGATTGGGCTAGATTATCCATGATGAGAATAATAAATGATTCAATATTTCTATATTTTTAATGTATGGATTTGGAAATCCTAAATTAAGGGGATAAATATTATCTGTCTCAATTGAATGTTCAACCATTTATCTAAGTAAAGACTAAATAGGCGTATAAGAAAGTTGTAGAGCTGTAAAAGAATGATATAAATATTCCTAAGTTTAACCTTGATCATGATGTAATTACAAGGTTAAAAAACCATGTATGTGTTACTTAAATATTGTATTTGAAGAATTATTTGTTATAGGAAGATCATATTTCTTCATTCTTTATTCATCCTAGAAGTATGAAGATGTATAGAGATTTGAAAGAGTAATTCTGGTGGGATGGCATGAAGAGAGATATCATAGAGTTTATATCTCAGTGCTTGGTATGTTAGAAATTTAATGTTGAGAGATAAAATTATAAGGGGATGTTACATCCATTAATTATAATTTAATAGAAATGGAAAAACATGACCATGAATTTTTTCATTGGACTCTCCAAAATGTCTAAAGGGAATAATGCTTTATGGGTTCAAGTCAACCACCTTACTAAGTTAGAACAATTCATAATTATCATAGAATACTTTCCTTTTGGATCATATTACAAGGATATACATTAAGGGAGTGGTAAGGTTTCATGGAGAACCACATTCCATTGTTTTTTATCAGGATCTGAGGTTTACCTCAATGTTCTAGCGAAGTCATCAGCAAGCTCTTGATATGAAGTTGTGTTTCAACATTATATATAATTCTCAAAATTATGGTTAGTATGAGCGAAAAATTCAAAGCCTACAGGATCTGTTGAGATATTTTTTTTGGATTTAAAATGGGGTTGGGATCAAAACCTTCCTCTAGTATATTTTTTATACAACAATAACTTTCACTCAAGCATTCAGATGGATCCTTATGAATCCCTATATGGAAAGAAACATAGAGCTCCAATGTTCTGAAATAAAGTTAGAGAAATAAATCTATTAGGACCTAATATAGATAAAGAAATGGAATAGAATGTTGAAAATATTCAGCAACACATCAAGGCGGCTCAGAGTCAACAGAAAAGTTATATTGATAATCATTAGCGTGATTTAGAATTTGAAGTTGGTGACAAGGTGTTCTTAATAATTTCTCCATGCAAGAAGGTTATGAGATTTGAGAATAAAGAAAAACTATTCCCTAGGTATATCGGTCCCTTTTAAATTCTCAATTGTATCAGTATGGTAGCGTATTATTTTGCACTTCCAATAAACCTCTCTCAAGTCTATGATGTGTTCCAGATATCTCTCCCAGGAAAGTATATACCCAAAATTTCACATGTACTGAACTCATAGGTTATACTGTTGGACCATGATATTTATTATGAATAATAAATGATGGAGATTCTAGATCATATCGATATAGTTTTGTGAAACAAGACCACTCACATGGTCAAAGTTTTATGGAAAACCCACCAGTTTAAAGAAGCTACATGGGAACTTGAGGATTGGATGAGACAAAAGTATCCTCATTTGATTATATGATAATTATGAATTTAGAGGGATAAATTCATTTTAAGGGGTAGAATTTAACACATTGAGTTTTTTTTTGAATTATTGTTTTTGAATAAATTAAATTTCTTTGATATATTTTGTTATGCACAACATCAAGTTTAGATTGTGTTACACGCAACACTGAGTTTAACAAGACCGCAATATATTATTAATATAATTATTTAAACATGGATTTTATTACCTAGATATTAAAAATATCGATACAAATAGTAATAACTAATTTTGAAATATTAATTATAATGGTTTTATATAAATAAAGTATATTGATAGTAAAATCACAACTAGAAATTGGACTTATACCAACATACCTATAGCAACAGTTTGGCCAAAACCATTAGTATAGGTATCATAGATAGACCATATACCAACCGTTTTGTCTAAAATATTAGTATAGGTGCTAGTTATGCCAATGGTTTTTGTAAAAATGTTGGTATAGCTTCCATAATATGACCCTATACCAACATTTTTGGAAAAACTATTGGTATAGGTCATTCTATACCAACGGTTTGGCCAAATACATTGGTACAACTTCCATAATAAGACCATATACTAATGGTTAATAAGCACCTATACCAAAGGTTTGTCCAAACCCATTGGTATAGCTTTCATAATAAACCCCTATACCAACAGTTCTGGAGAAACCATTGGTATAGGTCCCAAAAATCATAATACCTAGACAAATGGTTTGGGAAACTATTGGTATAGGTATTCATATTTTTTACATATTCTTTTATCAAATAACATCGAATACATCAAAATTTAAATTATTATTTAATATATATATATATATATATATATCAAATTATGTTCACAAAATTAATTATAGCTTAGTGGTTAGGTCATTAAAATATAAGTCGAAGGTGTTGGGATCAAATCCAAGCCAGATTTTGTTTTACATTACCTATACCAATAGTTTTGAAAAATGTTGGTATAGCCCTATACACAAATGGTTTCTCACAACCATTGGTATAGGACTATACTGAATGAAGATAGGCCAATGACCCTCCAAACCATTAGTATAGCCTATACCAATGATTTTAGGTTCTATACCAATAGCTCCAAACCATTGGTATAGGATTTGTTTCCATTAGTGAATACATAATTTCTCATCAAGTCTTTATATGTTTCTAAAATACCACTTTCTCAAAAAAATATTTTTATTTATTTTTGTGAAAAATAATAAAATTAATTTTTGAAATATATAGAAAATTAATTTGATAAAATAAACTTCATTTTTGAAATAAGCATGTAAATATTATCATAGAGTGAATGCCATGAACCAGTCCGAGTCGACCCTGAACTGGTCACCCAGGCCAGCTCGCGACAAGTCTTGAGAGGCATTCCTGATCCTCCCAGGATGGTGAAAAGCACTGAGGGAATGAATAGAGTAGACAAGGGAATGATTTCACCAGAACATAAACAATAAAACAACAGTAAAGATAAATGTCCATCCCAAAGAGATTTATATAAAAAAATGAATTAGCCATCATGTATACAACAAAACTGGGAGAACAACTGAATGATACAACTAAACTGACCAGAACTAATGACCAACTAACTCCATGTGACCCCACTAGTCACTCTCCAACAAAACAATCACATGCTGCTCAATGCGATCAAACATAAGCTAAAACCTGCACAATAGATAAAAATAGAAAATAATTATAGGTGTCAGTATTAAAACTGAGTAGGCTAGCCCCATAATCTATTCCCAATTCACGTCCTTTAAAATAAGAGAAACATCAATTTCATGTTTGAACAACAATATATAAAAGTATGGTTTTCTACAAGGTTACTCAAAAAAAGTACAATCTATTGCCCGTATTCTTTTCCAAAACTAGATTTATTCAACTAGAATGCCAATAGAATTTTCAAGGGGAAAGTGATGTTTACATTTTCAGATTTTCACAAGAGGATAAAAAAGTTTAATTTGAAAAAAAATCATAAACATAATCAAAACCATACCACCACTTTCCAAGAAAAACAATACACAAGAATGCATAATATTAATCACACAACAAGGTAAATCTAAATATATATATAAGCATCATATTCATCACTATAAGAAACTGAAAGCCAATAGACATGGATGAACCTAGGAGATCAAGAAAAAACTAGAACATACTAATACATGAGACTCCATCCCCATTTTCATGCCACACATGATGAAAATCAAAACTCCCAAATTCCTAGCCACCCTAACTCAGGACAGACCGAGGGGACCAATCCCATAGTAATAAACCCAAAATATATCCACCTACTATGGGGAATTGGCCAGTCCATCCACTACTAGTGTAGAAATCGTTCATAGAATTTTTTCACAATATTCTAGGTTCCCATGTCTCATGTATATAAAAAGGGGGTGTGCCAATCAATTCCATCCTATCATCAAATCACAACATATATACAATGATAATTCACAACAGACATCACCTCAAGTCACTCCAAGGATCGATCCCATGCCATTAATCAAAAATAACATTAAGAGTCCAACTCGAGGAACTCTCATAATAGATCACAATGATTCCTCAGTAAGGATGTAACATCCATTATATACATATAATCATGGAATGAGAAACATCCACATGAGGTTTTCATACTAAACAATTTCACCATTTTTCACAAAGTTTCCAAATGGGCCCTTGAGCATTTCTAAAAACAAATGATTTCCAAAGGTATACATTTCACTTTTAATAAATAGGTGTATGCATACCATTTATAGTATAAAACCACTTTCAAAAATCCATTAAAACACTAAGGTTACATATTTAAAACATGACCATTTTCATAAGGATTCCAAACTGGACATTTTCCAGTAACTCCGGCCAAAACAAGTTATAAACCAAAACACATTTATTTGTAAAACCAAATACACATTTTAAAGACATAAAAGTATCCCAAAATAACATTTTTCATGCTTCCAATGTGTTTATAAATCCAAAAAAAATCATTTTAAATTTCTCTAGACACATAAAATCCAACCGAGCAATTTACCAAACACATGGCATGCACTCTTTAACAAAACAACTTATTCTAAGCACTTGAAAAGGGATAAAATACCATTTTCATTCCATATATTTATTCAATATATTGAAACATATCCAAAATACCATAAACCAAGTGCTAAATCTCATGGAATAATTTATCAAACAAGAGGAGTGCCCATTTATACCAAAACAACTATATATTTTTAATAAAATAAGGCATAAAACATTATTTGAACACAAAACATATAAAAACAAAGTTTCAAAGTGGCACATATCATATAAATAAGGTTATAACATCATGATAGTGATGAAAATTAAATGATAAAGTCTTGTTTAAAGGATATCCTACCTCAAATCTGTGGCGGAAAGGAAACGCACACCCTAAATCACCCGCTATGGTTCCCAACACTATAGATCTATTAAGACCCACCTTAAAAAAACCAAGACCCAATAAAAAATTATTCCAAAACAGTACCCTAGGTCGTTCATGACTAGGGGAGAAGAGTAAACCAAAACAAAATGGGAGGAGAAGGAAGAGGAAGAAGGAAGGAGAGGGAATCTCGCCTTGGAAACTAAAGGACTCTTCATATTCTCTTAGATATGCACACTTAGAGGAACGGTAATGGATTTGAACTTCTTAGATATTATACTTAGGTATGTAAGAAACAGGGAAATTTTATTTGGGGTAAAAAGAGTGAAAGATGAAGGATATATGAAAGAGACAGTTTACCTTAAAAAATCTGGACGATTTCAGGAATCTTGAGATATTTCTCCCTAATACTCGGAAAATATGCGCTACAAATAGTGAAAATATAAAATTTGGGAGATCCTAGTTAACTTGGTCTCGATTAGGAGGTGGAATCACCGAAAAATGTCAAAACATAAAAAATATATAAAAGAAACAATTTATTTTTTTAAAACTGGAAATGGGCACACGGGTTGGCCCAATACCTCAATAGATAACCCAAATTCACCATGATTATTAATTCTTAATGGATAAAAAAGGATATTTTGTCTTGAATATTCCAAGGGAGGAAAAATAAAAAGTGAAATGAGTCAAAAATGTTAAAAAATGAAGTATTTATAAAAGAAACAAAATATGTTTTTAAATTTGGAAATGAGCTCACGGTTTGGAACAAATCATGATGTAACCACCCTTTCTACAAAAAATCCCAAAAATAATAATTGAGGCACCCAAAGATGGATATTTATATATATATGACACTTAAAAACTAAATATTAATCTCACCCAAGACCCAAGAAAAGGATGGGGATTTCCAATGAACCAAATCAAAACAAAGACATGAAAAATCGAGTGTGACAATTCTCCCCACCATTAAGATTTCCGCCCCTAGAAAAACATAGTAATTTCCAGCTGAAAGATCAACACCTAAGTATTCCTTATCAATATGATTCATCCTCTTAATCCAAGGAAATATCATTCATAATTAAAGGAACTTAATCCACTTGCCTCAAACAAAACACCAACTCACAACCACTTCCTGAGAATCAACCAATGGATCGAGTAACAACCTCCAGAACCAAATTAAGAACCAGATTGTTGGGCCTTCTCCCAATGAACAAAATGATCAACCAAACCAAAGATCACTCACAAAAACAAAATATTCCATGGTAGTCCAGAATGGACTCCCCACCATTAATAAACAACTAACACAAGACAAGTTATTAGGATGAAAATCCACGAGACCCATGGTGGGTCTCCCCACCATTAAGAACCGACTAGCAACGAACAAAAAAGAATTCAACATGAGATAGAATTAGGATTAACTCACAGAATCCCACCAAAACTCTCTTAAAATAACCTATCAACCCAAGTTGAAAGGAATACAACATGAACATTTAAGCCACCCACTCTCTAATGGAGGCGGCAAGAACTGGGCCAACACGCTTTGCACGGATCCAAACCCCCACTAATTAGATAGGGGAGGGAAGGTGACCCAATCATTGGGCCATTGAAACCACAAATGAAAAAAAGGAACTACCTCACTAAAATGGTAGAGGTATGAGCTTAGAAATACTACCCACAATTCTAGGACTCCTGACTACACGCCAGATTCACTCTGAAACCTATGGCTGGAGCTCTGATGGATGAAGCATCTCTTTCCACACATTCAGGCTTTGATAATCCCCAACTTTTACTCCATCCCTTAGTTCCACACAGTACCACATAACACTCCCAGGAAGAAACAACAGATCAAGAGACACCATGAAACTCTCTTCCTCAACAACACACTTTTACCCAAACAAGAACATGGAGATACACAACACTATTTTACCTCACTCCAAATAAGGAGAATAATGAACAGGGCACACAAAAATACCCACTAAACATCACCGAGCACAACTACTATAACCTAGAGAATCACCGTAAAGGGAAGGCACTTCAAATCGAGCCAAAACAGCTCTCTATTTCAACAAATGGTCTAAGGTATAATTCTAAGATGTGGATTTAACATTTGAAACAAATCCATAGGTTCTTGAAATTTTTACAATGGAGAACTATCTGTGGCCACATCACAACATCCAACACATCTTTAGAAACCCACTGAACATTACCCCAAAACCGAGCCACCAACAAGATCCCATATCAAGATGCAACAAGATTATGACTTCTAGATCATAATTAAGCATACCGAATAGACAAAACTTCTATGACATAGGATAAACCATCCACATAACCACAGGTTCATAACAAACATCATAATTTTTTAGATCAAAACACTTTTAAAAAAACTATCTTGGTGGATTTTTCACATTCACAGATGTTGTTTCATCAAGTCTTACTAACATGAACATTTACGTGCCACCCCGGGCACTCAAATACCATGCCATACCGGCCATTCATCTATATATCCACAAAACCTTACATGTGAGAACCCTTAAAAACACCGTAATCAAAAAAAACCTCATCATTTCAAAAATAATCATGTACCTTCCAAAGGCACATTAACCACCAAATCAAAAACCATTTTTAGATTTCACAAGAAAAACCATGCTCCATCAAGAACCATTTTATTAAAAAAAATCCATTTCATTAAATAGAACTTCCAAAAACAACCATTCTATTCCAAATTTCCCCTTCCCATTTTTTAAAAAAAAATCAGCAAGGTCTCTTTTCACAATATGACAACCAAAAATCTAAGACCCCTTTACAGAAAAACACCAGCCGCTCAAAACCAAATTTCCAAAACCAATTCATCAGATTAAAACACTTTTCAACAACCCAAAACACCCCATTTTAAACAAAGTTTTAGAATTACTTTAAAATATTCCATGATTTCCAAAAATTTCATTTCAACAAACCTTATGTTTAGATTAAGTAAAATTAAATCCCGCTAAACCATTTCCTCTTTATACCTAAGATTTGTTTCAAAAAAAAGAAACTCAACACTCCAAAACCTTTCTCATATTAAATTTTGAAAACCCATTTTCCACTTTTGAATAACCAAACATTCCATTAAAACCTATTTTCACAATTATCATACAAGGATTTTCAAAACAAATTTCATAATTCAAGAAAGGCCCAAGAGAACCACAAAAGGGAACTAGTGTCGGTGGGAGACTTGATCATATGGTTGGAGGCCATATGTCAAACACACCACCAATACAAAGAGTCTTCTTAAGACCATGCCTCAGTCTCCACATGGCTTTCCAGGCCCTGTGGGATCACAAAGACCATTATTCCAACTCCACTTTTCGTATCCCAACACCAAACAATCTACAGAACCAAAGACACTAATAAAACCGGACTTCCCATGGCCACTCGGGGATTGGAATGAGCAATATTTCACAATTCTCTTATCAAGCCTATCCTTAGAGTCCTGAAAATCTTACTAAATCTACCTTGACATACCCAAATAACAAAGTGTGCTCTATAAATAAAGGTCTACTAAGAGCTAACCTTCCTATGATACCATTTTGTCACGAAGCAGCTCGAGTCGACCCTGAACTGGTCACCCAGGCCATCCCACGACAAGTCCCGAGAGGCATTCCCGATCTTCCTATGATGGAGAAAAGAACCAAGGGCATAAATAGAATAGACAAGGGAATGATTTCTCCCAAAAATAAACAATAAAACAACAGGAAATATAAATGGACATCCCAAACACATTTATATAAAAAAAATAAATTAGCCATCATGTATACAACAAAATAGGGAGAACAACTGAACGATACAACTAAAACAACCAGAAATGATGACCAACTTACTCCATATGACCCCACTGGTCACTCTCCAATAAAACAATCACATGCTTTTCAATGCAATTAAACAAAAGTTGAAACCTTCACAAGGGCTAAAAACAGAAAAAAAAAATATAGGCGTGAGAATTAAAACTCAGTAGGCTAGCCCGATAATCTATTCCAAATGCACATCCTTTAAAATAATAGAAACATTAATTTCAATTTTGAACTACAATATATAAAAGTATGGTTTTATACATGGTTACTCAAAAACAATGTACATGCCATTTCCCTTATTCCTTCCCAAAACTAGATTCATTCAACTAGGGGATAAAACACTTTAATTTGAAAACCATTTTCATAAAAATAATAAAAACCAGACCATCACTTTTCAATAAAGAAAATACACAATAAGGCATAATAGTAATCACACAACAAGGGTAATCTAAATATATATATAAGAATCATATTCATCACTACAAGCAAATGAAATCCAATAGACATGGGTGAACCTAGGAGATCAAGAACAAACCAGAACATACTAATACATGAGACTCCATCCCTGTTGGAATACCATACACAATGAAAATTAAAACACCCAAAAGCCCAGCCACCCTAACTCGGGATAGACCAAGGGGCCCAATCCCTTAGTAATAATCCCAAAATATATCCACCTACTATGGGACACTGGTCAGTATATACACTACTAGTGTTGAAATCATTCATATAATGTTCTCTCAATATGCCAGGTTCCCATGTATCATGTATATAAAAAGGGGGTGTGACAATCGATGCCATCCGAGCATCCAATCACAACATATATATAATGATAATTCACAACAGACATCACCCCAAGTCACTCCAAGGACCGATCTCATGCCATTAATCAAAAAGAACATAAAGAGTACAACATGAGGCACTATCATAATATATCAAAATTATTCCTTAGTAAGGATGTCCCATCCATTATATACATATAATCATGGCATGAGAAACATCCATAGAAGGTTTTTATAACAAACAATTTCACCATTTTTCACAAAGTTGTCAAATGGGCCCTTAAGAGTTTCTCAAAACAAACGTTTTACAAAGGTACACATTTCACTTTTAATAAAGAGGTATATACACATCATTTATAATAGAAAACCACTTTCATAAATCCCTTAAAACATTAAGGTTACATATTCAAAACATGACAATTTTCATAAGGATGCCAAACTGGCCATTTTCCAGCAACTCGGGCCAAAACATGTTATAAACCAAAACCCATTTATTTGTAAAACAAAATACACATTGGAAATCCATAAAAGGAACCCAAAATAAAAAATTTCATGCTTCCAATGTATTTATAAATCAAAACAAATCATTTTAAATTGAACTAGACACATAAAATCCAACCGGGCAATTTACCTAACACATGGTATGCACTATCTAAAAAAACTTATTATAATCACTTGAAAAGGGAAAAAATATGAATTTCATACCAAAAATTTATTCAAGATACTGAAACATATTCCAAATACCATAAACTAGGTGAAAAAACTCGTGGAATAATTTATCAAATAAGAGGAGATCACATTTATACCAAAAAACCTATATTTTTTTAAAAAAATAAGGCATAAAACATTATTTTCACAGAAAACATTTAAAAACAAAGTTTCACAACATCACATATGTCATGACCCCCTCCCCAAAAATTTTACCCCTCCTAGGCTAGCAATGTGAGAAGGGAGATAATGACCCCCGAGTCCCACCTCTAGTAGGCCCCGGGTTGGCGACTATCACCGAGGGTATAATAAACACACAAATGGGAGGCATTACCCTCTAAGAGAACACATGCAGAAGATATAGATAAGATAGACACCAAGAAAATCCAACTTAGGTAGAAATATATAAGAAATCCTAAGTAAAAATATGTAATGTCATGCAAACTACTACAACTGAAAGAGAGAAAAAACTGTGAATCCCCAAAAAGAAAGTAAAAAACAGCAGCAACCACAAGCCTGAACAGCTCCTGTAACCCCAAGCTAGTAGAAACTAGCTTGATCTCCAACCCACTCCAAGTGACCTGAAAAACAGTTTATATATACATAGGGTGAGTATAACAGTACACTCAGTAAGATCCTCCTCGAAGCCTCTCATGCAAAAGTAAAGAAAGCATGCTAAAGCACAGTGAACAACAAGTGAAACTAACTCGTCACCTAAACAGGTATACTATGTTCCCATCCTCACCATGGATAATCTCACTAAGTAACTCATACAAGAGTATATAATATAATAATGAATATCAAGGGTACCCCTCTACTACTTCCCCACTGGTTTTTTGATTTTCCCCAACACCGCACATCCGAAGCATCTCTCTCCAAAAAGGATTTCCCGCAGACACCTGGGCGGAGAACCACAACATTCACCTCATGAAACAAAACCACCATGTCCACACAAGAAAGTAACCAGGTAGTTTTTGGAAGCCACCACAGCTCTCATAGCATGTATCATACGTCTGGAATTATACCTCAAGCCATTACAGCCCACACACCAAGTAATAATCTTCAAGATGTCATAGCCTATACACGTTACGCCTATAGTAGTCCATAGGATACTAAATCCAGAATATATATGTGTGAATAACCACAAGACATTATAGCCCTCTACACACATATATGGGGAAAACTAACCATTGTGCCTACCAGGACAAGTAACTACCAAGAGAAGAGAGTGGGGCCAAAGGGGTAGTCAGCAATCCATTCTCCTACCAGAATGTTGGGGAAAATACCCCCCGTTAGTTGACCTAAATGATGAGGTGGATTAGCGTATAGAAACAAAAAAAAATTATAGAATATACTATAGCTCATAACCACACTATGGGCATAACATGGTCTTAGACTCAACTACAGCTAACGTCTCTTAGAATCCTGGATTCCACTTCTAAGACTAGGTATTTTATAAGTACACAACCATTTTAAAAGATTTATTACATTACTAAATTCCCTTTTTATCAGTTGCACTTTACATTAATTAATTATTTAAACACTGATTAACCATTATCAATTTACTCATTATATTTCATTAGCATCACACCCAAAGTCCACTGTCCCTTTAAATTGTAACCTCATCATTACATCCCAGCAAGATCCAACCCCATGGGTTAACATCATTTATTCAATTATCTATTTACAGCATCACTTTCCCATAATCCCAGTCATTCTAGAAAAACATTCTATGTTACTAAACACAAGGGGGGTCAACCTAGTGAGTAGATGAACTAACTGTCAAGTCTTTTCCACCTATAGCAAGAGCATAGACTCATCCTTCCATGAGAAGCTAAACACATAATGCATGTGGCATACCCCATGCGTCTTTGCCCCTTTTGGAAGAAGGGTATGCAAAAAAAGTTTCCTTGAGTAGTGGAAAATGTAAAGAAGATAAACAACCAATAAGAATCATCAAGAATCCAAACTTTCAAATCCAACCCATTTCATCATCCCTGGTGTCCTCCCTGACACCCACATGCATAAACTGATGCATCTCGCCACTCTAGGCGTCAACTTCTATCACAACCATTAGGCCTCCATGCCCCCACATATCATAACAGCCATCCAGACTCACATCACAACACACAAGTAGCTGGAAAACAAACATCATGCCAATTGGTATATTGGCCATTAAATACGCAAGAGGGTAACTCAGAACCCGACAAGGAATTATATTTTATCAAAAAGCCACTTCTTTTAATCTATCTTGGATTAACCTATTTATTATTCGTAAGTTCCAAATTCAGGAAACCTAACTAGTAAGCTATCATAAATAATTAAACATTTTTACTGCACCAATTTGATTAACATAAAATTACAATAAGAAGAACCGGATTCACTTACATGGTTGTTTATCTTTAGCCAAAAAATTGTCGATTAATTTCAGCTTTACGTTCTTTACCAATTTCCATCAAGAACAAAAAGCTAAACAAAGTAAGCAAGATATTACACTATCTAAGAAAACAAGAGGTAATAACATACGACCATTATCAATTTATTTATCAGGTTCAAATATTTATTATGTCAATTATATTGTGATCTAGTGGGATAAAATGTGCTAACTATACAGTTGCACTTAAAATAAAAATAAGCAATAAATCCCCTACCTAAAATGGTTCTTGATGTTCTTTATATGAGAATGAGCCACACAACGGCTTACGATCTCCTCTCCGAGTGACAACTGTATCCACTAGAGGATGTAGATACACCACCACACCAGTCAACACCCAAGAAAATCACATTAGGAACATGGAGATAGCATTCCATAAAATGGAAAGGAGAAACAGAAGGAGATGAACCCAAAATAATGACGATAGATCATACCTTATATCGAAGATTGATCGATATTTCTTGGTTGCATAAAAAAATAGAGCGGAACCAATCCTAGGAGGAAAGTTTGATTTTGAAACTTCTATGGGAAGGAATGAAAGGTTCGAGCATCTCACAGCTGAGAACAAGGAGGAAGAATTAGGGACGAAGATATCTCAACCCTTTAGAAGATTTAACAGAGCAGTGGTTTAAGATACCCTAGATTTTTTATTAAAAGCATATCACATTAAACCATGTCGTTTGACCAATTAAAAGTATCCTGAGCCTTAGGAGAAATTAATATAGGAGTTATGACCTTTGAATTGAACTTAGAGTCCTTAAAACAAGGCTTTAAATTCATTTCAATTCAAAGGAAACATTAAAGGGTCGAACTGTAGGAAGCTGGAAACATTGTTCATGATCTCAAATTTTGGAAAAGGAAAAAACATTATTCATGAACCTCACTATTGAAACCTCACTGTTGGAACCTCACCATTCTGGAAACATTGTTCATGAACTCAAAATTTGGAAAAGGAAAGAGGTCACTGTTGGAACCTCACCATTCTAGAAACACTGTTCATGAACTCAAAATTAGGTAAAGGAAATAGGTCATTGTTGGAACCTCACTGTTGGAACCTTATTGTTACACTGCTCACATAAGGCTACTGATATCACTGTTCACATAAGGTCACCATTGCACTGTTCACCTAAGGCTACTGATGACTCTATTCACCTAAGGCTACCGATGACACTATTCACCAAATTGGAAATTTGGAAAATTGTTGGGGATAAGTTACCTTGACCGCCCTAAACACCTCAGACACCAGATTTTTGCAAAGGAATGGACCAGAGAGTTCCAAGCCATTACATCAGATACCTATCAAAACATTCTCGTTCTTGATAATTCAAAAACAACCTAAAAAACATAAAAGAAGTTTGAACAACCACCCATAGAGATACCTCTCAAAAGAGGGCAAGCCACAAGAAGCAACCAAAGAAGGCAATATCATAAACATGAAAGGTCCACAACCTCAAAGAGAACATATCTCTCTTTTTTAACATGAAAAGATTTAAACATCAAACAACTCTGGGTACTGAGCCTGTATCTGTGACTCACATTCCTAGGTACTCTCCTCCATGACACTGTGTCGCCACAAGACACGAACCAAGGGGATAGAATGCCCGTGTAACACCTTCTCTTTACATTCTTGGATATCCACAGGTCTCTCTTCAAAGGTTGCATCATCATCAACATAAATCTCTCCTCAATAGATGATGTGAGAGTCATCATGAAGATAATGAAGGAGCTGTGATACATGAAAAACATCTTGTATCCGTCTCATCTGTGGGGGAAGTGCTAATAGATATGCCACAGCTCCAACATGAGCTAACACCTCAAAAATCCCAACAAACTGGGGATAAAGCTTACTCCCATAACCAAACCTTTGTTTCCCATGACGGGGAGTCACCTTCATAAACAAGTGATCCCCAACATCAAACTTTAAGGGTCTCCTCCTTTGATCAGCATATGATTTCTGATGATCATGCGTTGTATTTATCCTCTCATGAATCACCTGAACCATCTCTGTTGTATTCTTCACTAGTTCTGGTCTGAGAATTACTGACTCTCTAACCCCATTCCATCACAACGGGGAATGGAAAGGCCGACCATACAAGGATTCAAATGGCGCCATACCGATGGTGGATTGAAAACTATTGTTGTAAGAAAACTCCACTAAGGGTAAGTGCCTCATCCACAAACCTCCAAAATCTAGGACATAAGAGAATAACATGTCTTTAAGAGTCTGGATGGTCCACTCTGTCCGATAGCCCATCTGAGGATGAAAAGTAGTGATAAGGCATATCTGAGAACCAAAAGCATGTTGGAGACCTCTCCACACCCTATAGGTAAAATAAGGATCTCGATCAGAAATAATCATCCTTGAAACTCTATGAAGTCTCACCACCTCCTCCAGATATTTCCTCGACAAAACTTCCACTGAACTTGACTCTTTTATTGCTATGAAGTGGGATGATTTTGTTGAATGGCCCACTACCACCCAAATAACATCATTTCCTCCCTGACCTCGAGGTGAAATAGTAACAAAGTCCATTGAGATGTCCTCTCACTTCCACTGAGGAACATCTAATGGCTGGAGAAGACCACCAGGAACACGGTGTTCAGCCTTCACCTTCTGGCAGACCAAACATCAAGACACAAACTCTGCAACTGCATGCTTCAGTCCAGGCCACTGAAACTGGCTCCTCAAGGATTGGTACATCTTTTTAATGTCAGGATTCACTGCTAAAGGAGAAATATGGAACTATCTGAGAACTATCTCGTGCATCGTCAAAGGAACAAAAGGCCTTCCATGATACAACACTTGGTATTGTTCATCCTCAGACCAACCATCATGGGCCTCACCACAAACAACTCGGTCTCTCAAGACCTCCACCTCTAGATCCCCTAACTGGTATTCTTCCACCTGGTGCACCAGAGATGATTGTACCATCATCTGAAAAAGACAACCTCTACCCCCAACTTCTCCCATATCAAGATGTAATACATATAGTTCTTCCATTACTCTCCAGGAATCACTAGATTCACGTACTGCATCACTACGTGAATTTCGACTCAGCTCATCAGCTACAACATTCCCCTTTCTAGGTGTATACAATATTTTGAAGTCGTGTTCCTGTAAGAACTCCATCCACCAATGCTGTCGTAAGTTTAAGTCGTGCTGGGAGAAAACATACCTCAGGCTCTTATGATCGGTGAAAACCACAAAGTGCTCGCCAATGAGGTAATGTCTCCACAACTTCAGAGCAAACACCATGGCTGCCAACTCAATATCATGGGTGGAATAGTTACATTCATGGGGACACAACTACTGATGCCCATAAGAAACAACTAATCTCTGTTGAATCAGAACACATCCTAACCCTAGATGTGAAGCATTGTAGAAAACATCAAACTAAACTCCCTCAGCTAGAAGACAGAGAATTGGAGCACTTACTAACTTCTCTTTTAGATACTCAAAAGCTGCCTGACACTGATCAGTCCATATGAATGCCTGATCCTTCCTGGTCAAAGTTGTCAGAGGAGTTGAAACTCGAGAGAAATTTTCTATAAACCTCTTGTAGTATCCTGCAAGACCAAGGAAACTTCGCACCTCTAATACTATCTTGGGGGCTTCCCAAGACACAAATTCTTCTATCTTCGATGGATCCACAGCTACTCTCTGCTGGTACACAATATTTCCCAAGAAACAGACTTCTCAAGCCCAAAAATCACACTTAGACAACTTCCCAAATAGCTGATGTTGACGAAGAACTCCCAAAATGGAGTGTAAATGCTCTACATGCTCCTCCTCAGACGTGGAGTACACAAGGATGTCATCGATGAAAACCACCACAAACTTTTCCAGTAACTCACGAAACATAGCGTTCATCAATCCCATAAACACAGCTAGAGAATTCGTCACACTGAACAACATTACAACGAACTCATAATGCCCATGACGACAACAAAAAGCAGTCTTCGGGATAGCCTCCTCCTTCACATGCATCTGATGATATCCTGACTGCAAATCGATCTTTTAGAACCAACTTTCACCCTTCTGTTAATCGAATAAATCATCAATATGCAGAATAGGATAGAAATTCTTATCTGTCACTTTGTTTAAGTGATGATAATCGACACACAACTGCAACTATCTTCAACCTTCTTCACGAACAAAACTGGTGCACCCCACGGTGACATGCTAGGCCGAATAAAACCATGTTGTAACAGACCATCAAGATATATACATATCTCTTGTAACTCAGAAGGGTCCATCCTATATGGAGACATAGAGATAGGAGATGCTCCTGGTTGTAGCTCAATCCCAAACTCGATCTCCCATCGAGGGGTTAATGCTACAACCTCTTCTGGAAAGACATCAGGGTACTCTTCTACGACCCTAGGAAACGCCAACTAATGAACCTCTGAAGAACTTAGCATTAGATCAGACATCATGGATGATAAGATCATAACACACCTTTGACCCATCCGAGGTTCTCGCTCACCAACGAACACCACTAGCTCTCTATCTTCATATAAGAACAAAACCTGCCTCCTGAAGCAATCAACGATATCCTGCACTGAATACAACCAATCCATGCTAAGGATTACATCATATGGTTGTATTCGTATACATATGAAATCTTCCCAAGATAATTTTTGCCCCATCACTAGCTCAGAGTCTCTACATACTTCAAAAAAATCAGCTCGACCTTCAACTGGCATAGTCAATGCCAAGGGCACTAGAAGCCTCTCTACCTTAAGTCCCAAATCATGGATAAGGGTAGGTGATATGAAGGAGTGTGTCACTCCTGAATAAAACAAGGAATACACCATGGTATAAAACAAGCAAAGGGTACCTCGAATGATGTTCGGATCACCTGGCACTGGAAACGCTAAAGCATGAAGTTGAACATGACCTCTTCCATGGCCTCTCTGACCCTAATGAAGGCCACCACCATGGCCTCGCTCTGCTCTCTGAGGACAGGAAGAATCACGGGGCTATCCTCTACCTGCCCCATCTACCCTCTGCTGATCTAAAGCCGGTGAAACCTGCTCCTGCTACCTCGGCTAGAACTACCTCAACAGAGGAACCTGGAGCAGAAAACCTGGTGTATGATGACTACTCTGAAAGTTCAGGCACTCTCATTGCTGATGACCTCGACCACCACAATAAAAACAAGTGCTTGAACCCTTGGAATAGGCCTGAGATCTTCTTCCCCCAGAGAAACGAGATGCTCAGGGATGGGACCTACCCCTAGCCAAACAAAAACTCTTCTACCCTGAAAATCAAGAACCCTAGACCACAGCTCTTCTTCATGAGTAATCATGATGACTCCCCTCTCGTGATGATCCGGTTCTAGACAATGTCCTCTCAACGACCTCTTCCCTCTCTAGCACCTAAAGGTATTTCTTCAGCATAAATGGGGTGACCTTGTGATGGATCTCTGAATGCAAGGCCTCCTTGAAATGCCTCACCCTGGCCTCCTCATCTAGAAACAGGTCCGAAACATATCATAAAAGTTTCCTTAAACGGATTCCAAACTCTCACACACTGAAGCTCCCCTGTCGAAGGGTAAGAAGCTCTTGGAGACTAGATACCTTCGTATTTGAAGAAAGAAACTTGACTCTAAACTTTTCTCGTAACTCCTCCCATGAGATCGTTGACTCCTTGCGATCCCCGAGGAACAAGAACCACCAATGCCTCACTGCTCCACATAGTAGCATCACAACCAAGGACGCCTAGTGCTCTTTCTGAGCATGGATCGAACTGAAGCCTATCTCGACCTCCTCCAACCAGTCTTCTGTGACTGTATCTGAAACAGATCCCTAATACTTCTGCAGACTCTGGTGTTGAAACCTTTGGAGTGTCCTCCTCCAAGTGTCATCATTGTCAACCTCTACCCGGAAGCGATCTACTAGCACAGCCTGCTGGAAATATTCTATGCGATCCTAACAAGGACGTCGACCAAGATCCATACCTGAAAAATAACAATCAATTAGATCTCATAAACCTAGAATATGGAATACTCAACATTAATTAATTAATTAATTGTTTTCTTTTATTCGTTTTAGATTAAACTATCCCAAGTTCTACCCATTCAAACACAGGAACAAAGAAGAATGATGCATGATCCTTTCCTAGGTCTCTACCCTGCAACTAGTATCACCTCATTTAGTAGCCATTGAAAACTTAAAGGTCCGTACATTAGATCATAGGGGGACCAAATGCCTATGTCTCAACCATTCTCCAATGTTTACATCACTTTCTAAACATGACTGGTATTGTTTCCCTACCAACCCATGCAACCTCACATGTACCTAACTCCAAACTCCATCCTATCCCTCAACCTCCCTCTGATACCACTCTATCATGACCCCCTCCCCACAATGTGTATCCCTCCTGGGCCAGCAATGTGAGAAGGGAGATAATGACCCCTGAGTCCCACCTCCAGTAGGCCCCGGGTTGGCAACTAGCACCGAGGGTATATTAAACATGCAAATGGGAGGCATTACCCTCTAAGAGATCAAATTTAGAAGAGATAGATAAGATAGACACCAAAAAACTCCAACTCAGGCAGAAATATATAAGAAATCCCAAGTACAAATATGTAATGTCATGAAAACTACTATAACTAAAAGAGGAAAAACTATGAATCCCAAAAAGAAAGTAAAAACAGCAGTAACCACAAGCCCGAACAGCTCCTACAACCCCAAGCTAGTATAAACCAGCTTGATCTCCAACCTGCTCCAAGTGACCTGAAAAACAGTTTATATATACATAGGGTAAGTATAACAGTATACTCAGTAGGATCCTCCCCAAAGACTATCATGTAAAAGTAAAGAAAGCTTGTTAAATCATAGTGAACAACAAGTGAAGCTAACTTGTCACCTAAACATGTATACTATGTTCCCAGCCTCACCATGGCTACTCTCACAAAGTAATGCATACAAGAGTATATAATATAATAAATAATATCAAGGTTACCCCACTACTAATTCCCCAATGGTTTTCTGCTTTTCCCCAATGTCGTACATCCTAAGCATATCTCTCCAAAAAGGCTTGCCCGTATACACCTAGTCGGAGAACCACAACATGCACCTCATACAACAAAACCACCACATCCATACAATAAAGTAACCTGGTAGTTTTTGGGGGCCACCATAGCTCACATAACATGTATCATATGTCAGGCATTATACCTCAAGCCATTGCAGCCCACACACTGAGTAAGAATCCTCAAGTCGTCATAGCCTATACATGTTACACCTATAGAAGTCCATAGGATACTATATCTAGAATATATGTGTGTGAATAACCACAATCCATTACAATCCTCTAAACACATATATAGGAAAAACTAACTATTGCGCCTACCAGCACAAGTAACTACCAAGAGAAGAGAGTGGGGACAAAGGAGGTAGTCAGTCATCTATCCTCCCACCGGAATGTTGGGGAAAACACCCCCCAGATCTCAGAATCCCCAGGGTGTCAGTTTCCCTAACTAACAGGGTGGAGTATCATATAGAAACACAAAAAGTAAAGAATATACTATAGTCCACAACCACACTATGGTCATGAACTAGTCTTAGACTCAACTGTAGCTAAATTCTCTCAGACTCCTCGATTCCACTTCTAAGATTAGGTATCCTATAAGCACACAACTATTTTAAGAGATTTATTACATTACTTCATTCCATTTTTATCAGTTTCACTTTACGTTAATTAATTCTTTAAACACTGATTAACCATTATCAATTTGCACATTATATTTCATTAGCATCACACCCAAAGTCCATTATCCCTTTAAACTATAACCTCATCATTGCATCCCAGCAAGCTCCAACCCCATGGGTTAACATAATTTATTCAATTATTTATTTACAGCATCACTTTCCCATAATTCCAGTCATTTTAGAAAAAAAATTTATACTACTAAACACAAGGGGCTCAACCCGGTGAGTATATGAAATACCCATAAAGTCTTTGATGCCTATAGAAAGAGAATAGACCCATCCTCCCTTGAGAAGCTAAACAAGGAAAGAACGTGGAATACCCCACATGTCTTTTCCCCTTTCAGAAGAAGGGTATGCAAAACCAGCTTCCTTGATCAGTAGGAAATGTAAAGAAGATAAACAACCAATAAGAATTAATAAGAATCTAAACATTCACATCCAACCCATTTCATCATCCCTGGTGTCCTCCCTGATACCCACATGCATAAAACGATGCATCTCTCCACTCTAGTCGTTAACTGATGCCACAAACAGTAGGCCTCCATGCCCACACATATTACAAAATCCATCCAAGCTCACATCACAACACAAGAAGTAGGAAAAAAACATCATACCAATTGGACTCTTGGCCCTTAAACAAGCAAGAGGGTAACTCAGAACCCGACAAATAATTATCTTTTATCAAACAATCAGTTCTTTTAATCCATCTTGGATTGACCCATTTATTATTTGTAAGTTCCAAATTCAGGAAACCAAACCAGTAAGCTATCACAAATAATTAAACATGATTACTAAACCGATTTGATTAACATCAAATTAAAACAAGAAGAACCATATTCATTTACATGCCTCTTTATCTTTAGCCAAACAATTATTGATTAATTATGGCTTTACTTTCTTTACCAATTTCCATCAATAATGAAAAGATAAACAAAGAAAGCATAGATATCACACTATCTATCAAAACATGAGGCAATAACATACGATCAATATCAATTTATTTATCCGGTTCAAATATTTATTATGTCAATTCCATTATGATCCAGTGGGATAAAACATGCTAATTATACATTTTCACGTAAAAGAAAAGATAGCAATGAATCCCCTACCTCAAATAGTTCTTAACGTTCTTTATACGAGAACAAGCCACACAACGGATTACGATCTCCTCCCCTCGTGACAATTGTATCCACCTGAGGATGCAGAGACACCACCACACTAGTCAACACCCAAGAAAATACCATTAGGAACATGGAGATATCATTCCATAAAAGGTCAAGGAAAAAAATAAGGACATGAACCCAAAATAATGACAATAGATCATACCTTATATCAAAGATTGATTGATACATCTTGGTTGCATAAAAAAACAGAGCGGAACTAATCCTATGAGGAAAGTTTGATTTTGAAACTCCTGCGGGAAGGAATGAAAGGTTTGAGCATCTCACAACTGAGAATAAGGAGGAATAATTAGGGAGGAAGATAACTCATACCTTTAGAAGATTTAACGGAGCAGTGGTTTAAGATACGCTAGACTTTCCATTAAAAGCGGATCACATTAAACCACGTCATTTGACCAAGTAAAAGTATCTCGAGCCTTAGGATAAATTAATATAGGAGTTATGAAATTTTAATCATCCTTAGAGTCCTTAAAACAAGGCTTTAAATGCATTTCACGTCAAATAAAACATTAAAGGGGTGAAACTGTAGGAAGTTGGAAACACTATTCACGAACTAAAAACTTGGCAAAGGAAAACACTGTTCATGAACCTAACCATTAAAACCTCACCATTGGAACCTCTCCATTCTAGAAACAATGTTTATGGACTCAAAATTTGGCAAAGTAAATAGGTCACTGTTGGAACCTCACTGTTCTGGAAACACTATTCATGAACTCAAATTTTGGAAAAGGAAAGATGTCACCGTTGGAACCTCACCATTGGAACCTCACCATTACACTGTTCACATAACGCTATCGATGACATTGTTCACATAAGGTCACTATTTCACTATTCACCTAAGGCTACCGATGACTTTGTTCACCTAAGGCTACTGATGACACTATTCACCGAATTAGAAATTTGGCAAAGTGTTGGGGATAAGTCACCATGACCTCCCAAAACACCTCAGACACCATATTTTTGAAAAGGAATAGACTAGAGAGTTCCAGGACATTACAAAATATCATATAAATAAGTTTATAACAGCATGAGAATGATAAAACTTAAATGATAAAGGCTTGTTCAAGGGATATCCTACCTCAAATCTGTGGCGGAAAGGAAACGCACACTCAAAATCACCCGCTGCGATTCCCAACACTCTAGATCTATTAAGACCCACCCTAAACAAACCAAAACCCCATCAAAAATCATTCCAAAATAGTAACCTAGGTCGTTCATTACTGAGTGAGAATAGGAAACCAAAAGAAAATGGAAGGAGAAGGAAGGAGAGGGAATCTCACCTTGGAAACTAAATGACTCTTCATCTTCCCTTAGATATACACCCTTAGAGGAAAGTTAATGGATTGAAACTTCTTGGAGATACTCCTTTGGTCTGGAAGAACCAGGAAAATTTGATTTGGGGTAAAAATAGTGAATGATGAAATATTTATGAAAGAGACGATTTACCTTATAAAATCTGGGTGATTTCAGGAATCTTGAGAAGTTTCGCCCTAATACTTGGCTAATATGAGATCCAAAGAGTGAAAATCAAAAATGGGGGTGCGCCTAGGTATCTTGGGCTCGAGTGGGAGGTTGAGTAACCTAAAAATAAAAAATAAATAAACAAATAGACAAATTATTTTTTAAACCTGGAAATAGGCATATAGGCTAGCCCAATACCTGAATAGATAACCCAAATTCACCATGATTATTAATTATTAATGGGTCTAAAAGGATATGTAGGCTTGAATATGTAAGGGGAGGAAAAATAGAAAGTGGACTAAGTCAAAAACTTTAAACAATGAAGGATTTATAAAAGAAACAAAATATGTTTTTAAATATGGAAATAGGCTCACGGTTTGGCCCAAATCATGAAGTAACCACCATTTCTACAAAAACTCCCAAAAAAAGAATTGGGGCACCCAAAGACGGATGATTAGATATTGATGAAACTTAAAAACTCAACATTAATCTCACACAAGACCTAATAAAAGGATCAAGATTTCCAATGAACTATATCAAAACAAAGAAATGGAAAATTGAGTGTGAAAGTGAATTTCTGGGATATTTTTTTAAAGTTTCATTTTTTATAAATAGAGAAAAATACTGAATTTTAATTGAAAACTTCTTTTTTTTTAAAATTATTTATAATTTTAGATTATATTTTAAATTGGTTTTAAAGTAAAATTAGATCAATTATATATATATATTAATCCAATATACGTTAATTTTATCAATTTTATATTGAATTTTGATATAAAACATTTCAAACTTTAGAACACTTTTCTCTTTGAAAACCCATTTTCTCGTCATGTTTGCTGGATTAATTTTAAATTAAAATTATATACTTATGTTTATGGAATTTAAAAAAATGGATTCAATATTTTTTAAAAGAATAATTTATATTACCTAATATGGTCTACTCAAGTTTTGACCATAATGAATAGAAAAAGCAGTAACAATTATTTACCACGGTTAAGATAAAAATGGATTTACTGGGGGTTAAATTAAAATATAAGGGTAAAAATGATCTAAAAATTTTATAAAATATATTGTACAGACATATTTAAACCTTATCATTTATAAGGAAATAAAATTACCTATTTTAGAGTCTTTTAGCATGTGAAAAACGTGGGTACATATTTTTATTTCAAAAAATTGCAGGTGTTCCACTCACCTCACTTATAAAAGGCCACCCCCTATACTCTTTTATTCACACATTAAAATACTTTTTTAAAATAAATACCCAAATAACTTCTATAATTTCCTCCTATATTCCTATAATCATTATTTTGTGAAGAAATACAATCTATGAAGGCTTTGGGTGAAAACCTAAGGAGGTTACCTGAAGAAGTGGTAACGTTCTTCAACGAGCGCTTTTATTTTTTTTTCTTCCTACACCTCCTTAAATTATTATAAAACCATACTGATATAATAACATAAATAATATTACATATAATTAAAAAAAATTATGTTAATTTCATGACCTAAAACCACCTCCACTTTCAACAAATGAGTCGCGAAATCATCATTTGCATGTACGACGAAATACCCCCTCATGAATCGTTGTCATTCGTTTTTCCATTAACACCAGTAATGGTTGGGTATGATAATGGATATAAATTATATATATTATATTTATAACATTATTATACCTATTTAGTCATTATATCATATATACCTTTTTAATTTACATTCATTAGGTGATACAATAATGTCGCTCGTGTGTACGACAGACTACCGCCTCGCGAAGCGATGTGATTCATTTTCAATAACCCTTTACATGGAAGATAATAAGAACAAATATATGTTAAATATATGACATAATTATGAAATTATTGAAATATTTATCATTATTAAATGATAATATATTAACTTATTTCTTACCTTTTCACTCACTGAAAGATGATAACATCGTTCGTGTATGTTTGGACTACTATCTTCGTAAAGCGAAGCGATTCTATATCCATCACCACACCACATGAAGGGTATATATAAGTATATTTAAAGAAATAATATGTTATTTATGATATTATGATCATTATTTAAGGATATTATATTACTTACATCCTTTCCATAATGATTGTTAAAAAATACTAACGTTATTCATGCATGCATACGACTTACCGTCTCCATGATCACAACATACTTCGTTTATCAAACCCATATTTCATGATTGTTTATATGAAGTATAATTTATGTAAAAATATTATAATTATTTTATTATTATTATTATTTATATTATGGAACCATGATCAAAGTAAGAGGACGGGAAATAACAAATCAAAACATATACAAAAAACAAAGCAGTTATTACCTAAAACATGACTTTAACATGGAATTGTAAATAAAAAGGTAATAAAAGGACATAAGTAAATCATATATGGTATGATATATATAATTTTTTACTAAAATATATTTATAATAAACTTATATTTAATGTTCAAGAAATTCAAATGTGTATGAAGGAATTTGAGACTTAAGGTAAGGGATTCCAGTCTCACTTTTATTTTATTGTGAGACACATTCCATATTAATCATGTATTTATTTTATGAGGTGTATATAATGACAATGAATTTATTTTACTATTATTGTAATTAATGTTTTGGGTATTTACATATCCATTTTATAATCTCTCTTTCATAGAGTTTATAGTTCAAATGTTACCAAAGTAGTAAAGGATTTTTGTCTTTCCTTCTTTGAGACATAAGTTATGTTATGCACCTATCTTATTTTATAAGGTGTATATAATTCCCATTTGACATGTAATATATTGAATTTATTTATCCTCGTGATTTTTTAAGTTTCATTTAATTATATTCTTTTATAGGGATTATGTTTTAAAGTTACCAAAGTTGTAAAGATTTTATGTTACAATCTCATTATTTATCAAGATTGATTATAATTATGTTTCTGATGAAAAAATATTATGATAAATCTATAAAGATACTCATGAATTTTATTATCCTTTGTTTATCATGAGAATACATGTTTTTCCTTTATTTTCCTCTCTCTATGTAACCAATATTTTAAAATAATGTTTTTAAGAAAATAATTTTTATTTCTCTCTTCAGTTGAAAACCCATTTGTCTTCCAAACCCATGTTTTCTAAAAGTTTTTTCATTTTTTTTAAATTATATAAATGATTTATTAAATACATTTTTACACATGTTTTAATTTTTTAAAGATGTTTTTAAAGGATTATTCATGTCATTTTCCAAGAAATGATCATTTGGATTTTACCAAAAACTATGAAAATAATATTTTCTTTTGTGACATACACAACATGAATAGTATTTCCCATTTTCATGACCACTATATGATTTCAGTATTCCCTAAATTTATAAAATATATTTTCAAAGAATTTTTTTTCCTTAATATTTGGGCTTTTTTATTTTAAATGAGTTATTTTAAATTCAAAATGTTTTTGAAAATGTTTTATATTTTAAAAAGTGTTTTTCAAAGTGGAATGTATATTTTCCTCAAGAAATGTTTTAAATGATTTTTAAAGATTACTTTATTAATTTTCAAGTTTATTTTAAAAGTAATGTATTTAAAAAATATTTTTTCGTTTTAAAAATTGACTTTCTAATAAAATTTATATTCCTCAAGAAACATTCCAAGTGATTTATCATTAAAAATAATTTTTCATCTAAAATGACATCCTTTTATGTTACTCATGTTTTACTAGGAATATAAACCAAGGATACCATTCTTATTCTTTATCTAAATGGTTGATTATGACAAGATTTTTATGAAACTCATTTCTCTTCCATAGGTTATACCATGAAAAATTTCTTATGAAACCCATTTCATTTTACACAGGTTATGATTTGATGAGATAATGAAATTATTATGAAACCTATATCTTTTACATTATTTATGATATGATGAGATGTTTAAAAAACCCATTTCATTTAATGGGTTATGATATAATGAATTTTTTAATCTTATGAGTCACATAAATATAGTTTTCATTATGATATGGGTGGGACCTATATCTCCCTCCAATGCATTAGGTAAAGACTTATATCTAATGAGATAAACAATATTGGAACATGGAGTGAACCCAGTTCAGTAAGGGACTTTGTCTATTATGATAGTATTCAAAGTGAACCTTGACTACTATAATGATTTAGGGAGTGAACCCATTCCACTATGATATCCTTAGAAGTGATCCTTAACTACTATGGAAATTATTTTCTATGATTATGTGAATGCCATAATTTTATGCTTTATGATAATGTTATGCTCACATGACTCATGTTCTTTTATTCCCTTATGATTTATGTCTTATGAACTTCCAATATTTTTTCCATGACTCAAGATTATGATCCTTGATGTGCAGGTTATGAATTTAAATTGTTATATTCATGTTATCATATCCTTATTTTCATGTTATACTTACATTCCAGACTTGTTTACCTTTACTGAGCATATGAGATCACCCTTTGTTATGCTTCCTTTCCCCATGTTATAAATAAAGGTTTTAAGTAGGGTATGTATATGAAGAGTACTTAATGGGATGATATTTATGGGATATATTGAATATATTTTATGAATGAAGAAGATTTTGTTCTAAGTTTCTGAAAGTGATAAACTATCATAGTCATTGGTCATGTTTTTGTGTAATATATTGAATATTCATCTAAAAAGATGTAATATTTATGTATGAAAAACTGGGTTCCTATAGTTTCAAATAATTGAAAGAAGACTGAAATTGTGCATCCCATGTGAATTTCACCCCATTTTTGGAAAGATAATTCAATGGTGATTCCAACTTTGATAAATCCTTAACAATCCATCGATGGTATCCTTAGAATCCAAGGAAGCTCTAAATCTCAAAGATTTTCAGTGGCTCCTCCCATGATAAGATAACCTTTAAATTTTTAGGATCAACTAATAAGCCACACTCAGAAATCACATTCCCCAATAAATTTATTTCTTGGATCCAAAAACTTCATTTCAAAATCTTTCCATACAAATGGTGACTCCTTAGGATTTCCAAAACCAAACTCAAATAGTGTTCGTGCTCCTTCTTGAATCTCAAATAAACCAAAATATCATCCATGAATGCTATTAAAAAAGTGTCAACATACTAATGGAATATCTTGTACATCAAATCCATAAAACTGTTAGAGAATTACTCAGAAAATAAGGACATCAAAAGATACTTATAATGGCTATAGATTCTTCGGAAAGTTGACTTTGGTATATCAAACTCCCAAAATCTATGGTTATGATAACCCGACCAAATTTGATCTTAAAAACCCACTTTTCCCACTTTAACTGGTTGAAAAAATCATTTGCACAAGGAAAATGATGCTTATTCTTAACCTTTACCTAATTCAAATTCCAATAGTCCACACACAATCTAATTTAACTATTGCATCACGCCTTTTTATTACATAAATTTGCATTATATTGTACAAATAGAGGATCTTTTAAAGTTTAGTTTCATGGAAATAAGGTACTTAATACATGAAAAAAAACTTCTAAACAATATGAAATTCTTCTTTATTGGTTCATCTTAATTAATTTTACTGTATATCATAACCTAGGGACATACATCAAAAGAAATTGTGAGCATAAGGCCCAGTAAGGGAAAGTAAGGGAAACAATTTACTTGCGATCTTGAGGAATATCAACAATAACATGAGTCATAATTATAAGGTATAAGAAAGAGGCATATAATAATAATAATAATAACATGAATCATAACATGTAAATGTGTCTAAAAAAATTAAATGAGACATTTATAAGCATATCACCATGGTTTTTCATTGAGGTGTTATAAAAATTACAAAGGTTATTAACCAAGGTATCGTAAAACATGTCATCTCTAGAGATTAAATTATTTACCCAATTAATTGGAGAGTTATCAGGGAACACACTTAATATGTATTAATTTTCATATGAGCCACATAGATCATAATAAATCATTTCATAAATAACCTGTGGATAATAAAATAAAATGGGTTTCATATCAAATTCATATTGTTTCAAAAGTTATTTAAAAACATGATCATTATGTCATTTTTAACCCATGGAAATGGAATATGGGTTTTATGTATGTAAATACTAGAATCAAATAAATCATTTTTACATATTATTGAATACCCTTAGAAAATAAATAGGTTTGGGTATTCACAAAAAGAAAATAAAAGGGAATTTCTTGAGGAGAAGAGATAAATTTTGTGAAGTAAAATCAACAGCATAACGGGTATACAAAATGTTTTTAGAAAAGGGTAAAAAGAAAGGGGAAATGGTTATACCATTGATAAAAAATAATTTTTAAGTAAGGGTATGAATAAAAAGGAAATAAGAGTGAGTTTCCATAACATTAATAATACATGTACAAAAATTGGTTCTTGAAATGAAGAGAAAAGAAGGATATTTCCCTTACCTTAAAGAGTTACTCATAAAACTTAAGGATTAGAACCTTGGGGGGATTTAGGAAACATTGTGAGGAATAATTGGGAGGTAAAACTACCATATATTTGTGAATAATGTATTTTTAGTGAAAGGAAATTGAGAAATGGGTGGTTATTTATAGCAAAAGTGGAGGATTTGTTTATTGATTTCCAAATATAGGCCCTAGAAACCTAGGTTGTGGAAAATGAAAACTCTTGGGTTTACCATGGTATTTTACCATGTTATTAGACACTTGGGTCATATTATATGTTATTTTAATATAAAATAGTCTATGATTATTTTATATTTCTTGTTTTGGCACGAAAAAGTAAAGTTTCCATAAAATTAATGTTTTTAATGTTAAAGTTTCCATTTTAGACTTTTGTAAAGTAATATATAGGTTTGTAAATTGATTAAAATCTATTAAAATAATTAATATTAATAAAATGACATAATTTGAGTCTTGTATAGAGTTTAACTAATTTTTACATCATTATGACATAATTATGAAGTCATTAAACATACCGAAAACACAAAACTATATTTTTACTATTCACTAAAAAATAAAAAAATAAAAATTCTCATAAATTAAGCCTAACCTAATATAGATGTGTTGATTTTAAAAAATGATGTTTATTTTATCATAATAATTCTATAAATATTGGGATTTTAACTTTTAAATATATCAATACTTATTTATTAAAACTAATAACGGATTGGAAATGCATAGTAAAACTTCTGACACTTGAAAAAAAATATTATCATTTATATTTAAATAAGAGTATTTTTATCATAATATTTAATTAAAATAAGTATCATTCATAATATATTAGTTTATTATAAATATTTATATCCTTTTTGTAAAGTACACTTTTTGTCCGAAAAACCAATTTATCAAATTCCATCTCAATTTTATTAAGAAAAACTATTCTCAAAATAGAGTTGATGGAATAACAATTTTATTTATACAAAGGTATTACATTATAAGTAACTAGGGCCTCTACATATAACACCTTATATCACCCGCATGCGGCCTAAGGTTAAGGTGTGTGATGGTGATAGATTCATGGGGTGTCTCTTCTAACATCATCCAAGTGGTGATTTCCACCAAATTAAACTTCTCCTGTAGAAAATTTTGTTCAAACTTCACTTGTTAAGGATAATATTGGGTTTGGTTAAGAGAGAACCCCAATGATGCTACCTCCTTCCCAATATTCAACAAATGGGCTTCATATGGAATAACCTTACTGGATAAGGCCATCTGTTATCTTTTCTGTATTAATTATCCTTTTTCATTTCTACTTATAAACAGTAATTATAACATTAAAATTATTATCAAGAGTATAGTTTACAATATTCATATTAACCAATGGTTATAATTGAACAATGATCATATAACCATCTAAACATAATGGTCACATTTCAAATTATACTCACTTTATTATTAAAGATATATAGTTTTGTTGAGTACAAAATAATATAACACATATTTTCTATGGAAACAAATATCATTTAAAAAGTTTGGGTTATTACATGAACCATCTTCATTATTAGAGAATATCATAGGGGTTGTCTAAGGTGAAACACTAGGGTGAATGAAACCTTTCACCATTAAATCATCCAACAGAATCTTGAGCTCTTTCATCTCCACTGGTGCCTTATGATATGAGGGTATTCAAACTAACTACATACCTAACACCATATCAATTGTGAACTCTACCTCCCTCTCTATAATAAGACTATATAATTAATCTATAAAAACATTATTAAAGCCCTAAATAAAAGCGATAAGATCAACATTAGAAAAAACATCATTGGGCTCAACTTCTATAGAAGACAAAAAAAATTGGAGCACTGGATAGGAAGGTCCTTCATGACCAGACCTCAAATCCCACTCTCCCAGAAACACCCATGGTCTCCCATCGACATAAAATAAAAAAAAATTCTGATAATAACAATAAATATTATTATGGTGATCAATAATCCAATCCCACTCGATGATGAGTTTGAACATATCTAGATGAAGAGCAGGGAAATCATATACTAACTATGCATCCTCTATCGGCATCAAACAAGGACACTAAAAACCCTACTCTTTCCTCTTCCTAAGAGGTGTCACTAACTCTATAAAAATGGATATTATATCTATCATAATTTTAAACATATCAAAAAATGGGTAGAAATAAAAAAGTGGGAGGAATTAGTATCAAATAAAGAATTCCCTACATAGATTCAATAAATATGATATCTCTCGCTTTTTTTAGTGCCACATCAACCTCCTTCAGAAACTCATATATTGCATGAAGTATATTCACTAACAAGGCCTATGGATAGATCCTTGTAGTCCTTAAATCATCTGAATATTCCACAGTATCCTTTAGAGATAATGATCCCTAACCATAACAAGTCATAGACATATCCTGGTTGAATCGTTGCAGAGGGACGTAGCAGCCACAACCATTACACATCTTTACAGGCACAAGAAAATAATGTTGGGTGTGTCTGACCTTTCCAAATTGATAGAAAGTAAGGGGGACATTATTGGATGTAATGATGGTGAGGAGGATGAACATTTCTGAGAAAATCCTCCACAACCCTTGCTATGATCATTCCACTTCCTCTTCTTTTCCTACGCACCAATGAAGTTTCCACTGGGTGAAAGAGAAGGGGAATAATTTCCAATATTGGATGCCATATCCATATTTTACATTATATATCTATCTACCATTTCAATATAGGTAGAAAGATTCAATATAAATACATGTGATCTAATATCTGGTTGCAAACCCTACCTGTGCTTATGGTCCTTCAGCTGATCATTCTTTACTACCTTCATAGAAAAAAAAACAGCATCATGAACCAATTGGTGTACACTAATGCTGAATTTTCCCTACTACAATGAGAGGAATTCTATATAATTTTCCATCATTAGAGACTCTATAAAAAACTATTGTAAGAAGTGATTCTTGAAACCCTTCCAGTCTAAGCCCACATGTCTATCTGCCTATAACATGGAATCCCACCATCACTTGTTGGGAAACTTGAGTTTGAATGACACGCACCTCACCTTGATATTCTTAGGTATATCCAAGAAGTTTAATATCTAATCGATCTTGTCCAACTAGTCCTCCAATTATTTATGAACTTAAGTTCATATGGAATTTACATTATTTTATGTATATTGAAAATGGTTTTTTGGATAAATTGTTATGATTTTACAACCTAAACATGTTTTTATAGGGGTAATTTAGTCATAAAAGGAAGTAACAATAATATATGGAATGAACTAGGCAATTCAAATAGAAATTAGAGCCTTTTGGACCCTTTTTCCATGGTGCACGGTTACTACTGAGTCGCCCAAATTGAGCACCCCAAACCAGATGACCATGCAGAGCTAGGAGCCTCGAGACAGAACCTCATGTATGGTCTCTCCATGTTTTACCAGACCATTTAATCCTCCAAGAAACCATTTGGGTTGTGCTGGTATGGAAGTAGTGGCTTCTCGCATGGTCTCCACATGGTTAACCAAATTTTATAGACCATCCCATAAAACTTTTCACTTCAAACCTTCAAGGTAGAACCTTAAGCATGGTTGGTGCATGGTTAATGCACAATTAAACTAACCATGTTACTAAACCTCAAGGCATTCAATAGGCCACCACCTACTTTATATTTACCCCTCCTGACCACCATTTGACCTAGGATTTGGACCCCTAACCACTTTTTTAAAGTGGGGGGATGACCAATTAATGATCCCTAAACTATTTTAGAGGGGAATCATCATTCAAGATGAATCCACTTTTGGAGTAGGAGAGTTTGAAACCCATCCTAGGAAATTTTTGAAGATTTCTCTTATGGTTTCTTAGAGTTTTTCATTTATTATTGATTATAATGAACACCAAAGGTATTAAGAGCTTTTTTATCATTATTTATTCCAATATAAGCTAATTATTTCTATGTTTTGGGGCTATAGACAATGAAGAATTGTTGGTAATTAATTTTACTTTTTGTGTTCATGTTAGTTCATTTTATCTCTCATAATTTCTCTTATATTTCCTTCCTTTATCTTATTGGAAACTCCGTATCAGATTAAAAGTGAATATTCCATGGATATATAGGTTAATTATGATAAGTATACCCATGATCATTGTGTGAACTGATTTTCTCAAAAGGGGTTTGTTTTCATAAAGTTTTTAAAAACCCAATTTTTAGACCAAGAAGATGATTTCTTTTAACATAATCGAAACTCACCAGACTAATGGAGTTTCGTTATATTTAAAACCCAAATAAAATAGTTATTATAAACAACACAACATGGTAAGATAATTTATTTTCAGTGATCTTTATAATCATCCATAGACCTGAAACATTTTTTCCACTAATTGTTAAAATCAGTTTTCTACATCTTCTTGTTTTTAGAAAATTTTAAAGGATTTGGAAAATGAATTAGACAAACATCTGAAACAACTCTAAAAATCCTAACATAACAACTCTAAATTTAGAAAACATTCAGATAATTAATCACGACTCAAAGTTTATAACACTTTAATTATCCCTATGGATAGACCCCATACTTGCACTATACTAGTTATGAGAGTGGGTAATTAAATTTGGGCCACTGAAATTAACACTTCTATAGGAATGACACCAAATTATGGCATCATTTATGGGGACTAATTAAATGGTGTTTTGTTAAATTGGGTTTGTGTTAGTTAAGTGAAAACAAAAATTCTAAATTCTAAAAAAATTATACTCTTAACCCAATTTCTATTTTTACTTATTTTTAGTTTTCCCTTTTACATTTGGTGTTTTTTTAGTGTTCTGTAGGGCCATGGGTGTATGATCAGTTAGATTAATCATTCCAAAAGTTTTGAGACAACGGAAACACTCTCATTTGACTCGGAAATTGAATGAACATTATCAAGGAGATGTAGATCCCATATGATAGAACACAACCAGAATACCCCCATGGAGAATATGGAAGAGGAAGAACCAGATATTGTCCAAAGAGTTGGAAATTGTTTTTCACTTGATGGGAATCATAACCAAAAACTCAACACTAATGGTGAACCAAATCAGAATCCACTATCAAACTTTATGGAGTATGTTCCTCAAAACCATCAAAGACCAATGACTCTATTTATTTTGGGATATGACCAATAACCACAACCACAATAGTATTATCCACCGGAATGGATACCATACATTCCTCTAAATCAGCAGCCCTATTTTTCATAGGATAAGCATTATATCCCTCCACCTCATCAAGAAAAAATGCCTCAATGCCAAACTATTATAGAGTTCAGATTTCCCTCAATTCATGGAGTAGATATGGGCATTTTTAGGACACTAGTGCAGGACCAAAACATAGAGATTAAGCTGGACATTATGCAGCACATTCAGAATATGATTCAATTTGTGGGTTTGCAAAGTGATGACCCCAATGCCCATATTTCAAATTTTATAGAGATATGCGACACATTTCGTTACCAAGAAGTGTCATAGGATTCTATTAGGATCCATTTATTTCCATTATTATTAAGGTACAAAGAAAAAGATTGGATCAAAAGGCTACCACAGTGTTCCATCATCATTTAGGAGGAATTATCTTAAGAATTTCTTTCCAAATACCTTCCACCCTCCAAGACGGTGACGTTAAGAAATGTGATTCACAATTTCCAGTATCATGAGTTGGAATATTTAAATGAGTTGTGGGAATAATTCAAGGAGATGTTGAGGAAATTAACTCATAATGTAATCCCACTATGGATGAATGTTTAAAAATTCTATGGGAGTCTCATGAGGAACACCAAATCTATGGTGGAAATGGATGATGGAGGAACGGTAATGGAAAAATATCCAAAATAACTATTTGAACTTTTGGAAGACATGTCAGAAAACGATTTTCAATGGAAATCTAAGTGGGGAACTTAGAAGAGAGAAATTAATAACATTGATTCCACTGTTATATTGGTTGATCAACTTGATGCCATGTCAAATAAGCTTGATGCATTGAATTTAAAAGCACCTTCACAAGTTCAGGAAATTTACCATCCTTCTTTCAGTGAATGTGGTGACAACCATATTATGGATGAATGTATGAGATTAAGTGTCAACGTGTCAAAAATTGAAGTTATTTTTCTCATAACCAAGGGCTGAATATGTTCCCTCAATACTAGAACCCCACATGGAAAGATAATGTGAATATGGATTGGGGATAGAAGTAGTAAAATTATCAGCCACAACCCCAAAAGCCACTCAGTTATGGATAATAGAAATATCAAAATCCATATCTGAAACAACAATATGGAACTAAATATCAACAAGGTTCATTTTAGAAGCAAGGGTATCAAACTCCTCATCCAACACAACCTCCTTAACAACCCCAACAACAATAAGTTGTTCAGGAACAACCTTAAAAGTTACAAGAGATGATTTCCAAATTCATAACCATTATTAAAACCATATTCCAAAACCAAGAATCATATATTCAAAGACTTGATAACTAAATTTTACATCTAGATAATTAAATTTCTATAAGTCAACCCAACAAACTACCAGGAAATACTGAAAAGAACCCACAGGAGTAGCCTAATGCGATAACCTTAAGGAGTGAGAGGGAGATACCTCATCAAGTGATTGTGAAGAATCCATATGAATAATTGAATTTGATCAGGCTATGGTTAGATTATAATTTGTAAGGTTTTTTCCAAACTTCACTTCTATAATTAGCGTAGTATATTGAGAATCCAAGGTTGATCCCATGGGGAGCATTTCTGGATTTTTAAGTCAAAGTATCAAGACCCTTTGGAGTAGGATTCCTTTCTAGTTTTATTTTAGTTTGGGAATTTCTAGATATATGATGGTTGCTTCAATAAAGAGATATGGGTTAGGATCAATTTTGAGTATCTGCAAAAAGGATGATCTTAATTATAATCTTGGTAATATCCTAAGGTTTATATTGTGAAGAAAGTGGAATTCTCTAGTTGAATTTGGTTAGTTAACCTAGTTCTACCTAGGAGGTAGCTATTCCTTGATCGGGAGATAGCGACAACCTAGATGCATTAATCTTATATCATGTGGCAGAAAGTATCTTACGTTAGTGGTCGAAGCCTAATCTACTACATCAGGATAGGGTATTTCACTTAAATATCGTGTGATCAGTGATGTTTAATCGAATTGGATAGACATTAATTATTTACCTTGATTATTAATCCTTAAGGTTACTAAGTTTAGAATTAAACATTTTAAATAAAGTTTAGATACACCTACTCTCAACCCCTAACACTGGGTGGTATTATCCACTCATGATAGAAACAAAGGTGAAATAATGATAAATTATACTTGACATGATGGAAACGCTTGAATTTAAATAGATCACAATCATGATTTTAAATGGGATTTACTAATGGGGAGAACATGAAATCCGGATCGAAGAACTATAAATCTCAAATGTAATTAAACGATTACTTGAGAATGGAAGCAGGAATTAATGAAAACAACTTCATTGATGGTTGATGATTGAAAGTGATGATGAAAACACAATCTACAACACTTTTTATTGAAATAAAATAATGAAACAGCAAAGAAATTTGAGTTTGAGAGGGAGGAAGTCGAAGGAAAGTTGAAATGGAACAAACGAACATAGAAATTATTCTCTGGGATCTCTCAAAACTATCGTCGGGTTGTTGTATATATAGGATAAATATTACAAGACGTAAAATGGATTACACATCGTGTAATAAAAATCCATGTAGATCACTTTGGATTTTGAATCTTACATGTATCTCAACTATATCTCATCTGAAATATGAAGTTTGATTGATTTCATGTCATCTACCAATGAATCATGATGTGTACTAGCTTTCCAGAAATATCTTCAGAGAGGATTGCTCATTCAATGGGTTTGATTGAGGTCACGTTGTGTATCATCCATTCATGATGTGTAATGGTTTATTTTTATTCTTTGTTCATGACTTGGTTCATGACTTGTTGGATGTTGTGAAATCCAATTACATGATGTGTAATTATGGTTCACAACATGTAATAGGTGAATTCTTCACTTTTTTTTCATTTCTTCCTTTGAAACCCTGTGAAGCCTCATTCCTGCAAAATTAAGCACATACCAAGTGAATTATTGAATAAAACAATTGAAATCCTTATGTAAATGAAAGAAAAAAAGGTATATATTAATTCTTCTTATCAATTTCCCTTATACTTGAACAATTTCTTATCCTGAAGAAAAAAGATATCAACAGTGATTTCAAAATATAAGAAAATTTTTAAAACATGAAACATTCATTATGTCCAAAAAAAATAAAACTAATTGTAAGCAAAAAAAGTTATTTTCTAGAATCATTTCTATATAGAATATCAGTAATGCTTCATAGCTCAGTTCTTTTAAAAAAATTCTAATATTTTAATTACAATTTTTTAATTGTTCCTTTAATTCTATACCCATTTGTAATTTACCTCACAATGATTTTTCTCTCATATCTCAGGGTAACATGAAATTTGAGTTATGTTCATACCCTGAGACATGATCCAAACCATAGTCTTGTGTTGGTTCTATTCTCTCCACTTTGTAAAGAAAAGTACAAAATTAATCATGAGGGCTTCAGCAATTGGCTTCAAATGACTATAAGGCTTGTGGGTAGGTGACTAAAAGTGAAAATCAAGATAAAAAAGAAGGGTAAGCTATGAAGTATAATGCATGAGTTTCAAGATGAGTGTAATACAATTCTTTCTCCATGATCATCAAGGCCACACTCCTAGAAGCTTCGGTTAGATCCATATAAATTTTAAGTACACAATGAGTATTCTTTTCCTTTACTTTTTCTTTTGTATTTCTATTTTTAAAAAATCATGTCTAGGCCAAATATAACATCCATACCCTAACCACATATGATCCTTCAAGGTATTCATCAGTATGGAAATGGTTATTTTTGACCTTCCTAGTACACAACCCATATCTGTTTTTCTTTTCTTCTATATTTTGAAAAGGAACATAATAAAAGTGAAATGCTACAAAGTAAATATGGATCGCAACCAAATAGTCTGATGAGTACACCATACATCTCTATAAATAAAATAAGCTCGTGATGTCTAAATGACTCTCCCACACTTGTTCTAAAGTAAAATCATGCATTATACAAGGATTAGGGTAGGAAAGGGAAACTTTCCATGGAATAACTTCATCCTATAAGGTCATTCATGGAAACTAAGGGCTAACAAAGGAAATGTGTCTGGTGGTTCTTAGAAAATAGTGTCTCAACAAAGATTTCCTCAATAATTTTAAAATTATACTTGTTCAATCATATCATTAATAAGATATAAATGAAAGTTATGATAGGTTTATATGTCCCAAGTATCACTCAATAAATATGCTCAGAAAATAATATGAAATTATAGTCTTATATTCCTCTTAGGAAATGAGAATAACAAAATAAACAGGGATTTACAACAGTTATAAGACCAAGTAGTGATCTAATTAATCATAATTTAAAAAAAATTGAATTTGAATTAAATTTTAAGCTCATTAATCATTCTAAAAATCCAAAACATAGGAAAAAAATAGATTCTAACAATTCTAACTTAAATTTTTCTTTTATTCAAATGGGTAAAAAAATTCAAGTTAAAAACATGCTTACAATTTGAAAAAAGTCTTCGAAATAGGTGAGAACAAACAAAAATTCAAGTACATAAAAAGTGAAAATCATGAGAAACTCCCCCATACTTAGAAAGTGGTAGTGTCTGCACTATCCATGAAATTATTGTGGGATAATTACAGTATATAAAGTGAAGAAAAAATGAAATGGAATTTGAAATTTTTAAAATTAGGGGAATCGAGATCTCCCTGTAACAAGTGGCATTCCATGAGGGAAAGTGGGTTGTTGATCGTACCACGATTCACTGTTTTATTCCACCCTTACACCGCTGTTTTAAACTAGTTTTGTAATGAATATTCCAAATATAATAATAAATTTCACATTATCTTTGAATCATTTAATTAATGTTAATCAACATTATAATGTGAAATGTTACTTTTTTTTATTATTTCAATGTAGGTGGAGGTGATTTGGAGGGCCCTTGATGAAGTGGAAGAAAAATGGGCCAAAATTACATGGATCCATGGACATCTTTCCACTTTTTTGCGTAGTACACGAAATCCGTGCATATAAATGGGCTGATATTTTTTGGGGCTGTCCAAAATTTAATATTATACATTTAATATTAAGGAACACAATCCTGATTTGGCTTCTATGGGGCCCATCCGAACTGATCTGTCCAAGCCACCGAATTTGGACCAAGTCAAATGCGGTGTTCTTTATTTTATCAAAATCTTGATCTGTAGTTGTCCAAATGGTGCCAAACATTCGGTGGAGATAGTCAATAGGTAGGGATACAACTTTTCGATTTTCTCCAAAGTGAGATAAGGCTTTATGAAGACCGAAACGCGTGGTATAAGTGGATTGATGAAATCTGTGTGCCTAAAACCACCTTCCAATTTTCCTATAAAAGGGCACCAAGGGAACCTCATTTGCAAGTTTGGCCATGGGGAAAGGTGCTTCCATTTTGGAGTCCCCAAGGAGTCTTCTAAACATCCTAAGAAGTTATGGATGCTATGTGAAGTGCTACTTCAACATCTTCTTCTTCTTCCTCTCCCATGGGTTTCTAAACCCCTTGTGATCACCCGGGGAGGAACGTGATGTAAATCCCAAGCTTCATGTTGTAATATTTGAATGATCTTTTTAATTCTAGATTACTGTGTTGTTTTTCATCATCCTCTATTCTTATTTTATTTAGTTATGTACTATTATGTCATGCTCAACTCATATGATCATGTTTGGGGGTACCCATTCATGTGATGTTTCCCACACCGTTCACCACTTTCTTTTCCACCTTCCAATTGCGGTGTTTGTGTTGTTCATACTGGTCAATTGAACTCACATAATCACTATCAAGGTCATGCACATTTATTTCATGGCATCACAATGAAATAACATACAAACCTAGACAGCACATCGAATTCTTCATGTGTTGCCTTGGTGAGTTCCGGTTATGATGTCGAACACAAATCACCCAATCATTGGCGGTGTCCGGTGAATCGTTATGTGTTTTAGAATGAACCCTAGGAGGTGTCCTGGTATAAACTCAGTAACATTCTGGTTCTAGGTGTTACAAACCAGGGATTAAAAGATCATAACCCCATCCCTTTAAGCGATGAAGGATGAGCATCACGCGACTTCCCCGGGTTGATCACGTTTAATCAATCTTGTTCATTTCTACTTTGTTTTATCGCTTTCATTTCCTATTTTCATCATTAATCATAAAACCCCCAAGTTTTACAAAACCTAATTCATATTCTACTTCCATAATCAAAAACCTCTTTTTAAATTAATGTTCTAAGGCTTCGTCGAGAGACGACCTAGGGTTGCTGCTATACTGCAGAAATTCTAGTCAAAATTAAACAACTAATTTGACGCGCTCAACAACGCGATCAAATTTCGGCGCCATTTCTAGGGATACAAGATCATTTTATTTCTTTATTTCCTTTTATTTATTTATTTTACTTCTTAATTAGTACTCCTTTAAATACCCCACCCCCATTTGATTGTTTTTGTTTTGGATTTTGTCTTTTTTTTTGTTTTTTTTTTTTTTGCGTTCTTTATCTCTCTATCTCTCTCTTCTTCTTCATCTCCCTCTATAATTCTGTATTATAACATTATATTCTCTTTTCAACCTTCTTAAGTGATTTTATCCTCATTCAAAAAAAACTTCAAAAATTATTTGCATGACCCGGTCTGGTAAAGAAACACTACTTGAATTTGACCCTGAAATTGAAAAGTCACTTTACACACAAATCAAGGCATATAGAGAAGGTAAATCAAGTAACATTGAGGAACCCCTTTTGGAACCTCAAGTGTTTCTAAACCAATCTAAAATTGAACCCAATCAAACCCAAGAAAACATGGCTGCAAATAACCAAACTTTAAAAGAACTGACCACCCCTGATGTGGAGTACCAACCTACGTACATCCAATATCCTAAGGAAGTAGCCAACTTTGAGCTGAGATCAGTTCTCATCCACCTCATTCCAAAATTCCATGGTCTTCTTGGTGAGGACCCTCACAAAAATCTCAAAGAATTCCACATAGTGTGCTCCACCATGAAACCCCAAAATGTGTCTGAGGACTTAATCAAGTTTAGGGCCTTCCCTTTCTCCCTTGATGGTGTAGCCAAATATTGGCTATACTATTTTCCTACCACGATTGGGGGATGGAATGAACTTAAACGACTCTTTATAGAGAAGTTTTTTCCTGCCTCCCAAACTGCATCAATTAGGAAAGAAATTTGTGGCATTAGGCAGTTACAAGGAGAGACCCTTCATCAATACTGTGAGAGATTCAAAAGACTTTGCTCAAGCTGCCCCCACCACCAGATTAGTGAACAAATTTTAATTCAATACTTCTATGAGGGACTTATCCCCATGGATTGTGTAATGATTGATGTTGCAGCTGGTGGTTCCCTAGTTGATAAAACTCCTTCCGCCGCTCGTGACTTAATATCCAACATGGCTCAAAATGCACAACAATTTGGTACACGAGCTATTGCACCAACCCGAGGAGTTCATGAGGTAAGTCATTCGGCCCTAGAACAAAAGGTTGATACTAAACTTGATGACATGCATACCCTTCTAAGGAAATTATCTCAAGCACAAGGTAACTCACATTGTACTTCTATTCCATTACATTGTTGGATTTGTTATGATAACACTCATTTCTCTGACCAGTGCCCACAACTTCAAGATTCATCTGAGTCTTGTGTAGTTGTGTTCCCAGGGCGTCCATTCCAACAAGCACCTCCCTTCAAGCAAGAACAATTCAGGCCAAATCCAAATCCAGGGTGGCAAGCACAACCACAATACCGACAAGGAGGAAACTCAATCTACTCCAAGCATAATTGGTATCAACAAGGCCAAGGTATGCAACCTTATTATCCTTCAACTTCTCAAAAAAATCATCCTCCTCCTCCCAAATATGAACCAAGCCTTGAGGACATAGTGAAACAAATGGCAACCCAGAACCTCCAGTTCCAACAGACCACACAATCAGCAATTCAAGACCTGCGAACTCAAGTGGGACAATTGGCAAACACCATCGGTGAGCTTAAGATGCAAGGGTCTGGACAACTACCATCCCAACCCATTTCCAATCCGAAGGACAAAGGTAATGTATGTGCAATTACACTTCGTATTGGTAAAGAAGCTTCTCCTTCTATTGATTCTACTCAAAAGGTATGTCCCCCTCTTGAAAACACTCTTTCTCCACCCATGAAAGATTCCAATGAAGAAAAACAAAATAAAAATGACAATAAAATTATCATTAAGGATTCCCATGAACAATAAATTCCTCTTCCTTTCCATCAAAGACTCTCTAAATCTAAGAAAAACTTTGATAATGAGATTGAAAATGAAATAATGGATACATTTAAAAAAGTTCAAGTTAATATCCCATTATTGGATGCAGTCAAGAAAATTCCCCATTATGCCAAATTTCTTAAAGAACTTTGCACCCATAGACGAAGGATGAAGGGTAATGAGAGAGTCAAATTGGGTAGGAATGTCTCGGCCTTGATTCAACCAGAAATGCCAACCAAATTCAAGGATCCTGGCACATTCACGATACCGTGTACCATAGGGGAGACCTTCATTTCTGATGCTATGCTAGATTTAGGTGCTTCCATTAATGTAATGCCTCACTCCGTGTATACTTATCTATAGGTTGGAGAACTTCAACCAACAAGAATTGTCGTGCAACTTGCCAACCGGAGTACAACGCATCTAAAAGGGGTGATTGAGGATGTCCTTGTCAGAGTGAAGAATCTCATCTTCCCTGCTGATTTTTACATTCTTAAGATGGAAGATACCCGAACCCAATGACACGCTCCTCTCATACTTGGGAGGCAATTTCTCAAAATAGTAAAGACAATCATCAATGTTCACAATGGTACATTTTCCATGGAATTTGGTGGAGAAAAGGTAAGTTTTAACATCCTTGAGGCTATGAAACACCCCATTGAAGAGCACTCCACTCTTCCTGTCTATTTGATGGAAGTGATCTCAAATGATGTGCACACACACAATTCTCTCCTCAACCCAAACTCTGATTCATTTTTGTTTTCTTCACCCTTGAATGATTTGAGTTTTGATTCATGTTTTGAGTGTTGTGTGGGTTCTGAAAAGTTTAAATTTTGTGCTTTAATTTATGAGTATGTTCATTCTGAGGTACCCATGACCATCGATGATTCTGCAAATCTCATTTCTATAGATTCTCTATCTTTAGAGAATAAAAATGAGCAGATAGACAGTTTAATGGACCTCACTCCCCCTAAATCCCCTCCCTCAATCCAAAAACCACTGGTGTTGTAACTTAAATAACTTCCTTCTAATTTAAAATATGCATATCTTGATGGTATTAACCAACTGCCCGTCATTATTTCCAATAACCTCTCTCCACAACAGGAATCAAAACTGCTCAAACTATTGAGAGTGTAAAAAGGCAATAGGATGGACATTGGCTGATATTCCTAGGATTAGATCATCTATTTGTATGAACCATATACTTTTGGATGATGATTCTAAGCCCGTAATACAATCTCAATACTGGTTGAATCCCACTCTCCTTGAAGTGGTAAAATTGGAAGTCAGTAAATTACTTAATTTGGGGATCATTTATCCTATATCTGATAGTAAATGGGTTAGCCTAGTGAAAATTATGCCTAAAAAAATAGGAATAATAGTTGTGTCAAATGAAAGGAATGAATTGGTTCCAACACGTGTACAAAATAGTTGGTGAGTCTGTATTGACTATCGTCGACTGAATCAAGCCACGCGGAAGGACCACTTTCCATTACCTTTCATTGACCAAATGTTAGAACGATTGGATGGTAATTCCCATTATTGTTTCCTTGATGTCTATTCGGGTTATTTCCAAATTCATATAGCTCCTGAGGATCAAGAAAATACCACATTTACCTGTCCAGTTGGCACATTTTCATATAGAAGGATGCCATTCGGTCTTTGTAATGCTCCTGGTACTTTTCAGCGATGTATGTTGAGTATTTTTTCTGAGTACCTTGTGAGTTGTATAGAAGTATTTACGGATGATTTCACGGTATATGGATCTTCTTTTGATGATTTTTTGGAACACCTAGGTTATGTCCTCCGCCGCTGCATTGAAAAAGATATTGTTTTAAATTATGAGAAATGCCATTTTATGGTTGAGCGAGGGATAGTTATTGGGAATGTCATATCAAATAAGTGAATTCAAGTTGATAAATCTAAAATTGAATTAATTTCAACCCTTCCATTTCCAAAATGTGTTCGTGAGGTTTGATCTTTCTTGGGTCATGCTGGTTTTTACCGCTGATTCATTAAAGACTTTAGTAAGATCGCACTTCCCTTATCTCGGTTATTACAAAAGGATTCTGAATTTGTTTTTAATAAAAATTGTGAGGATACTTTCAATTCACTAAAAATGAGTCTCACATCACCTCCCATAATCCAACCACCAAGGTGGGATCTGCCCTTTGAACTTATGTGTGATGCCTCTAACTTTGCAGTTGGGGAAGTTTTATCACAAAGGGTTGAGAAGTCCCCTCATGTCATTGTGTATGCCTCACGTACCCTTGACCCTGCCCAGGTAAACTACACAACCACTGAAAAAGAACTCCTTTCTATTGTGTTTTCCTTGGAAAAATTTCGTTCATATCTTCTCGGGTCAAAAATCATCGTCTTCTCTGATCATGCTGACCTTCGTTTCCTCCTAAAGAAACCTGAAGCCAAACCCCGCCTAATTTGATGGATTCTCCTCCTAAAAGAGTTTGACCTTGAGATTAGAGATAAGAGAGGGGTGGAGAATGTGTTAGCTGACCACATTGGTAGGATTTTTCCACCATTGGACCATCATGTTGACTCACCCCTACCCATTGGATAATTCTTCCCTCATGAGAACATTTGTGATGTTGTGGACCTTACCCCCTGGTATACGGACATTGTGAATTTTCTAGCAACATCTAGGGTCCCCACTGATTTTAGCACTTCACAATCCCAGAGACATAAACATGATTCTTGATGGTACATTTGGGATGACCCATATTTGTGGAGGATCTGTAGTGACCAAGTTGTTCGTAGGTGTATCCCTGACCATGAGTTCACCTCTGTTTTGACCTTCTGCCACACCTTGGCATGTGAGGGCCACTTTGGCTCTCAACGTACAGCTCGAAAGGTCCTTGACTCAGGACTTTATTGGCCAACATTGTATAGGGATTCCCATAGATTTTGCAAGTCATGTATTCATTGTCAATTCACAGGGAATATCTCCAAGAGGAATGAAATTCCCTAACAGCCCATGTTATTTTGTGAGATCTTCGATGCATGGGGCATTGACTTCATGGGGCCTTTTCCAAATTCATTTGGCTTTGTATACATATTATTGGCTGTTGACTATGTATCTAAATGGGTGGAAGCAAAGGCCACCAGGACCAATGACTCTCGAGTGGTTGTTGATTTTGTGAGGTCCCAAATTTTCAGTAGGTTTGGTTTACCAAGATTTATCATTAGTGATCAGGGTTCACATTTTTGCAATCGCAACATGAAAAATTTTCTTCATAATTATGGGTTTGATCATAAAGCCTCCACTGTATATCACCCCCAAACTAATGGAAAAGCAGAAATATCAAATCTGAAAGTTAAACAAATCTTGGAAAAAATGGTACAAACCAATAGGAAAGGTTGGATTTTGTGTTTGGATGATGCACTTTGGGCGTATTGTATAGATTTTAAAACCCCAATCAGAATTTCACCGTACAGAATTGTGTTTGGAAAGGCTTTTCACCTCCCAGTAGAGGTAGAACACCATGCATATTGGGCTGTTAAACAATGTAATATGAACCTTTCAGATGCAGGTGAGAAAAGAAAGCTGCAGATTCAAGAGTTGGATGAAATTTGACGTGATGCATATGAAAACTCTTGAATATATAAAGAGAAAAAAAAGGCTATTCATGATAGCATGATTCACCAGTGGAAGTTCCATATTGGTGAGAAGGTCCTCATGTACAATTCTAGGCTTAAGCTCCACCCAGGTAAGCATCATTCCTGATGGCTCGGTCCTTATACTGTTACTAATGTTTACCCTTTTGGTGCAATACAGGTTTTGCATGAGCAGAGTGGACGAAGTCTTACCGTCAATGGGAAGCGACTTAAACACTTCTATGAGGATTTTCTAAAGAATCTGGTGGAGGAAATCCACCTTCTCAACGCATCAAACCAATAAAACACACCAAGTTTTATCCTTCCTTCTCACATTCTCAATTATTTCAGTGAGGACACTGCATACTCTAGGTGTGGGGGGTGGATACATTCCTGGGTTAGTTAGGAATTTTCATTGTTTTCTCTTTTTTTCTCTTTTTGGCCTTCTTTATGGTATTTTCATTTTTCCCCATCAACAATTTCAAAGTTCCATGATTTGGCGACCATAAAGTGGGGAAAGTAAAAATACCATAATGAAGGATAAAAAGAATATGTGTATGAATTTACCATCAAGGAGTGATTTTTTAGTGAATTGTTTTTATGTCAATGATATAAATGGCCGTATCTATGTGAAACCTTTGAGATGATTGATTCCCTTTGTGTGAGTAGTTTTTTAGAAAACTGTGTCACTAATATCTCCACAAATTTTTGCACCAAACCACAAAGTGTGATTATTTATTACTTAATATAAGGTAAATATATGTTGGGTTAATATTTTTCATCTTTAAATGATATTTCCATACGTTCGTTCCTTATCCAATCTATTTCATTACTGTACCAGATTGACCTATGCGTGTGTACCTAATGTCTGACTATTGTACGCCCTCAAAAAAATTTGTGTCTTGGGCAGTTCAAAAACCACTCATCCTCAACCTTTGATCTTGTTATAAATATTTCAATTAGTGTCGTGAGGAGATCAAACAAGGGTTGAGAGATGAGTGTGAGATTTGTTCCAATTGCAACTTCAAAAAAATGAGGGGAGTGATGAAATGTGAAACATATGGGGATATCTAGGTTGGGATCTTATGGTTTGACTTCGGGGAATGCTTAAATGAGTGGGTCTTGAAATATGATTGCAAATGATGTAGGACAGGTTTGGTGACAAAATCATTTAAGCTGAAAAATGTTAAAATAACATATATTTATTGGATAGCAAGAGTAAAGAATAGCATGGAATGGTTTTCACACACACACATGGAGAGTTAGTGTCATGGTTTACTTCTGAATTACTTTATCAATTGGGTATCGTGAATCTTTTTGAATTTCGCTATAATATGATTTATGAGACATCTTTTTCTATTTTCACTAGGAAGAACTCCTTGGTGTGGTTCGTGCATTGATCACTTTACTTTAAATAAAATTTCCTCAAATGATAAATATTCAGGATGTTGGAAATATATATATATATATATGCATCATTGTATTTGTATATGTGACTTTTCCCAGGAGTGCAAATGTTTAGGTGTGGGGGTGTGATCGTACCACGATTCACTGTTTTATTCCACCCTTACACCGCTGGTTTAAACTAGTTTTGTAATGAATATTCCAAATATAATAATAAATTTCACTTTATTTTTGAATCATTTAATTAATTTTAATCAAAATTATAATGGTAAATGTTACTTGTTTTTATTATTTCAATGTAGGTGGAGGTGATTTGGAGGGCCCTTGATGAAGTGGAAGAAAAATGGGCCAAAATTGCATGGATCAATGGACATCTGTCCACTGTTTTTCATAGTACACAAAATCCGTACATCCAAAATTAACTGATATTTTGTGGACCTGTCCAAAATTTAATAGCCTACATTTCATATTAAGGAACTCAATCTTGATTCGGCTACTATGGGGCCCATCCGAACTGATCTGTCCAAGACACCAAATTTGGACCAAGTCAAATGCGGTGTTCTGTATTTTATCAATATCCTGAGATGTAGTTGTCCAAATAGTGTCAAACGTTCGGTGGAGATAGTAAAGAGGTAGGTATACAACTTTTTTATTTTCTCCAAAGCAAGATAAGTCTTTCTGAAGACCAAAACGCGTGGTACAAGTGGATTGATGAAATCTATGTGCCAAAAACCACCTTCCAGTTTTCCTATAAAAGGGCACCAAGGGAACCTAATTTGAAATTTCGGCCAGGGGGCAAGGTGATGACATTTTGGAGTCCCCAAGGAGTCTTCTAAACATCCCTATAAGTTTTGGAGGCTATGGGAAGTTCTACTTCAACATCTTCTTCTTCTTACTCTCCCATGGGTTTCTAAACGCCTTGTGATCACCCGGGGAGGAACGTGATGTAAATCCCAAGCTTCATGTTGTAATATTTGAATGATATTTTGAATTCTAGATTTTTGTGTTGTTTTTAATCATCCTATATTCTTATTTTATTGAGTTATATACTGGTATGTCATGCTCAACTCATATGATCATGTTTGGGGGTACCCATTCATGTGATGTTTCACACACCGTTCACCACTTTCTTTTCCCCCTTCCAATTGCAGTGTTTGTGTGGTTCATATTGGTCAATTGAACTCACATAATCACTATCAAGGTCATGCAAATTTATGTCATGGTATCACAATGAAATAACATACAAACATGGACAGCACATCGAATTCTTCATGTGTTTCCTTGGTGAGTTTCGGTTATGATGTCGAACACAAATCACCCAATCATCGGCGGTGTCCGGTGAATCGTTATGTGTTTTAGACTAAACCCTAGGAGGTGTCCTATTATAAACTCAGTAACATTCTATTTCTAGGTGTTACAAACTAGGGATTAAAAGATCTTAACCCCATCCCTTGAATCGATGAAGGATGAGCATCACGAGACTTCACCGGGTTGATCACGTTTAATCAATCTTGTTCATTTCTACTTTGTTTTATCGCTTTTATTTCCTATTTTCATCATTAATCATAAAACCCCCAAGTTTTACAAAACCTGATTCATATTATACTTTCATAATCAAAAACCTATTTTTAAATTAATGGTCTAAGGCTCCGTCGAGAGACAACCTAGGGTTGCTGCTATACTGCAGAAATTCTAGTCAAAATTAAACAACTAATTTGACGCGCTCGACAACGCGATCAGTTATCTGTTTACTAAATATGGGTAACCTTAAAAATATGTTGGGAAACATTTCCTAAACTATATAAAATCATTATTCCATAGGTTTAAAACATTGATAAGAAGAATAATAGGCAAGTGCACAGTTTAATGAGTAAAGGTAACCTTTTTTATTCAAACGTGTTAAATGTTTACAATGAAGTTCAATAAGGGAGTCAAAATGAAAAAGAAAATGACTAAAGTATGAAAACTCATTCTATACAAATGATCAACTATGGGTTTACTCCAATAAAACACTAACTGGAAATTGTCAGCCAAACGAATGGACCAAAATCTTATAGTGGGGTCCATCATCTCAGTTGCTCCTCTTGCGCATACAGCTACTGGTGGCAGTGTCTTCCAGCTCACGAGGTATCTTGAAAAAATTTATGACTTCAAGTGAAGTATCATGATCATGAATCACATGAATAAAGAATGATATCATGGCTCATGGTGGTTGTTTTTGTGCATGGATTTCTATGGAAATTTTTTGAAGTTGTCGTTTGATATCAGCGATATGCTAGGTCACTCTTTGGATTAGAACGGATGTTGGTATGGGTCCATAAACAACTATGGAAGACATAGATGATCTAGAAATGGATATTTAAAATATAAAATAAATGAAAATAAATCCAAGTAATAATGATGCAAAAATGAATTTCCATGTATAAAAGTGATCGGTATAAAAAATAGGGCATATACAGATGACAAAATAAAATAGAACCATTCCTATAAAAAAATATATAAAGCCTTAAAATTAAAAATATGAAGGAATAAGAGCCATACTCAAGACCAAAAATATCCTCCGTCATCATCTCACCCGCTGGTGGTGATGATAGATATAGGTCTAGATCAATGTCTGTGGCGGTAGCAGGAGCGGGTGGATCGGTGACAGATGGTGGAGTAGCAGTATTGGATACATGGGCCGGAGTGGGTGGTGGAGAGGTTAAGATCCATAAAGAGGTTGTGGGTTTCGTATCTGAATCGATGAAAGGGACCTCTATGGATGTATCAATGGCCATCCCCTTGTCCCTCCAGGCCTGCTCAGCTAAAAACTCATACTGGATCGTAGGGTCAGTAATATCATCTAGTAGGTCGAGATGGGCTGTAGTTGGTGTGGTGATGGAATAAGATGAGTTTTCAATAGGGATTGGTGGTGGTGGAGTGGTAAAATCAGAGGTTTGATGAAAGGTAGATAAAATTGAGTGGAAATATGGAATAAGTTCACCAGGATGCACTGCTGTGTAGCCAAGATTTTTGATAGGATGGGGTGGGTGGGTGGAGGGATGGTGGATGAGCTGGTGTCAAATGTAGGAAGGTGACTTGGTGGTGTGGGTGATGAGGTAGTGTTTGGATTATCTGGTGGTTCAGTTGCCACTGGTGGTGTTGCCTCCTGCACATCTGATTCCCAACTATAAACATCGTCCTCCCATACCAGTAGCTGAATCTTGTGTAGCATTATGAAATCAATGAGCTCAATAGGTCCCAGGGAGGTTAGGGGAAATGCAGGTTCAAACACTCAAAGTTACCTATCCAGATGAGTAATAAAGTACCCTCCCATAAAAGTACCATGAGTTCTCTTGGCATGGTCTTTGTAATTGTGGGTAAATTGGGCATTCATGTTGATGGTTGGGCCGCCCATAGATGCTGCGAGAATAAGAACATTGATCTGGCTAACAATCCCATGAGACTCTACCCTGGAGAACCATGCATACATCATAGCTTAATGCAGAATTCATAAGGTTGGACCCTGTAGCTGGGTAGATTTTGTGATGTGTGGTTCATGGTGTAACTGAGGATCTTAGGAAATCATCTCCTAGAGATGATGAGAATCGTCTCAGGTGGATCCAACTATAGAGTTAGATAGACCTCTGAAATAAAAAACTCATCGGTGTAAATGTCGAGGCTAATGTTGAAATCAGTGAATGAAAGATCGTGTGGCCAACCACCTAGGTGGAATATTAGGATTTCAATGGCCATGTCTAATTTCATTAAGAACTCTGGGAAAATATCTCTAAAGGTATCATCTCAGACCTCAATAATATTGTTGATTTGGAGTATCTCTAGGAGGTCAAGGATGGAATCTCTAATGTTCAGCCTGGCCAGGATAGGCAGGTCCAAGGTCTTATTCCTCCGCATCCTCTTGTCCTATAACCTGAAAAGATTTACCCAATTATTTGGGTTGGTGAAGCATAGGATAGGGTGTGGGTGTAGGTTTTCATCACTACAGGTGGATGTGGACTCAGCCTGAGCAGGTGGTGCATCATGGGCTAATGTAGGTGGTGTAGAAGGTGTGACATGTGATGCAGAAGAGATGTCATGCAATACAGAAGTAGTGGCATGTTGACTCTTGACCGGTGGATTATCATCCGAGGATAAGGACGATGAGGTGCAGGTTTTCGGCCTCTTATTTCTTTCCATTGAGGAAGAGTCTGGAGGGGTGCGGTTAGGTTGGTTGGGAAAGGGATGGTTGGGTGTGTGGTTTTAGGTCGAGAGAGGGAGAGGGGAAGGTGAGGGTAGTTTGGGTTGGGGTGTCAAGATAGGGAGGGGGAAGGTGAGTGTGGTGGTCAGGAAAAGGGGAGATTGAGGGAGAGGAGTAGAAGGGCACGGGGAGGGCAAGTGAGAGAGGAGGAAAGGGAGCGAAAAGGGGAGGTGGACGGTCGGGAGAAGGTTGGGGGTCTGGGTTTCAGGTCATGAACCTAGGGTTCATGATCTGTGTTTTTTAAAAATAGTTCTGAGTAGTTACATGATTTGTAACCTATGTTCACACCGTGTAATGGTCAACTAAAAATAGATTTCTAGTAGAAAGTTACACGTCATGTAATTGCGTTACATGATGTGTACTTTGGAACTTTTAGCTCAAAATTGATTATCCCAAACCTATATCCCTTATCTTAATCGAAATTTCCCTATGGATATCCTACTCAGATAATATGATCTAACCTAGGTTGCCTCTGAGTTGGCGCTTCCTTTTATGTCGAGATCTTGACATAGTTTGGGCTCAATTGAACTTGAGGCTGATGAAACAGCCCTTGTAGAAAGGTTCTTAGAATATTTTTAGTCTTTAACCATTCACTTTAAAAGGTGGTCCAAATTTTCTTTAAATTTTAATGGTTTCATAAGGAAATACTTTCAAATTTTCAAAAGGGCCTAACCATCGAGAATTTAGCTTACTAGGGAATAGTTTTAATCATGATTTAAAAACAATGACTTTATTCCCTGGTACAAAGATATATCTATCAATGCATTGATCATTCCATTTCGTTTTTTCCTTATAGATCCCGGAATTGTCATAGGTATACCTATGTATATCTTCTAATTTAGTTAACTACAGCATCCAATCTTTTTCAGCCTTCTCAGAATATAAATTTAGTTTCTTTAATTTCCCAAAATGAACGGTGCTCCAACTCAACTAGGAGATGACACGGTTTCCCATAAACCATTCTAAATGGTTTTGTTCCTATGGGTGTCTTATATACAGTGCAGTATGCCCATAGTGGATCATCCAATTTGAGACTCCAGTCGCTTCGTCTTATATTAACTGTCTTTTCTAAAATTTTATTTATATCCTTGTTTGATAGTTTTACTTTCCCACTTGTTTGTGGGTGGTAGGGAGTTCTTGTATTATATATAATTCCATATTTCTTTATAAATGATTTCACATATTGGTTTGTGAAATTTGTTCCTCGGTCACTAATGAGTAATCTTGGAAATCCAAATCTTTCAAACACAATATTTTTTAGAAATTTCATGACCACTTTCGTCATTTCATGTGAATTTGCTTTAGCTTCAACCCATTTTGACACATAGTCAATGACAACTAGAATGTAGGATTTTCCATAAGAATTGGGAAATGTTCCCATAAAATATATTCCCCAAACGTCAAATATTTAAACTTACATGATGGGATTCAATTTCATCTCATTCCTTTTTCTAATATTTCTAGTGCACTAGCATCTATCACATCTTTGGAAGAATTCATTCACGTCTTGGTGTAGTGTGGGCTAGAAAAATCCACTTTGTAGAATTTTGGATACTGTACACTCAGGTCTATTATGTCCTCTAGCTAGTGATATGTGACATAGCTCAATTACATTATGGGTTTCATTCTCAGTAATGTAGCATCTTAATAATCCATTAGCACAATGCTTGAACATCAGTGGTTCATCCCAATAGTAATGCTTTGATTCTTTTAAGAATATTTTACGATGTGATAAATATTGATGAAAAAATCATGTGGTGAGATAATTGGAATTATCATAGAACCACGATTGTACCTTAATACTGAATAGGGTTTCATCTTGAAAGTTTACTTCAATGTCAGCCTCCTCTTCTTCCTTAATACATGATAAGGGAAGTCAGGATATATGATCAGCAATCACTTTTTATGTGTCTTTTTTGTCCTTGATTACAATTTCAAACTCTTGCAATAAGAGGATTCACTATATCAACCTTATTTTGGCATCCTTCTTATTCATCAAGTATCTTAGGATAGCTTGATCAGTATGTACAATCACTTTGGACAAAACTAGATAGGAATGGAATTTATCAAAGGCATATAAAACATATAAGAGTTATTTCTATATAGTCTTGTAGTTGAATTTAACTTCACTTAGTGTGTGGATTTCATAATAAATGGGGAAAAGATATAGATAATTCATTGTCCTAACACCGTACCAATATAAAGGTTGTTGGCATCACACATTAACTCAAATTCCTTATCCTTGTTGGGAAAAACACTGACTAGGGCTATTATCAAACTTATTTTCAATGTTTTAAATTCCTACCTACATTCCTTAGTGAATTCAAAAGGTACTTCTTTTAATATTGAATGTGTCAATTGTAGATAAACCTTTGCAATGTATTTTATGAGTCATCTGTAAAATTCATCATGGACTAGAAAGTTTCATATTCCATTCACTATTAACAGTTCGGGAAAGTCCTTAATGAATTTTATTTTGGATGGATTGACCTTTATACCTTTTTTAGAGATCTTATACCTGATAACTATTCCAACTTGGACCATAAAATGGCATTTCTCTCAATATAGGAATAGTAATTTTTCTTCATAGTGTTGGAGGACTAATTCCATATTGTTTAAATAGACCTCAAAGGATCTTCCATAAACTAAGAAGTCGTCCATAAAAATTTCTAGAAAGTTATTATGCCATGTCATGGAAAATATACATCATGCATTGCTGAGAGGTTGTTGGATCATTGAACATTCCGAATAAAATTATCCTATAAGAAAAAGTACCAAATGGGCATGTGAATGTGATCTTTGGATAATCAGTGGGATCGACTTCAATTTGGTTGTAACCTGAATATCCATCCAGGAAACAGTATAATTTTTGTCCTATAATTCTTTCCAGTAGTTGATCCATGAAGGTTATAGGAAAATGATCCTTCCTTATTTTTGTATTCAAGAATTTGTAATCTATGCAGACTCTCCATCTAGTGATGGTGCATGTTGAAATTAATTCATTTTCATCAGTTCTCTCTACTATGAGTCCAACCTTCTTAGGAACAACTTATATGGGTTCACCCATTCACTATATGATATGGAAAAGATTATTTTTCATCCTAGAGTTTCAAAACTTCCATTTCAAAAAACTCCTTCATCATTGGGGTGATCCACCTTTGAGGTTGATATTTTGGCTTTACATCTTCTTTGAGTAGAATCTTGTGAGTGTATTCAGTATTATTGATTCCTTTTATGTCTATCACTCCCCAAGAAATTGACTAATTATATCTATTTAAAACATCAATTAATTTTTATTATTATTACTAAGATAGTTCAGAATTGATAATAACTGGCAAAGATGTTGACACTCATAAGTATGAGTACTTAAGAGTACTGGGTATAGGTTTTAGTTCCAACTTTTGTGGTTGAATGATGGATGGAATGAAATATGGAAAGGTGTCCCTCATGAGAGGTTCAATGAAGCTTACTTCATTAAAATCGTACTCTTATTCCTTCTCTGAGAGTGACTCTTCACTTTATTCTTCAATGGACATGTGCTCATCTCCTTCTCGCATAAGAGATATGGAATTGCAATCAAAATCATTGTCTAATTGTTGGGCAGCCTTGACCAAGTTAAAGACTACCTATTCTTCTCCAACTCATTAGATCATATGTCCTTGATTCACATCTATCAAAGCCTTTCATGTGGCTAGGAATGGTCTTCTAGGTATAATGGGGATGTCACCTTCTTCTTCCATGTCAATAACTATGAAGTCTATTGGAAAGATGAATTTTCCAACTTTAACTAAAACATATTCAAGAATATCCTTGGGGTACTTCACTGATCAGTCAGCAAGTTTCAGTGCTACTTTAGTGGTTTTGAGTTCTTGGAGTCCTAACTTGCAGAATACACTCATTAGCATTAAGTTGATGCTGGCTCCAAGATCGCGCAGAGTTCTGTAAAACTTGCATTCTTAAATAGCACAGGGAATTGAAAAACTTCTAGGATCTCTCATCTTTGGTGGGATTTTATAGTTGAATAGTAGTATATAATTATTCATTTAATGAGATGAACCCAAGATCTTCTATTTTCTTTTGTTGGACAGTAAATCCTTAAGGAATTTTGTATAAACTGGCATCTGAGCATTGGATTCTACAAATAGTATGTTGATGTGCAGTTGCTTTAATATTTCCACGAACTTCTTGTATTGTGACACTTTTCGACCTTGTCTCACTATTTCTATGAAAGGAATAGGTGTCTTATATAGAGGTGGGGAAACATAAACTGGTTCATTTTCTTTCTCGTGATTTTGGTCACTTTCAGCTTGTGAAACTTCTTGTGGTGAGTTTTTCTCAACTTCTTCTTCTAATGGTGGTTGTTCTTTAGGCTCTTTAGGTTGACTTTTATCTCTTTCAATTGGTTGTTGAAAGTCCAATATCTTTATGCTTCTCAACACTACCATTTTAGCTTCCTCCCTTAGGTACATCATTGTATTATTAGGTAGGGTACCTGGTAATCCATCAAACAAATTCTTTTAGATTTGAAACATTTTAACTTCAAGATTTCGCAAAAGTAACTATGAGTTTTTCTAGGTTACTTTGAGGAGGAGGAGGTTTTTTTCGAGGTCTAGGCTGAGTGGGTAGGAATTGCTATTGAGTTCTTTGTGGGAAGGGTTTTTTTTTGCATCTGTTTCTCTAAGTATTGGAAATAGATTCATCATTGTATACCCTATTGGTCCTTGATTCTGAAATGGTGCTTAACCACTTTGCTATTGAAAATATCCTTGTTTGTTCTGAGGTTGCTTCAAAGTAGGAAATTACTGGTAGTATTGTTGTTTCCATTTAAAATATGGGTTTTTTTACTGTAATTTACATAATTACAATATTGATATTAGGATTCCTCAAATACTTCCCTACAATCATGGTATAGATGTGGGCTATCGCACATCTCACATGATTGTATCTTCATTACGGGAGTAGGAGGGGGTTGTGCGGCCGGTATTTGAAATGATTTGAGTTTCTTTGTGAGTGCTTCAACTTGCACTTATAATCTAGTTTTTTAATATACCTAGTGGATACCACTTTGTGGTAATACATTCTCACCTTTCCAAAGGCTGGTATTGTGAGAAACTTCATCAAGTATAGCTCTTCCAGCTTCCAGGGTTTTAAACATCATTCCTCCATTAGCGGAAGCATCAACGACAATTTGTGTGACTGGCTGGAGTCCTTGGTAGATAGTCTGTAACTGAATCCATGTGTCCATTCCATGATTTGGGCACTTACTCATCATCTCCTTGAATCATTACCATGCTTCCCATCTAGATTCTCTATTGGTTTTAGCAATGTTCTGAATGTCATTCTGGAGTTTCCAAGTCCAGATCAGTGGAAAGTATTTATCTAATAACTTCTTGGAAAGATCATCCCAAGTCATGATTGACTCAGAATCTTGAATTTTTATCTAGTCCTCAACTCGATATCTTAAATATAATGGGAAGACATGTGGTCTAATTACGTCTGAAGAAACTCCCTGGTTGAAAAAGTTATCGAAAACTTCTAGGAAGTCAGAGATGTGTTCATATGGATCTTCGCACTGGAGTCCACTAAATTTTCCCATGTTTTGAATCATCTGAAAGAGTCTAGGTTTGATTTCAAAGGTATGATTTTATATGGGGGGATTCACTATGCTTGGGGTTTCACCATGGATTGATGGAAATCCATAATCCATGATGGTCCTTTCTTGATGCATAGGGTGCTCCCCAAGAATAATTTTTTGATGGCCATGAGGGTTCGGTGGGTTGGGTCCCTCTTGATTGTGTTGTTCAACCATTTTAGACCAACGATGTGCAAATAGGAACCTTTCAATCTCAGGATTGAAGGCTAGTTCTTCTTTTATCTCAAGGATCTTTGAACGAGTCGAAGGACCTTGATACATGCATTATACCTTGATACGGGGATGAAAGGGAATCTTGAAAGAAATGAGGAAAGGGGATTTTGGAAAGGTAATCTTAGGTATTTGTTTCTAAAGGCTTGTATGAACAACATTGAATCCCCAGAAATGGCACCAAAATTTGATGTGCCCGTGCATTTCATTGAATTCGTGCAGTAAGTGCTCAGATTAGAATTTGTAATGTTTTTCCCAAACTTCACTTGCTACAAGTCATAGTATAGTGAGAGTCCAAGGTTGATCCCATAGGGAGCATTTCTAGCTTTTGAATTCAAAGGATCAAGACCCTTTGGAGTATGAGTCCTTTCTAGTTTTTTTTAGTTTGGGAATTTCAAGATCTATGATGGTTGCTTAAATAAAGAGAGAGGGGTCAAGATCAATTTTGAGTATCTACAAAAAGGATTATCTAAATTCTAATCTTGGTAAGATCCTAAGTTTTAGGCTATAAAGCAAGCGGAAGTTGCTAGTTGACTTTAGTCAAGTCACCTAGTTCTACCTAGAAGGTAGTTATTCCTTGATCGGGAGATAGTGAAAACCTAGATTCATTAATATTAGATCATATGGAAGAAATTATCTTAGGCTAGTGGTCATAACCTAATCTACTCCAATCAGGATAGGGTCTTTCGATTAAATATCCCATGATTAGGGATGTTTAATCAAATTGGATATATATTGATTATTTACCCTAATTAATAATCCTTAAGGTTTCCAAGTTTAGAATTAAATATTTTAAATAAATTTCATATAAACATACTCTCAACCCCTACCCCTGTGTGGGTTTATCCACTCATGATAGAAAAAAGGTGAACGAATGATAAATTATGCTTGACACGATAGAAAATTTTGAATTTAAAAAGATCACAGTCATGTAATTAATTGGGATTTACTAATGGGGAGAACATGAAATTGGGATTAAATAACTGTAAATCTCAAATGAAATTAAATGCTTACATGATAATAGAAGTGGTAATTAATGCAAACAACTTCATTGACGATTGATGATTGAAGGAAATGATGAAAACACAGTCCAAGACACTTTGTATTGAAATAAAATAATGAAAAGTTGAATAAATTTGAGTTTGAGAGGGAGTAAGTCAAAGGAAACTTGAAATGGAATAAAAGAAAATAGGAATTTTGCTTTGGGATCTATCAAAACCAATTCTAGGCTATTGTATATATAGGATAAATATTACATGACATGTAATGGATTAAATTTTGTGTAATGTCGATCCTTGTAGATCTCTACAGATTTTAAATATTATGTGTATATCGCACATATCTTGTCTGAAATATGAGGTTTGACTGATTTCACATTGTGTACTGATGACTCACGACATGTACTAGCTTTCTAATTGTATCTTCGGAGCGGATTTTTCATTCAACGAGTTTGAATGAGGTATCGTTGTGCATTTTCCATTCACGATTTGTACTGGATTATTTTTCTACTTTCCTCGCGACTTAGTTTACGACTTGCTGGATTCTGTGAAATCCTATTACACGAAATGTAATGATGGTTCACAGCGTGTAATGATGGTTCACGACGTGTAATAAGTGAATTCTGCACTTTTTTTACATTTCTTCATTTGAAACCCTATGAAGCGTCATTCTTGCAAAATTGAGCACATACTAAGAAAATTATCGAATAAAATAATTGAAATAATTATTTAAATGGCAATAAAAAGTATATATGAATTCAGATTATCAGATCGAAAAGTAAAGAGGATGTGCAGTTGAAAATCAAAATAAGTCTGCATGCGCTTTTGATAAAGAATTTGAAACATATGAGCCTTCCCCACCAAAAGAGACATCAAAAGGGAAGGGGACCATGCATGATAAATAAAAGGTAGTGGTCAAGTGGTATGAACTCACCTTTCCCTTTCTAGGGCATATGAAGTAGAGGAAACTGGACCAGAATTTTGGAATATTCATGGAACTTTTTAGGAAGCTCTACATCAATATACCTTTTGCAGAGGCATTGGCTCAAATGACAATATACAAAAATTTAATGAAATATATCCTTTACAACAACAACAAAAATAGATGATTTGGGAACCATTTATCTCAATAAGGAGTTCTCTACAGTGGTTCAACATTCAATCCCTCCAAAGTATCAAGATCCCAGAAGTTTCTCTATCCCATGTACAATTGGATCTTATGAGTTTGGGAAGGCCCTTTATTATTTGTGGGATAGTTTTAATTCAATTCATTTTAAAGTTTTCAATAATTTGGGACTTAATGAATTAAATCCTACTCATGTAGCTCTACAACTAGTTAATCGATTAATCAAATACCCAAAATGGATTCTTGAAGATGTGCTGGTAAAGGTTGGGAAGTTAATTCTCCTGGTTTACTTTGTTATCCTTAACATGGATAAAGATGTATAATTTCCATTGATTTTTGGGATACCCTTCCTATATATGGGTAAAGCTTTAATTTATGTTCATCAAGGTGAATTAATCTTCTGAGTGGGGGATGAAAGAGTGTTCTATAATGTTCTTAAAGTTGTCAAACAAGCCTCATTTGTGGGAAGTGAGTATTGTTGCACCTTAACCATAGTTGAAGGTAATATGGAGTGTGAAGTAAGTGACATAGGATGTTTTTCATCTATCAATGAGCTGGATTCAATGGAAATTCATCCCAAGCATGAACACAAAGAGTTGCAGAATATTTCAGGCTAGGGTGGTCATTATTGGAAGTGACCAATAATCTCAGATAGTTTGGAAAGTGAGGAAGTTGAGTCTATCATTACTTCATTTCTTAAGGCATAACAACTAGATATAAAGTCTCTTCCATCATTTCTTAAGTATAAATATTTGGGCGACAAGGACACAATGAGAATTATTCTCAATGCGTCTCTCACACAAGAGTAATATGATGCACTTTCGTAGGTCCTAAGAAGAAGAAAACAAGCTAATGGTTAGATGGTGGATGGCATTAAGGGAATTATCCCAACCATTTGTACCCACAAGGTACTTATTGAAGAAGGGGATAAACCATCTCGACAACCACATCAACAGTTGAATCCTCCAATGAAGGAGGTGGTGAAAAAGGAGTGATCAAGTTGTTAGATTTTGGAATTATATACCCAATTTTTGACATTATGTGGGTCATACTCTTGCAAGTAGTACCCAAAAAATGGGGGTATCAATGTGATTTAAAAATAATAATAATTATTTGGTCCTGAATCTAGAAATTATGATCTAGAGAGTGTTATAGAAATCTGAATGATGCCACATGGAAAGACCACTTCCCACTCCCATTCATAGAGCATATGTTGGAGCATTTGGCGGGGCATGAATTTTATTGATTCTTAGATGGTTATTCTGGATATAACCAAATCTTCATTTCCCCTAAAGATTAGGAAAATATCACCTTCACATTCTCATACAGATCATTTGCCTACCGTCGTATGTCATTTTTTATGTGTAACACTCCAACCACCATCCAATGGTGTATGTTATCTATTTTCCACGACATGGTGGAGAAAATTATATAAGTTTTCATGGAAAACTTCTCTATCTTAGAGAATTATTTTTAAGAATTCTTGAAACACTAGGAGATGGTATTATATTGGTGAAAGAAAACAAATCTATTCTTGAATTGGGAAAAGTGTCATTTTACGGGGAAAATTTTTATTGTCTTGGGACACCAAATCTCTGAGAAGGGAATTGAAGTGGATCCCACAAATATTGATGTGATAGAAAACCTACCCATTCCCACTTTTTTTCAATAAATACAAATCTTTCTTGGTCATGCAAGTTTTTATAGATGGTTAGTGCGTGATGTTTCAAATATATATCAACCATTAACAAATCTTCTTTTGAAGGATTCTATATTTTAATTTAATAAAGCTTGCATTGGGACTTTTAAGCTTTTGAAATAATGATCGGTGGAAGCTCTGATTATGATTTCTCCAAATTGAAATGATCATCTCGAGATCATGTGTGATGTGAGCGATTATGTTGTTGGGGAATTCCTTGGGAAGCAGCTTGATTGAATTTTATGGCTTATCTTTTATGCCAGTCGCACTTTGAATAAAGCTCAAATTAATTACACCACCATGAAAAAAGAAATGTTGGCAGTGGTTTTTTCATTTGACAGATTTTTTTCATATTTGGTACTATCCAAATTCATTATTAATATCGATTATGCTACACTCAAATTCCTCTCAAATAAGAAAGATGCAAAGACACAGTTGATTTGTTGGGTGCTAATACTCTAAGAATTTGATTTGGATATTCATGATAAAAAGGGCAGTTAAAACATGGTTTCTGATCATCTCCACCATTAGAAATTACCCCACTTAGATAAATAAGAAGATAGAGAAATCAAAGAGAACTTTCTAGATGAGCACATTTTCTCAGTAGCCGCTGCACCTCATCCATGGTTGGCCGCTGCACATTTTCTCTTATCAACAATGAAAGAATTTTCAGTCAGAGGTAAGTACTTTTGGGAAGATCCACTGCTCTTCCAATAATATGGGGATGGTATAATTCAATTATGTGTTCTTGAGGTTGAAATAAATGGAGTTATAGAGTTTTTTCACTCATATCCTACTGAAGAACGTCATGGATTGAACCTCACAATTTCTAAAATTCTACTATTTGTATTTTTTTGTCCAACCATGAATAAGGATGCTTGACACTTTGTGGTATGGTGTGATAAGTGCTAGGGGACCGGTAATATTGGGCGTAGAGATGAGATGCATCAACACCCAATCCTCTAAGTGGAAGTCTTTGATGTGTGGGGTATTGACTTTATGAGTCCATTTTCATCATCATACAGAAACACCTACATTTTGGTATGTGTGGATTATGTTTATAAATGGTTGTAAGTTTATGATACATCCTAAAACATGGAAAAGGTCATCATCACTTTTATAAATAAACACATATTCAAAAGGTTCGGTGTTCTCCGAGTCCACATCAAATATAGGGGAAACATTTTCATAATGATATGATGTGGAGCACTCTCACACAATGTGGAGTGGATTACAACACAGGGACACCATATCATCCTCAATCTAGCAGACAGGTAGAAGTGTTTAACCATGAGATAAAACAAATATTGTAAAATACTTTGGGAGCATCAAGAAATGATTGGTCTAAAAACCATGAGATGCTCTATGGGATTATCAAACTTCTTTCAAAACTCTGTTGTGAATGTCCCCATTCCAGATAATCTATGGAAATCCCATTCACTTATAGAGATCAAGCATAAAGAATACCAGGTTGTCAAAGATTTGAACTATGATTTGAAGGCCGCTGAGGAGAAATAGAAATTCTAATTACCCAATATTGATGAGATATGGCTGGAAGCATATGAAAATTCCTAGGTTTACAGGGAGAGGACAAAGGCGGTTCATGATTACTTGATTTCTCAGAAATCCTTCCAGATCAGAGATTAGGTATTGTTATTTAACTCGTGGTTGTGGTTGTTCCTAGGTAAGCTAAAGTCTTTATGGTTAGTACCATTCAAGGTGATCAAGGTTTCCACCATGGTGTTGTGGAAGTTATTGGAGATATGGACAAACATTCAAGGTGAAAATTCAATGTCTTAAACCATACTTAAAAATAGAGGACATGGTGGGAATGATTTCCACCATGAAATTTGGGTAATCAAGAGGCCCGGGTATATTGAGCTCGATATAATAAATGTAGCACTGAGTAGGAGGTAACCAAACATTTCAAAAAAATATTAAAACAATTTCTTATTTGTGTGTTGTTAGGGGATCATGTTAGTGTGTTTTTCATTTTTGCGTGTTTTAGTTATAGGAATCATGGAAAGTGATAGATATATCATTGAATATTTATTATTCTCAACTTAGACTTCCTGTGACAATATCAAATCATATTTTAAAATAACTTGGGGAAAAGTGATTTAATTTTAAAGGGTTTAATTTCACTCAAATGAGGAAAAATACAAAAAAAAATCAAGGCAGAGTCACACACATAGTTAACACACTGTTAAACAAACCATGCACAATAGAGACCTCATTCCAGAGGTAGGAACACTAATTTTTCATGGCTAACCATCCTGTGCAATCAAACCGTGTGGGAGGGGCACCAAATTCCAGTAGCTTACTACACGGTTATCTCATGGTTTATTAAACTGTGTGCTATAACCATGCAGTATTTTAAAATACCTAAAATTTTTAAACCAAAAAATACCGTACCCCATTTCACACCCTCAAAATCATGTGCCTCCTCCTCCTAGACATGTGCCACACCCTCCTCTCCCTCTCCTCCAACCTCCACACCCTTGATCCTTCTTCTTCCACTAGATCTCGCTTCAATGTAAGTTCTCTTCTCCCATCCTTTACTTCTTATCCTTATTTATTTATTATTCCCCTCTCCTCATTTCCTAGGGTTGGGGATGAAAATATTTTCTCTCACTCCCATTTTTCAATTTTTATTTTTTTTCAATCTTAGGTTTTCTTCAACTTATTCACAACCATTCTTTCCAAAACAATCCACACTCTTGAGAAAACCTTTTCTTCCAAAAACACCAATTTTTAGGCACTAATTTTCTATATTTATGGGTTTCTATAGGTTATTTAATATTATCATTATAGAAATTCAATTTTCTATCTATTATTTTTTTTCAAGTGTAAAATTGTGATGTGTTGTATTCCACTATCTTCAGGACAACCAACCATAGCCTCTTTAAAGAATTCGCATGATTCCGGATCTGCAAACCCCCTCAATTCCCACCTTAAATTCAGTAAGAAATAGGAGAATAAGTGATATCAAATGTTATCCACTCGTGAATTCGACACACATCACTGATTTTCCCCACACCATATTGAGGTTTTGGTTATTTCTAATGAGCTACAAATTATGATTGCCCACTGACACCTTACTGAGGCACTTGTTATTCCCCAACCCACCTTTAAGGAACTCATGCTAGAGTTCACTGCTACTTTTTAGTGCCATGATATATATACAGATTATGAGAATGGTTGTTTGAGCTAGGATCCAACCAACATCACATTCCACCTGATGAACTGTCATTTTAGTTTTCTACTGGGATAATTTCCACATTTTTTAGGGTATATGATCAAGACTATATCCAAATCATTGAGTATGTAGAGGTTTCCTGATAATGGGGTCCTATAGTTGCCATATAGTTTTGGGATACTATTTCTGAGCCTAGAGATCCTTATGTCCCACATACTTCCAAGGCCTCTTGCCTCTTAAACCCCATCCATAACCTTTTACACCATATCATTACCATCTATTTCACAACCCAGTCAAATAGTGAAGGCAATTTCATCCTTCAGGATTTTTTCATTCTGCATTCAATGATTACTAACACTCTAATTAACATTGCCTTCATTTTCACACAATACCTTTAACATATGTTCTAAAAACCAAAGGGGATATTTTTTGTGGTCCTTTCATCACTCTCCTCACTAAATGCCTTGACATTGAAATTGATGAGAGCACCTTTCTTTAGCTTAAACCATCCATTCCTTTTAATCTTACCATGGTATGTCGCATGCGTATGATAAAATATGATGGTGGCTACTACCAGTTTTGAGGGAATTATGGGGAATCCCAGGATTGTCCCTATCCAACCCCCTCAACATACGCTACCTCCCACCACTCCTCCCCCCATGATGAGGACTACCAACCCCCCCCCCCCCTCCAACTACCCCTATACTACCTCTATCCCACTCCACCTATCCCACATAGCCATACATGGAGGGAAACCCATTTAGCAACCTAGATCTCAACTAGAAGATGCAACAAGACATGTATTCATTGTTTTACTGTAATATTGAGGCCATTAGGTAGTAGATAGCAGAAATCACTATGCAGGACTTACCTACCCTCGATCTTTACCGTCCCCTGCCCAGCCATCCCCCTTCCTACTACATGCACAGGGATTCCTCCTCTCACCCGGATCCAGTAAATCCACCAGTAGAATATCCTACCAAATGAATGGACACCAATATAACCCCCACAGATCACTCATGGGATAAGTCATCCTACACTTAGTTTCAAGATCCATATGGAACTGATACCTCCACAATATGACACTGATTTACGTTACTCTTCCACTGCTTCTGCCACTTTCTCTTCTTGATGACTCAATTTTTAAACTTGTTTGGTCTTATGGATGTTTTCTTTGTATGGTGTTATTGTATTATTATTTTCACTTGCTACCATTGTAATATTATTGCTTCATGTTTTCTAGTTTCATTATCAAGCTAGCAGTTGGATTGCTCATTATTGGCATGAAGACAATATTTCACATGGTGGGCTCTCACACACCAACTAATTCCACTTTTTCCATCATCTATCTAGTGGAGTTTTCCTGTTCTGGTTCACATTTCATTCTTTATAGTGTTTCTCCCTCCCCTTTTATCCATTTTTTATTTCCACCCTTCTCTACCTTACTATGTTCATAGTGAACCATGCTTGGTTTTAAGTGTGGGGGAGGGAACCCATTTTTGGAACCCCATTTGATCATTTCCTTGATATTACCTAGGATGACATGTTTCTCAGTGAACCTCTAAGGGTTGTTATAGATTCCACACACTTATATCAATTGGATAAAGTTGGGGCCCAAATTTAAATGATAGTATCTCACCCTAATGAAAACAATTTGAGATATGAAAAATCATGCCCAAATTTGTTGATAACCTTTCATAATTTTTTAAAAGATCAAATTCAATGAGTTTGTGTGGCCTATAAAAGTGATAGCCTTCCATTTGGTGTCGATGAAATATTTGCTTAACCTACCTAAATATGTGATGAGATGGAATTAAAGGATGAAACTCTCTTTGAATTAATAAGGACAATTTTAGTTTTAAACAACAAAGATTTATGAATGAATATTTAGAAGTTTTGAATTGGTCTCACTTTGTTGGATAACTTCAAACATGGGTAATTCATGAATAATTCATGTAGTACTTTCAATAATTATTCATCCAAAATGAAAATTAATTTAAGTTGATATAGTATGTGAAATTTATACCTATTTCTTTGATGATTCCTTTGAGGTGATTATCTAGGTATTTTTTTAAGTACAAACAACTGTTCTAGTGTGGGGGAGTTTGATTCACTTATGTGCATATGGAATTTCCATTCTTTTATGCAGATTGAAAAATTTTATTTGGATAAATTTTTATGAATTTACAACCTAAACATGTTTTGATAACTTTAATTTATTCATCAAAGAAAGGAACAAGAAGATATGGCATGAACCGGGCAATTCGAATAGAAATCGGAGGCTTTTGGACCCTTTTTCCATAGTGCACGGTTACTAATAAGTCACCCAAACCGAGCACCCCAACCCAAATGACCATGAAGAGTTAGGAGCCTTGATACAGAACCTCCCTCATGGTCTCTGCATTGTTTACCTAACAATGAAAATCCTATAGGAAATCATGTTGGGTGTACTGGTAAGGAGGAAGTGGCTTCTCGCACAGTCTCTGCACGGTTAACCAAAGTCTGCGGACCAGCCTAGAAAATCATGCACTTAAAACCTTCGAGATAGAAGCTTAAGCATGGTTGGTGAACGATTAAACTAACCATGTGCCTAAATCATGTGATGGTCAACAGGACACCACCTACTTCCTATCTACCCATCATAACCACAATTTGACCCAGGATTTATACCCCTAACCACTTTTAGATAGTGGGTATGACCAATTAAGGATCCCTAGACTATTTTGGAGGGTAATTGTCTTCTTGGAGGAATCCACTTTTGGAGTGGGAGATCTTGAAACCCATTCTTGTAAATTTTTTAAGATTTATCTTATGGATTCTTGGTGTTTTTCATTTCTTCTCAGTTTGAATGAACACTAGAGGTATTAAGAGCTTGTTTTTATTAATTTATTCCATGATTAACTAATTCCCTTTATGTATTAGGGTTGTAGACAATGAATATTTATTGGTAATTAATTCTACTTATTGTTTTCATGTTAGTTTATTTTATCTCTCATAATTTCTCTTGCATTTCCTTCCTTTATCTTATTAGAAACTCCATATCAGATCAAGAATGGAGCTTCCATGGATATATAGGGGAATTAAGACAAGTAAAACCATGATCATTGGGTGCGCTCATCATCTCAAAATGGGTTTGTTTTCATAAAGTTTTAAAAAAACCAATTTTCATACCAAGAAGTTGATTCCTATTAACTTAATCGAAACTCACCGGACCAAGGGAGTTCTATTATATTTTAAACCTAGAGACGTGAGTTATTATGAACAAAAAAACATGATAAGCTAATTGATTTTTGGATATCTTCATAATCATCCACATCCCCAATGCATTTATTCTATTAATTATTAAAACCAGTTTCAACATCTTCTTGTTTTTAGTAAATTTTAAAGGATTTTGAAATTGAATCACTCAACCATCTGAAAAAACTCTCAAAACCCCAACATATTTACTCTAAATTCAAAAAAAACATTTAATTAATCACGAATCAAATTTTATAACACTCTAATTCAACCTATGGATCAACCCCATAATTTCACTATACTGGTTTTGAGAGTGGGTAATTCAATTTAGGTCACTGAAAGTAACACTTAGGTAGGAACGAAATAACCTATTTATGTTCACTCATAAATATAAAGTATAGTCTATACAATTTTGGTCTATGATGTGAAATGTTCGCATGATAGTCTCTATATGATTCTAATCCAAAGGAAAATATTCTTGAGGATCATTTACTACACCCTCCTATGGAACTTGTGGAAGATGTATCAGAGGCATATCACTACACATCAAAAATATAAGAAGTGATCAAAAAATTATAAAATCTTAGTTCAAACCATAAAACAATAAGAAAAAATAGAGAATAAGATCAAGAAGTTAAAATAGGATACACACATCCCAACATCGAATGGTAACTTGAGTCTTATTGTGATAAGAGCTGTTTAGGAACTCACCGCAACCAACCCCTCAAGTCTTGATAATCCTATCTCTAGACTACCAAATTCCCAAAACTTAGAAAAAAATCCCATATATTTCCAAACTATAATGAACTGATCTAGATACCCACCAAAACCGGCACCTGTCCTAACTCTTCACACACAACATTATTGATCTCCATAGGTTGGCAACTAGCACCCGAGCATCAAACAACAAATAGAGGGAACAATTTTTTTAAAATTGAAGCAGAAAAAATGGAATATATATATATACTCAGAGTAGGATGAAATAACTGAAGAGGAAAATAAAAAAACTATGACATAGAAAAAAAAGGAAACAACAGAAACAATAAAACCCAAAAGTAACTACACAAACTCTAAGGTATAATTCCAAGAAAAAAGGACAATACCAAATATGAGAAACTATTACTCCATGTGATAAGTGGAAAACATCCTTCTATATCACCACCACCTGATACCCAACTTAGATGTTTCAAACTTAATCTCCTCGCTGTGGTGCCTTTCCTTTCCTTGCATTGAAAGACATAACAATGTCTACACACTGTTGAAGGGATGTGCATGGCGTGAGCTATCAGGATCAGTAGGATCCAACCAAGGTGTTCCATAACAAGTTTTTGTACAACAATACGAACGTGATCAAATTTTATGAAAAAAGATCATGATAATAAGTTAAAAATTTTTTATATCAAAGTAAGGTAAAACATTCCCCTTTTCCAAAATTTCAAATAATTCAGGTAAAAAAGTTTCAAAGAATATAACATATATCAAAGTAGGTAATAAAAAACAAACAATATAACTCAAAATAACAGGTAACATCATTCCAAGGATCAAACATGTTAGGATAGAAAACTACTCATACCAAAATCAATGCCTAGTGTGTACACAAGTCCTTAAAACAAAGGCCTAAGGATCATAGGAACACCGCATGAGTGAACCCCCTAATAATTTCAATATCATGTCTCTAGAAAAATGGGACTAGGGAGTAGAGGAATACCCCATGAGTGAACCGCCAACAATAAATGGATGATGGACCTAAGATACACCTTCCACCTAAGTACCCAAGTCTTCCCATGTGCTATATTTTCCAAAGCATTTAATCAAATCCTAGCTTGAAATACATTCTGCAAACCCATTTCACAATGCTTTGAAAATATCCATTTTCCTTTTACCAAAATAGGGGAAACCTGTATTTTAAAAATAACATTTTCATACACACACAAATAAATCAATAAATCATGTGACTTTATTTATAAAACAATTTATAAAACCAGAGAAATCAAGGTTCATACAATATAGGATAGATAAGGAACCACCCATTACACACACCTGAAACTCGATCCAAAACCATATAAAGGAATGAAGAACAAAAAATGGCCCTAACTATGATTTCCATACTTTAGAATCATATTAAATAACAATTAAGGTTAGTAGAGAAGTTAGGGCACACATACCTTAGAGAAAACGCACCCACAGCACCACAAATAACAAAGTAACGACCCTCAAAAGAAGATCACACAATGGATCTATAAAGGATCAATAAGATAATAATCATAAGATAAATGGATCTAAAAATATAGTGCAACACCGCTATTGTAACCAATGGAAATGAAGAAGTAGAAAGATCACTTAACCTGAGAAATGCAGTTCATCTACCATGAAGATCAATCACCAAATGAAATGATCTAAAAGGGGATAAGGTCCCCAAAATTTCATGGGAGAGATCCTAGGTATAGAGAGAGAATCCTACACATTGATTGAAAAGAAAATCATACATGTATTGTGGTTAAAACCGATATCCCTAAACAATTCCTGACATGAAACCCTTTCATGATGATAATTTCATGATTTATAAGATATTTCAAAAAAGGCATTGCCTCATATTAAAAATAATTTTGATCAACCTTTTCATGATGTGAAAAAGTTTCATGGATTATAAAATTTTCATGATCTAAACCAGTTCATGACATCAAACTGATAACATATTCACATCATGTAACTAGTTTATGATGTGAAAGTTTCCCATATGTATTTCACAGTCTAAATTCTACTGGAAAACCCCGAACCACTTCTGAAGCTTTCCAAACACATGATGAACCCTTGAAAGCCTTTGATACATTTATACCCAGACTTCATTAATTAAAACAAACATACATCTTATGAATTTATGTCATTTTCCCCCAATAAACTCTCTCCATCCTCAAAAGACCTTAAACACACCAAAATAAAATAGTGAAATGAAAATAGAGATGAGAAATACCTAAAATAAGGTAATGAGATATTACAATCTGTGTTGAAATGAATAATTAGAAAGAGTATATGTTCTTGTTTTAAATTTTTATAATAATATAAATTGCATTTAAGTGTAAATTATGGGGGATAATGTTGATCCAATCAACCAATTTTGTATTTTTATTTTTAAAATCATAATACACTCATGTTGAATTTAATAAATTTTAAGATTTTTTGAGTTTTCTACGTACATATTGCATCTTCTGATTATATATTCCAATGAATTATTCTGAATCATCTATCTAATGAAACTTGTAGTAGTGTTTTTATGGTGTGTTATGAACCAACTCGGGTTGACCTGACACGTCACTTGATCTAGTTCACAATAAGGCCTCAAGTGTGCCTCTCAGTAAGTCAAAGGCTGCCGACTAGAGGCAAGAGTCTAAAGAGATACCATATTGATATTATACCCTCATATAAGAGTGTAATAATAACTAAAAAATAATCAAACACATACACATCCATAAACATAAAATTATACAAAATAAATAAATTAGAAACATGATATAATAAATTAAATGTGACAGACATACTCATGATCATGATAGAACACATCAAATGGTCACTCATTGGGCTAGCCACATGTACAGAATAAACAAAATAAAATAAAATAATCAATTCTTTGCTGCTATACCTAAGTCATACCTTAAACCCGGTCTCTAACATCTGTCAAGATTCTCCAACTTGATCCTTCGACTATACCCGAGCATTCATGCTTGATCATGCAACATTGGGACTCTACTTGATCCACCATGTATCTTGTGCTCAACCTGAAAGCAAACATAAGTTCTGAATGCATAATGAATTGCATGTACATGGGGTGATAAAATAATTCTTATTAGGCCACCCCCAATGGTGGTACCTAACATCAACTATCATAACAAGTGCATGAAACACGTGATATGCCTAGCCTAGATGAACAATAGTAACTAACATGAAAAATAAACAACTAAAATAAATAAAAAACATACAAACAAACAAATAAAAGAAGGAAACCACCATCATCTCTTGGATTCTAATGACACCCAAGATCGAACAAAGACACTTCAACCAAATTTGAGAGACTTAGAGCATTTGGATCACCAATCCACATAACATCAGGCACATCTACTATATACTAAGGGATGCTTCTAGATGTTTGACATAAGAATATACATAAAATTTGGGCCCAAGGACATCTCCATGAGTTTCCAACATGACAATACACGCCACTAATAAGTTCTAGGAATCCAATAGTGTGATCAAAACTAGCAACAAGAACCTCTAGGTTGACACTATAGAAATTATGCATGTCTCAATAGTTCTGTAGAACCAGTTGGGATATCTAATACCACCTATTATCATGAACTGCCTGACTAAGACCAAACTATGTTCATGTACATGTACATGTCAATATCCACATCAGTCCTGAGAGTCCAATAACATCCAGAAGGCCCCAAACCCTAGCCAGAGCATAATACAAAACTAGTGGGAGAAAGGATGCACTCATCGAGATCATCCATTATCTCCCTAGACCAGTTTAACAACATCCATCGGAGGATAACATCCAATAAATTTTAGGTCCAACACCCAATCCAATAATATCTCAAAGGTCTCCTCCCATAAAATACTTGAACAAGAAAAACCTCAAACACCCAAGTCATAATCCATAAACACCAGGGCTAGCCAGTGACCAAACCCATCATCAACAATACCAAAACCTCAACACCAACCCTCATGGGTTTAAAAAAAGAAGAAGAACCCTCAAAGACCCCCCTGGGACTCATAAAGAGTTATAAAACCTGTAAGAGGTTCCTATATAACATCCAAACCTCAGGACAATCCCTCCATAAGAAAATTTAGTCGACTAATTTGGCATGCAACCCATCCACGACATAACCTCACCCATAAGGGAATCCTCTAGTATCACTATGCCCACAAGGGAATCCTCAAGGGTCCCTCAAACCCACATCAGCCTCTCCTTGATGGCACCTAGATGCACCTAACACCTCATGGTGTGATCCCATCCCAAAGTCTCTAACCAAACTAAACCTCAATCATCTGGTCTACAACCTCATCCACTCAACCTCAAGCAACTGGTCCCGACGTCCAAGAAACATCTTGTAGAATTCATCCAAGACTCAAATTTATTTCAAATTATGGGAACTATCCAATTAAACCCAAAGTAAACCCCTTTTCATCCCTAATACAAGTCATCCATCAAACTCACAACCTTCATATAAGTCTCAAACCATGCATCCCTTTAGAGAACTCTCAATCTAAAATAGCAAAGGGAAACTTACGCCAAGCCTCTCCCAACCCAAACCATCTCACCAATGATCTCTACTCATCATACAGTCCTTAATACCACATCCTACATGAAAAAAAAACTCAAAAAGGACTATTGATGAGTCCAATATTGGTTACAGGGTGAGAAAATTCTGAAAATCCCTTAAAAGGGGAATTACATAACATGTACCTTATGTAAATGACATGTAACACAAAAAAGCCTCCCAGTTCATGTACTACAACTGAATTAACATGTACTTTCCCAAGTACATGTCAGGTGTTAACCCTACTTGGTGTGTACCCCACACGGACTACCTTACCATGTACCTCGCATGGCCTTTGGCCAATTATCCTCCACGGCCACTGGTCGCATACCTCACAAGGGGTCTAGCCAAGCACTCAAACACACCATAAATCACCCTACATAGCATGTCACAAAAACACACATCATGTATCCCTCATGTTATACCCCATTCCAAAAAATAAGAACACCCAGTGTTTGTTCTTGAACCACATGTCATGTGATCGGGTTTCCCCAAATAGAAAACCCCTATGATCCTCCCAAAACCCTTGATTATCCAAAAAACACCAAAATATCCCTCAATAGTCTACTATCAACTCATAAAATAATATAATAATTAAAATAAAATAATCTTGAAGTATATCATATAAAAGAATGACCTACCTCGGTGTGTAAAACATTGAAGATTATAGCCCGAATATACGCTACAGAACAACCGCATCCTGATCTAGCAGCTTGGATGAAGCCTGATGATGGTCCCCTCTCCCTGTCACTACTTCACTCTCAAATGTGTGTGAAAAATAGGGTAGGATCCCATATCTTTTTACGTAAGAATAAACAAGGGGAGGGAAGAAAAGAGGAAAATGAAAAAGAAAAGGAAAAGTAAAAGAAAAATAAAATAAAAATAAACACCCACTGAAATGACCCGAATAGAGTAATATAATATGAGGTGAGTTTACACCATTACTAGGGAAAAAACCTTGATTTAGACTCAACCAAGAAGTTAAAATTTCAATATGAGACTCTTTTCAAGATACATCAAAGTTTTCACACCTGAAAATAATTAATATTTATTAATTAAATATTAAATATTCTATGAAAATAAATTTGGCTCAAAATTACACCAAACTCCAACCCTGAGTTAAACACCCTATTCTGGGGCTAATAGAGTAGTAATAAAATTATTCCAAGATCTTATCCTAGGGGAAATTACCATTTCCCCCTAAAACCACATACAAACAAATTTTTTAATTTCCCATGAGTTTCTCAATATGTAACAACATAGTTTGTTACAAACTTTCTCCCATAACATTTATCATCCCCAAGAATCCTTAGTGGTTGTCAAACCAGCATGATTTCACCAAGGCATTAACACATCCCAATGCCACCTCAACTATCCTATGACTAGTTTCCCCACACCTGTGACTCCTCTAATATGTGGGTCATTCATTTATGACTGATAATACACTATACACCATGTAAGTATCCTTATTTTTTCCACATGAATAAAACACTAATATCCACAACCCATGATATGTCTACTACTGACTGTAATGGTTGGATGTGTCTGACTCGCTCGCACCTGAGTTCCAACACAAAACATCAACCACCACTCATTCTAGGATCACATGGAACTACATAATCCATGTTCAAAAATCCACCTAAAATTAGGATCACATCCTATAGTTGTCAATGGTTCACCCCCACCACATAGATTCCCTTACAATGCTCCTAGAGCACAGATCAAAATAGGTCCATTATGGATACACTGCTTAGGTTTCTCCAAGACCCAAAAAAATCTCAATGGACCCACACATGATCCATTCCACTAATCCACAAACCAATAGGCATCATGCATAACCAGTTCACACAAAACCTCATGTGCCAGGTATTTTTCTCAAAAATCCATGCCAAACATAACTATCCTACTCTAGTAAAAGTTATTCTCTAAGAGCCTCTTAGAATATCTCATGAACTATCCTACTCAGTCTCACCTAAGCCTAACAGTCACACACTCTCATGCAATCTAATTTCAAAACTGAATTCATGCTTTCATGAGTGATGTCCCACTGATCCTAGGATAACATTCCCAAACCACTAGCCATGATCCTCTCACATGTCAGTTCCAAAACCAAGAGTGACCACCCACACTCTCACTACACCACCATAAATGCACCAAGAATAAATCGGGGTAGGATTCTAAGAAAACATGCCCTCTCAAGATAACCTTGAAATCTAGATCACTCCTAATGCTCAACATGTCAATCCAAAGGCATCCACATGCCTAACAAAAAATGATCTCAAGGAAACCACAATCATAAGGAAACTTGATCCCAATACAAAACACCTCTTGGGCATCTAAGACCTCATTGAACCATCATTAGGGCATCCAACACCCACACTAACTCACTATGGTATCCATACATACCTCAATGGAGGGACTATGTCTCCATCAATAGAGAAAATATCTCCATAGATCCACATAAACAATCATCAGAAGAAAAATACCTACGATTTAGCTGAGTAGAATTCCACCGATAATTTATATGATTTAACACTATATAGGTTGTTTTCTAAAATTTAAAAATTGAACCTCCATCGTTAGTAAAGAAAATCACACATAGAAGTATGTCATTTGAATCCTAAACGGCTAATATGATTCATGTACATAGGACTCTTTCCATTGATCTAAGATAAAAACCCCACAATAAACCAAAAATCCTAAAGGTCAATTGCACCATACTAGGTGAGATCAAAAAACCATAACAAGTCCTCAAGAAAGCCTCCCCATATGGAAGAGGCTTTCAACTAGTGGATATGGTCTATATTGATATTGTGGAGAGACTATACCCTCATATCAGTGTCTAATAACAATGAAAAAACTAACCAAACATATACACATATATAAACCTCATAATATAGAATATAATAAACCAAAAACATGTTATAATAAATGAAATGTGGTATACAAACTCATGGTCATGATAGAACAAATCAACAGGTCTCCCACTAGGATAGCCACATATACAAAATAAACAAAGAAAATAAAATACCCAAGGATCTACTATCATCCTCAAGTCATACCTTAAACCCAATCTAGAACATCTATTAAGCTACTCTAACTAGATCCTATGACTCCATCCGAGTAGTCCCACTTGATCATGAAACACTGGGCCTTTACTCTATCCAATATATATATTTTTCTCAACTTGAAATAAGACGTACGGTCTTCACGTGCACTTAAGTTCTTATATAGGGGGTGAGAAAATAATTATTAGTGGGTTACCCTAACAGTGGTACTAAACATATTCTATCATAACAAGTGAAATCAATACGTGATATTCCCAACCTAGACAAAAAATAGTAACAGAAATGAAAAACAAACAACAAAAATAAATAAAAAAATGAAAAAAAACAAAATAAGGACAACTCCATTGACCGTCAAGTTCTAAAGAAAACTGAGATTGACCAAACTCTCTCAAACTAGAGCCGGAAGCCTTAGATCATGTGGCTCATCAAGAAACATGACATCAGGCATGTTATCTAGGTTATAAAGGGAAGCTTAATGATATTAAAGATAGGTACAATCATAAAACACAAGCTCAAGGATGACTCTATTAGCATCCAACACAATAACACACACCACTATAAGGTTTTAGAACTCCTGTAATATGTTGTGAACTAGAAACAAGAACCTCTAGGACAACACTAGAGAAGTAATACACACAATAGTCTTATAGAATGATACATCTTATCTAATCCAACCCATCAGCATGAATTTCCTAATGAGAACAAAACTCTATCCATGTACATGTCCACATCCATATCTATCATGAGAGTACAATAGTATCCAATGGACCCCAAACCCTAGCTAGAGTGCAATAATTAACTAAGGGTGAAACAGTGCACTCATCCAAATCATCCATTATCTCCCTAGACCTACCTAACACCAGTAAATAGAGGATAAAATCAAATAAATCTTAAGGAAAACACATAATATAATAATATCATAAAAATATCCTCTCATCCAACAACTGTTCAAGAATAACCTCAAACACCCAATCCATAATCTATAAACTTTATGGATAGCTATCACTTGAACCCATCATCAATAATACCAAAACCTTGACATCTATGCTCATAAGGGGCATATCCATCACATCCAAACCATGGGACAAGCCCTCCATAAGAAACCTCAGTCAACCAATTCAACACGCAACCTATCCTTGGAATCACCTCTCCCAAAAGGGCACCCTTTAGTATCACCACACCCATAAGGGAATCCTCAAGGTCCCCTCAGGCCTGCCTCAACCTTGACTATATGGAAACCAATAACACCTAACACCCCATAATTTCATCCCAACCCAAAGGATCTAACCAAAATAAACCTCAAGAAACCATTCTACAACCTCATCCACTCAACCTCAAGCAACTGATCACAACATCCAAGAAAAACTATCAGAACTTATCAAAAACATAACTCGATACCACCTTCTGATAATTGTCTAATTAAACCCAAAATAAACTCTTTGGAATCCCAAATACAAGTTGTCCATTAAGCTCACAGCCTTTACCTGGGTATCAAAACACACCTCCATCTGGAGAATTATTAATTTAAATCCTCTAATGGAACTCCCACCAAGCCTTTCCCACCCCAAAACATCTCAGCAATGATATCTACTCACCATAAGGTTCTTACTATCATGTACTACGTGGAAAATCACTCAGAAAGGACTACACATGGGTCCAATTCTGGATCTAGGGTGAGAAAATGATGAAAACCCCTCAGAAGGGTAAGTAAATGGAGGGTACCTTGTGTGCATGATGTGTACACCTAATAGGCCTCCCATTCCATCTACTACAGTCGACCTAGCATGTAATTTCCTAATTAAATAGTGTAATTACCCCTACATGATGTGTACCCCACATGGGGTACCTATCCATGTACCTCACATTACCTCTGGAAAAGTAACCTACATGGCCATTGGCTGTATACCTCACATGGGGTCTGGTCATGTACCCTACATGGCCATGTTCCCCCACACAGGGTTCCTGACTATGCATTTGACTACACCCCGAGTCGTCCTATACGGTGTGTCCCTAACACACATGTCATGTAGCCCTTATATTCCACCCCACACCCAAAAAGAAGAACACACAACATGTTTTCTTGAACCATGTGTCATGTGATTGAGTTTTCTTGAACAAAACCCCCTGCAATCCTCCCCAAACCCCCGATTCTCCCAAAAACACCCCAAAATGACTCTTTAGGAGCTACTAAAAACTCATAAATCAAATTAAAACCTAAAAAAACTAATATATAGGGATATCGACTAAAATAAATAAATAAATGGACTACCTCAAGGGAAAACCCAAATCTTTGAGATCGAATCCACATTGTACAGTCACCACATCCTGATCTAGCACCTCAGTTGAAGCCCAGTAGTGATCCCCTCTATCTCTTCCTCCTCCTCTCTCAATTTAGTACAACACATAGGTGAGGAGCCCCTTTAGTTGTATGCAAGAAGAAACATGGGGTAGGAAATAAAAATTAAAAATAAAATAAAATAAAATAAAAATAAACTCCCACTTAAATGGTCCAACCTGAGTATTGGAACCCGAGGTGAGTTTACACCTCACCTGGGATAAAAAAAACCATTTCAAAATCAACAGAGAAGTCATAATTTCAATCAGAGACTCCATTGAAGATAAATAATCATCTGAACACATGATAATAATTAATATTTATTAATTAAATATTAAATATTCAGTGAAAATATGATCAGCTCATAATTCCACCAAACTGCATACCTAGGATAAACACCCTATTTTAGGATCAACGGAGTTGCAAAAATTTATTTCAAGATCATATCCTAGGGGAAATTACCATTTTTCCCTTAAAACCATCCAAGAATTAAAAATAAAATTTCCCTTTATTTTATCAACACATAACGGCATAGTTCACTACATGGCATACTTACATAAGCTTTGTGATAGAATGTTGAATGCTTTGTATGAATATATAGCTACACACATCAAATAATGATGTATGTTATGATTATATTTCAACTAAACTTGAAGAACTTATAATATGAACATTGAAGTTTGTTACAATGAATCTTGTAAATTAGACCGAGGCTTTGAAGAATTAAATACATGAAATGTAATAATTCAATTACAATCTTGTTGGGGTATACATCATATTGTTTCATAGAGTGTTTATGATTGTATTTATTTTTAGTTTGTTTGCTAAGATATTTTTTTAGGTTGAATTGTAAAATAACTCAACATTTCTGTTGTAATTTTTGTTCCAATATCCTTGATCAAATAGAATCTTGGGATATGAGTTTGTATCTTCTGAACATTGAGTAGTCTGTCGTACACGCAAACGATGATTTTGTAACTCATTTTGATGGAATTGGAGATGGTTGTAGGTCATGAACTTAACATAAAAACATATAATTATATTTAATATAATGAGGTTATTATATCATCATGATTTAATAATGATTGAAGAAGGTGGAGGAAGAAATAAAATAAAAGTGCTCGTTGAAGAACATTACCTCTTCTTTGGGTACCTCCTTAGGTTTTCCCCAAAAGCCTTACTAAGTTGGATTTATGCCCAAGGTAAGGATTCTATGAATATAGGAGGAAAGTTGGGAAGTGATTTTGATAGGTATTATCCAATAAAAAATTGTTTGAAGGTGTGAAGAAGAGAGGAGAGGGGGCCTTTTATAAGTGCAGTGAGTGGCACATTTATGATTTTTTTTAAGAAAAAGTTGTACCCACATTTTTCACATGACAAAAGGCTCCAAAAATAGGATATTATCGAGACTTAGACATAATAAGGTTTAAATATATCTATAAAATATATTTTAGACAAGTTTTTAAGTCGTTTTAGTCCCCTAATATTTTTAGTTTAATCCCCCGGTAAACCCATTTTTACCTTAACCATGGTAAATAATTTTTACTGTTTTTACTATTTATTATGGTAAAATATTAAGTTGAACTTGTTATATAATATAAATTATGTTTATTATAAATATTAAATTATTTTTTTAAAATCTCATTCATGAAAGTGGAAAATTTTAATTTAAAAGTAATCCTACAGACGCAATGAGAAAGCGGGTTTTCAAAAAGAAAAATGTACAAAAGTTTCATATGTTTTTATATAAAAATTCAATATAAAATTGATTAAATTGACCTAAATTGAATTAATAAATATATAATTGATATAATATTACTTTAAAACTAATTTAAAAAATAATCTAACATTATAAATAATTTAAACGAAAAGGTAGTTATCAATTAAAATTCAATATTTTTCACTATTCATCAAAAAAATGAAACTTTTTAGAAAAATCCCAAAAATCAACCCTAAGATAATTTTGATATGATAATTTCAAAAATAAATTTAATTTTATCAAATTAATTTTATTAAAGTTTCAAAAATTAATTTTATTATTGTTCACAAAAAGACATTAAAAACATTTTTTTTAGAAAAAAGTATTTTTGAAACATATAAATACTTTATTGAAAATTATGTATTTTATTATCAATATGTTTTATTTATATAAAACCATTATACTTAATATTTAAAAATTGGTTATTAATATTTGTTTCATTGTGTTTAACGGCTAGGTAATAACGGTCGCGTTTAAATAATTATATTAATAATATATCGTGATCTTATTAAACCTCTATATTATGTGTAATGGAAGATAAACTCGATGTTTCATGTGACACGAGATATAAAATAAATTAAATTTATTCGAAAAATAATAATTCACAAAAACTCGGGGTGTTACAGAAATAGTTTCTGACATCAGATCCTATTCGGATCTTACCTGAGCTCGATAAGGGGTATGTGGTGTTCTTTGATGCTTCTAGTGTTGGTCTGGGTTGTGTGCTTTTGAAGGATGATCATGTTGTGGCTTATGTCTCTCTTCAGTTAGGGTCACGTGAAAAGAATTACCCTAATCATGATTTAGAGCTTGTCGTAGTTATGCATGCGCTTTAGTGTTGGCGGCACTATCTCTTTGGGGACAGGTTCATAGCCTTTTATGATCATAAGAGTTTGAGTTATATATTTTCTCATAAAGACTTGAATTTCATACAAAGAAAATGGGTGTAATACCTTCAAATGTTTGAATTCAACATCACCTACACCTCGAGGAATGAGAATTTCATTGCAGATGCTCTTAGCTGGAAAGTACCATCGCAGGCTATTCCGAAATCGAAGGAGGAGTGGAACCCTATAGGACTCTTTACTTAGTTGCATATGGATACTCAAGAGGATTTTTTAGGCATGGTTCTGAATAGAGTTTAGTGGTCATCATCTCTCCTTGAGTCTAATCTGCAAGTTCAGTAGTAGGATGATGAGTTTCGAGAAAATTGAGAAACCCTTTTTGGTGGAGAGACCATTTCTAGTTGGTCTCTCCCTTCAGATGGTATTCTCTATTTTGGGGATCTATTTTTCATCCCAAAATCTATGAGGAGCTCAGTTTTTTTTACTGTCATAGTTTTCCATGGTCCATTAATATGGGCACTATGAAGATGTATCATGACATGAAATTGTGATTCAGGTGGCCGGGTATAAAGTGTGACATTGCAGATTATGTGTCTCATTGTTACACCTGCAAACAGATAAAGGTAGAGCATCTAAAACATTCTGGTTTTCTCCAGCATCTTCCAGTGCTGGTTTGGAAATGGGACGTGGTATCCATGGACTTTTTTGTTGGATTTCCATGGATACCTCAAGGGAATAATAGTATTTGGGTGGTGATTGATCGGTTGAAAAAATCAACCCATTTCATTCTGATTAAGGACACCACTAAAGTTGAAGACATAGGTAAGCTATTTGTGCAGGATATTGTGAGGTTACATGGGGTTCCCTCTGCCATTGTTTCGGAAAGGGATCCTAGGTTCACCTCATAGTTCTAGAAGAGTCTCTAGGAGGTGATGGGGACTCAGGTCAGGTAGAGTATAGCTTACCATCCATAGACAGACTGTCTAATGGAGCATGCTATTCAGATCCTGGAGGATATGTTTTATGCATGTGTCATGGAATTTAGTGGATCATGGGATAGCTATCTAGGACTGGTTGAGTTTGCTTATAAAAATAGTTATCAATCTTCGATCAGAATGGCTCCCTTCGAGGATTTGTATGGTTACACGTGCAGGTCACCTCTTTGTTGAGTAGAAGTGGGTGATGCCTCTTTGGTAGAACTAATTCTCATTTAAGAGACGTTGATAAGGATTCAGGATATACATCGGCATCTAGTTATAGCTCAGAGCAAGCAGAGATCGTATGTTAATCGTCGACGTCATCCTTTAGATTTTTCCATTGGTAAATGGGTTTTTTTGAACGTTTCTCCTCGATTGGGTCACCGTTGGATTGGAAAATAGGGGAAGTTGGATCAAAGATATGTTGGACCGTTTGAAGTTACTGAGCGGCTTAAGCAGACTGCTTATTAGTTGGAATTTTCGGTTCAGTATATGGGTATGCATGATATTTTCCATATATCTCAGCTTAAGAAATATTATCCTAATCCCTCTCATGTTCTGAGTTGGGAAAGAGATTGAGTTAGAGTCAGACATTTTTGTTGTGGAGAAACCAGTGAAGATCATTGACTCTCAGGTGAAAGCCTTACATGGTAAGTTTATCTCATTAGTCAGAGTGTTGTGGTGATACGAATCAGATTCTCACGAGACTTGGGAGCATGAAGCGTCAGTGAGAGAGTAGTGGCCTCATCTATTTTCAGAGCTCCATTCTTCCACACAGTTTCCTGATGATGGAAAGTCTTATGATGGAGAGTTTGTAACATCTTGTTACCTTCTTTCAGGTATTTCTCATCTCTCTTTTCATTTCCATTTTTGTTTGGGTGTGTTTCGGGCCTTTTGAGGACAAAGAGCATTTTTTTGGGAAAATGACATAAAGTTCAAGGATGTATGTTTTTTTGAATTAATGAAATCTAGGTATAAATGTATCAAATGCTTTTGAGGGTTCATTGTGGGTTTGGAAAGCTTCAGAGGTGGTTCGGGTTTTTCTTACAGAATATGGACTGTGAACTGCCTACGGGAAACTTTGACGTTGTGAACTGGTTACATGATGTGAATATGTTGTCGGGCTGATGCTATGAATTGGTTCAAAGAATGAAAATTTTACAAGCCGTGAAACTTTTCCACGTCGTGAAAAGGTTGATCGGAGTTATTTTTAATCTGAGACGACGCCTTTTTTTACGTATCTTGTAAATCATGAAATTCACGTTGTGAAATGGTTTCACGTCACGAATTTTTCAGGGCCAACGGTTTTAATCACACTACACATATGGTTTTCTTTTCATTCGACATGCAAGCTTCTCTCTCAAAACCTAGGAGCTCTCCCAAGTGATTTTGGGGACCTACGCTCCTTTTGGATTGTTTCATTTGTCGATTGATCTTCGTGGTGGATGCGTTATCTCTCTGGGTAAGTGATCTTTCTACTTCTTTGTTGTTGTTGGTTGCACCAATGTCGTTGTGCTAAGTTTTAAGATCCATTGATCTTGTGGTGATGTTCTTCTTGATCCTTTCTAGACCCGTTGTGTGGTCTTCTTCCGGAGGTCGATCCTTTGTTAGTTATGGTGTGGTAGGTGCGTTTTCTCTAAGGTATGTGTGACATAACCTCTATGCCAACCTTAGTTATTATGGAATACAATTCTAAAGCGTGGGAATCATAGGTAGGGACTTTGTTTGTTGTTCTGTATTTCTTCTGGTTGTTGTGGATCCAGTTGCTGGAATGTGTGACCCAAATTTGTGGTAGGTGGTTCCATATCTAGCATGTGTTGGATGAACCTTGATTGTTTTTGTCTTTATAAATTGTTTTATAAATAAAGCGACATGATTGATTGATTGATTTGCATGTGTGTGCAGAGAGGTTTTTGTGAAAAGATGGTTTTCCCCTTGTTTTGGTAAAAGGAAAATAAGTGTTTTCAAAACATTGTGAAATGGGTTTGCGAAATGGATTTCAAGAAGGGTTTTGATAAAATGGTTTGGAAAATATTGCATATGGGAAGCCTTGGGTATTTAGGTGGAAGGTGTAGCTTAGCGTCATCGTTCATGTTTTGTTAGGGGGTTCACTCATGGGGTGTTTCTCTGCTCCCTAGGCCCGTTGTTTTTGGGACATGATATTGACATTGTTTGGGGGTTTACTCATGGGGTGTTCATCTACTCCTTAAACCTATGTTCCAAGGACGCACTAGTCATTGATTGTGATGCGAGTAGTCTGCTAGCCTGACCTGTAGTGATCCTTGATGTGATGTTATAAGTGGTTTTGAGTTATAGAGCTTGGCTTTGATTACTAGTTATGATATGTGTGATATGCTTTGAAACTGTTTTATATGAATTATTTGAAATTACAGAAAAGGGGGAATGTTTTACCATGCTTTGATATAAAAACTGTTTAATTGATTATCATGCCTTGTTTTCTTTAAAATTTAGCATGTTCGGATTGTTGTACAGAGACTTGTTATGGAACACTTGGGTGAGATCCTACTGAGCTTGTTAGCTCACATCTTGTGCACCCCTTCGACAGTGTATAGTCCTTGTTATGTCTTTCAATGCAGAGAAAGGCAAGGCGACGAGGTTTCTGTCAAGCGAGTTGGTGGTGAGATAACAGGATGTTGTCCGCTTATCACATGGAATAATTATTTCTCGTCTTTGGTTTTGTTCTTTGTTGTTGGGCTCGTACCTTGAAGTTTGTATACCTATTTTGGGTTGTATTGTTTCTACAATTTCCTTTTTGCTATGACATATATTTCTTGTTTTTTTTCTTCTGTTATTTCCTTCTGCTATGAGTATATATATATGTCATGTTGTCTGCTTCAGGTTCAGTAAAATCATTCCTTTTGTTTGTAATTTGATGCTCAAGTGCTAGTCGTCAGCTTGTGGGGATCGAAAATGTCCTTCGGGTATGCGACAAGTCGGGCCGGGTGCCAGTTTGGGTGGATATCCGGGTCGATTCGTCACACAGAGTGAGAATGACTTTCCTAGCACTATGTATTTAGTGTTAATTTGTAAAGTTTCAGTAGACTGTTTTTAACATCGAGAAATGAGACATTTTTTAGTGGTTTTTTTTTGCGTAGTTGAGCTTGACAACTAGTCAATTCTACATTTTTATAGTTCTATGTGTGATTAATGTTCGTGAAGAAGTAAAAAATTATGATATTAAATAAATAAAAAAACCCATTGTGATAATCTAGGGCTAAGTGTGTCGTTTTATATAGAAAACACCTCTCTAAAATTATAGTTTAATTATTGAAGAGTTATTTATTTATTTTTTTACCGATTTCCAACTACTTTGAAAAATTATTCTGATTAACTTTTAAAAAAAATCATCAGCCGAATTCCAAAAAAAAGGTGGTTGTTTTATTACAAGTCAAATTCATATGAGAAATTGAATTTTCAACGAGCACATTTTTTAAATTAGACAACAATCAATTATTCCAAGTTCAAATAAACAAACCCTCGAAAGTTAAATTTAGAGTTTTTATAAAAAAACCGTACCAATTACACATTTGAGCATAATGATCAAAATAACTTTTATTAAAAAAAAAGGATTTTAAACTAGTATGTGCACCATAATTAAGGGCGTTTCATGTCGGTTACTATGGTTCGGCTAGGCTAGTCACGGACAAATATGTTCATAATGGAGATTGGATCGGAATACATTTTTTTGGGCTTTTACTAAATGTGGATCTAAATGGGCCAAGAATTTTTTGATCTGGTTCATGTGAGATTAGATTGCTCTGCTCCAATCCGACCCATTAAAGTAATGAGCTTATTTTTAAAACTCATTATCATAATTCTATCTTATTATATTTTAAAATATTTTTTAAGCATAACCTATTTAAAGACCAATTTATAATTCCAAAATATCAAAATTTATTTATAAATATAAACTGAATGGATTTCAAATTAAATAAATATATTTTATAATTTTATTACCATATCGTATCATAGAAAGAATTAATAAATAAAATGCAGGGTGTAGGGAGAGAAGCGGGAGGGAGTGAGAGATGGCGTGCGAAGAGAGAGGGAGAATGTTCACAAAAGTGGGATGCATGCCCTGCGGCGGGCGCCATGTTGCGCAACGCACGCTGGACATCCGCACCCACACGCGGGCCCACCGGATTTCGACGCGCCACCCCGCCCCCACATGCTTTTGCCGACCCTCATGAGTCCACCGCCCCTAATTATACATTTATGCATTATTTTATATTTTTCCCCTTCAAATATCAAATATCAAATATCAAATATCAAATTAAATTAAAATTAAATATTAATGCATGCCTAAAATATTCTATACATTTATTACCCACATAAGAAATTGCTAGTTTTGATGTGGAAATCATAAAAAAAATTGTTTCACTGCCAACAAAGTTAGAAATTAGGAAAGGTGAGAGAGATTTTGGAGTTTCAAGAGTGGTTTTTTTAATATTTTTTAAAAAAAAATTAAGAAAATAACACTACGTTTAGAATATTTTCAAAAACAAAGACACAGACGTCACAGGCTCTCACATTGTTGGCCTACGTGAACTGAGTCCAAACGCATGAGGACCTTTAATGCCTTTGCCCATAAACTTTGGGCAAATGTGTTACCTTAATGCCTTTGTCCAAACCAAAAAATGTACTTTATATAATTGTAAATATATATCTTTGTATATTTAAAATATTTATTTTTGTTTCGTTTTGTTTATATATGTATAACGAATTTTTTAGTAGAATTTAACTACTATTAAATATACATCATTATTGCAATTAAAACAATTTGGAATTATGACAAAAACTATCATTCAGAGATCCCTTTTATAGGGGGTTATGTCCTGAAAATTATTATTGATTTTCAATGTGGGATTCAAGTTCCCATTTTCCTGTGCAGAATTAATAATAAACTATTGTTAATAATTAGTAATTTATTAATAATAAATGTCAATTACTAATAAATAATAATAATAACTAAAAAATAATTAACTATTAGCATCCACTATTAAATATGAATAATTATTAATTAACAATTAATTAGTAATTAAATAATATTAATGACTAATTAATTATTAATAGTTATTAGTTATTAATTAATTAGTAATTAAAAAAAATAAATTATTTATTAATAATATTAATTATGCCTCAGAACAGGGGCAACATGCATAAAAAATGATGTCTCTTGTACCGAGAGAATGCTTGTGATGACGACCTTGCCACTTTGTTTTGTCATTGCACCCCCTTGTGTTTGTATTTTAATTTTTTCTAATAAATCTTGAGGGTGTGAGTTGGGTCCAACTCAGACTCGAGCCTCTTCGTAATAGTCTTAATTACTAATTAACTAAATAATTATTAATTAATAAGTGAATATTAATAATTATTATTAAACAATTACTAATAAATATTTAAAAATATTATTTAGTAACTAAATATTAATAATGAAAATTAAAATATTAAATTACTAATTATTAACTAATTAATTAATAATAATTATTAAACAATTACTAATAAATATTTAGAAATATTTTTTTAATAGGTTGGGGACGGAGCCCTTTTATTAAGAAACAAAAATAGAAGCACAAATGATAAGGTCAAACAAAGCAAAAGTACCCTCATTAATTATGGATCAGTCATAAACCCAACTTTTTAATAATCTCCGCTTGAGCTCAAAGACTCTCGTTATGTCGAGCCCCCTAATTAATTCGACCATGCCTACAACCTTGACCTCTCGGGTGACGACCTCTCCTTAAAGTCTTCGCACAATGCCAAGGTCCATCTGTAGGTTCCGGGCGCAGTGGAAGCGCGTTGGTGGGTGTACCCAACTTTAATTTTTGTCGTTAACGAGGATCAATCCGAGATCCGTCATGATAATAAAATGCCGAATCTTCGGAATAGAACAAATAACGAAAGAAAAGAGGAAGTACCAGAATTATAAAGAGGATCATCATATGTTAGTTATAATTAAGTTAATTAAAAGACAAGAATTACCTTGATGGAATTCTCTCTCCGTTGATGTTTTCGGTCACGATCCAATGTGATCCGTCGTTGCGTCGTAGAATCCAAGTGTAGGATTCCTCTAGCGGTGATCCACATGCGCTCTACGTATCTCTGAACGTCGTCGAAGGGATCTTCGGGTGCTAGTGCGGAAGTGCCTTTGCTTGCGATGTCCGCCTTTGATCACCTTTAGAGCCACTTGCAAAGCACTCTCCTTGATCCAATGGAGGAGGATCTCTCTTGTAGCTTTAGAGTATTATTGGAAGAAAAGAATTCTCTCTTGGCTTGAGAGCTTTTTCTAGATCCGTCGTGCACAACCACCAAAAATGGCTAGGCTAATGAGAATTATATAATTGAGATTTTAATTACTTAGAATGATAAAATAAATTAATTACCCAAAACCATTTATTCATTTCATTTAATTCTTAGTAAGATCTCATGACTAATAATAACAGTTGACTATTATTATTACTTGACATGCACCCAACGAATTACACCTAATATTATTTAATTAAATAAATAATGTTATTTCTCACAAATCTCTAGAAAAATTACACAGCGTGTACTTTTGTTTTTCCATTTTCTTTATTTCCTCCACCACATTTATTAGACAATGAATAATGACCATTTGTTTCTCAAATAAATATCATTGCATTACTCACTAATAAATATATTATTTTGCTCATAATATATTCTCTCGAATAACTAGTGTCGAAATAAATGCGATTAGACATCCTTGAATAATTATTAAATCACAATCGGGAATAATCTTTATTTAACTTGTTAAATTAATATTTAACTAAGATACCTGGACACACTTAGTGCGTGAGCATCTAGACCTCTTTCTCAGTGGCATTAGACAAAGTCTGCCTAAAGTCCAAGGTTAGCATCTAGCAACACGCCAAGGCACCCATAGAGAAAGAAGTTAATGCCACAATGACGCGTCACCTCCTACGAACGCTTACTGTGTAATGTAATCCCTTTGTCTCAATATCCCGAATCAAGCAGGTTGCATGCTAGTGCCATCAACCCATGTGCTTGATTATTCTTTCTTTGACTTCTCACAATTGAACTTGCTCATTCCTTACTATGACCATGGATTTATTTAGGTTATATCAATTCCATCAAATGGTCTGAGATATGTACTTCCGTTATGGAACAGAAGGGACAAATCCTTTCTCGCATTATCTATTAATGCAATATTACTCGTGACACACCCAACATATCCTACTTCGCTGCGAACAGTGTGTCGTCACAGTTTTCGTCAATTCATCTAAGTGTGCGAGTTGTAATACCCATTAATAATAATCTTAAAGTCTAAGGACCAATACACACGTCCGCAAATAGGAACATTTAATGACACTATGAAATGTGGATTTCCTACTGGCGGGTCTCGTTCTCATAATATCTTCCTGGATATTACCAAGGACGCACACAATGAGAAGGTGCCTCAAAGTTTTATGAGTCCTCACCCCTATGACCTGTATTATTTCTGTCCCTCAAATAACATCATCCGGCCATATAACATATATTCAAGAACAGTGTTATAACACTTCCAAGTTCTCATCATAACAGGGATCCGCTATGACCTTTTAGTGCAACATCTATCATTAGGACATTATCACACGCATTGTCACGCATAAGAACAATCATGATGTGATAAGGTATTTATTAATGAATAAAGCACAAAGTAGTTGGTTCTAGGCCACCAACTCCAACAAACTCCCACTTAGACTAGAGACAACTGCTAACAACCTTTAACCCGCTATCTCTCACATGATATTCATGCTTCTGCTGAGATAGACCTTTAGTCATGGGGTCTTCCATGTTCTCTTCCATGGACACTCCGCTCACTGCAACTTCACCTATTTGATAGAAATCCCTCATGAGGTGATACTTCTGAAGTATGTACTTTATTCGTTGATGTGACATCGGTTCTTTTGCAAGAGCCACCACTGAAGTATTATCACAATACAATATGATATGATCTTTACTACTAGGCATCGCATCAAGATCTTGGAAAAAGTTCTGAATCCATACGAATTCCTTGGCTGCATTAGAAGCCGCTATATATTTGAACTCCGCTGTAGAATCGGCGACAACTGGTTGCTTTGAACTCTTCCAGCTCACAGCTCCTTCATTAAGATAGAAAACATATCCAGATTACGACTTCAGATCGTTCTGATCTGTCTGAAAACCAGCATCAACATACCCTCTGATGAAAAACTCCTCGTCTCCTCCATACACCAAGAACATATCCTTAGTTCTTCTTATTGAAATAGTGGGTGCCCTAGACCCAACTATGCAGTACTTTTGATTACCATATCATGTATACAGTTGGTTATACATGATGTCATCTTACCATTATAGTGTAAATTTTTCTGCGTCCACTATTATAATGGTAATGTCCAAAGATTAATTGTCGTATCGAGAGGTTATAACAGATCCCATACTATAATGAGAACCTCGAGATACTATGACATTAATCTTAAATATATGTTCTATAGTCTAGATACATCTTACTGACTAGACATAGTAGATGTCTGATTATCATGTGCTGAGAGCTCATAAGCATTGAAACTTCTTCTCATGAAGTTCGCACTTGGTGATCTCTAGTAGTAAATTCACGAGGACAAACCTGCCAATAGGAACACCGCATGTTTTGGGTGTCATTGGTTGTTCCTATCTACGGACATGTATATTGGTCTCCTGACTTGAGACCATTACCAATGTATATCATTTGATTACGTACTTTGATGTAAGGCGAAAACCATGGTATTGAAATCGTGGTTAGGTAGCTTGTGTTGGGTGCGTCGTTGGTGGTGTGACATTGGTTGAATGGTCAAGAAAGGATTTGCCGCTTCCAAGTTTAAGAAGTTGTATATCTCAGGGTTGGTTGATTAGGATGGTGCTGCCTTCATAAGTCTTTGGACAAAGCAGTACAAAGGTAAATCTATCTGGTTAGATCAAAAAATAATAAAAAAAGAAAAGGACGATGACACAAGTGTGCGTCCTGCTTTATGAAATATTTAATGACAAAGAGATTATAGTACACAATCAGTGTTCGTAGGTTGGTTGTCATTGCTATGACAATCCTTATCTCTTTAGGGGCCATGATGGGTTGCTAGACTCTACTCTTGGTCTGTGTATTTATTCACTACTATGGAGATAAGGGTCTAGAGGGTCACACACAATAGCGTATTCAAGAATCCGTCCTATTTAGTTGAATAGGTATATGGACATGGTGGGCCCCGCCATGGGGTCCGAGTATTGTCCAAGTTGTCGATCACCAAAATAATTAAATAAATTCATTAATATTCAAGTTATGAATATTTGGGATTGAATTTATTTAATGTATTTACGATTTCAGTAAATACGAGAAAATATTAATCGAACAAATATTATTTTAATATTTAAGGTTTGTTTAATATTAAGCGGGACAACGAGTCGAGTTAAATGAATTGGTTTTTTATCACGTAATATATTATATATATAATACAAGTATGTGATAAAATAATAAATAATATTGACATAGTTTAGTTTGTCGAAATTATTTATTTAGTGGACGTTGAAATAAACAGGGGTCGGGGAATCCAACCGGGTATTTCTCAACGTCACTATAAATACAAGGGAGAGATCTCTCTCATGTGGGGCCATTCCACTATTCATTCATTCATGGAATGAAAATTGAGAGCCTCTCTCTCCTCCCACTTCCTAGAGAGAGAATCTATTGATCCAAGAGTTTGGATCAAGTTCTTCCTCAAGCATTGAAGAGATCTCGATGCGGTGATCGTTGGGACATTGAAAGCATCGTCGGATCACCGTGCTAGCACCCGAAATTCGACGATCGAAGTTCCAATGGATTTTTGGAGCGCGTGTGGATGATCTAGAGGGATCCTGCTATGGATTTTTCAAGCAGCGATCGTCAGTGACGAGTTGTAGTCAAGTGCGCCTTCAGATTTGAAATGACTACATTTTCAATTTAATTTTGTGCTCTTTACAATTTACACGAGATCCTCAGACCTCACCGGGGCTCAGATCATTGGCGTCGACAATTACTGTCGATCCGATGACAAAAATTTTAAAATCCCCGGGCCACCGACTTCTGTTGCAAGCCCCAAAACCTAACACTTCTCAGATATTTAAGGATAGTCTTAACAATAGTCCAATGTCGTTCTCCTGGATTTACTTGATATATGCCTACCATGCTCAGTACATAGGCAACATCAAGCCTGATATATAACATGACATACATGATGGATCCTATAGCCGAAGCGTATGAGATCTTACTCATTCTATCTTTTTCCTGTTGTGTCTGAGGACACATTTTCTTAGAAAGATGTAGGCCATGTGACACAGGAACCAATCCCCTCTTGGATTGTTCCATACTAAATATCTTTAGTATCTAGTCAATGTATGTAACCTAAATTAGTACAAGCAGCCTCTTGGATCTATCATGAATGATATTAATCCCTAGAATGTATGCTGCTTCACCCAAGTCCTTCACGGAGAAACACTTGTTCAACCAGTCCTTAACTGACTATAAGACTGGTACATCATTTCCAATAAGCAATATGTCGTCAACATATACTTCTAGGATAATGAACATATTCCCATTAAACTACTTATAGACACATGGATCACATTTTTCCTTAATGAAACCAAATTCCTTTATGGATTTATTAAATCAAATGTTCCATGACCTGAATGCTTGCTTTAATCCATAAATGGATTTCTGCAACTTGTAAACCCGTTTGGCTTCACCTAGTGTCACAAAACCTTCTGGTTGTGTCATGTAGACATCTTCCTGAAAGTTCCCATTAATGAATGTTGTTTTTCCATCCATTTTCCAAATCTCGTAGTCATGGTAAGCTGCTATGGAAAGTACGATTCTTATGGATTTAAATATGGAAACTGGTGAGAAGGTTTCATCATAGTTAATTCCTTGATGCTGTTTGAATCATTTAGCCACTAGCCTTGCTTTATAGGTTCTAACTTGACCTTCTATTTCTAGTTTTCTCTTGAATACCCATTTTCATCCAATAGGCTTTACATCAACTAGCTCATCGACTATAACCTAGACTTGGTTATGATACATGGAATCCATCTCAGAATTCATAGCTTCTAGCCATCTTGCAGCTCTTGAGCTTTCTACTACTTCCTTGTATGAGAGAGATTTATCATTGTCCAACAATAATGATTCACCATCCTCGGTGACTAGGAAACCAAATCTCTCTGGGTCCCTTACCTCTCTTGAGCTCCTACGGAGTACTTGTGTTTCTAGAACCTCTTCCATGGGGACCTTTGGAACTTGTTCCTGTACCAACTCC